>OU696696.1:368373158-369573158 GCA_916050605.2 Platycheirus albimanus | reverse complement strand
GTGGCTGTTCGTTGAAGCTTTGTAACAAATATCTGATCTTCCAACTATACCTTCGACTGATGATTGCTGCATGGTGTTCTCTGTCTCTTAGACCCTGCTTCGAAATCTAGAAGACGTTACCAAGACAATATGAACTTTTCGTAATCACGTTACAATATCAGAATGACAGTTGTCATAATCTCTGTTGAAGAAACTTATCCAATATCTTCAAGTTGAGTAAGCTTACAAAAAACAAACCTCCCTCCGAACTAACGCTATTAATAATGGTTTTATTTTTTTCTACAATCACTCATTTCTGTTCCGTTCCAGTAACCAGGACACGTGACAACTTACGTCAAGTAGGCTCATCTTTACCCAAATTATACCCCAAAAAGCACAAACAAATTTACAATGAATAATTCCACTTGGTTACTTCACGTGACTCTTTCTGAACTCCAATGAACTTTTTTTTGTTGTTGTTGTTGTTTTGTTCAAAAAAAAAATTGATGGGTTTACGTTTTTCCCATCTTGATATACATACACAAGTTTTTTTTTTTTTTTTTGTAAACATACAATTTGTGTCGCAAACAATAACAATTTGGCTATCAGCAACAAGCACTCACACACCCCCTGCTGTTTCTGGTATGTCTGTATTGTTATGAGTAGCTAGAGTCCTTTTCGAACACACACAAAAAAAAAAACACCATTTGTTGTGAGAGACAAATTTTCTGCACAGCTGGATAAATTGTAACCATGGCATTTGCTCCATTCTCCACCATCGCAACCACACCGCGCCCCGCCTACTGCCTTTGTTGCCTATTCATCTGAAATAATCTGGCATAATAGGGAATAACAACAACAACAATTGAATGAAGAATGGAATAACAACTTTCGATTATGTCCTTACAAATTCAATGCAATCGACATTAATTCAACTTAAATAAGGAACCTATGTATTTTCCCTTCTATAAAATGTCCCTTTTTCTTATCCTTCACGAGTTGTGTCACAATGGACCTAGAATTGGTCTAACTGTGTCAGCCGTTTTCCTGACAGCTACCTTAACCTATCTTTCACAAGACGTCACTTTCATCAATGCCATCGGCTGTCGATGTCGTCCGACGCATCCGTCGGTCGGTCGGTTTATGGGTTTGTGCGGGTTGAACATGAGCGTAAACAAAATTTGTAGAAATATTCACGTAAATCGCTCAGGATCACGTCCACGACAAGGATAATTGAAATAAATTTATGCTAATTTTGTTTACAACACATTTTTTTTCTAGTCTATGTTTTTTGTTTGCTATGGTTGAAAAAGGACTCGTGCAAAATTGAAACACAAATATCTCTCATTCTAGAAATTCCCTTCATCCTTTAAGATTCAAGATTCCTTGTGTTGTCTGGTTGATTTATTTAATCAAGCTCGATTAACATTGGACAGAGAGCTGATGATTGGCTATATACAAAAGAAAAGAAAGAGATCAAGAAGAATTACAAGGATAATGAATAGATGATTAGTTTTGGGAAACAATCTTTAACATTACACTTGAATAGATAGCATCTCGTTATCTTTTACAAATAGATACCACTTTGATGATAATTTATATGGAAACAAGGCTACTTGGATCATTAGTCACATGCCATATACTCGTATGTGTCATCCTCCTCCTCCTGATCCTGATCATTGTTATATGGGCACACAACCGATGACTATCATCACTTGACCATAGTCAAACTTAATTAAAATGTATCCAACCTCATGAACAATACACACAAACCAAATCACTGCACAGTATATACCTCTCAAGGACATTTTGGTGGCCAATGTTTGCTTCTGTTTGTCTGGTTCATTGGGGTTTCTTTAGTTAATATAATCTTGGATGTCCTGTTGAGATGCTGGCGGGCAGGTTTTTGATTAAATATTTCATGACAATGGTGTGAATGGAGTTAACAAAGCAAGTGTGATTATGGCTGCAATTTGTAAATGTATTATTGTCGATGGAAACACAGTGTGAAAGTCAAAGAAGATATGATTAGTGGGAAATATCTTCTTCGGCTTCGGTCAATAAACAAGGCTATTTATGATCAATTCTATGATCAAAGCTTGAAAGGTCAAATATGTCCAGGAGTTGTGTGAGCAGAGCTTCAGGACAATTGAAAGTTTTTGGAACACCGATTCTTACGCCGCCAGCGTAATAAAAAACAAAGTAAATGAGATTTACCATTAGTTGGAGTTTTGGAAAATAAATTTCATTTTAGTGACCATTGTGGGTTTTTCACTTTAAAAATGAAACTATTTTTGGCCCTTAAACAACAAAAAGAGTTCCAAAAGCCCTAGTGTAAGCAACTCTTATTTTGTTGATTCACGTTTCCAATACAAAACAAAGAAGTGATAGCTAAATCAATCTTGGTGCTTGGTTCGCCTGGGGGAATGAAGTGCTTTACAAATATAACTTTCCCCTCTTGGTCAACAAATGCCGCACTGTTAGCAGGAAGGAAGGCATAATACAGTAGCCTTCAGATTTGCATTCCGATTACAAAGCCAGTACTTCCAAATCCTTACAAAAAATTTGAAGATTCGACGGAATCTTTAAGCCAAATAAAAAATCTGTAAAAAAAGTGCACGACTGGATCGCACGAACTTGGTCTTATGTGTCACAGTGGACTTGGGGCTTTGATTTTGAGAAACAAAATTAAGGGAAAAAATCATATGAATTTTCTTAAACACTTAAAAATTATTGTTAAAACGCTTTTTGGGAAGAATGAAGTTTTGATTTTTAAGAAAAAAAAAAAATTCAAAATAGGGGAGGATGGGGCACAGGGGACCACTTAACGTTTACTGGTTTAATAAAATTTATTGAACAGAGAAAAAAGGCTCACATTTTCTCACCACTTACCTTAAGGTTTTAATATTAACTAAGTAAATAATGGCTATCGCAACTTAATCACTTTTGTTTTTAAAATCAAATGTGCAAAAAAAGTACTTTTGCCACTTAGTCGAGGCACATAGGACCTCGGTGGGCCTATATGCCCATTATGAAAAATCTTCTTCTCAAAAAGGAATAAAAACATAATAAACTCTTACCTAGGTAGGTATTTATTTTATTCTTTTTGATCAAAACATAACTTGAAACTTTGATAAACTTCATTTTTAGTTGGGCACTATCTGGAACAAAAATATTCAAAAATTAAACAGGTTTATATTCTATAGGGGGCACAAGGGACCACCTTATTCCTCTGTGCCCAAACACGAATGCCTTTAAAAAATGATACCGACGTGTTTGACAGCGAATATTTCGTAAAACTAAAATTGCACAAAACACCACTAAACTCACTGTTTTCGATATAAAAACTTAAAATTATTATTACATAGACTTAACATTGTAAACACACTCACTTTAATAGACCTTTTCTTAAACTTACCTTAAAAAACAGTAAATTTTAATTTATTCAATCTCAAAGCACTTGTACCTAAACACAAAAGACAATATCCAACTGACCAGATAGATGGGCCCTTTTATTATTTATTACAACTTTTTGGCTAAGTCACTTACTTATCGTTTTAAACAGAAAGTCCTCTGTGCCCCTGTGGTCCTCTGTGCCCCGACCTCCCCTACATAGTTCGACCAGTTTTTTTCAAAAAACCTTTTTTTGTATTTATGTCAACTTCTAGCACTTTGTAGTTTTTATCAAAAAAAGAAAACTAAAAAAATTAGTCAAACCGGTTTTGAAAAAACCAAAAAATAACTTTTTTTAACTCAAAAAATTTTGTTTCGAAAAATTTAAGAATTAACATTATTTCGTCTATAAAAGGGCTTCTACGTTAAAAATTTTATCAAAGTCTATGAAGTGGTTAAAGAGAAAATCTGATTAAAAAAAAAAACTGGTCTTATGGGAGGAAACGTTATAAGACTTTTTCTGAAAAATGTATTCCGACCAAAACATAAAGTTTACACAAAAAAACATAATTCAGAACGTTTTATCAAAACCGTAGGAGCCGTTTTTGAGAAAAATTAATTTTTCATTAAAAATCGTTTGGCGGGTAACTTTAGTTTGAGAACTAGAATGCTAATTCCAAAAATCCCTCTGCAAGGCGTCATAATAATACTAGTGTAAAACAAATTGGTCCAGCCGTTTAGGCTGTAAGTGCCGATACATAAGGACGGACAGACAGACAGACAGAAAGACAGACAGAATTCTCGGACACCCTTTTATCGACTTCTCTATCATCGTAATGTCATGTTTGATTGTTAGAATTTTTTTTTACGAATGCATAACTTGCCTTCTTATAGTACCTTAAAAGTCTAAATTTATGGAATGCTTATAACTTGCAATGACAAGGTATTTTTATCGTGTTAAAGTCAGACTTTTATTGAAGAAATGATATTAATTCCTTAATTTTCCAAACAAAAATTTTTGTTGAGTTTTAAAGAAAAAATAGTTAATTTTTAAAAATTTTTTTTTTTTCAAAAACGGAATGTAAATTTCTTTTTAAGTTTTTGTTTTCTGATATGAACTGCAAACTGCTATGTAAATGTTGGCATACTCAAAAAAAAAGAAAAAACGGTTAAACCCTTGCCTTAAATCCAATACAGCAAAAGAAATTAGATGGTTTACCTAATTTCTTTCAAAAAATGTTTTTACTAGTGATTTTTAATTGATTAAGAAAATTTTATATGATTTTTTTCCTGAACTCTTTTTTTTCAAAATCTCAAGCCCCAACACCACTGTCACACATTAGGGTAAAGCTAAGTGTACATGATTGCCAGGTCTGCAAATATTGCCGGATCTGTCAGTGAAAAATTTGTCTCGAATGGCTGACAATCGTGTACACACCAAATTAATTTGCAGAAAAATTGTTTGGCTCCTAATTTGTTGACAAATATCTGCCAATTAATTTGTAGATATCTGGCAATCGTGTACACGCAAGCTGACAACCGTGTACACACCAAATTAGTTTGCAGAAAAAATTGTTCATCAATCATTTCGAAGACAAATTAATTTGCGGATGTGGCAATCGTGTGTACACAAAATTCATTTGGAGATCACCAAATTTTTTTCATTTTCTGACGTTTCTGCAAATGTCTGGCAATGCATAAATTTGCAGGTGCAGTTTAAGGAACATTTGCAATTTTACTCATTGGCAGACATTTGCAGAAAATGAATTTGCAGATCCAAAATTTAATTTGGTGTGTACACGGTTGGCAGAAAATCTACAAATGTTTGCAAATCTATTGCCAGCTATTTGGCCAAACTAGATTGTCGACATTGTCAGCCAAATATTTGGCAACAGATTTGCAGACATTTGTAGATTTCTGCAAACCGTGTACATACAAATTTAATTTTCAGCTCATTGTCAGCTCATTTTCACACATTGTCAGACGTTTGCAGATCTGACAATGATTGTCAGACATACCAATCGTGTACACTTAGCTTAACTCAAAAGTCAAATATCTCAAGACATAAGTCATTTAAAAATACATTTTCGTTTCGATTGCTTTGGGCTCAAAATAGACATAAGTTGTTTTGCAAATGCATTTTTTGTCCATATTTAATATTTTGATGGTAATTTTTGTGTCATAGAGCAAGGTGGCCCAAACTCAAATAAAGGTAAGCAAACGGAAAAGGGTGATCTTAAAATAACGATTTTTGCTTATGTCGACTTAAGCTCTTTTAACTTATTAACACAGAATTATTCTAGAATAAGATGTTAAGAATTACCAAATAAAACATAAATAAAACCTAATTCAGTCAACGGCCTTGGTTCTGATAAAGCATTGCTTTCCGATGGATCGGCGAAATCAAGCATCATTCCATATGGTTAGTGGTAGAGGGATGGAGGACCAAACGACACTAACCGTGTGCTGTTGACATGTGTTGTTTGTTCTTCTCCCTTCTGTTTCGCCTATCTCCCTCTGTCGTGTGATTGTTCGGTGATGTCTTGAGTTTTTGCACTCAGTTGCCAGCGCTTGTAAGTGTGCCTACTTTGTAGATTAATCTATTAGAATCTATTGTAATGTAAATCCTATTTTAAGTGTTTGCAAAAACTGTTCATTTCTGATTAAAATTTCGTCGAAATCGATGTAGCAGGTTACGAAATACTAATTTCAAAAAATTGGGTTCTACGACAAATATCTATCTAAAGGTAAAAAATCACTTAACTTATTTCATTAAAATCGCCAAAGTATTTTTGAAATACATAAGCTTTTCAGGTAACGTCACTGAAATATCATTTCGAGGAACTCACTTGAATGTTACCCCTTAAATACAGTGCAATTTTTTAGCAGATATACCGGAATAAGATACATTTCTTCCATTTGTGATCTCTCTGTTCAACTTTTTGAAGCTTAAGTTCCAAGTCTTCTGTCTAGAAACCTATGGTTTTCCTTGCAAACAAATGTAAAAGTGTTGATTCAAGCCATTTTAAACATTTTCAGCGTTAGATAAACTTATCGCTAAGACTCCCACTTCACCAAATCAAAAGTAGAATCAGCTACCTTTAGCTAATTTTATTGAGCGGTTTTGTTGAAAGTTGTTTCCACATCCTAATAAAATCTGGCCACAAAAATCGGTTTAAATGGCTCTATAGTGTAAAACTAGGGCGGGCAAAACTGAGGTACGCTTCTACGTGTAATCTTGGCTACATTTTGAGTGAATAGTAAATTGTCCAATTTTTTTTCGACAGAAGCATTATTCTTAAAAGAGCTGAAATAATATACTCTCGCATTTAACGTGCCAATCTATTTCCTTACTGCCCTTCTGCCCTGTAATTTGATTTTGAACTTAAATATTTAAGATCTTCTCGAAATTCAAAATTGACCTTATTTAAATGCTTATGTTTGTCATCAAAACGCCACGTGAACCTAAAGTCAGCAAATTCCAAATGAAATACGACAACAAAGAATAAAATCCAAACAATAAACCCTAACCTTAATGACACCTCTCAAATGTCTCAAAGCGAAACACATTTCCTTATTCTTTTTTTTTTAGGGCAAAAGATGTCCCTTCAATTTGTACGATACATTACCATGCCTTTTGACCTTTCTCCTCTGCAAACTCTTCTCGAAAGATAATTTTTTCTTTTATTTTATTTTATTCATCTCATTTTATAGTATGAATTCCAATTTGAAACAGGATGCACCATTTATTGAACATAAAATCGCAGATCTGTATCTTGATGAAAATTCAATCCATAAGAACCAATTAAATTTCTGATTACTCGCCGTACTTCATTCCGGTAGATGCCATTCAATTCTCATATCCTGGAGCCATGTTGCAGTGTGAGCTTTATAATTTTATTTGACATTTTAATGGCGGGCTTTTAAAACTGCATTTAAAATACACACACATTCAGCTCGTTTATGCGCTAATTCCACAAAAAAAAGGATAACGTTCATGTCCATGAGGAAACATCAAACATGCAAGCGCCGAGAATCAAAAATTCACGCGACGAGCCACGTTCCGTTCATGTGTCATAAATAATAAAAAACATTTAAAGGATACAAAATATAATTAGGTTTTCATGGACGCCAAAAAAAAAAAGGACGAAAAAGGAATCCGTCAAAATAAATGCAAAAAATTCGCTGTGTCGACACAACACAGGATTAATGTCACTGATGGCGTTGGTACGGGTTTTTTTTTTAAAGTCAAATCCGCTTAATGACGATCCTTCGTTTCAAGAAGTTTAATAATCAGGATTCGTTTTCATGCAAAAAAAAAGTTATGAGAGATTATTTTTCTTTTAAATTTGATATTTATATCCGTCAACAAATAATTAGGAAACTTTTTCTTAAAGTTCATAACCTCTTTGGATTGTGATGATGGAATGAAATGAGGTGTGAGCTGAGGAGTTTTTTTTTTTTTTGGAAAGATACTCTAGAAGCATTCATTATTCTTGGATAAAGTTCCGCCAGAACTTGACTTTTGTTATTGTTTTTTTTTTTGCTTGTATCAGTGTCAACGATAAATATTTAATTAGACACACAAAAGATGGAGTGTGGTGTCAAGGATGACAAGATAAACACAAAACAAAGGAAGCACGACGTTCACCGCCGTCGCTGACGGTGTAAGGATGTGTTGACAAATTAGGGAATTTACAATGGAATGGAAATTCTTTTAAAAGATTCGTTTAATTTTGTTCCAATTAATTTGTTTTGACATAAGATATTGTTACAGACTAAAATGTGTGGGGTTTTGCTTACAGGTGTATCATTTAAGGAATTACAAAAGAGATACACCATTTTGTATAAAAAATTACGACATTTAAATGAGTAAATAGATGCCTTGAATAAAGATGCTTTAAAAAGGTATATTGTTTCAGCTAATTTTAATGTATGCTTACAAAAACAATCTATTTCGGGGTTTTGACCTTTCAGGCTCTCTTAAGTTTTTGAAATAAAAAATACTTTGAATTTCAAATGGATCATTTTAATATGTTAGGTTTACTACAGGGTGTTTCTAATAATGCCAACTATTGAGTTTGTCTTGCTTTCCAAAGTGAAACTTTTTTTTACATCGCCTCAAATTTTTTGGTTCACCTGTCGCATGTCGCAATGTGGCGGCACCAGCCAATAGTTCGCAATAGCTGACCGTGTAGTATGTAGTATTTATATTCTCACTTATTCAAGCACATGCTCCGCGGCATTTGTGTGTTTTGTATTAATTTAAATGTTTACTAACTTGATCGTGATGGACAACGATATAGCTAGTGAGTCAAATAAACCGGTTAACAAGGGAAAAATCAAGAACAGTGCGTAAAATATAGAACGATGAATTAGTTTTAGGCCGTAAGTGAAAGCCAAGAGATTTCGTGTTTGAAGGGAAAAGAAAATGCTCTTGGTGAGTTAATTTGATTTTTATAGTGAATTTATTAGAACGAAAAAAGTTTCCCTTACATCGTGGTTTCATAAAAAACACAATATTTTTTGGTTGGTTGACTGTTTTCTGGCGTCGTTAAAAAAAATGCTTTAAATGTTTTTCCACAAAATCTATCAAATTTAACAGCAAGAGACGCATTTTCTAAAAGTGCCATGCACTCTCAACAATTTTTATATGTGGATCTTAAATCTATCACTGAATCCAAACTGCTGGCAGAGTTGCAGTTCTTCGTGAAAAGATTTACTCTTGCGAAACTTGTCACTATCTCTGAAAAATAGTTCAATCAGGAAAAAATATAGTGGAATCAGGAATAGAGCCCAGAACTTCAACATGGCAGTCCAAAATTCTTCAAACCAGACAGTTTCTTGTTGACCATGGCCTCAATCAACATACGCCGCCACCTTGATCTAACTGCAATACTGATATAATGTTTTCAAAACATCTGATATTTTCCCAATTCAGAAGTTGTTCAAGGCTTGATGAAAATTGACCCAGCAATTGAAAATATTGGCATACGCTTATACTTACATATATATATACAGACCCAAGTTTGGGTGCAGCTTTTCTTGGCATTTATATATTTACCTTGTAGTACCTGATGCTTGGCTACCCAGCTGGAAATAATTTAATACCATAGGCCTACCGCAAGGACAAAGTGCTTAACCTTGTCTCTTCTGTTTCTGTTTATTTCTGCGCCTAGTCCAACAACACGAACGTTAGATTTTATTGCTTTAAGCCAATATTTATGTTTTTGTTTTCACTTATTTCCTTTTTTTTTTGTGGCAGGAAATTGCAAATAGGCAAGCCAATACAAATATTGGTTTCCTTGTGGTTTTTCTTTTCTATCTTCACAAATTTTTCTTTTTGCAAGAAAAGAGCTCCATTTGACATTTGACATTTAACTTGTTGACTTATGTATTTTTTTGTGTCATAAAAATGTCCATAAACGGCAAAGTAATAAGCGATAGACTTTAGTTAAGCACTGTCTGCAAACATACATAAAGCAGCTATATGAGTTTCAAGGACAAGAGATGCCTAAAAAGTAAATTCACGTTGCATTAAAGAAGGTTCTTTGTCGTTTCGGGAAGGCAGCATTTTCCAATAAATGCCTCGAGGGATTATAGCAAGGATTACGTCGGACGATAATTGGACGTAAATCGAGTGTAAATTGAACAATTTAGGCTTTGGCAAACGACTACTATACACGTCGTCATCATATATTGGGCTGATGAATGGTAGAAATCGAAACGAGCTATGCAAGGCCCGATTGGGATTGTGGAGGGAAAAGGAGAGATTAAACAGACCCTATCATAATAGAAACAAGTGAATTGAGAGAAAAGCCCATAAAATTGAAATCATGACTGTTATTGGTGTTTGTGTATGAAACACACTCAAGAAGTCGGCAGAAGTGCTATTTTAATGTGATATTATATCCTTCATGGATTTTTGGATTAAACCAATCTTGACCACATTTAATTAAGTTTCGGTTTTTTTGATTGAATTTAAAAAAAAATGTATCCAAGAAGAAAACAAACAGTTTTCGTTACAATTATGTTAGGGAAAATAATAATTTTTTGAAAACGTTCCACAAAATGAATTCACGATGCAAGTATATGTATATGTGTTTGAATAACAAGTTGGTTAGAATATTGTAAACTTAATTTTGGGATATTCAAATTCACAATCTGAGTGAAAACGAAAATTCCATCCAAATATAACAGCGTGGATTTCAAGCCTTTACGTTCCACAGCTCATATTTCTTAAAGAAAACGAATTGCTGTCATATTCAAGGAAGCTCTATCAAGTCTTTTGATCTTTGGAGTGTTTAACATTGTGGAACATAATCATTTTTAATTTCACTGGAAGTTAATACCAGATATGAAAAAAAAACTTTCGATCATCGGACGAGGAATCCTTGTTTCATTAACAAACCGAAAAATCAAATATACCTCGAAAAGGAAGTGAAACAATTTTTTTTGTAACCTACAATCCACACACCAAATTTGCTTCATTTAAAAGATTAAGAACACACATCTTTGATGTGAATGAATGGCTGGTACTTAAATTAGGAAATGAATTTGAATACGTTCCACAATTATTCACTTACAATAAAGAAGTGTAAAAGTGTGTCGGTGTTAAAAATATATCTTTGCTTAGCAACATAACAATATAAAAATTGTGGAAGGTAATGTGGTAGAGTTCA
This sequence comes from Platycheirus albimanus, assembly GCA_916050605.2. Taxonomy (NCBI): domain Eukaryota; kingdom Metazoa; phylum Arthropoda; class Insecta; order Diptera; family Syrphidae; genus Platycheirus; species Platycheirus albimanus. The sequence continues at coordinate 369,562,104 of OU696696.1, read as the reverse complement.
CAATCACGTAATTTTTGTATAAAATTCTTCCTAATCACAAAACTGTACAATAAAAGAATAAAGTGAAAAGAAGACATCCACACAAACGAAATTATCATTTCACTGCTCTAATGTCAAAACAAAACCCATTTATTATCAATTTTCACTTTTATCAAGTAAAAAGAAAACTTCCAAAAAAGTTTAAATGTCGAAAGTTTCACACAGAGTTTATAAATCTTAAAGAAAACTAAATTTTACACTTATTCACGTTCAGTGAGATTTCCCAAGCCTGGAAAAGATTGTGGATCGTATTCATTTTCACTACACTGGAGGAGTAGGTCATGTTATGCATTGCAAAATCAAAAATGTTGTGGGGAAAATATTGTGGAACATATAAAACTTCTTATTTCACGGGAAGAATGGCTTGAAAAGTTTGAAAGGGTGTATTTTTTATTTTAATTGAAAAGTACGAAAAGCAAAATGAAAAAAGAAACCAAACTTGTTTGTCATTTCAGAAGTGGGATAACCATTGCGGTGTTCCTTTTTCTAAGGGATTTCTTTCTTGCATTGTTGTCTTATAATTCAAGTTTAAACATTGATAAGCAATTTGAATTTTTAGACTTTACGAATCATCATCATTACTAAGAAAAGAAAAACTTTCTTCTAAGGCAACAGCCTGTTAAATTTAATTTAAGAACTTTTGATTTTCGCTTGCGCATAAATATCAAATTTCACATTTTTTATCTTCAACCATCTGAGATTACTTTCCTTGTTCACCTAACTTTGAGGAGCAATTAAATATGCGAACGAAAAATATTACTTTCAAGCTTTACTTTAAAAACAACAAGGATACACAAATTTTGAATAAACATCATTTTGTTGAAATATTATTGACTGTCTGGTACTTGAGTTGGGATTTTTACTCTCATTTTTCATCGGCATATTTATTCGGGATCCCAATAAGTTCTTTAAAAAAAATATGCAAAGTGAATAAAAACTTATCAAGGTTGTCTGAACGGAGCATATCCTTTCAAATATTTTCGGTTAATGTCACCACAAAAATGGAGTCTAAAAGATTGATTTCACTTCGAGGAAATTAAAAATTTACATCAAAGCAAAAGTGTGCCTGGTGATTCCTTTGAAAAAAAAAAAAACATCTTTTAAGGTTCAGATTTTAATTTGCGCCCACCTTAAAGCGATTCACTTAAACTTATCAAAGTCCTTAACTATGTATAAGCTTCTTTGAACAAAGAAAAAGAAACAACAAAAATTTCAAAGTTCAATAAGTGTCACAACTCTAATCCTTTCTGTTTCAATATTTAAAAAAAAAAAAAAAAAAAAAAAAACTATTAAGGAAACCCTGTTTAAATATTCCATCACCATGTTCAACAAAAGGGTGAAAACTTTTCACCATAATAGCTCCCCATCCATCTCTTGCTAATGCTTCATTTTATGTGTTTTACTGTTTATCCTTTTCATATAGCAAATGTCTTCCTGCATACATATTTCCATCATCATCATCATCATCTTTGGAATACCAATGCGTCAGTTATTGTTTAAGTTCAGAATGATGCTTCCTCAAAATAACGATGAAAACTTTCTTCACATTTCAATCAGAATTCCTTGTTGATGTTACAATGTGTTTTGCGGAATATTCAACTGGGATTTTGTCCGAATGTGTCACGTCTGTCGCTGAGTATGGATGTTTTCCAGGAATTGCTTGAAAACATTTTGATAGAATGTAAACTTGTAAACTAAGTTTTTGTTTGAATTTGAGTTTTCCAAAAATGCCATTTCCATTAGTTAAAAGTTTGTTTCGCATTCGGAGCACTCATGCTCATCGCACTATTAACGAAGAAGACTACTTAAAGCTATTTCAGACTATGTTTTACAGTTTTGAAGGCGACAAAAAAAGTTTTCAAGTCAATTTAAGTCAAAGGATTTTAATGTCCTTGCAGTACCCACTAACGGTTGCCTTGTTGTCTTGCTTTTTTTTATTGTCTTGTTGTATTGTTGTATTGTTGTATTGTTGTATTGTTGTATTGTTGTATTGTTGTATTGTTGTATTGTTGTATTGTTGTATTGTTGTATTGTTGTATTGTTGTATTGTTGTATTGTTGTATTGTTGTATTGTTGTATTGTTGTATTGTTGTATTGTTGTATTGTTGTATTGTTGTATTGTTGTATTGTTGTATTGTTGTATTGTTGTATTGTTGTATTGTTGTATTGTTGTATTGTTGTATTGTTGTATTGTTGTATTGTTGTATTGTTGTATTGTTGTATTGTTGTATTGTTGTATTGTTGTATTGTTGTATTGTTGTATTGTTGTATTGTTGTATTGTTGTATTGTTGTATTGTTGTATTGTTGTATTGTTGTATTGTTGTATTGTTGTCTTGTTGTCTTGTTGTCTTGTTGTCTTGTTGTCTTGTTATCTTGTTGTCTTGTTGTATTGTTGTCTTGTTGTCTTGTTGTCTTGTTGTCTTGTTGTCTTGTTGTCTTGTTATCTTGTTGTCTTGTTGTCTTGTTGTCTTGTTGTCTTGTTGTCTGGTTGTTGTCTGGTTGTTGTCGTGTTGTTGTCGTGTTGTTGTAGTGTTGTTGTCGTGTTGTTGTCTTGTTGTTGTCTTGTTGTTGTCTTGTTGTTGTCTTGCTGTTGTCTGGTTGTTGTCTGGTTGTTGTCTGGTTGTTGTCTTGTTGTTGTCTTGTTGTTGTCTTGTTGTTGTGTGGTTATTGTCTGGTTGTTGTCTGGTTGTTGTCTTGTTGTTGTCTTGTTGTTGTCTTGTTGTGGTCTTGTTGTTGTCTTGTTGTTGTCTTGTTATTGTCTTGTTGTAATCTTGTTGTTGTCTTGTTGTTGTCTTCTTGTCTCTTCGAAAAAATTTCCAGATCCACAATAAGCTTTGCATTTTAAATGAAACAAGTCAATAACGAGTTGAATTTATCAAAACCAGGTGCTTCCACAAACATACAAATCACTTGGTATTCCCGTCAGGTTCAAAGCAAAGTCATGTGAGATACAATTTTTAAATCTGTGAAATACAATCAAAAAGAAGAAGTAAATGACACAGCAAACGTGTCATAAAAGAAGTTCAATGAATCTAAAGGAGATTTCTCCGGACGAGTGCGTACGTACTTCAAAAACAAAATTCCAAAGAAACACTGTTCCAGAATGATTTGGTCACGTATGCCTTTCGCTTTTAACACAAATCGGATTGAAATCCTTTAAATTTTTAAATCTTCTTTGAAGTTCAAAAAGCGGTTTCTCTCTTTTAAATTAACTTAATTCTTTCAGCCCTTCCTGCTTGAGGCAGGCATGCAGGAAAAAAAATTGAAAGAAAAATCCTTTTTCCATTTCAGGGTATTTTTCTCTTTGAAAATAAAAAAAAAGTAAATCAATACTTCTTGGCACTCTAAAACACAATCACAGGTGGTTGGCGGAAGTGGGGGGAAGGCACCACTTTCTAGTTCAAAGCCATGACAAACTATAATCTAATTTTCTTGAACCCAAATTGTGTAGTTGGTTCCGGTTTTGTGCATTCATCGGCTCCGGCAAATATATACCAATCTACCTAATCCTGATGTGTCCTTTATTATTCGAGTTATGCTTTACGCCCTTGTGTCTTATGGTTCATTTGGAATATCGATTGTTTTTTGAAGCGTCGGGTATTATCACTGCCTGTCATCTGAGTGAGAAAAGCTTGACTTTTCCATCAGAAATCAGACATAACCTACTGTCTTCAATCAACGGTAACTATCCCTTTAGGGGGAGATTCAAAAATGAAGGTCGTAGTGTAGTGTACATGAGTGAGGGAAATTGATTTTTGTGTTGTTGTTTTTTTTTAGTATAAGGACATTTGAGTTGAAAACGTGTTCAACTTATTTGTGTGGATTATAAATTCCTTTAGGGGATACAATTTGTTTCTTTTTTCACTTTCAACTGTTGAACTTGATGGAGGGAAAGCAGAGTTTGTATTCAAAATAATCTTATCGGAACGATTACTGAGTAAATGACAGTTAAGGACTTTTTTTGTTGACCTTGTTGTTTGTGTGTATATACTTGCTGGAGGCGAAATATGTTTGTGTGAGATAATTTTTTGAAACATGCCAATAAAGAAGTGTCACTATGACGTATGGGTGGGATTATCTGGAAATCCTTCGAGCTGTTGAATTTCTAATTAGCACAAGGACCAAGTGGTAGCTATGATTGAAGTTGACTTGACACGTGCTACATTTTTTTTGCTGTTTTTCTGGGAAACTGTGGAAATGACATTTGTATTTTTGTGTTTTTTTATTCCAAAAAATCTGCAGTAATCGTAATCAGTATGGGTCAAGGTTCGTAAAATGCCAAAATCCTGTCAGCACAAAGTTAAAATAAAAAATGTAATAAGAATTAACGAACTGCTGAACTCTTGGGGGGAGGGGCGAAATCAGCTTTGTATGAGTAAAAGTATCACTTAAGCTGATCTCTTTAAAATTATTTTCGTCTTAATCTTTGCAAATACAAATCAGTTCCACACTGTATGCTCCTCAAAGACAGAGATATAATTTGAGTTTCAAAATCCAATTGACATTGACAAGAAAATCAACTCAAAATAAATGGATCTATTGAATCAACAAATCACACAAAAAGTCATCGAACCAGACGTTAATAGCACTTCAATAAAAAAAAAAATCCGAATAAATTTAAATCTAAAAAATTTTGCATTCAAGATTTTTTTTTGTGTAGTGGGAGTTGTGTTCATGGCATTAAACTCTCGTAAGATGTGTAAGTTCAACCAAAAAATTTCGCACGTTTCAGGCGGCATATAGTTACTTGGTGATTCAAATGGCGGCAACGAAGGAAGTAGAATATCTCTTTCCATACCTCGTCCCGGCAGATTATTTACTGCTTTCAATACTTCCTGTTCTTTTGCGTAGATTAAAATCTAGGAGCATCAACAACTTTCCATTTCAAGAGATGCTCTCCAAAAACCTGCGAAACTTTTCTTATCCCAAAATGTCAATCGACTAATTTGCTGGTTGAACAACAATTCCCCTTCCATATTCATTTCCTTGAATTTTGTTCAAACTTTCACTACGAAGGGGGAACGATGATCATTTGAAGCATTTTGAAATATGTATGTGTGTCACTTGCGACAAGCTCATAAGTCGCTTCGTGTTACTGACTCAGATTATCACGAGTTTACCAAATTCAAATTGGGTCTTTTGTGTATATTGTTCGCCTTTTTGATATGTTCTGTCATATTGCACCTGTCAGTTTGACAGTTGTGTTCAGCGTTTCAATCAGTTCACTCAGGCTGAACTATAATGGACGGAAACAAACGGTAGCAAGTGTCAAAACCAAACGTAACGTTGCCCTCCAACCTGTGAAATGAACATGCTACCCATAATAGACGGATTGCCTCTAAAACAAAGCAAGTATTTTCATCTGAACAATCTAAAGATGGCAGTCAGATGCAAATGTTCGTCCGTATAGTGCGATAGCGAGAGCAGTTTATGTCCGTAAACAAAACTGATCGAAATTTGACGAAACGGAGCAATCCGCTATTTCGATCGTGAGATACGAATTGCGTGGTCTCGCATAATTACGGACGGGCCCGCCCGCGCCGTTCTGACTATTATAGTTCTGCCTTTAAGTTCCTGATGTATCTGCCAATACAGGTCTTTTCCTTAAATGTTTTGAAATACAATACAAAGAGACTAAAATGGCTGCCAATTGTCTGAATTTTTGACAGCTGAATGAGCTAAAATGGCTGCAAATTGCGTAGTTTAGTTGACAGCTAAATGAGATGGGCTATCATTTTAAGCTTCTCCAAGTGATAAGTATGAATGGTTCGTCAATCCAGAGCAATAGTCTTAAAATTTTCAGCTGAATGCCATGGACTACCATTTTAAGCTTCTCCAAGTGATTAGTATGAATGGTTCCTAAATAGTCTAAGAATATTCATTCTATACGCTACCGGCACGTTTTCAATTCGTTTACGACAAGTATTTTTGAGAAGGCTTTCAAACATTTCCATACAAAAATTGTCTGAGATTATCTACACTTGGGAAATCTGGCTCTTATATTAACTCTAAAACGTTAGCATTCAGGGAGCAATAATTTCAAAAAGGATTTAGGCAGCCTTGACAAATCTCAAAAGGATTTCCCACGCCATAACCTTCATACTTAATCCCGACTTAGTCTCTCTTCATTTCTTCCTTATGGCATACAAATTAAAATCCACACCTCCTCACAACAGCAAAAAAAAAGAAAGGATAATATTTTTTAATTTCCTCCATTTTACTGGGGCCGTTTTCCATAGACAATCCCAAATAGCAGCAGAAAACTGCTTCATCGACGTGATCTTCCTTAATTAAGTTTTCTTCACTCAGTTACAGTAAATTAAATGTAATTGCAGGGGTTGGGTGGGGGATAATTAAATTCTCTACAATATGTTTCTTTTTATATATTCTTTCCTTTCTATCTCTCTCTCTTCTTCACTGTCTCTCCACCAAAGAAAAGAATACAAAACTAATCGGGAAGCGTTAAGATAGCGTGTCATAATCGCTGCAACACAGCTGCCACTTAAAAATTATTTCCCACTTCAATGATAGAACTCCTTTGGGCAAAGCAAAAAGGGATAACACTATATACGAAGAAAAACCATCCTGAATCCTTGAGCTTATACAGTTGAAAGAAATAAGATTATTCCTTTAAACTATCCTTTTTCCTCGAAGCGTGCAATATGTGTGTTTCAAAAGAAATCCTTCCTTTCCCAAAGGATGGTTTTTCTTTTTTTGCAGTTTAAAATAGAGAAGGAAGGATTCATTCCCTTCAAGGACTATTTCACTCACTTGATGTTTGTGTGTAGGTTTTATTTTACCATTTGTGTCTGCTCTTATCGCCAATGTCTATGAAAAAGGACGTGCTGAATTCGTAAAAAATAGTACCCACACACGACTTTTCGCAATTCCAACCCACTTCAAAATTTAAAAAAAAAAAAAAAAAAAAAAATAGAAAGACTTTTTAGTAAGTCCTGATTGCCATTTTAAAGAAGACATTTTGTTATCCTTTGTAAGAGTAGATGTTTGAAAAGAGAATCGCAAATATTGGTACTGACTACTTACACAGTTTTGTATTAAAACGAAATAAAAATGTCAGCTAACACAATTAATGAAAAATATCCTTGAAACACAAATGAAATGTAAATATACAAGACTCTGAAAAGTGTTTTCGGAATAAAGAGAAGACGTTGATGGTTGTGCAAAGAATGCACAAAACACAAATTTAAGGACGACAAATTGCTGCAATACTTTTCATTTTCACATCGCAAATTAGCATGATGGGAGTGGGGGTGGGGGGTGGGGTGGGGGTTCCTCCTTCCACTGCTCTGTGTTTCTAAAATTCATGGTCCTTGTTCTTTTTTATTATGCTTTTGAACTACTTTACGACTATGTTTATTTAACTCATTTATCTTTCACATTTAACAATCGTTTCAGACATCCTTTGGGACACAGGAAACACCCCCGCACCCAATCACATAAAGCATCACGTTCCCGCAACAATTAAAAGTTAGTCCCCGAGAAATTAAACTTAAAGCCCATTTCTATGGTCATGGTTAGTTCGGCGGTGTTGGGTGCTGCAACTGGCACGGGACTGGCTTTGTTGGTTGCTGTAACAATTGTCATGTACCGTTATTATTTGTTAAGGAAACGTGGCAAGGAATGGGACGAATTGGATCGCTGGGAGGAAACGAAAATTATGCGGAAAGTCAAACTGAAGGTAAGTTCTAGAATATTATTTTTGGGATGTTAAGGTTTTGACAAATTTTTGGGGCTTATGTACATATTTTGGGAGTTTGTTTGTCCTGAAGGAGGCTTGACTCGTGCCTCTTAACTCAAAACATCATTAATCCATTTCATCATAAGGACGAACTCCACCACGACAGTAAAGAAGATTTGCTTGTTTTGCTGGATTTTAATGATTTTTATTTTTAAGTCTATAAATAAGACACATCACGGGCCGGGGAGATAAATAAATAAATATCTTCCAAAGTATATATTTTTTTATCATAATTCAAGTGTGCTTTGAAAATGTCAAGAGGCAAAAATTTGTAATTGGAACAATAATTGGTCCTGGGACAGGTTTTTGATGTATTTTTGTGGTAGCTATTACCTGGGCAAAGTGTGGTTTTGAAGCACGTGGTGGTGCAGGTGTTTTTTTTATTTTTAAAGATTAAAGGTTTCTTAAAGAAGATGGAAAGTTTAGAAGCGTGCTGAAGATAATTAAAGGGCTTACGAAGCTGTTTTTTTTTTTTTTTTTTTTTTTTTGGTTTCATAGAAGAAAAGTATTTTTATTTTATTTTCGTGTGAAATAGGTAATCATCATTAATTGCGTCATTGCGTGAAATTTATTTTCTTCCTTCTTAGAAATTAGTTTGGGGAAATGATAGAATAAATTAAGGGAAATGATTTTGAGGTTTCTTCTTCTTCTTCTTTTGAAAGCAGCTTAGGAATCTCTAAATTTGTTTCTCAATTTAATTTCAAATTGGTTTTTTTGAAATAAAATTACTGCTCCGATCCAAAATTAAAAATCTTGAGTATTTTAAGTAATATAACAAAGAATTTAATTGTTTTCTTGTCTAGGGAATTTTCTTTCAAAGGATTCTGTTGTGTATTTCAAGCTCACAATTTCACGTTGGGCGCCATTTTCATGAGAAATATTTTGTGTAGCTTTAAATCGATGTGAATATTTCATACAGCAGCAGTTCTTTTCAGATAATTGCAATTCAAAACATTATCTGGACTTAATTTGCCCTGTGTGTTTTTTGATAAGTATTTTTCTTCTTTTTACTCTCAATTGAATCTATTTATGGCCTTGACGAAACCTTAATACCGCAGAAAATTGTGTTTTTTTAAAGTCAATGTTTAGAGATGATGTTTTGCATTGTGTTGGAGTAGTTCCCCTTCCCAGTCTTTCTAATTTTGAATCATAAAATTTATTACAGTTCAGTCAAAATACTGTTGAGTTCAGATATAACTTTTGTATCTTCACTACATGAAGGTCCCAGAAGCAGAACAAATGTTTTGTCATTTGTAAGAATCTTATAGACCAAGAGCCCACAGCAAATTTTGGGAGTGTAAAAGTCCCGAAAAATATTTTTATTAATAGATAGATCTTGCATTGCTAAACATGGAAATCAAAGTCTGGCAGTCAAAAGTGGGCGAAATTATGCGTAATTCTACAACAAAAACGGGATTTTATCGACTTTTTGGATTCTCATTTGGCTCACCTAATTTTTTTTGGAAATCACAATTTGACCCACCCTTAACACGAATATATGAGTCCCAGACGTTTTGAGTGGGACAAAGGGGCAATTATCGACGGTATGAAAAAACAGAAGAGGTTAGCAGGGAAATTTTATCACTCTGCAATGACACAGTGTACTGTGTAACAAGGGGAAGCATACAACCAGGAAAACATATCCAACTAGGTCAGTTTGCACATGTTTTAAAATTGTGTTGACAAAATGCTAAGAGAAAAGGTGTTATAAGAAAAGGGTGCAGTTCCAGAAACTGACTATTTTCTAAGTTAAGACTAAGCTTGCCGTTTCCACAGCTTCCTAGATATATTGAACGTTCCTTATTGCTTTCTAAGTTTTCTTAAATCTAAAAACTAAGATAATAATTTTTTTACAATTTCTTGAACAATTACTTTTAATACCTATCTGCATTTTTTCTTAACGACGCGTTCTAAAAAAAAATAATTTTATTTAATAGTCTTATACCTTAAAAACGGTTTCATGAATTATATTTGAACCTTGTTTGAAGATGTTAATTTTCATTATCTTGTTTAATTAAACAGTGCGATTAAATTATAAATTTGAATCCACCACTGGGTTTCACTAAATATTCCTTTAAAGTTCAGAATTTGTAATTAAGTTGCCTCTTTAAAAATATACCTACTTTATCTTTATCTTTCCAAGTTTCTAATACATCCAGAAAATCCAAAAACAATTTTTTTGAACGTAGGTATACTACACACACTACCTAAAGGGGTCTGGCAGCCCTTTTATCCCGCTCAAGACGTCTGGGACTCATATATTCGTGCTTAGGGTGGCTCAAACCATGATTTCCAAAAAGAAATTCGGCGAGCCAAACGAGAACCCAAAAAGTCGATGATCGTGAATTTTACATTATCTTTTACACTCCCAAAATTTGCTGTGGGCTCTTAGACTATTACGATAATTCACTTCATTCCGACGCTTGTTGACAATTAAACTTCTGTGGTCAGCTCCCTTGTAAAAGCTGACATATTCACAGCATCACAGCACAGTTTGCTGCAAATTTGATGCTTCAGTAGAGTGACATTGGTCATTTTGTACTACGAGTGCTCTAGGAATCTTCACCAATTAACCCAAAAGCTCAGTTTCGGACGTACTGTTAAGTATATTGAGTCCTTGTTTAGCCGCATGACACGAATGTGGAACAATCTGTCCGATTAAAATGTTTTCTCCCATAACAATATACAGAAACACTTCCTAAACGCTTTGACGAAGTCACGTTTTCTTCTCTTCCACCGCAGCCAATAAAACTGGCATATTCATATATGCAATTGCATTTACTAACCGCACCCCTGTAGTGGCTACCACACTACTTAATATAGTCCCTGAGGTCACATGACTATGGATTCGCAAACCAGTAGCGTTTTACATGTGAATTTGTATTATGTGTTTATAATTCACACTCAGTCATTGTGGATATATTCCATAAAGGGAAGTGATTTAGCACATTGAAATTCGAGGAAAATCTCGATGGTGATTTATAGGAATACTATTTAGAGCCAAAGACTTTTCTCCACTACCGGAAAACCAGGGGTACGCAGTGTACCGAGGGATTCCTAATATTTTGAAAGCTGTGCTTTCACGAGTGCAGCAGAATATTCATCCTGTCCGTTTTCCTTACCGTTCTTACATTCCTAAATTCCTAACGATTAATACCGTGTTATTTCTATTTAAGCCGTACTTAATTGTGCGTTGACATTGCCGTACTTAATTGTGCGTTGACATTGCCGTACTTAATTGTGCGTTGACATTGCCGTACTTAACTGTGCGTTGACATTGCCGTGTTATTTTCCTTAACCGGAGTTTTACGTCTTTTCTTCGGCTGACCCTGGAACTGCTGAAGCTACCTCAGCTATAGACAAAAAAGGACAACTCTTACAACGCTCGTTCTGTGTCAATTCATGACAACGGCAATAGTAAACCCCTAGTGGCCGGCATAAATTTAGCTTGGCGTTCACTCGTTGAAGTCCTAATTCGCACCAAATATCTTACAATTTAGTTTGCACAAAAATGTATTCTTTTCTGAGGAATTCCAATCAGAAATAACCATTTAAAGGAAGTCAAGAATTCATTAAAAAAAGCTTTATTTTATTTTCAGAATATATGTCAAAATAAGCTTTTCCAAGAATGGTTTAATAATTAGCTTTCAGTGGAAGCAAAGGCTTTATTTAGAATACCTTACGGTTGTTGTACACACTATGTGCTAAATGGAATACTTTATTTGGTTTGTGTAATTGAAAAATAGAAAATTTTATATTGGTTGTTGTATAAACTAAATGTTTTTGGGGAAATTAGATGTTGAATTTGCTAGGAATTATTTTAGCGAATTTCTCTAACATTTTGGTTGAATTCGTTCTTACTCGCCAGAATATTGTGTATTCCTATCATTTTAATTTGAGTTTCGGGTGTCACGAGGACTAAAGTTTGAAAGGTACAAAAGTTAAAAAGGAAGAAATTACGCAAGTATGGATAGTGCCGCTCAGCTCGCTGTTTATCCACACATACATTCGCTCGTATACTGTGTTAATTAGTGGCAAGCGCAATAAAAAACCAAAAAAACCCTTGTGGCCGGCTTAATTAAGCTTTCCCTTCACTCACTGAAGTCATAATCCACCAAATGCCTTACAATTTAGTTTGCACAAAAATATGTCAGGTATTGTTTTCAGAGGAATTCCAATTAGAAATATCGATCCAAAAGGAAGTCAAGAATTTAACATTAAAAAATGTTAAATAGATTTCAAACAGGTTTTTCCGTTGCATTTTCAAATGAATAATTCAAACTGCTAAAAAAGTTTAATTTTATGTTCACCATAATTCAAAATAAGCTTTTCACTAATATATTTCACCTTTGTTCTAATAAACAGCTTTAAGTGGACGTAAAAGCTTTATTTAGAGTACCTTATGGTTGTTGTATACACTATGTAAAAAACTGGGTTATTTTATTTGGTTTGTGTAATTGAATAAGGGAAATTTAGTCTTGGTTGTTGTATAAACTAAATGTTTTTAAGAAATTGGGTGTTGAATTTGCTAGGGATTATTTTAGTGAATTTCTTAACCATTATGGTAAAATTGGTTCTAAGTGTACTGAAAGCCAGAACATATTCCTATCATTTTGATTTGTGTGTCGGTGTTCACGAGGAAAAAGAAAGAAAGAATACGCATTGATACGTCAACGATACGCAAATAGAAGGTGAAAGTACCGTATCAGATAGCTATTTATATACATCTACATAAACTAAGAAACTGAAGCTGTAGGAACTGAGTGTCTTCGAATTAGACACTACGCACGGGTCCGTTTGAAAGTCTAGACGACAAATCGAATATTTAATCGAACTTAAAAATTATTACATGGGAAACATTTATCGAAAACATGTCTGATGATTATGAGACACCTTATGAATGTTAAAAAGTCAAGATGGTAAATTCATTGATCACCAATCCCACTGAAAATTATTTCAAGAATTCTGCCCTACATCATATGTATCTCTGTTGGCTTTTTCTGGATTCATCGGACATTTTTTTCTCCTCTCTCTACCGCAGAAGTTATAACGCAAACATAATAATGGCTGAAAGCTTTGCTTAAATTAAACACTCCAAAAATTGTCTTAGCCGGTTTTGCGAATGCAAGTTCAAAACATCCTTATTTTGCTTAATTTTTTGTTCAAAAATATTTTTGTACAACACTGACTTTTATCAGTTTATCAGATATGCAAGTGAAGACTCTGCCCCAACTAAGCACGGAATAGAAAGGCAACCTACGGAGAATACATTTGTCTTCAAAGAATTGGGTGACATCTTGAGCAAGCCACTACAGTACATCCTTGAGTTCTTCAAGAACTCAGGTGGTTTCATTTGAGGCATATTACATAAGCACACATTCTTTATTAAATTAAATCCGCCTCACCCCCTCTCTACGATCAATACCTAATCCTGGGTGACACAATGGATTCATTGAAATCCGCGTGAGCTGATGCGGTCTTACAAAATTTACCACCAGTTTCAACTTAACCTAAGTCTTATCAAAAAGTTTAGTTAATAATGGACTATAAATGTCGTTTGAAGACATAGTGAATACAAATAGACGAATATAATAATTATCCGCCATTTTAAACGGCTTACAACACTGCTTACAAAAATGAAGAAAAAAAAGTTCGTTCGTCAGCTCTTTCGTTTGTTGGAAGTTATCCCATCTAAAATCTAACAGTTTACTACAAACGATCTCGCAATAATTTTAACCCCCCTGGAAATGTCGCTGTGATTTATTTCCTCATTGAAGAGTTAATAATCTAATTGTCGACTATGCCTTAGGAAACATCATATAGCAACCAAAACTACCACCTCATTAAAATCATGTTTTCTCCATATCAGTTGAGTGAAAATCTTTTAAATATTTTATTCAATCAAATTGCATGGCCCAACCCTCTTTCCATCTTATTTTCCCAAGTAAAAACGAAAAACGGAAGGGCTACTATATTCCACCCCAGACAGCCCTATATGCTATTCGCCTGCATAAAAACAAAATGAATAAATAAAATTCGTTATATGTGACAAAAAAAAAGACCTTCATATTGAAAAAAAAAATCTCTGCCATCTCTGTAACAAATTGATTTATTTATCAACCCTGCGTATCTTTGTGCTTCACAGGCAGGCAGGCAGGCAGGCAGGCACAGGAGAATACGCGTACTTTTATTATTCAACAATAAAGAAGTACTTTATCAATCATCATGAAATCATTCGATTGAAAGAAATTAAAAATATAATTTCAAGAGGGTTCTTCTAGAGCTGCACAAGCCAATGAATGCGAGAGAGACATCGCATCCTTTCAAAAACTATGGCGGCCGCCATCACTCGCATCGTCACAAAAATAAACCCTCGAAAACAAAAAACACACATGGGAGTCGGATATACAGAAGTCCTTTTGTATAATTGTATGTATATTGTTGCTTGTGTTTCTTGTTTTCCTTGTGGCAGATGAATAATAATAATAATTACAATTATTATCCTTTTTGAATGAATGAAAAGGATACAACTGCTTAGCCATGCGCGGACTTTTTTTTTTCTTCTTTCTTTTATAAGCCTCTTCATTTCGTTGATTCTATTTATTAGCTTATGGTTAGAATATTATTTTTTAAGGATATGATGACTATAATTCGATGTGACAGGACAAATAAAAGGGATATTACTCTTAGAGTTCAATATTTGCATAAATACGCGACCAGTGAGTGTGTGTGTTGTGTTCACAAGTAAATTGATATAAAAATACACACAAGTGGGGAATAATGGAAGGATAACAAGGATCAGTAGTTATTTGTTTTGTGGGCAATATTCATTAGTTGTTTTGTGTAAAGGTACGTGAAAGTTGCTAGTGTTTGTTGTGTGTGTGATTTGAATTAATTAAGAGCTGAAACAGTTTTGTTGTCCTTGTAATCCTTTGACAGGACATGAAAAGTTTTGTATGATTGGATTATTTTATTGCATGCGGTTTGGTAAGAAGGTAAGGTGAATTCCATTATTATTGTTGCGAAGAGCTAAGTCTCAAAATCTGCGTGTTGAAAAAAATTAATAGAACTGGGGTTAGTAAAGACCCTTGTGGTACTCCAAACGAACAATATGATTTACTTTGAACTTTACTTTGCACTCATAATTGTTTGGTTTTAACATGGTTGGACATGGTGTTTTGTACTTCTTTTTATAAGTGAGTAATGTGGGCCTTAATGTTCTGCCTTGTGGAACTTCATGTAACTTTCGTTTATTTGAAGAAGTGAAACAAGTGAACTCTGAGCACCCTCTAAGAAAATTCTTCACATTCTACAAGATTTTATAAATGATTTTCTAAATAAAACTGGCACCAGCTGCTAACCTTGCGGGATTCCAACCTCGATAAAATACCTGTCTTCCTGCTTGATGGCAAATGGTTGTGTAAAGTGCAATGCAGATGATAAATTAAATGTTTGTTGTGGTTCCAAAGCCAATTTACGCGTGCAGCCTCTAACCAAACAATCCCTTAAAACCCTTACTACCTCACGTCCAATATAAACAAAAACAGCGATAAATAGTGGATGGACCCTCCACAGACCACAAAATGACCGATAAAATGGTCTTTGATTAATGGTCACTGACATACATAAAAATATATATAAAAAGGACTATTACCTGAGTCCTTAAAAAAGAAGATCAAAATCCTCTGCATTGGTACAAGTGTTGCCCACACGATTGTTCCCCAAGGATCAGTACATTGGTGTTTTCGAAGATCCTTTTTTATGCGTCGCCGTCGGGTCGGCGAAAATCTTTCATCCTTCCGTTGACCTAATAAGAACATACATTCTTATAGATCGATAATATTTTATTCATCAATGGATCCTTTCTGTATCTATTTTTTTCAATAATGGCCAAGAACGCTTGACTTGATTCTTTTATTTTTTTTTTGTTAAAGCTACGTGCGCCGCACAATTTCATTCATAAAAGGACTCTTCTTCTTTGTATTGTTCAATCATTTCAATGGAATTATCGTGTGTAAATACACAGCGTATAATGCAGTTCTTTCTTATGATCCTTATTTGCCAGTATTTTGAGATTTTTTAAATAAAATTTTCGTCCTTTTTTTCGTCTTCTTTGTTCCTTGTGTTTGGTATTCTTTTTTCAGCAATACCTATACTCTTTTCCATCGATCAGTGTTTGTCGCCCATTTGTCTAGGATTGAGTGTCAATTGCATTATATGATTTTGCATTGTAGGTGTCCTTATATTACGTATCGAGAAGGTGTCAATTTGATAATAAAACGCACTTAAAGGACGATAAAATTGGAATGACAAATGGCAAACACGGTGATAGTATAGAATGAATTTTCTACTCTGTTGTGCAATGTCAAGGATTTAATTGTTGTTAACGAGTGGATCCTTAACGAACCTTTTTATGGTTTTTAATTCTTTCATTTTTCTTCCAATTTTTTTTTTTTTTGTATATTTTGAATGAAAATTTCTTAAAAAGGACATTAGGTCTGGGGTGTTACGATCATTTAATATGGGCATTGTGCAATTTTACATTTTTTTCTTTTTGAGGAACCTCTTCAGAAGATTGTTATGCTTCTGGGTAATTGATTTTGTTTGGTGAAAGGAGGTGTGCTTAGGTATATAGCCAAAAGGATGGCCAATTGAACTGAATATCTATCCAATTTTTTCTTTTTTATGAAATTGTTGCAATATTTGCGGATTTTCTAATGAAATTTGTCTATAAGATCCGGCAGATGGAGGAATTGGTCATCAATGGCGATGGCCAGTTGCCAATGGCGGGAGGTGAGCTGTGTGCCCGTGGTCAATAAGAGGTTGGATTATGTTTTTTTTTTTTGTGTTTGATGCAATTTTTCAGTTGACTTCACTTTGTTTAATTTCTTTTCACTGATTCTAAGGAATAAGGGGAACACGTGATCACACAAAGAGCATATATGACTATGAGCAGAAGTTATAGGATCTTTGAAGGTCGGCAGATTTATATTGGTCGTTAGATTGAATTTGTATAAAATGGCTGATGAATGAAATTGGATGCCATCATGTTCTATATTTTCTGCTCTTAATATGATTTCAAATAAGTCAATAAGCAATGCTTCCATTTTTAAAAGCTGTGTGTGAGGTATTAGACATTTTTTTTTTTTTTTGGAATATGACATTGCTCAAATGCCCTCTTCGGCTTCTTATGGTGACTCTGATCAAATTATTTCAATTTTCCGCATAGATCCTGCCCACAAGAAAAAATCCAGCGGGATCAATTGGCATGAACTTGGTGTCCGATTCACGTCAACTCTGCGAGAGATAACCTTATCCTATAATCTTTTATGTAGAATGCTAATAGTGTCATCCACTGTTAGTGTCATCCGCTGTTTCGAGGATGCTTTGTCATCTGGTTAACCTCGTGTAGGTTGTTATGGAAATTACGCTAGTTAACACATGCATTCATTCAAAAATGCGCCTCTTCGCTAAAGATGTTTTTTTGGCCAAAATTGGGGACCTCTTTTAATAGAAATTCGGTGGTAAGGTATTATCATTTAAACGTTCTGTTTAATCGTGTAACTTGCTATTTCTGATTTCGCATCAGTAACTGAATAATAAACATCAGATTTGACAGATGTCACCAAAAAAACATGGCCGGCAATCGAAAAACCCGTTCGTTGTTTTTTTTGTCTTTGTAAAAAATATTGATACTGCGTCTGACCGTGTCCTTTTTAAACGCTTTTCAACACCTGTATGTGTCTTCTAAACCTTGGTCCATCTGGAGTAACTCAAAATTTTAGAAAACACAAAAAACAAATTTTGCATGTTTAGTAGCGAAAAAAGAAGCATTCAAAAGATTATTAAGTTATTTACATTTGCTTATACCGCATTATTATTTTTAATAATAGCTTCACTTCGACGATATACCGAGTAAACCAAACACTGACGGCGCTAAAGAGGTTTGCCAAAATTCGAAGTTATCAAATGGATAAGCTCAATTCTTTTTACCCGAAACAATTCCTTTGTAGCCTTATTTTAACGGCATATCATAATTTAGGTCCCGGCTGAACTCAGTTGGAATTCCAACCCTAGATTCCGAGTAGTAAAAAAGAAAATAGTATATTTGCTTGCGTTCTTTCAAAAATAATTTAATTCAGACGGAAGAGAATTAAACATTAATAAATAGTCTTGTGATTTTTAATCTGCTCCTTTTTTCTGTTTACGAGTATATGTTTGTAACGACACTAAAACTTTTTTCGACAAGGTATGACGAGGGAAACGCTATTTAAAGTTTTCTCGCAATTTCCTACAGCTCAAAATATTTTTCGGGTATTTTTCCTTCCAGCCAAAATATTTGATAGCCTTTTTTAAATTTAAGCTTCAGCTCCTCATTGGTGGTAAGCTCTACTATCACCCCTTTTAAAACCACATTCACAACTTCCGTTTCATCAAATGGATTTATAATATATGGATATATACCACCATGGAGGTGGTATTTCCATCGTCAGAACATCTTCAAATCTATTTTTAAAGGTACCATTTAAATGATGAACGTATGTGTATGTGTTAATATCCTCATCAAGATCTTCTCTGCCTGTGAAAAATTTGGAAACTGGAAGGATTCGCGCAGACTAATATTTTGCTGCCACCGAAAAAATGTTTGTAAATGGAATCGATATTTCCTTTAAAAAAATCACTCAGAACAATAAGTACATATATACGCTGACCTTCAATATACTACTCAAAAAAATGTTGATCACGACGTTATCTAGAGTGACAGAATTTAGAAAGGACAAAATTAAAAAAAAAGTTAGAAAGATAAAATCTAGAAAGACCGTCTTCTAGAAAAATCTAGAAAAAAAAAGAAGTTATAGACTTTTTTATTACCTTTCGTTTACTTGCATTTTAAATTTGTCTGCTTAAGTTGTGCTAGGAGACAGGCAGACAGGCCTAACTGAACTAAATTATAGTTACCTTCCTAAACTGTTAACATTTTGGGCACATGGCTTATATTTTCCTGCACTACTTGGTTCTACTTTAGAGAAATTTTTAATCTAGAGTTAATATTAATTCTAGATTTTGTCCATTCTAGATTTCTTTTATTCCAGATTCTATTTTTATTTTTCTAAATTTTTTTAATTAAAATTTTTTTTTCTAGATTCATTTGTTCTAGTTTTTTTTCTTCTAGATATTGTAAGCCCAAAAAATTATAGACCAGTGCCAAAGCATTTAAAAATGGTACAAAATGAAAAAAAAAAATTATAGGACGATGAAACCAATTGGAAAAGGAAGAGAATATACAACTTTTGTAAATTCACTTTTTTCACATAACCTCAAAATGTATGTCAAAAATTAAAATAAAAAAATTTTTGGTTTCTTATTTTAATCTTTTACAAAAAACATTAAACACCCTAATTTTCAGCCGAAAACCTCACGTCAGAATATCTGTTTTTTTTTTTCGGTGTGCTTTGTATTCCTCAAAATCTCTACTTTACGATTATGTAAAAAAAATATACGGTACCATGTTAAATTTTCTCAGAAAATGCAAAAATACCAACACCAAAAGCTCGAATCCAAATTTTTTTGTTCAAACCGTTATGTAGAACTTCGAGCTATTTATTAAAATGTACACTTTAATTACTCGAAAAACGTAAGATTTCATGTTAAATTGATAAGCGAAAAAATTTAAAAAATTAAAAAAGTGTAAATTTTAATAAACACCTCAAAAGTCTACATAATGGTTAAACAAAAATTTTGGATTCGAGTTTTTGTTGTTGGTTTTTTTTTTTGTATTTTCTGAGAAAATTTAACGTGGTAACGCACAGAGGTAGTCAAAAGTATTTACACAACGAGCTTTTTTTGCATTGAAATTCAATTCAATTAAGCTCTTTGTGTGTAAATACTTTTGACTACCTCTGTATATTTTTTTTACATAATCGGAAAGTAGAGATTTCAGGGAATAAAAAGCACACCGAAATTTTTAAACAAAGCAGATATTTCGACTTGAGATATTGCGATTGAAAATTAGGGTGTTTTTTCGATATTACGTCAAAATTTGGTGAAAAAATCAATGTTTTTAAACAAAAAAATTGCAGAGTGTTTGAGTCATAAAACGGCAAGTTTTCACCAAATTTTGTAAAATGAAAATCGTTAGAGCCGTTTTTAGAAAATCAATTATTTTCTTCACGATTGTATGGCAGGTGCCGTTATTTTTGGGCCTAGAGCAAAAGTTAAAAATATGTTCCGAGGGACTGCCAAATAAATCCTAGATACTAAATTTGAAGCAAATCGGCCCACCCGTTCAGGCTCTAGAGGCGCGAACAGACATACAGACAGACAGATAGACAGACAGACGGACGGAGGGACGGAATTTCCAGATCCACTTTTTTCGACTTCTCCATCATCGTAATGTCATGTGTGATTGTTATCTCAAAATTTTTTTTTTTGCACGAGTCCATAACTTGCCTTACAGTACCTATAATCGCAAGTAAAAAATAAGGGACGTTTAAAAAAAAGGAAATTAATGCTAAATAAACTGATCCATCTGCCAGCCTAACTCTAACCCAAACAAATGCAAAGCCAAACAAGTTTGCAATGTTATTTTTCGCGCTATTTTGCTGAAGAATCTGAAAATTAGAAGTTTAAATTTTCATAAGCTTTTTTCTGTCGAAACCAGATAAATGTGGACCCCAACTTACAACTTGTGAACCTCCATTTTGGTTCACGAAAATTTAGACCCCCGCCGAGTCTTTCGTGGACCCCTGGTTTTTTTATTATGAACCACTTTGGAAATCACGGCATAAGACCATCAATAGTTATGTATATCAACTCTACTAGAGAGTGCAAAAAGCAATCTCAAACCACTTTTTTTGAACCGTGCGGCCGGCGGGCGCTGCACCGCGTTTGAGGTATATTTCGGGTTAAGTTCCATGTTAGGTGAGCGACTCACGTATTGCTAGTATTAGGTTCCAACAAAAAACACACATTTGGTTTCATCAGTCCATAACATGTTCCACCATTTATAAACAGGGTACTATATTTTGGAACAGAACTCTTTTCATACTGCAGCCTTAACAAATTCCGCTGCAGACTCAATGAACACGGCTCGCAATAACGAGAAATGAGAAATTTTTGCTAAAATCTTTTGCAGTTTGGTGTTGAAGAGAGTCCAAAAATGATCTTAATTTTGTTCAATAAAATTTTTTTTGCTAAAATATTGCAGAAAAACTGCACTCTGAAATGCAGTACAATAGCAGCTTTTCAAACTCAGAAACATTTTTCAATGAAAAAAAAACTGTGCTTCTTGCCCTAAATCTCAATTTCAAGCACAAATTACTTTTTTATTATTTTATTTATACCGAACAAATTAGAAACTCTTCATAGACTTTAAACCTAAAAGAAGTGCACCCCAAATTTGATAATTTCACGCTAAAATAGGATCAGACTTAAGTCGGTGGTTAAAAGAACTTCATAATTACATTTTTGACAAATATCTTTACACCAATGCAAGATTGTTTTATTAGTTCTTATTTCATGATTCCACAGAAGAAAATTAGAACTTTTTAGTGTCAGATTAGTGTCACCAAATCAGTTTCTTCGAAAAATTGATTACCAAACAAAAGACCTACGGCACGAACCTAAAAGAAAATATTGTAACAAATTTCTTGAGGCGATAACAATCGCATCGAAAAAAAAATCTATAAAAATAAATATACGAAATGGATAGTATCAAGAAACCAAACGCGCACCATTATAATGCAACACCCAGGTAGGTATACATTACCAAAAAAAAAAAGGGCGGAGCATCTTTAAGTAATTGAATGGCAAACATATCCAGGGACAGGGAGTCCATATCATTGTTAACAATTACCATTCATTAAGCAGGGGTTGTTGCAATTTGTTACCTCTCCCTGGTTTGTCTCAATGAAAACAACCCTCCTGCTTCTGACTGCTGCTTGAATGATTGGAACAATACCAACAAAATAGAAAACATGACCGAACAATGTCCTGAGGGATGAGGAACTTGGTATATAAACTCTGATCATCTACCTCAACAGCATCAGTTTGAAATCGTTTGCGATCGAACGTGGTTCAATATTTTTCTGTTTCTCAGTGATTTTTGTGAATTAAATTTAATTTTGTCTGTCAAAATGTCTCGATCATTTCTTATGGAGTCCTTACTCAGTGATATTCCTTTGAAGAAAGAAAACCTCAGCCCGCATCATGTTTCGCCTTTGCCAATACTTCCGTATCCCGCTTGTTACGTTGGAAGTTATTTATTTTCCCTGAGCATTCAACAACAACAACAACAACAGCAGCAGCAACATCAACATCAAGTTATTCATCAGCAAGCCAATTATGCCCAACAACATCCGCACATGTTCCATCCCTACGCAGCTGCATCCTTAATAGCCGCCAAACGGGAACGTGTCTCATACGAAGAGAATACTTCACCAAAAAGAAGTAGCAGCAGTTCGGGATACACGGATTTTTGTACCTCACCAACCTCATCTGCCAGCCAGGATTACCACTCATATGACGAAGTTTTTGTACCCAAGAGAGAAAAGACTTCTCCTTCGCTAACACCATCCAAGTCAGCACCCATTTCTCCAAATATCTCGGACTACGCCGATTCCAGCAAAAGAATCAGAACCGCCTTTACCAGCACTCAGCTGCTAGAACTCGAGCGGGAATTCTCTCACAATGCCTATTTGTCCCGCTTGAGACGCATCGAAATCGCCAATCGGCTGAAGCTATCGGAAAAGCAGGTGAAGATTTGGTTCCAAAATCGCAGAGTCAAACAGAAGAAGGGAGGTTCTGAGAGTCCAACATTTACCTTCAATGGCAATTCACCTACGGCGACATCGGAAGGAGAAAAGAAGACCTGCTGTTGCCAAGGACAGTCGCCATCATCAACATCAGCCAGCTGTGCAGAAAACTCATGCCAAATGAGCTCTTAGAAAATAAATTATTGAAAATATTGTAAATAGCTATAAATCATTAGGGGACGTAAAAAAAGATTTTGTAAATAAGAAATAACATTTAAGAAATAAAATAAGAAAATTAAAAAAATGTTTTTCTAATTCACTTTGCTCTTCTTTGATTTGGATGAATAAGGCTCCTGAGTCCTGACCCTACATAGTAGTGAACACACATTTTGACTAACATTTAGAGAACATTTAAATTTTTTTAGTGATTCCAAAGGACCTTTCCCATAGGAGCGGCATAAGAACGACCATTAGCTGATACCTCCAACTTTTCATAAGATAAAGTATTTATTTTCCGCCGTTATAAAAGTAGATAAACAATCGCCTAATTTTTCACTCGACCGATGAATTCTGTTGTGGATTCTATGTGGAATTTCCTTGTGAAAATTAATTTATTCAACCAATTTAAACTGTATCTTCATCTTAGTAAGAGTATTCCCGTAGTAGCCCCAGTGGAACTTCGAATGAAAATCATACTTTCCTTAAAATATTGTAGACTTGGGTTTCACAACTGTGTATCAACGAGTTCTTTTACACGTTTTGCAATCACTTAAGACAGAGTCTCAAAGATAGTCTCACATTGCGGAATAGCAATAATGCCGTAAAAAATAAAATGCACGACTGGGTCGCACGGACTTGCTCTGTTGGTGCAATAGTACGATGAAAACAAACTTTTCGATCAATAAGAACAACTAATGTTTGAAAAATTTGGTAAAACCTAAAAAATGTTGACTGAAATTGGAAAAACCGATATACGGGAGCTAACGTTAAGAAACCTTTAATATTTAAAATTATGATGTCAGCTTTTGGGTGTTGTAAATGATATAAATGTCCACTTATGGCCAAATTAATAATACTGTTAAAAGCAATTTCCGCTATTATCATGTATAGCCAAAAACTAAAAATGCAGTTTTGTTTGAAGTATTCTATGTAATCTAGTGGCACTTTGTATTGGAGCCACCATTTAAAAAAGAGAAAATGAAAAAAAAATCAATGCCATCTGATAGGAAGCTGTAAGGAACTATACCAAACAAAGTTTGAGTGAATTCGATGCAACCGTTGACAACTTATGGCCATTTGAAAAAAAGCCGTTAAGAGCAGATCTCCGTTATTTGCATTTTTAGCCAAAAACTAAAAACGCAGTTCTCTTAAAAACACTAAAAGAATATAACACACAAAGTTTAATCAAAATCGTTAGAGCCATTTTCGAGAAAATTAGAAAAAACCAAAAAAAGTTGGCTAAAACTCAACGGCTCGTTGTATGGAAGCCACCGTTTAGAAAGGCTTCATTGAAAAATTTACTAAAGCATCCTATAGAACACTATGAAAAACTATGTCAAACAAAGTTTGAGTTGATTCAATCAAGCCGTTGTGAACTTATGGCTATTTGAAAAAAAGCCGTTAAAACCTGATTTTCGTTACGACCATTTGAGCCAAAAACAAAAAACGCAGTTTTGTTATAAATGCTTAAAGTTAGCTAAATTTTAAATTTAATCAAAATCGTTAGAGCCGTTTTCGAGAAAATCTAAATTGAAAAAAACCGTTACTTGAAAGGTACCAGTTTGAGCCGGGCTAAAACAAAATAAAAAAAACCTCGACAACCGTTTTTCTTCAAATTGCTATATACCAAGTTTGAAGAAAATCCGTCAAGCCGTTTAGGCTGTAGCATGGCGTGAAAAAGCGCACATCCGCACATCCGCACAGACGCACAGACAGACCGACGGACGGTATGGCGAAAATCACTTTTTTGGGCTTCTCTATCATCGTAATGTCATGTTTGATTAAAACCTCGATTTTTTTTTTCTGCACGAAACCAATACTTGCCCTATAGAGCAAGTAAAAATGGACCGCACTTACTATTCATTTCACATAAGCCCATAGCATAGGCAATATGCGCTAAAAAACCAATCCAAATAGATTCCAACATTAAGTAACAGTTGTACCTACAATCGTGGTTAGCACTGAACCTCGTTTTTAAATTTTTGATCCGTGGATCAACTTTATTTAATCCACCGAAATCGGTGGGTTAGCTCTTGAACCACTCTTAAAGCACTCTTGAACCACCGTCTTAACTTTAATTATTTACACAGTAAATGAGGTGAATTGATTTTATATTTTGATCCGAGGATGAACCACGATTGTACAACTGGCCCTGAAAAATGCCAAGTTTGTTCATGCAACAGTTATCGTGAACATTTAAATTCTACATACAATATCAAGTGACAGCTATTAATTTGAGAAGTATCAAATGAATGTTTCAAATTTGCAATTTAGGCATTTCATTTAAAGCATGTTAATGTTAAGGTTTTCCGACGTCTCTCTCAGAGATGATCGACAGTCGAGAGCTAATAAAGAGTTAGTGGAGATAAAATCCATGGATTAAAAACGTACTTATAATCATCTTCAATTATACCTGGAACACGCGAAAATGTTTTGGAAGAAGGAATGATTCTCATAAATAAGTGCCTAATGATTTATATATTCTTTTTAAGTCTTAATCGGGGTATTTAGCTGGCCTTATAATTTAACTTTGTTTCCGCTATTAATGATGGAAGCATACATTCCTGATACAATTTGTCGAGCTTCCAGCAGTTACCGGATGGAAAAATTCCTAACGTAATATCATTTTCCATAGTCGGAATAGCTATCAGTCATGGGAATCAAGTTTTCTTGATCTCAAGTTATCGTTGTTCTTTTTCTTCTTATCACGTCAATACTTCTATAAAAACCAAACATTTTAGATTATAGCAAAAGTAACTGAAATACTTGTCACGCCTGTTTTTGATGACCCTGGCTTACTCTGCCTCTTCCCTTTGACGAAGTTGAAGGCTCCAGCAGAATTCATTCCAATATTGACTAGGAGCAGAAAAGGAATTTAAACACTTGCCTTATACATAGGTGTATTTGAAACTGACAAAGTATGGTTAGCTTTAGTTTCGATATTCAATTCTCAAATATTTCTAAAAATTATTCAATTTCTTCCTCTGAATCAGTATTGGTTTTCTAGAAGTATGTCCAAAACGGCTACATGAAATTTTGTCGCAATGAAAAAAGGTCCCAAACGAAAAATGAAAAGGGCATTTTTTCATGGTGAAAAGTGGGTCCCATTTTTAAATGGAAAAATGGCCCCAAAGTTAATGAAAAATCAGAAATTAAAAAAAAAAAATCAAACTGAAAATGAAAAATGGGCCGACAAATATTTACACGAAACAACAACAACAATTTTGTTTTATTTCGACGGTTTGGGGTGATTTTTCATATATTGGGGCGTTTCTTAATTTTTAAGGTTGGGGTGATATTTCATTACGAAAAATGGCCCCAAACTAAAAAATACATCTACCAGCATAAAATATTTTTTGATTGCCATAAAATTGTTTTGCGCAGCCTGCCTATTCCATTTTCATAATCTGTTACAAATACAGATATTGCCAGATCGAAAATGTTTTCATTGATAAATTGCTTTGTTTTTTTCCCTTCAAAACGAAAAAAACTAGTTACTCTTATCAATCGTATACTTTTTATTAGAAAATCGCGCGATTTTTTAAATTAATAATCGTAAAAGAAAATATTCTTATATACCTATAATATTTATTTTCTTAATAAACGATCTTCAAAGAAAATCTTGAGAATTTTTAAATTTGGATTTTATGTCTAAAAATATGGGGCCATTTTTCATTATGAAATTTATTAATTTTTAGTTTTGAGCAATTTTTCATTGGGCCTAAATTTCATGTAGGCTCCAAAACATACATTTTCATTTTCATTTAATCCAGTAATTTCCAAAAAGGTAGCAGCCTTTGAAAATGTTGTTTTTAAATATTTTTTGTATAAACCTCGCTTCATTTTCAAAACATTGATTTCCAATTCAGATGCAATAATATTATTTTAAACATTTTACCATCTTCCCTTTATCAAACCAAACATTATATATTTTTTTTTTTTTTGCTATTCTATAAATAAATAAGTGTGAAATTACTTCCGAAAAAAAAGCAATATGTTTCAATTTTTATCGAAAAAATGCAAAGTCCTTTGAATCAAATCCGACGAGCATGCCAAATGGAAATCCTTCTTAATCCCCTCAGAAATTGACAAATAATTTCATGCATCCATTTACGGAAATAGTTTTCTCTCACAGGACTTCTCTGATGATGTCGATGTTTTACCATCCGTATATACGAGTTTAAGCAGCAAAATGTCATATTGTTTCCTTTGCAAATGCATAGAGCATCCTAAACTCTCACATGCATATAAATATACACAAAATGATGTGTGGCAATAGGTTCCACGTTCGTTTAATGCTCGCCATTTAAATAGAATTAAGTCGAAACTGTCAAATCCCTGGATGTCTATTTATCCTTCGTTTATGCTGTCATCCTGTTAAGCACTGTTGGGGTTGGCGTGTGTGTTTTCTATACATTCTATACTCGTACAACATCCCAAGGAATCATCAGCCAACTAACGACTTATACTTGGACGATATAAGCAAGTTTAACGGTTTAATAGTATTATAACTGTTTATGCTTTTATGGATCCTTTCTTCATAGCGCAGCGTCTCTCACTCATGCGAGTGAATAATTTCTTTGGTTCTTCGTGCTCTCGTGTTTCCTTTTGTGTTTTTTTTTTTTTTTACTTCTTGTGTTGTTGTCCTTAAAAGCCTCATGGGAACGTTAAAAAGAATATTGCCCCATTTGGTTTGGAAAAGTGGATGTGGCGTGTGGGTTTTGGGAGGCTTGGGGTGTAATCTTTAGTGTTTGTTAAAGAGGTATGTATGCTTGTTCTATTATAAAGCAGTGTTTCTTAAAAAAAAAAAAAAAAAAAAAAGTTTGATGTAGGATGCAGGATATCATGGCGACCGACGGCGACGCGACGGACGCCAAAGGATTTTTTTTTTCATTTCTTGCGGATAGTAATGACAAAGGCTTAGGGGGAAAACAATTTGCAGCTCTCAGCTGGTGTCGGGCTGATTGCATATTGCAATTTTAATTAAACACTTGTTGCATTGTTGTATGCTTGCGTAGGCGTGCATTGCCAGCAATGTGTGTTAATGAGAGAATGTTATTACCAGGGACGTAATTTTAAATGCTTTGTTAATTGCAGACATATTGTTTTTATAAAAAAAAAGAAGTTGAATATGGTAGGAATTCAAACTTATAAGGTTTGATATGATTAAAAGTTGAACAGAGATAAAATTTCTGGAAAAAACTAGAGTAAATGAAAATTTCACACAGGAATTTCACCGTGGAATTCACAAAACTTTACATTCCAAAACATTTATTTTAAAATGTTGTAATTATTCCAATTCTATTAAATTTTTTCTTTGCGGTCAGTATAAATTATGCAATTCGTTGTGGAAAAGGTTGTGGATCGTATTCGTTTTTTTAGTTCATAAAGGCAACAAGCAAAGTTTATCGGGTTTTTAATTGTTCTTTCGCATTGTGTGAATCTAAAAACGTGACGTGGAGGAGATTTCGCTCACTATTCAGTGTTTATTTAGGGACATTTGAGTAAGATTTCATCAACTGAACGAAAAATGTTGTATGGACAAAGTACCTACCGAGTTCCAAAGAAAATGCAATTTCCGTATACAAGTGCTAGCGTGAAAAACACAACTTTAGATAATCTACCTTATAATTGAAGTTCTTCAATACATTTTTCCCTGTTAGAAAAATGCAGGTTTTTTGTTGAATATGGCCTGGAAATGGCTGTGGAACGTATTTACTAAATTCTAAATATAAGTAGGTTTTTTTTGAAAATGGTGGAACGCGGCTATTGAAACTGGTTTCAAGGCAAAGTAGACATCTACTTTTCACATTCTTCATAGATTTTCAATTAAATTTAAAAGTATTGCCATCATTTTCCCACACTTTGGTGGTCTCCAAAATCTGCATCGTCAGTCATTAGTCCACTATAAAATTCATTAATTATCCTATCGATTTTCGAATGGTCTAACCAAAACCACAACATCGTTAAATTTGCAATTCTCCCACGATCACCTCTTCAAATTTCCTATCAGGTAGTTACATAAAAATTGTCCTATATGTTAACCAACAAAAAAGGTATGAACCTAGAAGTGATGCAAATCCGATCCGTCTTGCTCCTGCAGATACTTTTTTTTTAAACAAATCACCCAAACTGAAAGGACACACATACAAATTGCATTTCATTCAATTGTCCGTGAAAAATTCAAGTTTCTTTTATTTTCAAATTTTCTCAATGGGCACTCAAAATAAAAGAAAGGACATTTAAAGGACTCTCTTCAAGAATTCTTTTACCCAAATGATCCCCCAGGGATGAATAATAAACACTTGTTTTTTTGCCAAGCAATTATTGTCAAGTAATTTTTGTTTCCAATATCTATCTAGTCGAGGATCACTTGAACGATCGGCACAGGTATATGTTGTTGAAGATCTTACACCAAGTCAAAGTCATGGTGCGCAAGTTTTCTGGAATTTGCCACTCTTCTAAAGGCCGCCCTACAACCGATCTTTTGTTGCAAAGATCGCAGAATTGTGTTACAATTCATTTGTTCCAAAATTCTTATTTTTTTGTTTTTCATTCACAACTTTGAGTGGTTCATTGTGATCGCCTGCTCTTTCAGAGTTCATGCAACGATCGATCTGCCAGATGGGCAAAGTTACACAGTCTAAGTATCTCTTCTACCTGTTCCCAATGAGATGCTCTAAGAGCCCACTCTGAACTATTTGCAACAAGCACTTCATGAATGAATGAAAAACTCAAGATAGTGTAACCGATCGATCGTATAGTTTCAAAAGATCTTTTACTGCGAAGGTCGAGTGCTATCAATGGGTTTCTAATTGTTTGAAAGTGGATTTTCAAGTTGCTGTGGAACTTGTTAAAAGATCATTAGCTGGATTGTTTGAATGGTGGTAAGGATGGAAAGAGGCATGAAAATGTAGCGATCGATTCAAGGAATTCAAGGAAAGAGGTTGTATCTTGTGTACCTGTGCTAGATCAGGTGTTCAAAGAACGTTTTGTTTTCATAGTTTTTGGTATAGACAAAGACTCTTTCTGCCAGACAGTTTGTCGCCAAATTTGTCTTCTGGGATTCCAAGACTGGTTATCTAAAGTAGACACTTCACTGAGGTATCGGTTCTCATGGGAATAATTGGAAATTGATTTTGAAGGCTTGTTGGATAGTTAGCGTGAAATTGCTGAGATTTTGAATTATTTTTGAATATTCATGCCCGATAACATATGAACATATGATCTAGTGGAATAATTTGCTTTCCAAAAAATTGAATTTTGTATTTGTAAATTTCCCAAGATAGTAAGTTTTCCTTCGAGGTTTTTCTTTCATTTTGCGATAAAACTTTAAGGAATTAAGAATCCTGGAATAAGATTTAAAAAAAGGCTGAAAAAGCAGACGAATGAAATGGCGCCCAACGTGAGGCCGTTAAAAAAATACAAGTCAAGTGTCAAAAAGAAAGTTTTGTCTTGAAAACATTGTGTAAAATTAATCAAAACATTCGTAAGAGGTTCCAAATTTGTTACCCTTCGATGGATTGTTAGCGAAAATTATTATGATCTCCGTTAGCACGACAGGAACTCCCTTTTCAGTTCATGATCATATGAACGGGTCAGGCTTTGTTTTTCATCTTACAGTACAAACGAAATTCCTACCTGTGCATATTGAATAGAAAATAATTCAGTAAAAATCATACTTAAAGTATATGGGTCCACATATCCCACCTTGTAGCACACCCATCAAAATATTTTATTTTATACAAAATATCATTGAATCTTCGGGGATGTTTTATGCCCTTTGATGCTATAAAAGGTAATTTATTCTCTTAGTTTTCCTCATCATAAATCAGGGCCGATGCTAAATTATCGCATAGGATACCTTTTTTACAAAAAAAAAAAAAAAAAAAAAAAAAAAAAAACCATGTATCTCATTTGATGGAACAAAACACGCAAACAAAAATCTTTAATCCCTTAATCACTGTCCATCGGGCAGGATAACATAATTCAAGGACAAATTATTTAATTACAGACCACAAGCATAACACACACGACACATCATCCAGCAGCACATATCGGAGTGAGCACATGTGTGTGCTATGCTATAACCTAAACCCCATAAATAATATATGTATAGCCATGTGGTTAGTCCTGGATATGATTAGAAAAATCAAACTCGTCAACGTATACAAAACACAAACACAAACAACCACAGAGAAACCTGCCATTTGCTAAATTATGACAGATATTGTCAACCACCATGGCAACGGTAACGTTAACGGTAAGGTAAAACTGATGAGATTTGAAAAACCTCCCTTTTGTCAGCAAGGACATCAATTTGGACAGGACATCATCAATGTGATGGGATGCAGTTTGCATCCCTAATATGTACCTTTTGATGTGCCCTCCTGCAATAAAGGTGTAAAATTATAGTTTATTTTGTTGGGAAATTCCTACAATTTTGCCAGGATATTAATCATAATT
This sequence comes from Platycheirus albimanus, assembly GCA_916050605.2. Lineage (NCBI taxonomy): Eukaryota > Metazoa > Arthropoda > Insecta > Diptera > Syrphidae > Platycheirus > Platycheirus albimanus. Next base: position 369,530,867 of record OU696696.1, on the reverse strand, counting down.
TTAGCTCGTTGTTTAAAGGATATCATTTTCAGTGGATATTGTGAGTGATATCCTTCAATTATCTACATTGTTGACATGTTAGATTTTTTGCACAACACAAATCATCATTAATCCTTGTATATGAAATAAACCTATGCTATGATGTGCTGCAAGGATAACATCATGATGTGTACAGAGCAAGGATATTGGCAAATGCACATCCCTGTGGGGTAATTTGAAAATGTTTACCTCGCCTCAAGGAATGGACGTTAGACGATGTGCAAATATCTTTTGACGAGAATTTTCCCATGCGTATTTTTCTTCTTTTCTATTTAAGCCTGTGAAAGGATTTGCAATCCTCTTGCTGAGACTTTTTAGTTTCTTTATGGGGCAGGTGTACGGATGAAGGGTTTTGAGTCCACCATTGAATGTGTACATAAATCATCGTTCTGTTTGAGAATTAGGAAGGAATCGATTTTTGTTTCAATACTCTCTTGTCTGTGTGTAGTGTGGATTCTAACCTGTTGGTTGAGAGGAAACCCTCCCACTTACCACCTGATGATTTCACAGATGAAAAAAAGCTTTTTTTCGAGAGAGCCGTGAGGCAAAATTTCTATGGGGGAAAATAAAGGCTTTTGGAGAAATACAAAATGTTCACATACAATTTTTAACTTATAAAATTTTGGGATTAAGAAAAGCTCTCGAAATTGTGGGGAAAATAGGGCTTTTACTTTTTTTGATTTGAGATTGAATGCTGTTAACTGGGGAGAAGAAGCCATATGTTTGTATATTAAACTCATGGTGGCATGAGAAACTTTTCACAGCGAAAAGCAGCTGTTAAGTAGTCATCTGTATTTGGAATTTGAGTTCAGTGTGTCTGAGATGGCTATCGTTGTAGATGGAAACAGTAGAGGCCCTGAAAGGAACATGACATTTGTGAATTAAAAGTCTTGAAATGCTTGAACTTTAAAAAAAAAAACGGATAGGGTATCGGGAAATATTTCCAAGAAATTTGCAAAATTTAGAGAAATTGGGACTGTGCGAAAATAGATACGTCAACCCGCAAAACTGTTTCTATTGGTGTACGATAATATGCGATCATCGATCATAAAAGACTTTTGCTTTTAAACAAGAACAGTATCCCATTCGTGACTGATGATAGCATGACTACCAGAGCGGTAGAACATGAGAGACTTGGTATGCAATGGGACCTATTTTACAAGATAAGCTTTTCGGCATTTGATGGTTACATTTGTATAGTTCTAAACGGGACTGAAACCCTTGAATAAATGTGTCAATTGATTCAACGAAATAGGGAAAATTAGGGCTATCTCCAAAAAGACAATAAATAATGCACACCAACAGTATAAAAACAGGCCTTACGTGGACAATTGAGTCCAAAATTCCACGGCGAGCCTACTCGCATACAGTCAAATTGGGCTTAGACCAGAGCCCAAAGATCAACCCTAAAGTAGATATCGTAGTACCAATTTTATGGAACATGTTAAGGCATGTACATACTCCTTGGTGAGGGGCGAGGTCTATCTAACACCTCTTGCATCCAAGAATAAAATATTTGTATACCATATGTTACCGCATTCGGAGTAACCATAGCCACCACGATACTTCCACAAGGGGGCCTACCTCATAGATAGTTCTCAGGTGACGAAGCCGAGACTTCATCACCCAGGAGGGCCTATCTCCCTGGGTACCAGAATATAGCTTCCGGTAGAGCTTCGCAACCATAAAGTCACTTCCAGCTAAGCACCATCAATACTCAAGGCTTAACAGATTTAAGATATGCGCATTCCACCACTTGCCAAGGTAGAAGCAAATGGCCAAATGCTCACACCGAACCCTCCTCTCTTTTTGCCACATACAAGTTTTACCTTGCGTTGCATACGTTACAATACTTCAAAGAAAGGAAATACAGCTGCAGATACTCACTCCTATTTCACTAACAACAATTTCCCTGTCATTCATATTGTTCTCGGGTTGTCAGTTGCCAAGCGAAGCCAGAGGATAGGCACGTCTATGCTCTCTTTAAGTTCCAACTTCGATCTCAGGGCCACCTCCATTTCAAAGATGTAATTGTTGGATAGAAGCCAGCTACAAAATATCGTCAACGCTCCAAGAATCCTGCAACGAAGCAGAAGGAGTGTTGCGATATATATTCGCTGCCTTGGCTAAGCGTTCAAAAACCTTAAGAGAGTCATAGTTCAACCCCCAATGCACACCAACAATGGGGGAGGTCACTTAATCCCCGACGATAAAACGGACCTGGACGATAGCAATACAGTATATAAATCTCATAGTGGATTTGCTAGCCTCTCTGTGGAACTCTAGAAAACAACGCCTCATTCGAAATAAGTTACTTGCAAATTTTGTAGAAAATGCAGTTTAAAGATCCAGTGGCCACACACCATTTCCATTAAGCGACTGCGGCCTAGGACAGGACAAACCAAAAGTGGATATCGACAACAAATAGAAAAATTGGCTCTGGATTTACAAAAACACCTCTTTAATTGGAAACCTCAAGTCTGGCAGCCGTACTAAGCTCCAGAAGGAGATTAAGTGTTACTGCCGACACACGGAAAGAATTTTTAGATCAGATCAAGAAAAATGAGCTGCAAATCACGAAAATCTTATGCAGTTTCTCACCCTAGCTCGGGGTTTTGTAAATTACGACTCCTTGTTCGCAATTTTCTAAATTGAACGAAATGAAGATATTGACACTCAAAAATAGCAAATTACCACTTTTTTGGGTCAATAATTCAATCCTGAGAAATAAAACATTACCATCGCGAATCGAAAATTGATCCTTTGTATCAATTTTATATTTACTCGATTGTAAATTGCAAAAAAGCTAGTCGTATTTTTCCATCTTTTTGTTTTGAATCAAAAATATGTTTTTGAAAAAATGAGTGGTAAAGTCGTAAATTGCAACCCCATTTTACTCAAATTGTAACAAATTATATTGCTTTAGGAGCAACGTTTTCTATTTATTGAAAAGCATTTATTATTTTTTATTGAAAAATGTAACTTTTACTTACTTGGCTGATTCTAGGAATCGAACTCGAGACCCTCTGCATACCAACCTAGCACACATCTACTAGGCCATGGTGATGCATCCAAGTCGGATATCAAAATTAATAATAAGAAGCAACCTGAATATGAGTTACATTTTAGGGGTGTTCTGAATTAAGATTATATTTTATTGGCGAGACAAATATAGTCGTCTTATTTTGGACGTCTAACCTCTAATGTACAATTTTTTGTGATGATCATTTAATTAAAAGAAATTGTATATAATGTGTAGTTGAAATTCAACCTTGTACTCCCTATGTACATAATAGAACTACAAAAAAGGCATTATTGGAGACACAAGCGGGGCCAGGGCCTAATGACTTATATTCTAAACGATTCCTGTATGTGCGTTGATATTCTGGTGGAATATCATTTCCCGCTGAATCCGAATGGCTTACAAAGATCCACTTTTAATATTAAATAGATTTATTTTTCGATGATTTTACATTTCCTCAAAAGAAACAGTACCAAAAAAAAAAAAGATAATTATTAGTTCGAGGCAGGGATCGAACTCCGGACCTTCGACGTAATCGTCAGACACACTTGAGTTGAATTTAATACTCAGTGATTGTAAATCACGAAAAAATTTTAGCAAATCCAGATTGGTAAAAACTATAAATGGAATTATTCCCTTGAAGTAGTAAATTGCGACAAAAAGGTTGTAATTTACTTTGAAGGGCACAAGCTTGAATTATAACTTTTAATTGTAAATCTCAACTCAGGAATTGTTGTAATTTGCGATGAATTGAAAGTTAAATTGCCAATTGTTCTATCAGTTTCGAATCAAAGCGCCGTGATTTACAAAAAAAACATGTTTTGTAAATTGCAACTGAATATTTCGCAATTGGTGATTTTTCAATTCTCTCCGTGCAGCAGCTTCAAGAAATCAAGAAGAAGATGTGGACCATTCTAGAGGACAAAGAGATAAAGAAAATGTTGTGTGTCCTCAAAAACTTGTAGTTGATCAGGCTCCAAGTTTTTGCGAGTCCCCGGTTAAATCAACTGAAGGTTCCAGCTAGGGACGAAACACCTCTCTGGGCTTGTGGACTATCTTTGAGGGAAGCCTCAACTGATTATCAAGCAGGAAGACCCCATTGATGGATCGATTGTAACCTTAAAAAACCAGCAATCGACCTACGTGTCAGGCTACTTTAATGGTCTGATATAGATCACTTGATCCCATAAACCACTAACCACAAACAGTTCTTCCAAACCAGCTTAATGTGTAAAAATGCTTAGAGCGAGGTTTCAGCAACATCACTCTGAGTTGTTGAACTTTGAAAAGCCTTAATACCCGAAAGCTCTCACACATCACTAAATCTATGGTCACAAAACGGGGAACTCCAGTGTACAAAACTCCAGTATAAAATCTGACTCATAATCGCCTTTTTTACCAACTTAATCCTATATCATATCCGGCCACAAAAATGTATCTCAAAACAATCAATTTTTTAAATATTCCTACTTAAAGTAGGCACTTAACTTCAGTCACATAAAAATACAGGCCCTAAAATTCAACCTTGAATAACATCGATTTTCTTCAATACATCCGTCGTTATCGTTAAGGGAATTTATTCCATCATTTCGCAAGCTTAGTACTTAAATTGGCAGTAAATTAAATAAATGAAAAAAAAAAACAACGCACACATTTTCTTTCCCCTTCAAGGAAGAAGAAGAACTCCTTAAGGGAATCAAATATTTAAGTGTATAGGTTAGATTACAGCTTTATTCTCTCAAATTACAATCTGTTGTGCTCTCCTTAAGGTCAAAACAAATACATACTTATATTAAAGAAACACTTGAAGAAATTCTCAAACATCTTGCTGTCTATACACTTATTAATACCTGTTGCAAGGATTGCAACAGGACTTTATTTTTCTATGAAAAAAAAAAAAAATATATATAGGTACCTTCTCGACCCAGGACTTTGTAAGTACCTTTATATGAGTCCTTGACTCCTTGAATAGATGGAACCGAGTAGCAGGCTCCTAATGATGTATTTGTGGGCAGTGTAGCGAAGCAAAAGTTTTTTTTTATTGTAAAAAAGTTTTATCATTGTGTGCTGGAAATATTGCCTTTAAAATTGAAAAGGCGAGCTCAACTAGTTTTTTAAGTCCTTTTTTCTCATAGCAGCGAAGTAAACCCAATCTATATACGAAGGTTGTTGTAATGTTTTTATATAATCTTTTTTTTTTCTTCTTCTGTGCTGTGTGTATCCTGTCCGAAACAGAATTTTCCATTAGCACATCATGTCCGAAAGGAACAGAGGACGAACAGACAACAGCAAAAAAAAAAAAAAAAAACCCAATTGAAAGGGATTCTATTTAATATTGCCAAAGGCTCTCGGGCTCGGCTCTCCTTCCATATAGAATGAGATAGATAGTGATGTGGAGCTTTTTAGTTTCACCTGACCAACTCCCCATCACAGTTCCCAATTATTGCTCCATCACAAATGAATTCTGTTTTCTGCTGGAGTTGGTGTTGTTGTTGTATATAGAAGCTGATGCTACTGCTATACTTCCCGAGGGGTTCCTCGTGCACAGCACAGGACTTGATTCTCGTCCTCCTCCTCGTTGCCGGGCATATTGTGTGTGCGTGTTTTATTTGAATTTATTAACCCATATACACACTAAGAGAGCTTAAGTGGCTCTGTGCAAGGACACAGAGCACCGCCATTGCCATAGTGGAAGGAGAAGGAGCAAAGTGCAAAAACTGGGAGAATGAAAAATCGATAGCAATACGTCCATAATTTGACAAATTGGTCTATGTCGCCCATGTTGTCTGATAGAATGAGTTAGGATTTTATGATTTTATCATTTGATTTTGAAATATTAAAATGGAAGGAAGCATGCGGGTGAATTTTAATGAATATTCAAGTGGCTGATGGGAGAGAGAGGGTGGGCAGTAGAGGAAAAGGATATTTATTACAAAGTGGGAAAAAATATTCAATCCTTAAATTGTAAAATTTGTGTCAACCCAAAGTTGCATGTCGAAGTCGATAAAGTTTACTATTAAATTGAATCACCGCACTTATCTTGAGCGCAGTTTATTTGTCCTTGAGTGGATACTTGGATAGGTTCTATCAAAGCTTTAATCTTTCCTGGCCTCAATAAATGGTAGCAATTTTTTCAATTACCTTTTTTTTTAAATTACGACTTAGAAACTATAATTATTTTTTTTTTCTTAAACAAGTTATGGCTCTGTCATTGAACATTTTTAAGGAATAAATCGATCAAAAAGTTTGTGGTACACATTTCCCACGTTACCACACAGATCCTTTCTTCTGGGATAGACAGTTCTTGGAAGATGTGTGGAATATATGTTTTCAAGGTTGTTATGACTTTTGTATCATGGTTTTCAGTCACTGATGTGGAGAACTTATTTCCTTGCTTCTTCACGACATGCTGCTGGGAAAGGATATTCATTGGACATAGCTTTATATGCATCGCCTGTACGGGAACCACCAAGTATTCCCTACAACTTACGAAGTATTTATTGTTCTCCTGGATAAAGCTTGCAATCTTTGCAGTGGCAACAAATTAGCTAGCTTAAGCACTGTCAAGTCTGGAGGTGAATCAGCTACTTAGCAAGTCAAAAAATTATTTTTTTTCATGTCAATTTGTAACTGTCTGATCAAGAAGATTCTGTAGTTCTAGCACCCCTCCTTTGCCTACAGCTACAGATAGATTTGTCTAGCAAATGCCGTAGCTACTGCCATTTTGATACTCAGCAGTTCGTCTGTTAACTTTTCTTTAAAGTGGATCATTTATGAGGTTTGCCACTCCTCTTTTATTCTGAACTCATTCGGATCATTGCCTAGGTATAATACACCTTTCCATCTATTTGACAAGACCAAGGATTCTTTCATGGATGGCTATGGCTATGGGAACAGGGAGTTCAAGCCATAATTGTTCATCCCTAAAATTAAATTATTTTCGCAGAGCAATTGCAGCTTTAGGCCTTGTCTTCTCCCCTGATATCAAAAACCTTCTTGTTCGGAGCATAAAGTTTGTCTGCAGAATTATTACAAAAACAATCTCTACTGAATTATTTTATTTAAATCGTACTCATGCCATCAATTTAAATGTTTTTCAAAACATTTCATTCTTTGAAAAGAAAACATTATCTATTTTGTATAATATTCTCTGCCTCAGCTTAGGTCATCAAACGTTTGTACCTGTTTTCGAGAAAGAAACAAAGCACCTATACTTACATATGTTCCTTCCACAAATAGTCTCAATGTCAAATGGCAATATTCTGCCCTTAAAACATTAATTCATCCATTCCATTAAAAATGCCGTCTTGTGGATCCTAAGTGGAACGTATTACTTAGCTTTTACTTGTATCTCCTTCAAAATTATATCCGACCATCCTACCATCTGAAAGCTTTTCTTATCATGTCACTTACATATTATTCTTTAAAAATTGCCAAATACATTGCAAATTTATGAGCAGAAAAGTCCTTTGGCCTCAACACAAATACTAGCGCAACAAAAAAGCTATAAGACAAGATATACAAAAAAAAAAGTGGGTAACATTGGAATTTTTGAAGCTCTAAGAAGGTATAGACAACCTACCACAAAACCAAAACGACTACAGCGTGACTGCTGCTAAAGAAGGAAAAATACTACACCGAACCCTTAAGAGTCAATGGTATTAAAAAAAAGGATACCTACCGAACCGCAAGGACACGAAGTTACAAAAAGTAAAACCCTAGCCCAAAGATTTAAAGAAAATATTCAACAAGTTGCCAAGTCAAAAACGGCCTATAGTCATCATTTAAATAAAGAAAAACTTTATACGAGTACCACCCAGACAGACGGGCACAAGCTCAGGCTCAGGACATGCTTAGATTAGGCTTACGGGCAATAAAAAGGATAAACATTTATTATATCTCCATGACCTTGGGAATTATAAAGGTTAATCCAGTTGAACTCTGCATCAAGGATTTGCCTTCCATAACTTCCCCGTTTGACATCGAAATATGAATCAAAAGGAAATATCAACGGATTATCTTGGAATATCCTTCAAAAGGCACTCACTGTCGCTGCGACTCCTGCGTTAAGCACTCTACCATAGAACGTCACCTTGAATATGAGATTCCTGATTTAATTCCTGATAACATATATACTATAAAGCTCATTAAGTATTCACAGCACACAGGACAAAAGCACGCACTTTGCTGCTCACACAGCATAATTTTTTATTAATAAGTGTATATAATATTGGAGGGAATTTTTATTCGTCCTTTTTTTCGTTTGGTTTTTGCTTATAACAACAACGATAATGATTCCAGTTCCTGAGCGTGTAAAGACTACTGTGTATCCAAAGTACATCATAAAAACAAAAACAAAGTAGTCGTCGTCGTTCTCATTATTAAGGACTCTACAACAAACGAGCTCATTTTCAGCTGAAAGGGCTTATGGAATTGCTTCATGTTCCGGAGATTGGTGTCGAAAAAATTGTTTCATTTGTGGCTATAAGGACCTTCCTGTTGCATGCCTTGAATAATTTTATTTATTATACTCACCTACAAATATTTATACTGTTGCTCGCTCTGGCTAAAAAAAAAAACAACAACCAAAATCCTTGGCAGTTTGGGAGAAACTCCAGCTTCTAAAAGGCTTTGGTTTTTTTTTTCTGCAGGACATTTTAGTAATGGGGTTTTGGGGTTTTTTTTTTGTGGTAAAATTTATAGCCTTTGGGGTAAAATAATTACTGCTTGAGACTGTTTTTTGTGGTAACTTCATTTTTTTTTTTGGTTCGTTGTGGCAACTCCGGCCGGCGCGGCGATGGATACCAAAGTCCTTATAGATGAAAGGCAGAAGGACTTCTTGTTGGTTCAAAGCAAAAATTAGTAACTCAGTAGGCCAGTAGAATGAATGCAAAGTAGATTTACATGGGACTAATAGATTTTGAGGATTTGTGAGTCTTAGAGCTGTGTGGTGACAGTTTAATGGATGATGCAATGTGACGGGTGGTTTAGCTGGAAAAAAAATAGGAGCACTTTTCTAGGTATACTAGTAGAAAATGTCAGTTTTATCCAAGGTCGAACTCAGGCGCTTCGGTTGATTTATTTTGAATTAAGAACAAAATACCATCACTATCAGTTAAGTAAATGGAAGGTGCAGAAAAGAGAGAAGGGCGAGGCCTAGATTTTAATCATTATGGACGCGTGGCAGACATTTCAGAAAAAAGAACGAAGCACTGGGCACCAATAAATACTTTTAAATTAACTCAGTCTGCAAGGAGGACATCTTAACTCTGGCCACGTCTTTCCCTATTTTTTCTAGGAGCTTCGAAGGCTTACTTATTCTTGATTCTTAACTGGGAATGTGACCCGAGGATTTCTTCAAAATGATTGTCACCTTATGTTGCCGTTTAGCTTCCTAATTGGAATCTAACAACTTTTTGGAGAATTAACTGAAATTTTCGGAATATCAATGACATCCAAGAGGTGTGATTGAGATTGATTTGAAAGAGTCTCAACTTATTGCGCAAAATGGAGTTTTCTAGAGTTCCACATAAGCCACTAAAATACTAAAGGTGGAGCCATTATTATTTGTTCCGCTTCTTATATCAAGTTCCGTATGCAAAGCTTAGCAGATCCAAAACATCCCGATGATAAGACTTCCGCAATTAATGTCAGTGTGACTTTTTCATACTTTGACAAAACAACTCTTCATTAGCCTGAATCTTGTCTAATCCGTTGCTTGATATAGATATTGCAACATAACCAACTGATATGGATGATCTTACTGATGATGACCCAGGCAGAAGAAACAAGGACGTTAAATTACGGTTCTGAAAACGGAATGTCTAAGACCTCAAGCATTAGCACGTGCAGCTGAACAGTAAGTGAAAGTCCAAGAAGATGGTGGTTCAAAAACCCGAAAACCAAAATCCCGAAAAGCAGTCAATAACCACTCACACAACTTCGTTGCTACTCTCAGGATATGTCTAGTCGTCTGACAGGAGGTGTCAACAGTTTTCTTAACTAGTAGTAATACTAGGTATTAGGGGTTTGCTTTTGAATTTTCGGGATTTTGATTTTCGTAATTTTGAATGGTTCCCGAAGATGGCGAATGTTTGTAATAAGTCGGAGCCAAGTCTAAGTATTTCGTAACGCAAGCGCACTCATTTTTCCATAGTGTCTATGCCTCCACTGCGAAGAAAGATGACACAGCTAAAGAAGAGTTTTAAAAGCTTCTCGGAAAACGTAGAAATGCCCGAAGTGTACTACACTAAGGCTATTCTTGAGTCCGGTATCAAGCTTATTGACTTGACTAAGTGTCATCATAACTATAGCACGGATTTCCCATACCTCAAGGGGATAAGGTGGGTCAAGATGCCGTCAAACAAAATTTACCATGTCACCAGTTAATAGCTGGAATGACTCCAATGTCTGAAACCAGTCCCAGACCCAGTCGACCAGTGGCAACATATTGCACTCGTCATCAGAAATGCTGCTACTGATGTCATGAATCTCATTAGGTGACACCTATGGTTCGATGATGAGTGCCAGCTGGCACACACAGCAAAAAACAGAGCTCATCAATCAAATACTACAGGCTAAAACCAAAGCTTCTAAGAGACAATGTTTGAAAATTATACCAGAGGGTAAAGAATTCGTCCAATTGGGTTCAAAGACTGAGCTGAAACTATTCGAGAAAAGCGTGCATGGAAGTAACGTAGGTGTTGCACATTCGGTGCTGAGAGTTAGGAAAGAATATCTTCTGCAGTGTGTTATACGGAGAAGTCAGGAAACTAATAGCTACCATCAGGCAGAATTGAATCTTCGAAGGGAAACACTGGTAACAAGACCAAAAGAAACGTAGAAATCGACTGTTGAGAATCCTAGAATTTGGAGTCGTGATCATTCATAGCTGAGGTATAGTGCAACAATTTTTACTTGCGATTATAGGTACTATAAGGCAAGTTATGCATTCGTCGAAAAAAGAGTTTAATCAAACATGACATTACGATGATAGCGAAGACGAAAAAAGATGGTCTAAAAATTCTGTCCGTCTGAATGTCTGTCTGTCTGTTTGTCTGGCTGTCTGTCTGTATGTATAGACTCCTACAGCCCAAACGGGTGGGCCGAATTGCTTCAAACTTGGTATATAGACTTTTTAAGGTATTGTACAGAGGGGAAATTGAATTTTTGTTAGCTCAAAAAATAACGGTACCTGCCATACAACCGTATGGCAGGTACCTCAAAAACAGCTCTAACGATTTCGATTTAAAAAAATCAGCTTTTTAGGTACGACCAATCATATGGCTGAAAAAAAGTCTTAAAAAATGGCTAAGAACGATACTTTCCATAGGACCGTTTTTTTTTGCTTTCTACTATCTCGAAAACAACTCTGCCGATTTTTTCGAAATTTCACACACATATAGCTGTAGGTAGCTTAATTCGTATTGCATACCAATATTTTTGAAAAATATTTTTTTTAATTTTTAAAAGCATTAAAAAAAATTTAAAATTAATATTTTGAAAACTGCTTATTAAATTTTTTTCTAAAAATTTTAAATAAATGTATTTGCTGAATACCTATAAACTGGCGTTTTTGAATTTTTTTTTTTAATTTTTTTCAAAAAAATTTTTCAAAAAAAACTTTTTTTCTCATAAACCGCTCCACAGATTTTTATAAATTTATTCTCATAAGTTCAAATTTATCCAAGAAATAAAATGACGTACTTTTTTCTCAGCTCAAATTAGTTAAAGTATTTATTTAAGAATTTTGAAAATTTTATTTTTATCAAAATCTCAAGCCCCTAAACCACTGTCACTCATTAGAGCAAGTTCGTGCGACCCAGTCGTGCATTTTTTTTTTTTTTGTATAAGCCACACTTGCTCAAGAGTTTAGTGTTTAGTAACAGAGACAGCGATAGGAAATTAAAGTGGAGGGGGGGGGGGGGGGGGAATGGTCGATGAACATTAGTCTGGAATGTTTGAAGATCTAAATGGCAAGGGAAAATCGTACCAGGCAATTCATTCCACATTCGTGTTGTACGGCTAAAGAAAGAATCCCTATATTTCACGGTACCTACGTTCGAAATTGGGGTCAAGTGTAAACTGATGAGCATTCCTAGCAAGACGAGTATTACTAGAGAATTGTTTTAGTGGTGGGAAGCAGCTGGCTACCTCGAGTGAGCATTTTTTTTTATAGAAGAGCCGGTAAAATAAGGAAAGACATGAAAAATTTCGACGATGTTCGAGTGATGGAAATGTTTCCATAATGCTTCTCTCCTATATCAATGTTAATGCTTTTTTTAACTCTATCGAGCAGGTGTAGAAAAGTTTGAGACACACCTGCCCAGAGATGGGAGTTATATTCGAGCTTAGGACATATAAAAGCTTTGTAAATAGTAGCCCGAACAGAAGGGCTGAAAAACTTCTTGCATCTTTAAAGGAAGCAATCTCAAGAATTTGGTCATTCCTACGAATGTTGTAACTGATAACTGATACACATTGATAGCTTTTTGGATTCTTCAATGCAAGAACCATTCATGGTCAATGGCAAGGGGGTATGTTTAGATTTAATGAGAAAAGACAGAACTGCGTTTTCGACGCATTAAACTCCACCCGATTTCTTCTACCCCAATTCACAGTGAATATAGAAATATAAAAGGATCTATGGTTACCCCCTTATGCTTTACCTATTGTTTTACAGCAATGACTCAGCAATCTCAGAAAGCGTTTGTTCCAAATCTGTTTGTTAAGTTCTTAGGCCTCGATCGTTATTCTTGTTGAGATGTTGTTATTGAAATATTTGAAGAATTTGCCTTCCTCCGGGATCTTAGAAATATTGTCCTTATTTTACTTTATATATAGATTTTCGCCTGATTGTAGGGATAAACCTAATTTGAAAAGTAAAGCGCCACTTCAAGCACCTCATTTAAACACCACAAATTATCCTTTTTATTAAATCTGACAATGTGTCCTCGAAACAGATTTATTTACTCATGATTTATAAGTCCTCTAAACACTAAACCTATTTAATTCTACCATTGCTTCTTTTCCTAGAAAAATCTGTTAGTTTTTCCACACCCTTTCACAATATATCGTTAAAAAAAATTAAGTGAAAATTTAAAAAAGAAATACCAACAACCTTTGTATAAATGTGTCACAATATAACACACAAACAAATACACCACCAACGACCCAAAACCACACCACCATCAAACCACCTGTGGTATTCATGGTGACCGTGAAACAAGTTGAGCAAAAAAAAAAAAAAAAGAAAGGACGACAGTAAAAATAAATAAATAAATACATATACAAATAAAACAAACATACATACAAAATAATAAAACAAATTCCAATATAAAGCTTTGCTGTTGTACTTGTTTGCCATTCGCTCTTCCCCAGCAGGAGCCAGGACTTCCATCATCAAAGCTCAATGCTTATTGAGTATACAGATGGATACACGCACACTTTCAAACAACAGGACATCCCTCTCCCATATACTGTCCTGCAAAAATTAAATTTTCAAGAACACCAAGTGCGTGTAGTGTTTCAAGTTTTCACAACCAAAAGCTTTTCTTCCCCCCAGGATCCCAGACCACATCAGTATAAGTTGTTCACGTTATCGGTAGTCGTCGCGTCATGTCGGTCGGTATCCTTGCGAAAAATTTTGTTGGGGAAACGCAGAAAAGCGTTCTGTATTGGGGAAATTTCATTTAAAGGACGGACGACGACGGTTCTTCACTTTCGGTCGGCGGCATTTTCAGTATCAGTTCACTGGTCGGAGATTTCACATTCGTTTTAACCCGTCATTCATTCGAGTTTTCCACTCACTCACTCACTAATTCTGACTTCTATTTACACAGTCACGCACGGATGCAACGTTAACGGCGACCGACGTTACGTGGAATTCGACTATACGGTGTGTGGTGGGTGAATAGACAGACTGTGAAGGTCCTTGCTGGTAGACTGACTGGTGGTAGTAAAAGATGTTGGTACCATTATAAGCGCAACAATTTTTTTTTATAAATTATTTAAGAATCCGAAAAACCATATTTGCATTCGTCCTTTTACAAAAAAAAATTAAGGATACTCATTAGAACTCAAAAATTATTATCCTGAATCCTAAATATTAAATTAATTTCAGTGTGTGAATCGTGTTATCATCCCGTTAATGAGTGCCAAAACATACATAATTCTCTGAGTTATTTCACATTTAACTTTAACGGAGGATAAAAGGACGAACCTTCACACTAATGCAAAAAAAAAATCTTACTCTGCGGCGTGTGTACGTCTTCGTCCGTCTTAAATTTAATATCGAATCCATCTTCATCATCGCAGTGTGTGTATACATACAAAAATATTAAAGCAAAAATTAAATCCTGTGCCTCCCCACAAAGCAAGCAAAAAAAAAAAAAATAACAAAAACAAAACACAAGGATCACACAAAGGACATAACAAATCCAACATGGTTCAGAGGAGAAGAACATTACACATGGAATATTCTTCTCTAATTGATGAACATTGATTTTTTTTGTCTATTCAATCGTATTCGGTTTTGATGTGTGTAACTGGAGGTCCTTTGGAATAAAATAATATGTGCTGAACATCCCTTTTTTTTTTTGCAAATAGGATATTCGATATAATATCATTCAAAATATATACCAATACCTCCATTTCTATTTCATAGAATATATCCTTTTAAGGAAAATTTGTTACTTTACTTGATGTGTGATGGTGGGGATGGGGATATATCTGGAAAAGGAAAATAAAAAAAAAAATGTTTTAATTTAATAGAAAAAGTTAACAATAAAAAAATAAAAAGGACTCGTTTATATTCAACATATGTTTTGTGTATCCATACTCTTCTTCATAGTGTCATAGTATTTGTTTCTGTGTTTGTGAAGTTAAAATTGCAAGTGTAGATGTATTTGTATATACTGTATACGTATAGTGGATATACATCACATTACTGTTAAGTGTTTTTAATGCAATTTGTTTTAACGAAACTCAATTTTAATTTTAATATTTTATTTTGTGGTTGAATAGCATTGCAGAGTCCTTGCTGCTTTTTTTTTTTTTTTGTAAATTCAATTTTTCCTTCCTTTGAGGTTAAACTGTAAAGCATTCGCGTGTGGAATTTTTGGTCAGGAAAGTGTATTCATGTTCATGAAATACACGGTACAGTAAGTTTGGAAATTTAATTTATTTTTAATTAGTTAAGGAAGCTTTGGACAGCTTGAAGAGTAATTTAATGTAAGAAAATATTTTATGGAAAAAAATATATAAATTTACAGGACGACATGAAAGGACGACAAAGATATTAATTGGGTTTTTTATAAATAGATTTCGTTGCTTGGTTGTTGTAAATTTTGAAGTAATTGTTCAGTACCTGGAACAGAAAATGAATAAGGTGCAACTACGTTATAAGAATTTATATTTAATGAGTTGCATTGAAATTTGTGAATAGGTCTTTGAGATCAAGATTAGAAAGGGCTGAAGTTTCGTTGAGGAGCAGGTGTGTCTTCACCGCTAATGCATTACCTATCCCTGGGGACGACTGATTTAAGCTGTTTTATGTATTTCGTTCTGCCGTTTTAGTTCAACCTAACCTTATAGTGTTTTGCTCATTGTATGCTTTGACGTTGCTTGGCTTGGGGAGGAGTTAACGTTCGACCCTATTTTATCTGCCTTTAAATTAATACATGTTCTTAAGTGGTATATCGTTTGAAAGATGTTGTCAAGAGGAAGTGCACAATATAAGTAACTCCCCAGTCGGATCATTTGATGTCGTGATTGAATTAATAGAATTACGAAAAGTTTTTTTTGTAGACGTGTGATTTTCAATCTGGCAATACTTTTTTCGAAGTTAGTGTTTTTGACAGCTGTCACTTGATTTATTCTCAGTTTGATTTGCCATTTCATAATGAATAGACTTTTTTCTGAACAACTTTTCCAAATCGTGCAAATATATTTCAAAAATAATGGTTTGGTTATCGCGACGTATCACGCACTGCGTTCAATATTCGGTCGAAATAGTCGACCAGGAATTTATTCGAGCCAGCCATGGGGGCCACTTGCCCGAAATCATTTTCAAAACATAATGGCAAACCATTATCTTTATAACAAAGCTAAATTCTTAGCGTTTTATTTCTTCTTGAAAACCACACATCTAAAAAAACACCCTTTACTTGAAAAAGACGGTGTCACACCGTTGTTGGGGGCATGTTCATCCAGCTGTCGATTTAATTCTTATCCTCTTTTCCAACCTGTCCGAAGCCCATCGAGTTTATTTTAAAGTGTTGAGCAAAATCCGCCGAATGTTTCTTGTTAACCATGACATAAGGATTGCAGCCGATAAAAATGTCACGTCTGAGAGGTTGTGGGACAAAATAGCTGTTAATACTTTCAGGATAGTCAACTGTCCTTTACTATGATCATTCCCTTTGCAGGTTCAGCTTTCTTAATCAGATCTCTGACCGGTCCGGGAGACATAAATGGGCCACGTTGGTACAAAAAAGTGGCTGGAGAACCTGTGGAACCCAAGATTGTTGTGGATAGAAGAACAGAAATAATCTTCAAAGGCAATCTCCCAAGCATTTAGATCGTCCCTTGTGATCATAGTATGAAAGTATACTTCAAAATTTTCTATGACGCCTGTGATTTCTAAATGAGTTCTGTCGAGTTTTCGATCCTTCTCGAGTCTCTCTATATCGTCCAAAATATTCGCTCTCTATTTGATGGACACATATTTTTTTGTGGTTTCTGTGTCAGACTACTGCGTCGAACGTTCTGGGTTTAATCCCTACTTCCATTACTAACTTTCTTCAAAAGACATTGAGTATCACAAACAGAACGACAGTATCATAAAACTTTTCTATAGCTTGCATTTTGGAATATACCGCTCCTTGATAACAGGCATGATCAAAGTTCTGCACATAGCTTATTTAGTTAAATAAATATTGTTCCTTATGTACGGATACACGAGTTTTGATCCATATAAGCACAGTGCTTAAAGCACTTCGCTAAGTCTTAATGGTGTTGAAATGCTACGTCAAAGGTTCTGGGTTCAATACCTAATGCCACCTAATTTTTTTTTTTCAAGAGTAAAACTTGTCGAGAAAAGTTAATTTTCACTGGTCATTTGGGTCCAGCTTCAAATTGTAAGTCTCTTCCAATCATGTCCGTTCCTTAATATTTATTTCTTTTTAACCGCGACGTAATCCATCTATTTCAGGACTACAAGTGTATTTTTTCAATAAAAATACTGGTTTTTGTTACCTACTTGCAGATATAATGTCGGAAACTTTTTTCACAGTTAAGCTTAGTAAACGTCTTCTTTGAAATGTGAAATTAATTAGTTCCGACGCCATATTTGTAATATAGCAAGGTACTTTCAATGCAAAGTCTCGATCAGCATGGAAACTTGTGATATTGTCTTTTCAATGTGTGTTGTTTCAAAATTGTATGACTTTAAAGTATTTGATTTCAATACATTTTTAATTAAAATCAGAAGTGTCATCGTGAAACTCACATTCAATAGTTTTCATTCCAAACCAAGACATGGAATATACTAATAGTGGAACATATTCGTTTTAATTTCACAAATAGGAGTATTATGCTTGATTCTTGAATGAGAACTAAATACGTTCCACAATCTTTTCCACAACTTATTTATGTGCAATCGCAAGGAAAAATCTTAAAACATTTTTAAGAAGTGTTACATTCTTCAAGAACTTTGTTGTGTTTTAGGAATTCACACTGGAATATTTGTGAAAAGTTTTAATTTCACTTGAACTTGCGCACTAAGTTCAATCAACAAAAACTGCGATTAAGAACTTTTTTTGAACGAATTAACATACTATTCCTGTTTGAAACATAAGATAATCCTAAATTATGCTCCTCCTCTGAGAAATTCCACCATATTTTTCACGCAAAATTTAAAGTTCTCAAGGAAAACCCTGAAAATGTGAGTAACAGTAGTATAATATTCAGTTCAAAGCAAGAACGCTTGCAAATTTGTTGGAAAACTTCATTCAATCTGTGAAAAAGGCTTATCTTTAAAGCCCTCTTCCTTTCCCAAAGGGAAAACTTATTTCGGTAATCAAACCGTGCTTTTATTCAAACTAATGTGAGTGAAAAGTGATTAAGGTGCTCCTTGGATACTGTTTTCGTTTATCTCAATCCAAAACTTCGACGAAAATATATAAGAATATCTTTCCTTTTACATTTCCGAGAATTTAAATCCGATCGGGAATCTTCAATAGGAAATATTTCCACTTTACCGCGAATTTTGAATGAATCCTTTGCCAGCAGATTAAAAAAAAAAAAATAAATGAGGAAATTAAATTGCAAAAGGTTTCATGTTGCACTTCGACTCAATTGATTAAGGACAAGAGGGAGGAGTCAGATATGCAAATCCTTTAAGTTATTTAGAGCATCCATCCACGCTTCGTTCACCTGGGCAACAGTTCTTTGGGAAAAGAAGAAAATCACTTTTCTGCTCCTGCCATGCCGGTGAAAATCCCATTTAAGTATAGAAACTTTGCATCATCCACGATTCTGTGAAGTGGAAACGCCAATCGCACTTCAGCAGATAATAATATGCAAAGCTTTTCACCAGATTCTACGAACCCATAACATCTCCGTTCGTTGTCCTCGATTCGGATACTTGGCGGTGATGGGCGATTCCTGAGCAGCGGCGGGCGGTGGCGGGCAACAAACGGAGTATCTATGTAAATGTTTGTTCGACAATTTATCAAGCTCTCATTTTAGAAACATATGCTGGTTCCAAGCTGGTTGTGCCAAGCTATTCGTAACAAGATTTCCTACTCCATTACACTTCTTGCTTCTTGGTAATGCTGTTAATCTTCGTTGTTTGGTAATACAATATGACAGTGATGCATTAGTTTTCTCAGGGCGTTATCCTTATGTCGGTGCATTTCTCTGGTGAAGTGAAGTGAAGTGAAGTGAAGAGGACAAACGATCATACAGTGCATAATATGGTCTGGAGTCTGGATGATGATGATGATGATGACGATATAGTGATGCAACCATAAGCAACACAAAGTTATTTCCCAGAAAAAGAAGTCATGCAAACTAGAATGAGGATAATCGTTGTTAAGAATTTCACATGCAATGCATTCCATCTTGGTTTTCTTTAACGGGAAATCAATCCTTGTCTGGGAGCTTGAGATGCAGGATGTTCTTTTTTATTCATTTTCGTTGAGCAGGATATGCTTTTTTTATAAAATGAAATACCTAATGTTCTGATATAGTATTTCAATGCAGCGTTCATGGAACTGTTTGAAACAAACTTTATGTGGAAAAAATTTACCTATGAGAAAATCCTCTGAGGAAATTCAAATGGAAGCTAAGGATAATGAGGATAAGAGACTTGTTTGTTATCGATTCATTGTGACACTCAAATCTTTACTTCCATCTTTTTTATTTCTTAAGAAAAACAAAATTCTTGTGAAAATGGAACGTCTTTCCGAAAACAAAAGTCTGAATTATCTTATACTCCACAGCTTCTATTTCATAACGAAAAAAATTAATTAGGAAATGTCGCACGTTTTCACGCCAATTAAAATTGTTTCCTGCTACTCACATATTCCTAGAACTCATTTCCTATGAAATGTTCAATATTTTAATCTTATAAGAAAATCTTAAGAAGGGGAGTAGAAAAGTGTGTTATTTGTCAAAAACTTTGTTTAAATTAAGAATAATATTCTGTGGAAGGTAATGATGTCAAATATTATGTATATTTGTGTGGAACTGGAACCTCATAAGTTCCACTGCTCGAACTGTCTGTTGTTGGCCTGTGTATTGCAAAATTAAGAATAAAGTGTAGGCAAGAGTGTGGAACGTATTCTTTTTCTTAAGAAAAGGTGAGTGCTGAACGTAAGTCGATTCGTAGTCGATTCGAGTGAACACGATCATGATTCATGAGGCTTAGTTTTTGAAATAAACAAAATAATATGCCAAGAATAACATTTTTCAATGTGTCTTTAATATTTCCTTTATACGTTTCTGTGGAAATAAATATCGGTGTGGATTTCAATACCTTAAAATAGGTACAGCAAAATGACAGTTATTACATGTTCAATTTATTATTGTTGTCACTGCTATTATTTGTTTAAGCTTAAGACTCAAACTGTTTCGCAAATAAAATGAATACGATCCACAATATTTTCCGCACGAGATTTTTAATTCCAAGTGGTACGTTCCAATGCAAAAGCAATAATTTTGACAGCACTGTAACTTTTTTTGCACTGGACTTCGAACATTATTCCAGTTTTGTTCACACATCTTGAATATACAGACATTTGATGGAAATCAGCGAGAGCACAATTTTTATTTTGACCATTTAAGTTTTTTATTCCAAAATTGACTCTTAGCAAATACTAGTTTCCATTATTCTGGGGCATCAACCAAAAAAGTGTAAGATGTCTACTTTTTCTCCTAGGTTACCTAGGTCTGGAGAATCAGTCCTCTGCCGTATGAACTGAAGTGGTAGCAACTTTTTCCTGTTCTTAAAATAATGGTCATGAATGTTGTTTTTTGGGAACTCTCTCCAAAACAGCTGGAGGTTGACCTGATTCTGATATAATCAAGACCCATGATACAACTCCTCGAGATAACGCCTTCCAATTTTCATTTTTGATTTGTTCTGCACATCTCGTCATAAGAAAACTTGCCTTCTCGTTTTCGCCTTCCCGTTTAACTTTTGTGTCGTTCTACTCTGTGCGCTCTACGTCATAAGAATACACGTAAGAACACGGGGAGTTTGACAATAGTTTGACGTTTTGTTTGGCACCATGCGCAATGCCATATCTTTATTAGTTGTATCATGATCAAGACCCGTATAAATTAGTCTACTAGTTGATTGTCCAGTTTTTTTTAATATTTTCCTTTTTTGACGTGATAACGTCTTATAAATCGATGAACACCGGCTGCACGCAAGAAAAATTGTCACGTTCCGTAATTGTCACGTTCCGTAAAAAGATTATCACATAAAATTATCGTCCGTAAACCGACTTTAAAGACAACCACTTTTTGTTCTAATATTATCAACTTAACTGATAAGGTCATATAATCCACCCTTCCATCTATCTATTCCATCTTTCCGGAAATTAAGTTGACAGTTGCAGTATCTATGTATGTAGGTCTAGGTAGCTTGCAAACTCCGTGTTTGAAACTAATGCCTGAATCACAAACACGCTTTGGCTTCGGCTTCGCCTGACGTTTACGAGTTCAGACATAGCAATTCAATGTATGTATGTACATACATACATATGTATGCTATCACAAAGAAGCTTCGACCTCGCGTTTCGTTTGGCAACCGTAAAGAGAAAAACGTAATGTTACGTAATGTGACTCCAAACGGAAGCTCTATTTCAATGTACTGAACATTTGCTTTGTCTGACAGCTCAACAGCTGTAAAAAAATGTCAACAAACAAAATTAATTTTTTTTTGAAAGTCATTCCAGTGAAGTCATGAATAAGCAATATTTAATAATAGTTGTTTTGTGTAATTCGATGTAGACAATGATAAAGATTATTTAATAATATAAATATTGAAACTTAAAAAGTAATTTATTTATTTCTGAGCACAAATTGCATTCGCAAAAATTACAATGCGACGATAATGCATACTGCCATTAATGAACTGTCATTTTAGAAATGTCTTAAATGAGAAATGTCATACAAAGCAAATTCAAAGCGGGTGCATCGTAACGTAGACGAAGCCGAAGCCAAAGCGTGTTTGTGATTCAGGCATAATGTATTTGTTGCTCCTGATTTGGATTCCGTCATCCTCAAACTTTAAAGTTCTAGGTATGTAGATGAACATTATAAAGAGTGTTTTTTTTTAGACGTGTAGTTTTCAAGAAGAAATAAAACGCATATAATTTAATGTTATAGACAAGAATTTAGCTTTATTATAAAGATAAGTGTTTGCTATTATGTTTTAAAAATGATTTCGGGCAAATGGCCGCCGCTGGCTCGAATAAATTCCTGGGCGATTATGTCGACCGAATATTGGACGCAAAGCGCAATGCGTCGCGCGAACCGAACTATTATTTTGGTAATACATTAGCAGGATTTGCAAACGTTGTTTAGGAGTAAGTCTATTCAATTCATTATAAAATTGCGAATCAAACTGAGCATAAATCAAGTGACATCTGTCAAAAAGACCAACTTCGAAAAAAGTATTGCCAGATTGAAAACCACACGGGGAGAGTTATAAAGATCTTTTCAAGAAATGCAGTTGTTCCATTTCATCATTTATCAAGGTCCCCGTGCCTGGAGCATCGTTTTATAATCACCATGATTGAATTTAAAGCTAATGTGTCTCTTGTACATAACGTTAAACTAACTTTGCACAAACAGCATTCTTCCACTTGGCTTAATTGGCCAACAAATAGTTCCTTAAGCTTTCGTTTCCTAAAATGCCGGTTCCCGGATAAAAAAATAGACCAACTTATTTCAGAAACCTACAAACAGATGAGTGGTGTTAACCTTTTATTTTTGTAGATACCATTTCAAGACTTGATAATTGTTCCTTTAAATTTCAATTTCGTAGGAAGGCATCTAGATCTTGCCAATTTTCTAAGAATGCAAATTTTCCAGAACCATTTTTATTTTAAACATCAAAAACATTTAAAAAATCATATGAAACTAAGCAACGAGCTGCATTCAAATTCACATGATGTTTTCCTTCAAAATAATCTTGTTGTGTGTGTGTATATGTGTATTCCCTATAAATTGAACGCCTTCGGGTAAAATATTTATGAAAAGGATTAAAACAAGGTACAAAGCCGTGTGGAGCAAACAAATACAAAAACTTTTCGGTGCGGAATGATATTCCTTTTATAAAATAAGCTCATTAAAACTAAACGAAGGTTAAAGTTAAAGTTTTGAGTTGCAAACGAAACAAAAAGCGAGGAAAGGCTTCCTTATAAATTTTATCATGAAAAGGAACTGCACAGAACAAATGCCGCCTTATAAAAGTATAATAAGCTGTAGCTGCGTATATAGTTGTAGATACCTGCTTTTATAGATTAAAGCTGCTTAAAGTTTTAAAGTTTGAGACTATGAATAAAAATGTTTGTATTTCAAAACAAAGTTGCGTAGGTGGGAGTTACAATAATAGAATTTGTCCATATTCTCTCTTATTAGACATTAACCTCCGCAACAATTCCAGGAATCTTCTTGTTTTTGTTCCCGAATGACCCCATTTTTGTTGGTTAAAAGTGCAATATTCAAAGATTCGTTGAAATTTGGATCAAAGTCTGATACTGAGCTGTTTTGCATAAATACGTTCCACAATCTTTTCCAGTCTATATTTCGAATTTCAAAACAATCCACTAGATTTTAAAATCTAAAAGAACGTACTAAAAAGCAAAGTTTGTCAAAAAAATTGACTTGATTTCAGAAATGGACCATGTGGAAGGTAAAAGACATGAAATCTAATCTAAGTTTACAAGTTCGACTCTCAAAGCACTTTAAATAAATTTAAGAGGGTCTGGTAATGACGTCAGTCTATCTTCTCTGTCTCTCTCTCTCTCTCTCTCTCTCTCTCTCTCTCTCTCTCTCTCTCTCTCTCCTTCGCACTTGTTTAGCGTAAGCAAGATGGCAGATTTGTTTCAACAACTTTACTTCACGTTTGTGTGGAAATCTACAGGCAGATATTGGTGACTTTTATGGATCCGAAAATATTGGGATCCATAAATTATGACAGATAACATGCACTTTAGTGGAGTTGGAAAACAGGGGCCCTTAAAAAGACTGACGGGCTCCTTCTAGTTGAGTGATCAGGTCCAGCCGGGACTAAAGATCTTAGTGATCTAAGCAAAAGAATATATGTATCTTCATTATAAGCAGTGTTCCCAGATTGGTGGTTTTTCCCACCAAAATGGTTGGAAAAAAACTGTTTGGTGGGTAAAATGGTGGGAAAAAATTCTTGGTGGTATTTATGGTTGGAAAATTTTCCGATCACTTTTTTATGGGGTGATATTATTTTTACAATAAGTGAACTATTACACATAGATAATTAATTTAAAATATCTTACAACAATATTTTACTTGCCGAACAACACATTATTTATCTCTTCTCCTTTGCTCACCAAAATATCGTCCCATAATTAATGGATGCGCCGGATGAAACGGAAAAAGTAGCCCAACTTTTAACTTTTGAATCCGGCAGATCCGTTGACAAATATGCTTTGAGGTGTCACAGCTGTGTTAAGTGTTATCTGGATATTTGTATAAACATCTTGGAAAAAATACCAGTATTGAAAGTAAAACAAATATATGTAGTTTACTTAAAAATAACTCTTTTCTAATTTATTGATTGATAAATTGATTTTGAATTTCTTAGGCTCATTTTTTAATAAAAATTTTAGTGGAATGTACTTTCTTCTTCTTTTTCGAATCACTTGATTTGAACAAAATTTATGAAATTACTGCATTTTTTGTTTTACTGTTTTACTGAGATAAAAACATTTAGAAAAAATTGTGATTTTTATATAAGGAAAGATCCCTCGACTGAAAGTTCTGGTGGTGAAATGTGTTTAGAGTACAAACGTTTTCAACGTCAACGGATCAGACGCAACAACAATCTACATCCCTAAATGCACAAAATTGACGATTCGACTGCAATGCAATCAATTGACTATAGTTTGAAACTAGGATTCCAAATTATCTGACTCAAGGTTTTTTTTTTAAACCCATTAAATAGCGTTTAAACGTAAAACTACCTAGAAAACATAATATGGTGGGTTTTTTTTTCCTCCAATACAAATGTGGTGGGATTTTTTTTGGAATCCGGTGGGATTTCATATATTTCATCTGGCATCACTGATTATAAGCAGTCAGGAAGAACCAGAAGAACTTGCCAAAAATCCTCTTCCACTTCCTCTCAACTTTTATCTCCCACTTCAAAAACAATTATCCTGATGCTGTGCCAAGTAAAATGATGAGGGGTTTTCATTTTACAGTCACATCACCAAACTATAATCCAAGCTGTAAACTGAATGTTTAGAGGACGCGTGTGTCCTTTTTTCTTCGTCGGTTCTTCCCTTCCAAATTTAATGAAATACTTGCAACATGGATAGAATTTAGGTTAACTGCTTTCTGGTCAAATAGTTTACTGGCTTATGCCAAGAACCTTCCACATTTTATAAAAAATAAAACTCTTGTATCTAAAAGTCACAACCCAAAGTCAACCAAAGCAGTAAACCCATAAAAAGGACATTTAAAAAAAAAACACATTCCAAATCGCTTCGCTTCGCAATTTTTGTGTAGAAATTTAAAGTGATTGCTTTAACTTTTAGAAAATTCTTCACCACTTTTGTGCTAGTGTAAGTGTGTTTTTAAAATTAAATCCAAAAGTGATATACCCAAAACTATTTTTCAACAAAATAAATAAATAAACGACATCGTGTTGAATGTCCTTGTGTCCTCCACCACCCATGGCACTTTATCTGCCAAAAAAAGGATAAGGCACATGAAATTGAAACGTACGGAGAAGGTGACTGCTGTCAACTCCGTTTTTCTGCAATTTCATGAGAGCGTCGCATATGGCATAGAATATGTAAATGTATAGAAGGATGAAATCGCATATATTTTTTAAAGGATGTGCAAGGATCTGAAAAATTATTTACCTTCAAGCTTAATATTTTACAAAAAGTTGCGAATTAAACCTGTTTTGGCTTAAAGTTAGCTGGAAAAAATTTCGCCCGACCAATCTGAGTCCTTGTGAATATATGTATGTATGTACATATACATGTAACACATTACAAGGACATGTCCACACCGACGCGACCGTCAGCAGTTATCACAATGTAAATAACCTTTGTCGTGTTTCCCTGAAGATTTATTCTATGCATCGTTGCTTGGCTTTGGAATAAAAAAAATTATCCTTTCGTTGCTATGCAACAGGATAATAACTACTCACATTATGAGAATAGGAAGCAAAGCATCCTTCACCTAGACAGAGTATCTACGAGAAAATAAGAATTGCAATGCGGCAATTCATCACAAGTAATGACACCCAAAATGAAAGGGGATGACAATAAAACCAACTAACTCCTCAATTCATATACCAAGACCAACTATGGCATACCAGTGTTTACATTTTATATGTTTGCTTGTATATGTCCCTATATACTCGTAAGCAAGGATCTTATTTTCTGTAATTTGCTAGGTATTCATTTTGCTGTTTCCTTGCTGATGCTTATGGTATATACTGTTTTGCTTTCTGTATTTGTAGCTGTTGTTGATTGTTATCCTGGCAATCTATCAGAACAGCAACGACAGGATTGACATACTTCACCGGCAGGATGATGGTTCAAAGTGAAGAACAACGCATCCTCCATGAAAGTGATGGGTGCACGAGTGGGTTAAGTTGTGTGGATTGGAAATCACTTGAACTTTAACAATGTTGTGATATGCGAAGGCGAAGGCGAAGCAAGGCAGGACTATTTTATACGTATATAGGTACAAGGATATGTTTGAAAGTTTGAGCGCATTGTGTTTGAAGATTTGAAGGATTAAGGATGGTGTTTACCTGTTCGATTTCACTTTTCCTTTGATAAATTGATAAATATCTTACCGTCTCTATGCGAAAATAAGGACTTTTTTGTTTGCTAAATCTATTTTGGTATTTTTTGAGTCTTACCAGGGTTATAGATTTCAATACGTTGTAAAAAAGGATGTGATTTAACTAGATTCTTTGAAAACAAATATCCGATATAATAATGTTTTTTATACTCTCCTCAGTGTCCCACAATATATATTCGACAGCTTTTATCCTTTCGTTTATTGGATTGTGTTTTTTTTCGATCGAGGCAGGAGTTTTTTTTCGTGATATTTGATATCAACATTGATACACTGCGTTTGTGTCTTCCCGCCAAACCACGAAATTCCTTTTTTTAGTATTGCGGGATTAGTTTCAGGAATTTTAGAACTTCTGACTTGCTAAAATTGCAAGGTAAAAGTTTGGTAGTTTTTCACTTATGCTCGGAAAAGTGTTGTTACTGTCCCATTCCAGCAAATTTTGAGAAAATGTCATAGAATGCTTTGAAACCCATATTAGTTTGTGCCCTTTTTGTTCTGATGAGCATCATAAGTGACACGCTACTATATTTGCAAGTCATGTTTTGGGAAAGAGCTAAGTGTTTTCAAGGCATCTAAGAAATAAAAATATTAGTGGCACAACAACTCCCAGTGGATTGGAGACCCAGTGACTTACACTCTTACATCATTCCTGTGTTTGCGTTAATATTTCCCAGAAATGGAAGAGACCTACAATTTACCGCCAAACCTGTTAGGCACTTTATTCGTGACAAGATTAACTCTCGGCCGGCAGATTTGTCAACTCCTCTCAAGGCAAGTCAACTTACTCGAAATCCGTTCTGACCTTAACCAGTAATAATCTCCTGTAAAATTGGAAATGAATACGTTCCACAGTATTTTCCACTTAATAAATCAAAATTTCTCTTTGTGCGACCACATGTAAAATTTTCATGGACAATTTAAAAGCTTAAAAATTGTAAATTTAATTTTTTTTCTACTAAGAACTAAAGTTTATAGCAGATTAAAAATTCGAAGTCCCCGCTGGCGTAATAGGCATTTCATGGGGGATTTATTTTTTGCATCATCCGCTTATAGCTACTACATACTTGCTAGGCCAAAGTTGAAGCTTCTTCAACAAAAACATTTCCCTAATCATAAAAATCCAAGAATTTTCATATATTTTTGTATCAGAAACCCCAATTTTGTCATCCTTTATAAATGTGTCTATAATTTTGTAACATTCAACTCGAACATCAATTAAACCATGAACAAGAGTTCCGTCTTTAAATAAACCCAATTCCCACGAAAGAATCCTTGTATCGAACATGTTCCTGGTTATACATACTTATTCCCTCAAACCTTTTTCAACTGCTTCCTTTGAAAACAACAACGAACGACACACTCACTCAACCTTCAAAAAATACCAATTCAGTGATTTCCATCATTTCTTATACTCGCTACTCACAAAATCTAATCTCTTTGATAATTTCAAGACATTTTATTTTCAAAATAACAAAATTACAATTCCATTATTAGAAGAAGGTACAAAGACGAGACAAAAAGTCTCCTACAGCTAGCTCCTCCATCACTATGGCGACGCCACCGCCTCGGCCGCGCCGCCGCCTCCACCGCCGCGCCGATGGTTACTTGAACCTCTGAACTGAAGAAAATCCCATTCACCCACAACCCCGCTAAAACAACACGAGGCATTTTCCTAATTTAAAATATTTAATGAACCATAACTTGCTACATAAATCCATTCTTTTCATCCTTCAAACATACCTACACTCTCTACACAACTACTATGTTGTACAGTGTACACTGTACAGGAAGAAGAAAAAGTTTACTCAAAGGATCCAACACAACAACAACAACGACAGAAAACCACTCCATCTTCATACTTTTACATTTTAATTTTATGTTTTGTTTACTTGGAAAACTTTCTCTTCTTCACTACTTCTCATTTTCCTAAAAATAAGACATGCCTATACACACACACACACACACATACACACGAATACCTCTTTTTAAGGAGCAACTTTAGAGAAAATATAACTTTTCCCATTTATGATGCCTACATAGGCAGGCAGTCCTCCTCCTCCGAAAGGAGTTTTGGCAGGTAAAGTTAAATTAGGAGGCTGGGAAAAGCATATCTACACCCTACCCCCTATGATATGCCTTCAATTGCCATTAAAAGCTATTAAAGCCTAATAGATCGGTTACGACAGGAACATGAACTTTGTTAACGTCGTCATTGCTAAGCCACGAAATAGGTGAAAATTATTTTGAATCAGGGAAATCACTACGATAAGTCGATAATATACCCTCACCTTGCCTAGCATGGGGCTTTGAAATGGTAATTTTTAATCCCACAAAATGGCGTAGTAGTAACGAAACCACTTGATTTTAGAACATGCGAAGAGTATCTTGACTCCTTAGAAGTCATATCAATTGTGATGGTTTGGTTCTTTTTGCAAAGTCATTTGGAGCGAGGAGTTCCAGACACCCTATGTTACGGAAAAACGAGGACCATAATGAAAGAGCTCTGACAAAAGTTAGCTATCAAGCAGGAATCATAATATGTGTACCTCAAGGAACAGTCTTGAGACCTATGCTTTTAATTGCAGTCTTTGGTTAGTTATTCAATGATTAAGGGACAGACCCCCATATAGTGGATGTGTTTTTTTTTTTTCACTGAAGATGAAGCCATCGTAATCGAAGATCCTGCTTCCTTGCATCGAGCACTTTATCTACGAATGGATGTTTCAGAGGCCTATTCCAGACACGTGCAAAAAAATTTAATTACGTGGGATCAAAGATTAATTGCAAAGCAACTTGTCATGAGATGAAGGGACAGGGGAAGGGTCTATGAAGTTGATGTAAGACTCTGTAATAGGCAGGCTTAACGATGCATGATTCAGGAAACTCTTGAAATAAGAAAAATAGTATTGAACGCATTTGTGAGATACCAGCGGCAAATAATCAAAAGGCATTTTTTTGGGAAGGAAAAAGTCTTAAGACTTTCAAAAAAAAACTCCCAGTGAAGAGAATGTATCAAACTTGGAAAAGTTTGTTCAATTTTTGGACATGGACTTTATATATTCCAAATCCCTCAAAGTTTTCTAAATATTAAATAACCACATCACTATTGATTGCCATATATCAAGAGCTAACCCGCCCTTGACAAGCACTCCTATCTTTAGAAGCTGTGGACCCGGAAAAATCAAGCTCCATATGCTTCAGTAATTGAAACTGGCCTAGCATCAATGCACAGAGTGATTTATGTTCTCTGATCGAACCTCTAGCTCTAGACGCTTGAATCCCCTTTTCAAGGAGTGACCTCAGGGTTTCTTCAGGCTTTCGCAATCGACTACATTTTGGACGATGTAACCGATCAATCCAACCCACGCTTCATAAAGATTAAAGGTGTCAACGGCTTTGGCTCTGATAAGTTATTGGTTTCCGATAGATCAGCAAAATCAATCATCATTGCGCGTGGTTAGTCTTAGTAGTCGGATGGACGACCGTACGGCACCAACCACATGCTGTTGACAGTTGTGTTTCCTTTGATTCTCTCTGTTGTGCTGTGCCTGTGTCTCTGTCCTGTTCAATTGTGTTGTCTTGAGCCGACAGCCTCAGTAGTTCCAGTGCTTGTAAGTGTGTCTTCTTCATAGAGTTATCTACGGAGTAAATTAAAATTTAAATGGAAAGTTTATAGGGTTAGACCTAAACTAAAAGGGTAACATTATACCATAAAGTTACTATAATCAAAGGGGAAATATAAACACTCTTAATGGACGACTTGCCAATGCTCAATTAAATCAAATACATGTAAAGTGGACAAGTCAGAATATTATGTTTAGACCAGGAGCTTACTATACTCTGTTCAACATAAATTGGCAGTACAGGAAAGATAGGGATGTTTGTCTCTCATTCGCACTCTTTTGTTTTCCGTAAAGGGGGTTTCATACAAAAGCTCTTACAGGGTATCCGTTGTAAGCATTTCAAAAAAGCAAGAATCTGAAAAAAATTGTATGTAGGGTTATCATAATCCAAATTACTACGAAAACTACGCAAGTAAACTTTTTCCTTACAGAAAATCGCTCAAAATTTTGTAACTGCATTTTAACGTATTTTCCACACATTAAAAGAAATGCTTAAGATGAAAACAAGATCTACACACCACCACAACACTGATCATTAAGAATTGCCTTTTAAAGCTCATCAACGGAAATAAAAGGCTGAACGAGTTACCAAAAGGACACCGGTAACTCGGCACATCAATTTAAATTTAATAGGGGTTGAAATTTTTAAACAGCCAATAAGTGCACACAAACAATTTGTATCGGGGTTTGCTTCAATTTAGTATGGTGCAAAAATATGTCACGCTTCTGATTTAAAAAAAGCTGCTCCATAACCGTGTACTGCCGGCTTATGTTGGCTAGAGTATAAATACGTGTGAAGTGCTCAAGTTGGAATATTATGTTTAGACCAGGAACTTACTAAATTCCTTTAAATTAAACGAAACAGTTGGGTCATGGGCAAATATGAAAGAGCTCTCCTATAGTGAAATCCAATATCCATACTAAACACCTCACCAAAACCAAAGTGTTTTCTTGAAAAAATTATAAAACATTCAAAACTCACATCACACAATACTTAAAAAATGGGCTATCATCTACTGAACATAATATGGTATCGGGTCTGCTTCCAGAATTTAATAAAAAACATGGTTTGACCAAAAACCTTCCTATTTTAAATTTGACTCAGATCAGCTGGTTTTTGGAATCCAAAAAGCAACAAAATTCCGCCTTCCATAAAATAGCAATTTCAAATTTAAAAATTAAGTATAGTTGTATGTATTCTAATTCTAACTCTCATAAAATAATTATTTCAAATTCTCGAAATTTTAAACTTCATATAACCAATTCCACGTATCTATGACCAGAAACTGCTTTCGTTTTAATTGCAATTTTCAGATTGAAATAAACAGATATTATTGTTGCATTCCAACTTAAAATCTGTACATTTCCTGGAATAAATATTTAAATTAAATGGAATTCCATTTTAAATTTATGGCCTGGACTTATTGCAAGCGGAAATTACTCGGGTCAAAGATAATGTGCAGGTGGGAATGGTTGCTCAACCAAAACATTTAAAATTTATAAATGAATTGATGTTCAAGCTTGGTTGTTGTGGAATAAAATAGAGGAAGTCAAATATAATAGCTTGAATGAAATTTTGTTCTAGTGTTTTGAATTGCAAAAGTCATGCAAAAGTCAATAGTATCTTTATAATACTGTCACATGATATTCCGGGAAACTTCTAGAAATACATTAAATTTTGAAAGAATATTGTAACTTCCTTAATGCGCATTGAAAATTTAATCCTTGGGACTTTCAAAGAGTGTTTCCATGAGATCGACCAACAAATGGTAGAAGTGCGAGGAACAAATGAGATTTAAAGCGTTTGTAAAGCTTTTTCTTGGCTAAGACTAGACACTAGAGCAATCAATAGGGACTTGGCTTTATTTTATTGATTATGTTAAATAAGTTAAATTACATAAAACAAACTATCGCCACAAACTGCAAAGTGATTGCTATATCAGGCGTTTTTCTTTTTTCATTCAGAAAAGAGCTCTGAACAGAGTTCGAGTATATTGAGCTCGCTCTGAACAATCTCTGATCCAATTGTGTTCAGGACGCTCTGAACTATTAATACGAGTAAAACGAATTTAATATCCCATTAATTTCCTTTTGTCATGCCATTTGCATTCAAAATACCTTCGGCGGCCATTTTAATTGTTTTTATTTCCAGCCGTCGGCGTCGCTAAAATCTTCTTTTTATCAATTTAATTTATTTGGAAGCGTTTTCGCTTTTGACATTTATATTTGTTTACGCTCTGAAGGAGAAACACTTTTCTTTTCTTTTTGACAACTCAGGCTCTACTGTGAACTTAAAAAAACGTCTATGGTCTATGAAAAACTGTCAAAATTATTTGCGGTTTGCGGACGACTAACCTCGCAAGATTATACAAGAAATTTCATGTTTATTAAACGTCAAAATATGAGAACTTTCTTTCATTCGTTGTTCGTTGGTCGCTGTCATGTGAACAGTCCTTTAGTGCTATGTTGAAAATTCTTCGTTCCTTCGTTTTTTACTGTTAACCAGCCAGTCGTTTAATTTAGGATTACAGGATTACAGAAGTATCGTACTACGGTGGCAAAAGTTTGAACCAAAACTGCATACTTCTTGTCAGATGGAAACAGTGGCAATTTTTTTTGAAAATTGTTAAGGGGCACTCGAAAAAGCTTGCATGTAAAGGTGCTTTCAAAGGACGAACCTCTCGTGTTTTCGAAAAATATTTTTTTTCCCGTAGTGTACATAAATTCTTAGGAAGAAGTAGGTATTTTCGTGCTTACAAGAATTTCATTATTGATGTGAAACGTCTATTGGCGCACCTAGGCAGTAAAATCGATCGTACTCGTAATTGTAACAAAAAATGGCATGACGCTCGATAAAATTTTTCAAAGTGTGACTGGAGCGTGTTAAGTGGTTGGTGGTTGTAGGTTGGGTGGTCGTTGGTGGAGATGGGGTGTTAGTGGTGGGGGGAGGGGGGGTTTAAAGTCATGAAGGGGGTTATGGGGGAGGGGTGAAAAATTGCCAAAAATTTATGGTTGGTTGGTGGTAGTAGTAGGTGGGCTATATTGTTGGTGAGGAGGTTGTCAAATTGTCAAAACTGGTGGGTAGTTGGCTGTAGGGAAAATTGACTAAAATTGTGGGTGGTTGTAGGAAGGTGGGGATGGTGGTTACTGGTGGGTTGATTTGGGTTGGGGAGGTGGGGTGAGGAAAAAAATGACAAAAATGGTGGGTAGTTGGCTGGAGGGAAAAATTGACTAAAATTTTGGTTGGTTGTAGAAAGGTGAGGTTGGTGGTTACTGGTAGGTGGATTTGGGTTGGGGAGGTGGGGTGAGGAAAAAAATGACAAAAATGGTGGGTGGTTGGTTGGTGGTTCTATGTGGAATGGGTGGTTGGGGGCTAGGGTATAGTTAAAAATGGTGGGTGATAGGTTGTAGGTGGGGTGGGAATAGGTTTGTGGGGAGGGGGGATGAAAAGAATAGTGGGTGGTTGGTTAGTGGTTGTAAGGGGGTGGGTGGTTACGGGTGGGGGATTTGGTGCTAGGGATGATGAAAAAATTGTCAAAAATGGCGGGTGGTTGGTTGGTGGTTGAAGGTTGTTTTGGTGGGGGTATGGTGGTTTTTGAAGAAGGTGTTGGGTTAGACAAAATTTACAAACATGGTGGATAGTAGGGTTGGCGTTTGGAAATGCAACTTGGTTGGTTGATGGTTTCTGGTGGATTAGGTGGTTACTGATGGTGGGGATTTGGTGTGGAGGGGTATGAGGAAATACTTGTCAAAAATGCTGGTAGTTGTAGGTGGGCTGGGTGTATGGCGGCGGTGGGTTGAGGAAAATGTTGTTCCTATTTATAAATGAATATACCTAATCTGTAATAATTGTTATTATAATAAAATAATAAGACAAATATACTGATTTTATTAACGAAACACTAAATTATGAAAAATTATTTCACTCCATATTTTCTTTGATGGTTTTTAAAAATTATGAATTTTAATGTAAACTTGAATGTTTCACATCTGCCGGGCGTCCCGTGACGGCTAATTTTTTTGTTTGCCGAATTTATATCTTTTTTCGGAAATTGTTTCTTGGTTTTTCCTATTTGACATAGCTAAATTGATTTTCTTTGAATGCGAAGATTGATAGATAAGTCTTGAGATATCAGGTATGGCAATAAATGTGTGAAAATGCTTAAGGATTGTTTAACTGTACACAATATAACTAACCGTAATCACTAAATATCGGTCGGGACTGCCATTTTATTGACTTCAATTGCTTTATTTGAAATATATTATTTCTGAGTTCATATTCTGTACATTTGGGAGCCGGCTGAAATTGTTGGTATAATCACAGCGAGCGCGTCGATCAATTGAGTCTCGAATAATCAAAATGGAGTAGGTACACTAAAAGCTAACACGAACTACATTGTTAAATATTTTCCCACGACATCTCTCTGACGAAGCAATATCGAATGCCATATTCCTTGACTCACCACAAGCGGAAAGTTATAAATTGTGCGCCAGGCAGTCTACATCAAATTAGACTCTAATACACTTGCTCGGTCATAAAATACATTATTTGTCTCGCAGAAGAATCTCTAATTCCGTATAATATTCACTTCTTTTTTTTGGTAAGCAAAGTTTTCCCTAAGAAGTCAAAAAGTCGTCTTGTTTTATTGATTTTCTTTAAACCTGATATTCCTTCCACTCAATAGTCCACACACACACACAGAATGTTTACCATCCTATATCAAAATCACCAAACATCTCTGTGTTATCCTTCAAAGGACGAGGAAGAACTTTGCGAAGTTGTCATCATTCTATTGAATCTATCACCGTTAGGATACAAAATTTTAAGAAACTTTCTCATAGTCATCAATGTCTTGAGTTGGGATTGAGCAGGGAGGTAGGTAGCTAGTTGTGGGGGAAAGAGAGAATGTGTGCCAGTGCCAGTATGCCAGCCCCAGCACAACAAAAGCATCCTGAAAATTGAGAACCATTTTCAATCATCACTCACACTAACACACATACATACAAATATTTTCCTTCAGCTGTGAGGAAAGCCGGAAAGGGCTTCTTTGAAAATTGATGTTGGTGTTTTTTTTTTCATCTGTAAATGAGATTCACGAAGTTGATGGCGTCATTTCCATCAAAAGAATAATTGACGTCATTCCACCATAGCCATCGCCGCCGCGCTGTCACCGCACCGTCTTCGTAGTCTTGTTTTTAGTTACGAGGTATACCCCACTGGGTATATAGTATACAAATACAACATACATCCCTAGCTTGTCCTTTTTCACACTCTTTGCCTTTTCATTACATACAAACGTCGCAATCAATTTAGAAACTATGGGAGTACTGTAAAGAAGGTATACATAGGTAGTATGTACGTATCCTTAATATAAATGAAGCTCTTAGATTTAATTTGTTTAAACGTGTGTGGGAAGATGTGAAGAAGAAAAATAAGAAAAAGGATATTAGAAGAAATTATCCCAAGGATACAAGTTTTCTTCATTTTTTCATTTTTTTCTGAAGAAAAAAGTTTATTTTGTGGCTTCCCTACTTACTTTCTTTTACTTTGTGTGAAAACATATACAGAAAATGCATCGGGAAGAAGGATATCTACGAGTATAACATTTTATTTTTGTATAGTATGATGCACTTGTACGAGTATATGCGGTAGCTTTTCGTCGTTTTCTCGAAGATCCTTATTTTGCTGCGTTATTTCCTTGAGTGCACATCTGTTGCTGGGTTTTATATGCTTTTCTATTTTTCATTATGTAGAGTTTTCTTTTTTGCTGTTGTTGTTGTAGTTATGGGGTTTTTCAAAAGTTATTGCAAGTGGATATAAAATTGAAGATTGGCGGCGGCGCGCGGCGGGCGCTTGTGGTTGGTTATTTGAAACTAGAAAGTTATATCTTTGCAACAAAATCATTTTAAATGCACTTAAATGATCCTTTCAAGTTGATAGTGTTCCTATACAGTTTTTATTTCTTTTGCAACTTTTTAAAATGCCAGTTTCAAACTGTTTTTGTTTTCTATAAAATTTGGATTGGAAGGATAAGAAACTAAATTGAGTTAAGAAATATGATAGTGTTTCATTAAGTTGAATGTTAGAAAATGAAATTGCGAATCTCCTCCTAAAAGTTGATGAAATTTTTGAGATAACTTTAATTCATCAGTTTTCTTCAAAAGGATCCATTAATTTGTGATTAACCTATTTAAAAGTAGGTATACATTTCTGGAAATTAAATTTCAAAAGAAGACATTGTTTAAAGAGCTTCCAAAACAAAATGGAGTCTGGAACATAGTTTTTCATTACTCGCAGCGAGCGGCAGGGTAAAATAAAAAAAATCCTTCAAAGCCAAGCACTACAAAAATCAAAGCTTTCTATAAAGTCAATGTTCCAGCAATCGAAGAAATCAATTCACTACAGTGACGGCTTAAAACAATTCTTACGTACCCGAAATCGGTCGAAAAAATCTAGTCCACATTCTGATTCGAGCTTCAGCTAAGTGCAAGATATGTTTGTCAACTCTTTCAAGCCAACTTCCCTTAAAAAGAGCCAGAACGATCTGCTCAGGCTTCAATATCTCCACTGAAAAAAATCAAGAGTTTCGTGAGCTTTAGATAACAATGTGGGAAGTGCCCCTGTTTATCCCATGTCCGTTCACGCTGCGTAAGATAATAAGTATCTTAAAATATCTTTATTTTTCTACATAGTCTCCTTTTAGCTCGATAAACTTTTCCCAGCGGTGTTCAATAGCTTCGATACCCTGTTTATAGTGAGAACCGTCGAGCTCCTCAAAATAGCCATCAACCGCAGACTCCACCTCTTCATTGTAGGCAAATCTTTTACCACCGAGCCATTTTTTCAAGTTTGGAAACAGAAAATAATCCGAGGGGCTAAATCTGGCGAATAGTGTGAGTGAGGAAGCATAATTCGAACTTTAACTCATTGATTTTGGCCATCTCGGTAACGGATGTGTGAACTAGTCCATTGTCTTGATGAAACAAAACTTTCTTTTTCGCCAAATGCGGCCGTTTTTTCTTGATTTTGTCACTCAAACGCTGCAATAAGTTCGCATAATACTCGCCGTTGATTGTTTATCCTTTCTGAAGATAATCAATGAAAATTATCCCATGCGCATCCCAAAAAACTGACGCCATGACCTTGCCTGCAGATGGAACTGTCTTCGCCTTCTTTGGAGCCGATTCTTCCCTTTCAGTCCATTGTTTTGACTGTTCCTTCGTCTCAGGTGTGAAGTGATGGACCCATGTTTCATCCATGACGGTTATGAATCGACGCAAAAACTCTGCTTTATTGCTGTGAAACTTCGCCAAACACTCGATTGAAACATCCTCACGGCGCTGTTTTTGTTCCATTGTGAGTAATCGCGGCACCCATCTTGCGCACAGCTTTCTCATGTCCAAATTTTCAGTCAATATGCGATGTACAGCACTTTTTGAAATGCTTGCCATGTCTGCTAGCTCGGGCACTTTCAGTCGACGCACGGTCACCCAATACCATTTTGTGGATTTTCTTCAACATTTCTGGCGTGGTCACCTCATTTGGTCGACCACTGCAATGTTCGTCTTGGCAGCTCGTACGACCTCGTTTAAACTCTGTCACCCAACATTTAACTGTTTTAAACGAAGGAGCATACTTCCCCAGATTAGAATCTATCTCCGCTTTAATATTGGTGGTGAGGCCTTTCAAATGAAAGTATTGTATCACGTAACGATGACCAAATTTTACCATGTTTACAAATTCACTGAGAGCGTTCACTATTGATGGCTGCCAGCCAAACAAATACTGAACAACGTAGCGTCGTCGTCAAAATTCAAACTTAACTTTAGAATAAATGCGTAAGATATAAACGCGCCATCTTTTTAAGCCCACATCAGGGTGCGGCAAATCAAACAGTGCAGTTTTGAAAGGTTGGTACTTCTCATGTGGTGGGGGCTTCAGCGTCGGCGAGCTTTCCGGCTGCACTTTAACTTTGCGATTTGTGATTTTTTCTTGTGCATTAATGTTACATTACTGTATCGCTACTGTCGGCCATCATCTTTCTTATTCCATTTTTTTTTTAAATCTGATACATAAAACGGCATGATGTACTGAAGAAAATTTAATAAATCTAATTTCTGTAAGTTGAGTAGTTTTTTCTTAATAAACCTTTAAGTATTCCGAAAAATCCTGGCAGACCGGAGTTCAGACAACAGGTAGCGTTTCAATCGACTGTGTCTCGGATAAAAAGACTGCTAAAAGTATCTCACTCTCATAATATTTCTGTATCTCCTCTTCGAAAAAATTGCTATATTTCATCAAATAAAACAAAAAATTAAAACAACAGACGACGCTTCAAAATATTGATTAAATCGCATGTACATAAATGATTTAAAAATGTCTTAACAAAATGTTGGCTTAGGTACTCTAAATGGTTGATTCACAAAGAGAATGTTCCTTGTTGCTGAACTCCATCTGTCTAGAAAATTGTTAAATGTCCTTTGCATACTTTTCTTGTCAATGAAACAAACCCAAGTCCAAATGAATTCCTAACCCGGTATTCCTTTGATGTTCCCTACATTTTCCCGACGGAAGACGAAAATGATTATATTTTCCAAGACAGCAACTGCATTCACAAGAACGCAAAATAATAAATTACAGAGCTCATATCTGTCTGCCAATATACTCCTTCTATTGAATGTCCTTGCAAAAATATTTCAAAAAACAACGAAAACAATCGAATCCTTTCCCAATAAATTTGCGGTTGTGATTGTGATCGCATCAGAATTCAGAAAAACGAAGCTGCGCGGCGGCGCGCGGTGGCGTTGTTGGAACAATATCTTTTGTCTTCTATTGTATCCTTTTTTGATAGTTGTTTTTGTTTGTCGGCAGAGTTTAGCAGAACCCAACCCGCTGAACACATCATCTTTTCCATGTGAATGTGAGCGAGACGCGGCGACCTATAATGACGAATGTGATCAATAATATAATAACCCTTTCATTGCCCCGACAAACGATGACTATTGACACATAAATGCTATCTTTCTGCACTACATACGATATACGTGCCCTTATTATCCTTGCGATTTACGTCCTGTCCCGCCTTTTGTGTTTGAAATCCACATTCGAAGGATATATTGCTTTTTGCCATGCAATGTTTTTTTATTTTTATATTTTTTGCAATTCCACTAGAGGCAATTATTTATCTATTCATTGTTCAGAATCAAACAGAGATATAGATACTCGTCGTCGTAGTCGTAGATAGGAGACCTATAACTCAAAGGATCAGATATGAAGGATATTTTTTTTTTTTTGTTGTAGTTAATGCTGATGTTTTTGTTGTTGTTGATGTTATTTTCCTCTCAGCCAGTCAGTGGTGGAGTCTGGAGTGAATAAAAATGCTAAATAATGTGATCATTGATTGCAAATGGGATTAGGGAATTTATTTCGCCAATTTATGTTGTTGTTTGGATGTTTCGTCCTTTTGAATACAGAAAAAGGATACAAAACATATATCTGATTATGTTTCTAGGTATAGAGTGCGATGAAGGATTGCGAGTATGTGAACTATATTTATCGAATAGGGAGGGAGGGGGGCAGAGCCAAATAAATCTTGTATCCTTAAATTATGCCTCTGGGTGGGATCGCACATAAGAAGATTGTTAAATAAGGATTATTTCTTGGTTTTGGTTTTTTTTTTCGCTAAGATTTGGAAATCCTTTTATTGTTATTATTATCATTACAATTTATGAAACTCTACATACATTTATATCTATTATAATTATATTTTATTTTATATAGGAAAATATAGTTAAGGCGGCGCGGCGGCGGTTGAGAAAGGGATTAAGGATCAAACCGTTTCTCGAACGCCTCCAAAATTTTTATGTTTATTTTGGTGACATTATGCACGTTTTTAAAGTTTTGTTCTGATGGAACTGTAAGAAGATTATAAAAGTTTTTATTAAATAATTCGTTAGAGTTTTTGGATTTAATAAGGTTGCATTGGCAAAACTGGCATATCGGTTGAGGGTCCTTACTGTTGCCTGCATAATAATATGCATCAGTTTTTAATGGAAACCCTGCTGACAGTTTGCTACCCGCTTCTCTTTGTACAACAATTCCTGGAGGAATAGGAATGCCGTTTCTTCTTCTTTGTGCTTGAAAAACCGTTTCGTCATCCCAAAACATTGCCTCCCTTAAAACTGAGCTGCAAAAATGGCGCCCAATGTGGAGCATATACTCATAAAATTTGAGCTTCAAAGCCTTAATTGCCTTTTCAAAAATTGAGAGTAAGCCACGCCCATTACCAACTACAATAGACTTAATTTCTGAGATATTACAAAAACGGAAATTTGTTTTACAAAAATGACGCCCAACGTGGGGCATGAACTTCAAGGTGTGAAACAATTAATCTCAAATTGATTTACATAAGCTTAGTATATTCAAAGATCAATGGCTGCCTGAGTAGACTATATTTATGGAGGATTAGTTTGCTGGATCTAGGTTTGCTAGAGTTGATTTCTGGTATCAGAAAATATTTCAAGGTAGAAGACATGGCTTGTGAACGGTGTTGATTATGAATTCCACCTTTAGAAAAGTATTTTTACCTATGTATCTGTATATGGTATACAATAGAAGACAAAGGTCCTCGGATACAGTGTTTTTTTTTTTTTTTTTTTTTTTTTGCCTATTCAAGAACCTCATGTGAAAGAGGGTGTATATAACTGAAACAGAGGTGCTTATCTGAACGGAGAGTGGCTCTGATGAACATTTCAAATCTAAAATAATTTCAAACTGAGTAGACAAATGAACACAAATTTATGTAATGAACTGATATTTTAAACAAGTAAATTGCTTGTCAAGGGTCTGAGGTTTAATGAAACATTTGCTTTTAGCATGTCCAACACACATATTCCAAAATGGTATCTACTGAATCTGCAAATAATTTATATACTCAATATATGTCCTTTCAATTGGAAAATTCCTTAAACCCACATTTGACAAACCTAGAATGCATTTCTCAATTTGTGCGGAATGTTTCGAAAGTTTGCAAATGATTTTTCAAAAATAAATTTGTCAATTGTATTTCGAAATGACAATGGTCAACATGTCAAGAGGAAAATATTTTCAGTTAAATTCATTGGGTGCTATGCTCGATATGGTTCCTATTTTAAGCAAATACATTGAAATATACTACTGGAATATGAGTTTGGCGTCATTTGAAGTTGTATAATTGAAAATCCTTCAAAATCCAAGGATATCCTGTATGCTCTCTTATTTGGATTCCAAAATTTGGATGGTCGAACTCGCAGCAGGAAATGTGTGTGTGTTTTTTGAAATTCGTGCTGTGTCCTTATGATGTACATATGCGTATTGATTTGTTATTGTTCATTAAGTCTGTTATATGGAGGACACAAAATACAAGGATGTTTCCTATGTCAACAAAAACATTTTTTGCGTGGGGAGGCACTAATCATATTACGGACAAATAATGTGGTTTATACACAAAAAACAAAAAAAAACTTAAAAAGGACAAGAATCGATAAACTTTATTTCAATGTTTTGTTGAAGGACATTTTAGAAGGACAACATCTTTTAA
Source organism: Platycheirus albimanus (assembly GCA_916050605.2). Taxonomy (NCBI): domain Eukaryota; kingdom Metazoa; phylum Arthropoda; class Insecta; order Diptera; family Syrphidae; genus Platycheirus; species Platycheirus albimanus. The sequence continues at coordinate 369,489,006 of OU696696.1, read as the reverse complement.
CTAGAAACTTCCATTCTTGATAAAAAAAATATAAACAAAACACACTCAGAAAAGAAAAATATTCCCACACATTAAATACTCCTCAAGCTATCAACTGTTTCTGGCTTTTCTTAACCAATCCCGACATTTTCCTTAAAAGGACATAGCAAACATTTATTTGTATTATTAACACGACATCTCTTATCAAGCTGTGTCAATATCGATTACACTGTCTTGCCAAGAAGTTATTAAAGAAATCAGATTCAAATCAATTAGCGATATGTGAAAGGTCATAAAACTTCAAACACTTTATCATAAATTGGCGCTCAACGTGGGGCTTTAATGGTTTAATTTATTGATTTATTTAAGTTCTTTGTTGGTGTAACTTCGATACATACAATTGTTTTCGCTTAGAAATCATGTTGGCAAAAAATGGTATCAAGCCATAAATCCCTGGTATTTGTGGATGAGCAACTCCAACAATTGGACAAATACCTATCAAAAAGATTATGTTACTGAATCAAGTTGCGCGGATTTTGTGTTTCACAGCCACATACAATATGGCAAAAAAAAAACAGCATTTTCAAACAAAAACACAAATTCATGTTTATTAAATTTTCTTCTGAACCTTTATGTATCTATGTTTATACTAAACATTGAGCTAAATTGCTCGAAGGACAATGATGTCCTTAAACATTATCAAAGGAAAACAAAAATCTTTTTCATGGCTTGATAATAAAATAAACTTGGATGTATCTACAATATTTTTTTTTTTTTGGTTTTTGTTGTTGTTAGAAAATCTAAAACACTGTGGATACTATATGTATGTATGGATCTCATGATATGCTAAGGAGGCCAGATGAGCAATTCAAAGGCGAATTTTTTTTGAATAAAAAATTCCTAATGCATAATTCACAGGATTTTAATGCAGACAGACATGATGGCAGAAGAAGCAGCAACAACATCAACATGCTTGTCCTGGGGGTATTGCTTTCTATACGGGATATATCCTTGTCTTGATATTTTTTGTATTGTGGGTTGGTAAAGATGTAGCTAACTTATATTTTGCTTTAATTTGTATAAAGGTATACTATATTTAGAAAGTGAAATGAGGGTGTTGAAGCATTCAATATTGTTATTAGATGTTTTTTTTTTTTCTTGAATAATGGATAAATAACGATGTGCTGTAACCTCGATAGAGCGGTGATCTTAAGAAGATTTTTATTAATGGCCTGTCAGTATCAGTAAAGGTGTTCCTATTTAATATTGAATGTTTATAGATTACAACAGGTCCTTTGACATAAACTTTGATTGAATTTGAATTTTTTTTTTTTTTTTGAGTTGGCTTTGGAGAGTTGAGGAGAGTTGAAATATTTAATCAATACTATCAAATCAAAACAGTGTTTTAAATTCAGCATTCATTTAAACTTTTTAATATCTCTTAAGCATTACTGAATAAATACAAAGTATACTGAATTTATAAACCATGAGTTGATGAACAGAAGACTTAATGGAGCTTCGTACGATTTTTGCGAACATTTTTACTGTCTTTGGGACGTTGTAGTATTTTTTGCCCTAATTTTTGTTCATGCGAAAATTTGGTTTTAGAATGTTAGCTTTTGAAGATCTTTCTGATTTTTTGAACTTATTCCGGTTTTCCTCAGAAGGGTTGGCTTTGTAACATCGGAAGCTTACTTATCTCGAGGAGAGTCTCCTTACAGTTCAAGTCGAACCATGAATTCTTTTTTGGTTGATACTTTTGTCTTGTTCCAAAACACTATTTCTGGAACCGCAGAGAATAATGTTTGTTATCATAGCAGCTATAAAGTTTAAGTCACTATCGAGGAAACAAAGTGACTATAGAGTTAAAGCTTTCGAAGAATCTTTGAGGCCGTCCTGGTTTTGTATACATTTAAAATTTAGCTAACGAAAACTTTTTAATACCACAAGGTGTTGTTTTTCACAGGAAAACAAAACCTCACATTTACTTTTTGATTTAAGAGTCTGAATTTGTCTAAAATAATAACGGTTGATAGAAAATCCAGAAACTGCTTTTAAAGACTTTTATCATCCCTCCTTGCCTTAAAAATTATTTCCATCGTGTTAGTCAAAGTGACTTGTTCAATCTATCGGAAGTCTTCTCAAAGGAATCAAATGATTGTTCGAAGCACTTAATGAAACGGAAAGTTGTTCAACGAAACTCTGCTTTCAAGTGTTTTCAAATTCGATTCGTCTCGAAATCCACAAACACGAGGTTATCTCGTGGTAAGAGCTGGTTGCTCCAATGCTATATATTCACGGGCTATTTACAGGACAGAAGCAGATTTGAAGAGTTCCTTGATACCTCTTCGAGCGAAAGGAACAAAATAGTAACGCTCTGATGTAGTTCTCGAGATAACACAAGAAGAATTCACACGTGTGCGTGACTCCATCTGTTTTCAAGAACTGTTTTGGCATGCCATCAAGGTCTCAAGTCGAGAATATTGATCCATCAGGAGCATATTATTCCAAACATAGGAACCTACTTCCATCTCCCACCGTACATTTTCATATCACCATATACTACAGGGTTTTCGAATAAGAGGTGTTATTTTGATATTCAAAGATTTTTGAGATAAATGATCGGATGTTTACTTCAATGTAAAGAGGAAATTATGCCTTTAATAATGAAAAACAACATCAGCCAAATGGCCGCCACGGCTACGCTCATACACCAATATCCTTTTCATGAAATTTTCCATCACCAAATCGCAAAATGGGTCCTGTACGCCCTCAATAGCTTCACGAATTCAATCTTTGAGGTCTTGACGCTTGACGCTGGGCTGTTGAAATAGACCCTATCTTTAACGTGGCCTCAAAGAAAGAAGTCGCAAGGTGGCCAATTGTGATCACCTCTTCGAGAGATATAACACGGTCCGGAAACGTTTTTCGTAAAAGATCGATGGTTTCGTTACGTGTATGGCACGTAGCGCTGTCTTGTTGAAAGTAAGAAATTATTAATCATCTCTCTATAGCGCAATTCATTCTTCGTAGTTTTCCGAGTCCCAGGTGCGACAATTTTGCTTGTTGACGGAGCCACCGAGGTGGAAATGGGCCTCATCAGTCAAGATGATTTTTCGATGAAATTTCGGGTCATTTCAGGGACCCATTCAGCAAAGACAGGACGTTGTTGATGATCGGCCAGCTTGAGTTCTTGTGTTGACTGAACTTAATAAGCCTTTAAGGCCCATCTCTTTACGGAAAATACGGTGAAATGACGTTTGTGAAATGCCCAATTTCAAAGAACGACGAGGAATGGATAAACTTAGGTTTTCTTTAACACTTTGGGTTACAACCGCAATATACTCAGTTGTTCTTGAGCGACGTGCACGGGTTTTATTCTTCACATCACTAACTTGTCCGAACAGCTCAAACTTTGCCTCCGATTTCTGAATTGCAGTCCGAAAAGGTGCTTCACGACGACCAAAAAATGTTTTAGTTTTACGAACCGTCTCTGGCAAATTTTCACCATTTTTGAAGTGAATTTTAATAATTTCAATGCTTTGTTGTGTATCGTTCCATTTTTATTAGTGGCGTAGTTTCTACTTATCAAAATGTCAAAAAATTACAGCTTCAAATATGACAACTACCAAAATAGCGGACTATTCAAAATAATACCTCTAATTGAAAAACATTTTTTATTAGTTCCTAGTCCACCGTTAATTCTTTGTGAAAATTATTAAAAGTCATGACATGACCTAAATTTCAGGAGCCTCACTTTGTTCTACTTTGAAAGCATGGGGGCATTCACTGTGGGGAAAAGGGTAATACGACGATTCTTCCCGTTGCTTCAATATTGGCCTTTTTATATGAGCTGATTCACCAAAAGACTTCGATGTCGATGGCAGACATAACCTTCTCCTCCAAAATCGTACTGGCTTGCTCGCTTATTGCGCCAAGTATTAAGTACGCTTTATATGCGGTAGCGTAACTTACTCGTATGCTAATTCTTGGTTCCACAGGACATTGGCCTCGTCTAAATTGTACTTTAAGAGAGCATGTGCTTTCTGGAAAAGATTTGCAATCAACCATTTTCGGGCCATACGGTACTTGGTCGTCTTCGAAACTTTCATATGATTCTATGTTGACTGCCAAGCTGAAGTTCTGTCTTTTATTACCGATTTCATGGGTGCTGGTTCTTGCGCAATACTTCTATCAACCCTTCAAAGCTAAATTTTCTAGCCACGTGACGTCATACGCCCGTATATTGGTTCTTTGTATAGCAACCATTCTATTTTTTTTTTCGTTGCCCTAAGATTTAACTCGAACCTAATAATACATTTTAACCTACTCCTTCAAGGATAAAAGGAAACCTTAATTTTCTAAAGATTCATTGAATATCGTTTTTACTTCATCTACATATTCTGATCCAGTCGAAGCCCTTCTTTAAATATTAAATCTTTAAATGAATTTTAAATATTCATCCATGGTTCTCCTTTCTTAAGTTTCCAATTCAAACCTTCTTCTGCTGCTTTTTTGGCAAAATTGCTTCTTCTGTTCTTCCTTTCTCGTCCTTCCATCAAAATAGATTGTAAAATTGTTTAAATGTCAAAGTTCAACTTTTCCTTTCTTCTTCTTCTGTGTGTTGTGTACTCGTCATATATTGAACAGAAACTTTAGACAAAGTTAATGGTGGCCCTATGTCTATATACCGACCGACGAGGCGTCCACATGACCTTGTTATAAAAAGGATACCTCCAACATACATATCTATCACACACAAAAAACAATCGGAATAAATCAGAAATTTCTGAGAAAGAAAAGTTGTCTATTGAATTTCAAAAACAATATAATATTTGAGCAGGAGATACATAGATAGAGCTGTGAAACCGAAATAATATTCCAAGACATCGCATCGTGTGCAAAAGCTTTGAACGTTTATTTAACTAAGGATAAAGGATATTATTGCAAATTAATGTGGCACTTAATAATGAGTTTCTCAAGAAATAACGATTACTATACAAAAGCCGACGCAGAAAAAGACACTGAACTGAAGGCCATGGTCAATACATATATAATATTGCTTGATGCTAAAGTACATTGTTTTTAAACGGAATTTTGTCTGATACAGGACTTTCTTTAAGGACAATATACACAAACACAAACAGAAGAATTGTGTTTTTTAGGAGACTTCGAAGGAGATACTATGTTTTTTGTTCATGTTTTATATAGAAAGGTCAAAGAAATATTTACAAATATTAAGGATATTTTCATCTTAATTAGTTTTGCTGCTTGCTGGAGAGTGTTTGAGCATCGAAAAGATAAGGATAAGACTTGTAAAGAGTTGTGTGTAGGTCGTTGTTGTTGGTGGGTTAACTGATGCTTGTCATGTTTCTCTGTGTGCAGGAGGATGTCCGTCCGATGTCGATAAGGGGCAAGTTTATGTTTTGAACATTTGATTTGAAATTCAGGTAAGAGGGATCAACTCCGACAGTTTTTGCCTTGAAATATTTATAGATATCGAAACATGTCAAAAAGTTTAAAAATAGCCAAAGGTGAATTTATGGAAGAAGATAGATCAGAAGAGGAGGTATTGGAGTTGGAGATGGGTGAGGTATTTTTAGATAGATTGCTCCTTGAGATTTCCTTTCCATTATACTAAAGTTGGGTTGCAGCAATCAAAAGGGTTCTTAGGGAAGTGTTCAATTTTTTATTCATATTTACGACGTATAAATAAACTAGATTGAAATATTCAAAACTTTGAGGGTATATTTTATAAATATACCAGTTGTTTCTCTGCATTTGTAACGGTGGGCGGATAATAAGTAAAATATGTTGGTTTTTCACTAGTGAGACACATACTGTACGTGTACTTAATCTGTTTCCAATATAATGCAGGTTTGCTTGTTGTAAAATCTACATTTTTAAAAGTTTCGTTAAGCTGATTTATACCAGTTGTTGTAAGGAAATGATATAGAGTTTTGTTCCAGTTCACTTTCTCTGCTTTTGTTTTAGATCTAATTTATTTTTTAATCTGTTTTTATTAAAATTGAATCGTTAAGTCTTAAATTCGTTGAGAAATTTATTTTTTTTTTGTTCATATTTTGTTAACATCAGCTTAAAATTACCACACAAAGGTCATATTTGTTAATTTTTTTTTGTGAGTAGTCTTCAAAGGAAATGTTTCGTTAAGTTTCAAAGCCATAAAACTACAAAAAAGCTTTTACTCGGAACTTACAATTTTCCGATTCTTCCTTCTAAACACTTAAAGATTAAACAAATAGCATCGAAATCTAAGCTTCACAGAAACACATAACTTTAAATAATTTTTTTTATAAGAAAGCACGTTAATACATGGGCTTAACATCCTTCGTTAAGTTTGCCATTGGTAAACGAGAACTGCCAAACACTTCTCTTTAGTATTCTTTTATCAAAAAAATTTAATTAAAATACCCGTTAATAATTCAAAGCTTATGAGTATCAAATACTTTTTGTTGAAATGGCTTTTGATAGAAAGTTTCGTTAAGCTTATATTTCATTCACTGTAGATAAAAGTCTTTGAATTGGAAAAGTTCCAACAATATTTTACAATTTCTTTTGAGTTACCTCACATTTGTACATATACATAAAGGAATAGTTTTCGTTGAGTTACAAAACATCATTGTATGACATAAAAATTGGTTTCGTTAAGTTTAAAATTTCTATGTTAAAGTTCTGTTTTAAGAAAGTCTTGCACCTCAATACACCTATTCAAATATTTGTGTGCAGTGTTGTATGCTGGTAGAGATTTGTTTCGATAAGTTTTCAATGAATTTATGAGTTTTTAACTAATTTGATTATCCTTGCAAGGACATCCAAAATTTTGTATTGCTCTTATATTTTGATTTCTTCCCATGACCGAGATCTAGTTGTTTGTTTAGTTAACTTAGGCGAATTTACTTTTTTTGCGGTAAATTAGTTTCGTTAAGTTTTCTGTTAAAGAAATTTTATACCATCTTATGACTAATAAATACATTTAAGCCTAGCAATTTTCAGTATTTAATTGTTTTGTTTTTAAAGATATTTCAAGTCACATTTGAGGTTTGATTTCTTCGTTAAGTCTTAAAATTATTTTCTCATAGTGAATAAAGAAAAAATTCTTAAAAACTTATTTCAGGGCTTTTAAATGCTATTCCTCTCTCTGTCTGATGAAATTTAAAAACAAATCACACAACCGTTTTAAAACAGATTTCTTCCGTTCATTTAAATTTCAATCGAATACACTTCAATGCTCCAAACATATTTTCTAAATGTTTTCAAAAAAAAAGACATCAACAAAGGCAACAAAAACCTCACATATGGCTTTGGCTCAGCCCAACGAAGTATATTTTTGATTACCTCCAGAGTATACTTTGGCTGATGCATATGTTACATTCCAGAACAATAAGTCTCATTGTTCCAGGTCACGAAATAGAACTCTTTCCTGTTGCTATTTTTTTTTTTTTTTTTTTTTGCTTCCATTCTTCTAAAAATAGATTCCATCATCCTGATCCAATTGTATATGCAAATATGCACGAGCGAGAAGGAAACGAAGCAAGTGAAAATAAAATCCTTTCAACGGATCTCGCTCGTCTATGGTGTTGTAAGTCAAATTCATATTCAACAAGGATATTTTTTTCCATTCAGAAGTAATTCAGAGCACATCAGAGAGTGCAAAGGAAACTAAAAAAAAAAAAAAAAAGAATTTGCCACAAACAATTGAATTTCTCTAAGGATTCAGTTTTTGTTGCTCATTCAACTTATTAAGGATGAAATAATTCAATTAAGTTGTATCTGTATGTAAATGCATTCGGAATACCTGCAAGGAGTTACGAGTACAAAAATAGATTATCCTCGAATGAATGCAAAAAGCAATTACATATTGGCGCTTAAGCCCACGCAGTAACAATTCAAGTGCACAAAAGGCCATTATGTGATAGCTGTCAAGTAAAAAAAAAGGAAGAAGAAAAGACGGCAGGATAACGATAACAAACACCACCGGACATTTACCAACCAGGAAATGAAGATGTTTCCGTTGTCCTGAACGAACATTTGGTCTAGCACGAGTCTAAGAAAAGGCACCTTCACTGGTTCCGATTTTAAAGCCTTTTGTGTTCGGTGCATGCTGGGATATTACACACAAACGGAAGGAAGGACAAGAGATAAGAAAAGTTCTGAAATTGCCGTCTAACCATAAACAATTGGTATCATGTTGCGTCGGTCTTTACAGTGCGTCCGTCGTCCGTTGGTGACAGGACATGATGACTTCCTCTATACCTATATACCGATGATGATTCAAAACCAAAAAATTTTTTTAATCCCATTATTTCTGAAAAAAAAGAAAGAAAAATTAGAATGTGACAAACAACAATCAGGTGCATTGTGACACAATATACATAAGCCCCACACACACAAAACATACCTTTTGAAAGGATAAATCCAAAATCTCGAAAAGGTGACAGAAAAGAATGACAATTCGACGTGTGCTGTAATTTTATTTTTCGTTTGGTTATAAATCCGCTTTTACGATTATTACACGACGATGTCCTTTTTAGGATGGTATGGTTTTTGTGCAATGGAAATAAAATGTTGTTCGAAAAAATCCGAACAACGCGATAAATGGATTAGTTTGGTGACTTCTGCAAGGATTACAGGAATTACTTAATAGAATTAACTTTCAAAGGACATTTCTAAAGGAGTTTCTTTTTTGTTGATGTGGGGTATCGTTTGTAAGACGAGTGTGAGAAAACACATGTGAATCTCAAGAATCTTGGAGAGATATGATTTTAATCCTTCAGGGGACAGGTTTAGGGATACTTTTATGAAGGATTATTTAAAGGATTCGGTGGTGTGCGAAATGGATTTGGGAAAAAGTTATGGAAATCATTCCGAGTGGTAAACATTTTTTTTTTTAATTCTACTAGAAGGTATGGAGGATCATAAGTAATTGGTGTTAGTTCAATTTATAGTTCTTGTCATACTGTTGGAAGAAGATCGGTTTTCGCAAAAATAATTTTCGGAACATTTCCTAATTTTCTTTTCTTTAAACACTGTTTTTTGATAAATAAAAGTTGCAATAATAGTGACGTCATAATATGAGCTCATAGTCTTGGAAGTTCAGAAGACCTGAACTTAATAGAAGATTCCATAGTAGAAACCACATCTTATTCAAGGCAACATTTTGGGAAACACAAAAAAAAAGAACCTGCTCCAGCTCAAAACCCACTTCAAGTGATGTATGTTGTCCAGCTGCAAAGCAGTGCTTCAACTCTTCCAGCAGCATAAGGCAGCAACAAGATCCTTCCATCTCCCGATTCCAAACCACGGGAGTTCCACACAGGAGAAAGGATTTCAAATGCATTACGGGCTTTATTTATTCTACTGTTAACATCCAGCTCCGTTCCGCAATCGAGCTATGAAACTGCCCAGATAATTAAACTGCGTTACCTCCTCTATGAGTCCCTGCCTTAGAATAACTTGTTGTGTGCTTTGGCCCGTAGTCATTATTTTGGTTTAAGTTGCGTTGATCCTTAAGCCAGCCACTTCCCCATTTAGTAGGAGCGAATATCGGCAGCATAGTTTAAGTGACTAAGTTCGTCAATCAGACTCCATTGGATACCATGCTTTTCAGTTTCGCCCACCGTGCCAGTCATCACATCGTCGATTGTTAACAAAAACAGAATTGGTGATAAGACATCTCCTTGTCTCACTCCATGACGCACATCGAAGGGGTCGGAAAACTGTTCTTTGTACAATACGAAACACCTTGCGTTGTTGTAAGACTCTTGAATAACAGCGGCAATTTTCTCAGGGATACAAAAGTGCTCCTTCCATCTTTGTAGCTGATCTTCTATTGTCACTAAAAGCTTGCCGTTCAAATCTAACACGGGATGGTTAGTGTTAGTGCTCTGCGCTGGCTGAAAATGTTCTGTTCCGTAATCTCCGCAAGTTTGGCCACCTTTGCCCTCTAGTCACGTCTCACACACCGCTGCACTGTCTTATGAGATGCTCTGTGCTCGTTCCGTAGAATCAATTAACCTTGAGCATCATTTTCTGAATTAATCCTTACTTTAAGTGATCTGCAATAAGTAATTTTGTCTCAGGTGTCTTGACTGTCTTGGAACAGTTTCAGTTCCAGCTTCCATGAAAGCGCTTTCAAATTTGACCTCACTAAGATCTATCGACAACCCAGCGTTCTGTAAATTTGCCGTTGTGACGCCGAGTATGGTGGTGAAATTACGACTTCAGGTGACTTCAAAACAATTTCAGGACTCATAGATTGAGAGCGTGAAGATCTTTAAAGTAGGTGGCGTCATTGGCGACAATAAAATCCATTCGACGTTCTCGGGCCTCATCTATAGTGTCCGTCAAATTCGATATGAGTTAAGGTCTTATATTCGGATGGATGCCATTAATTTCTACCACCACGTATCTTGCCAATTTCATCTTTCATAAGTACCTAGTTAATAAAATCATTGGCGAGGCTTGGTAATGTATCGTGTAGTATAATGGCAATGATAGCTACTATATTACTCAGGGTTTCCACAGCAAAAATCACCCTCAAACTTGACCTAGTTTCTTATCTTCAAAACTTATCAAAGGCAAAATTAATTTGTTCAGATTAAGTCCATATAACGACAATTTTTCAAAGTGGTATCTTTAATTTCTCAAGCATCTGCCTAACCTAACCTCCATCTACCTTTTTTCAACAACTCCTCAATAACAATATAAATCAATTGAATTCAATTTCATATTCATTGTGATTTCATTAACAAACATATTCTCAATTCACAATAGAAATGGATCAGCCCATTACACCAAGACGAATCAAATCATCGCTTAAACAGCCTAAAACTGCAATAAAAATGTTTCATGCGCAACAATCCTTGTTCATATAACTCTCAATGAATATCAATCTCAACAATACGTACTTTGAAATCTCCACCCCTTATAGACAGTCGCATGTTACGCATCCTTAATAAATTAGTTAAGGTAATAAAATTTGTACAAGTTCCTTCTTTAAAAACAGAAAAAAAAATAGTTGCGCAATGAAAAGCCACCCCTGTGGGACCCCATTATGACACGCTCTCACAGCAGCAGCGGCAGCCAGCACATCGTTTACATTTACACAGTCATTTTTGTCAAGAGGGTTGGCCAACTTCTATACACAAAACAATGAAACAACATAGCAACCACTTACATCGTCATAGTATTTCCATTTTCATGTGATAATTCGGTGTTAAATTTCTATTTAAAAGGATTCTTCTTCAGAGCATATAAATACGAAACACACAATAATAATAATAATGAATTGCATTACGCAATTGATAGAGGATTACAATATTGAAAGCCAGAGAGGGGTGTTTTGTGACACACAGACAAAAAAAAACAAATTTCATTCAAGGGGTAGCCATCATCAGGATGAGGAAAGGATCAGATGCTAGCTCTTGCTGTGTCCTGTTTAGTACGTGTCATTTGCAGCTTGTCCGTCCATGGTTGTCGTTTTTGTCCCGTCTTTGTGTCGTAGTTGGACAAATGGATACACTAAATGCTAGGACAATGTTAGGGAACATGAAATTTTCCACCTTATTTAACGGTAATGCAATGATTAATGGGATTTTCATGGTTTCCTTTTATTTTGTGGATGGTTTTTTTTTTTGTATGTGTTGTGTTTGTGTTCTTTTTGTTTTGACGAATAAACCTAAGTCTTAAGGAGCACTTTTATGAGAACTCCGAGGGAGTGGATCAGCTTAATGGAAGTGCATTAAGTTGCATTTGATATGACGGCTATTCGTATTTGCTGGACTTTTTAAAAAAGATTGAAAAAATGGTTCTTGCTTTCTATCTGGCGTCAAGCACACATGATGAATAATGGCGGCTTAAAGTTGTAGTTGTGCCGTGTGTCGTAGTGGTTTTGTGTGTCGGACTACTACGCTGAAAGTTCTAGGTTCAATCCTTGATTCTACCTAACTGCCTCCTGCGAGAAGTTCTGCCTTCATTTTTTTTCCTGAAGTTTAAAAAAGGCTAACGGAAATAAGTATTACACATCAAGAAACACATCGCAGAAAATGTCAAAGTAACTTTTGACAGAACTTTTTTGTCTGGCCTTGAAAATATCTCGTCCCGAAATCCCATCGTATGGACGACATTTGTTTCTCATCCATAGCAAACTTAGATGTTTTAAAAAATATACCTTAACTAGCCTATGCTGTTTGCTCACTTCTGACAAACAAAAATACATTCCAGTCACGTTTACTGTCATCTAAGCGAATTTCAAACCACCAAATTCAAGTGTCATGGTGACATTTTGTATGCCAGGTACTTTATGGGTGCGTTCTTTTTCTAACCACAGTCAACTAAAAAACAATCGTTGTTAGTTGTAATTTTAGTTTAATTATAAAAAAACTTTGAAAGCATTTTTCTTTAATTTCTGTCTCCAACTGCCGAGCCGTTAAGAACTTATGCAATATGGGTCTCATGTCCTAGAGCCAAAAAATGTGACATAAGACACAAAATAAAATTGGGACTTATGTCCCAGTGCCAAAAAGTGAGACATAAGTCCCAAAATAAACTGGAACTTATGCCCCAGCACCAAAAAGTGGGACATAAGACTCTAAACAAATTAGAACTTATTTCCCACTGCCAAAAAATTACACATAGGTCCCAAAATAAATTGAAACTTTTGTCACAGCACTTATGTCTCAGCGCCATAAAGTGGGAAATAAGTCCCAAAGCAAATTGGAACTTATTTCCCATTAAAAAAAAAGGACTTAAGTTTAGTTACAATTTGTTTTGTGATTTATTTCCCACTTTTTTGGTGCTGGGACAAAAGTTCCAATTTGTTTTGGGACTTATTTTATGTGTGTGTGTGTGCTTGTTTGTGGGTGGCTGTGTGTGCGTGGGTGTCTGCGTGTGTTTATGTGTTTATGCGTGTGGGAGCGGTGTGTATAGTTTATATCTAACTTACATGAGCCAGTGCAACACACCCGTACCAATAGTTCATCCAACTTGAACCTTAATGACAACTTTTATACTCTAGTATCAGAGTACCATACACCAGACACAATACATCTCAGTCGGTGGTATTATATAAAAATGTGAATCAGACTACCACTCCAAAGGTCTGAGCTCGATCCCTGATTCTACTTAATATTTTAATAACGATTATTGATAGGGTATAGACCTGCAATTACCGATGAACATTAACACACAACTAAGCTTCAAATCTTCTTTATTTATTAAGATACCGATCTTCACTCTATGACTTCACATCGATGACAGACATCTGACAACAAGATAAATATTATATAATTCTAGGGAGAGCCAGTTTACCTCTGATGCTTAATCTTTTTTAATATACCCTCTTGGTTGTCTGATGACATACATTAGGTCTCCACAGATAGAATTGGATAACAAAAATCACAGATCACAATACGAAGATGAAGATGTCGAAAAACATGGTTACTGAAAATTCCGGCCTATAAATGGATGGGACCATTTCCCTCAAAATTGGTGCTCAGTATTTTTCTGATTTGTAAGAACAATCTATCTTTCTGTTAGAATAGATTTTTCGGAATTAGTCTAATAACGTTACATACCAGATTTTCTTGTTAACTACACTTCCGATTTCAATACAATTTTGGACAAAAAAGTCAATTAATATTGCAAAATCATTTATAATTTGCGGGTGGCAATGGTACAGTGGATAAAGTGCTTGGTTGCTTAACCTGAGAGCTGTGAGTTCAAACCCAGCCTGGGCAGCAATTTTTATTTATTTCCCAAGTTTCATCTGGATGCCACCCGTGGAATTTCTATGAGATAATTATCACCTAAAATCTCAAACCAGTGTACCACCTTTCTTTCCTATCTTTCTATTCCTTCTCTCCTTGCCCGCTCATGTTAAATCATTATAAGGGTATTCATATCCCCTTGAGTGCGAGTACATTATAAAAAAAAAAAAGACCGCATGGGATAAAGAATATAAAAAACTCGTTTCCAAACTAATTCGCAGTCCGGGAACACATCTGAAATCGTATTGGGAGTTACCCAATGATTTCGCCACTTGGGTCGGCTTTATTTCCTGCGGCACCGCATCATAAACATGCTCCAGAATCTTAAGGGTAATTCATTTTTTTAAATTCAGTGCCTAGTAAAAAATAATATGTTCTAAAATCTGTTTCTAGAAGAAATGGAAAACATAATAATTCCATTTAACTGCTGATATTCCTAAAATTACTCCAAAGTTGAATTATTGATACTTTTTGCTAAATTTGAACATAACATCTTCCATTAACAACATTTAACCAAGAATGTTTACAGTCTCCCACGGGGGAGATTGTAGGTACATTAGCTATAACAAAGATACATTATATCGAAAAACATTGTTTCATTAATGTTTACCAGGCGCAACAAGCAGCAAAGATATGAGCATCAGAGGCACCACCATCAGATGTATATCAAATATTCTCAATTTCTAGGAAAACATCATGCCGTTGGGATTGGGGAACAAATTCTTTTTTGCTTACGTCATCCTATAAAGCTTGGTTCTTTCCGGGAAGCTTCCTTTTTAACCTATCATAGAAATATATGTTTTGATGGCTGCCGTATAGCCACAAAATTTAATATAACTCAATCCAATCCAATGTATATCTGTATCTCCACATTGTGCCCCTTTTCGCCTTTCCTCGGCATCACTATGTCCTTACACATATAAATATGCCTCGAACCTTAATGCAATTTTATCTGATAGAAGGATTATGTTGCGTGTCCGCAGCAAGCCTCTGTGGTGATATACAAACGTCCTTCGTTAACATGGATGCAAATTTTTGGAAGAAAGAGAAGGGGAGGGTCCAGAACCAGATATCCAGGTCCAAGGAGAGATAGAGAGAGCGGGTGAAAAAACACAAGGATTTTTTCCATTTTCAATTTCGCAAATGAAATTATGACTTGGGGCTGAATGGAAATCTAATATCTTAGAGAAAATTGTGTTCGTTGAAAATAGACCGACCCGGACTGTTGTTGTTGTAAGCCTGTTGTCATAACGTCTATGAAGATGATGGAAAAGAAGGTTACCTATCCTTTTTTTTTTTGTGGTATCTTGGTGTCTGTCTTTCATCATCCTCACTCACTGGGATTTCTAGATTCTTCCAAATTAAATGAGAGATTGTATGTTGAAAGTGCCTATTTTTGTGCGGTTTCTATACACACATACCTAGATAATTTTAATTCTGCCGTTATATTTGCATAGTTAGTGGAGATGCATCCTTTAACTTTTCTTACTCTTTGCATAAAATTAACTTTGATGACATCAGGAAGAGGATATGACGCTGAACTTAATTAGAGAGGAAGTAAAGACTTTAAGGCGAAGGTGTCTATATACTGAGGGTGTGTTTGGTGGGTCTGCGTCTTGTGCCTATCTATTTCATTAAATAGAATCTTGTCACCTGTGGTTCTTGTTTTAATTCTTGTAAGTTAAACGGAATGTGGTGGCAATGCCATTTAAATTGCACTATTAACTTTGGCTTTTTGGGAAGTTGCAAGGAATCCAATTAAGGTTTGTGGTAGATCTTTCAAAATCGGATTTCTTGTGTTTTCGTAAAATGAATTTAAGTGTGTTTGAGTATATAATTCCAAGTAGAAAGTCGTTCGAAATTCTAAAGATGTTGATTTTAAAAAAGTTGCTTAATGTTAATATGTTAGTTTGACAGTGACGCTTTTAATTGATGATATATTAAAGAATATTAGGGAAAAGAAAAGGGTTTTGCTCATAGTAAAATTCGAACTTTTTAAAATCTCTGAAATGAAGGTGTATTCCTGTGCAAAATTGGGGGCTCAGCCCGGATTTTTCTTTTTTTTTTTATTCTCGATAGAAATTTCCGTGGGATCTGTTATTTGAGGAACTTATTCAACTACTACGAACTTTCTCTAAAAAGAAATAAAACTTGTCAATAACTTAAGTTTCCCGCTAAAAATAATAAACTTGGGGGCTCAGTCGGGATTTTTTTACCAATCATATGAATCTAGTTATAAATAAACAAAATAAATAACTGTTATAAGCAAAAATGCAGGATATCAGTTAAGAAAAAAATTCTAAAGCAGTAGGTATCAATTTTGATGTTTTCAATTATGTGGGGGCTCAACCGGGATATTCTTATAGTCAATTAACTTTTCTTCTTACTTACAGTGAAAATAGGGTGAACACTTATAATATTTTCTTTTAGCATTCAAATGCGAACAAATCTTATTGAAAAATGAACTTTCAATAGAGATATTTAGTATACAAGAAATTATTTCATCGCAAATGCTTTACATTTTTTCCTCAAAATGCTTCATATAGGTACCCATTCAATAAAATTTTATTCTTCTCTTAAACAGTGCTTAAATCAAACATTGAACAAACTTTCTGAAGTGATTAAATTTTAAAAATATCAAACACTAAAACAAAAATGATATAATACCCTCCTGTGATTTTGGCCAAACAATAACAAAATTAATCTTCAATTTAAAACAACTAGCTCTAGGCTAGTTTCTTAAAAATCATACAATTGATCTAATAAACTCCTTCACCATTAGCGAATCGCTAAGAGACAGAATGAGTGGCCTAGGCCCAGCTGCGTGCTGGCTGGCTCACAAACGAATAGAGTCCTGGTCACGTATGGCCAAGGAACGAGTAGGTGCTGTGCGGCGAGTACCAGTTGAAAATAGTTCGGAAGACAATCCATCGACCCCACCGCCTATGACACCATCGTCAGTTTCTTCGACAACCAGTGGTATTGGTGGGAGTGTTAGTGGGGGAAGCTATGATTTGTCGAATGATTCTTCAGGAGAGGTCCGAGTCAAGAAACAAGCAAACAAATCTGGAGCATAACTAACCATATGTTTTTCTTTGTTTCTTTGCAGGAATGTAACCTTACTAGAGAAGCACAAGCAATCCAGCCATTAGCATCGGTTCCGGCCCATACAGTTAACACCGAGATGCTTCGTGGTCCATTAGAAATGAGCCCAAGTCCATTGCATATGCACTTACAGCATCAAAGTAAATCATTTCCACCACGACTGCAACGCACGCCATCTGTGTCAAGCCAAAGTAGTATAGATAGTGCTCCGTCAAGACAGTCGGTAAGTTATAGTGGCACCTTTATCTTTGTCATACAAATTAAGACAAAATATTTCCAGGGACATCGTGGTTCTTCACCACAAATCCGGACGTTTGGACCAGATGGACGTAGCTCATTGCCATCCGATCATGCACTACCACATGTAAGTATTTAAGGTCCAAACTTTTTTTCACACAAACAAAAACGGAATTATTTTGTTAAGATTTCCCGCTCGCCAAGTCCAATGCGTACAATCAGTTTAGATGCCCGTTGCTGTTCACCAGCTGCCCCACATGATCTTTGTGACATTCGAACATCCTCGCCATCGCAGAGTAGCTTGGCATCAATTGCTGGCAGCAGTGCGGGTAGCATTTGCCTCCAAAGTCCAAAGGTAGGTCGTTGTCTATCGCCACTTTTGATACCACCTCGATCCCAGCCAGGAGGAGTTGATCCCGGATGTGGTCCAGCCTCACCGTTGGGCGCTCTTCAACCAGATTTATATACTCGGCAAGATGGACCGATGTATTTGACTGCACCAGAATCTAGTCCAGCTTTAGGACGATTGCATTTGAGGGTGAAGTATGACTATCATTTGTTTGACTTAACTGTCCATCTGATTGAAGGTAAGAATAGATAAAATCTTAATCGTGATGGGACTTATCATAACGTTCGTTTTATTACTATAGCTCACAATCTCTGCCCAATTGAGGAAGGAGGCTTTCGTGATCCCTATGTAAGGCTGATGCTTCTTCCCGGGGTCGATGAACGTAAGCGACAAACGCACATTCATCGCGGCGAGTCGAATCCATATTTCGATCAGCATTTCAAATTTCCTGTCTCGAGGGATCAGCTTCAAGGAAAAGAGTTGATTTTGCAAGTTTTAGACTATGACCGGTATTCTCACAATGACATCATTGGCGAAGTGAGGGTTTTAATTGACGAGCTAGACATGTCCAAATCGATTGAAGTGAGTCAATAATTTCTTGAACAGAAAACGATGATTTCAAAAACTGTTATACAAAATTGGCATGAATATATTGTCCTGAACAAGTATTTGGAACAAGATTTTTTAACCTTCCTACATCGCTATCAACTCACACACACACATTTTTCACCATTCACCATTCCATTAAACAGAAATGTATACATTTTAAAAAATAGTTGCAGCTAAACGAAGGAGTTTTTACAAAGCAAAATAAAAAAATTTAAAGTTTTCAGTTCCTGCTTCATATTTTCGTTTATTAAAAAAATTATTAATTCGTTTTTATTTTTGTTTTTTATTACATGCGTTAACTTCTGTTCTTAGTGATATAACAGCTTATATCAAAACAAGTATTACTTTATTTAATTTAATATCTATTATTTCGCTTGAAATGATATCAAAAGCACTTTATATATGAAATTCCCACACATGCCTTTACAGTACAGTTTCTCACCACCATGGCGCGCTCATGAAACTTTCTGTCCACCTTTCTCAAAATACTGAAATTTATCGGTTTCACCAGGCGCTCATGAAACACAGAAGGCTCTTTGTTATGAAAATGAAAAAAAAAGTTCCCGCCTAAAGCTATGTTCGTGGAAAAGAGATGAAAAAAATAGAAGACTCAGCTTTCCCTTTCCTTTTCAATAAGAAACTTCCATATGCACATGATTACAAAATTGTTAAAGATAAAAAAGGATAAATGTCAGCTTCGAAAGATCACCTGTTTCCCTTCCTCGAACTAAATCTCATTATTTTCACTCAAATTGTTAATCAATGTCAACATAGGAGAGAGAGAGAGAGAGAGAGCTCAACCTGGAAATCATACTGAAAATCGTGCTTTCTTGTTCCTCCTTCTCCTCGATCATCGAATATTTTCACCTCCACCCCAAAGAAAACTTTTGGCGCCAACAATTTGTAAGAAAAAAATTCACCACACACAGCTTTCTGCGTTTCATGAGCGCCTGGTAATATGAAAAAAAAAATGTGAAATGGAGCGGCCATTTTGTGAAACCAAAATTTGTTCTTTCATTTTTTGCATGAAGCAAAATAATACAATATGATTTTCAGACTACTCATAAATCGCTTTCAACTCACATACGCATTTTTCACCAATAAACAGAAAAACATTATAAATACTAGCTGTAGCTTAACGAAGGAGTTTTTCAAATAAAAATAACAAAAAAAAAAGTTTTTAGGTTTTGTTTTACATTTCCATTATTAAAAAAAATTATTATTTCTTTCTTTTTTTTTGTTTTTTTCTTAAATGCGTTAACTTCTGTTCTTATTCATATAAAACATTTATCAAAACAAATATTACTTTATTTTATTTAATTTCTATTATTTCGCTTGGAAAAGATATTAAAAGCCCTTTTTATATGAAATGACCACGCATGCATTTACTTGTACAGTTTCTCACCACCATGGCGCTCATGAAACTTCCTGTCCACCTTTCTTAAAATACTGAAATTTTTCAGTTCCACCAGGCGCTCATGAATCGTAAAAGGCTCTTTGTTATGCAACTGGAAACAAAAACTTGCCGCCAAAACTTATGTTCGAGTGGAGAAGAAATGAAAAGAAAAATGGATGACTCAGCTTTCTCTTTTCTTTTCAATACGAAATTTATAAATGAAGAAGCACATGCTTACAAAAATGTGGAAGATAAAAAAGGATAAATGTTAGCTTCGAAAGATCATCTATTTCCCTTCCTCGAACAGAATCTTATTATTTTCACTCAAACTGTTAATCAATATCAACACAGGAAAGAGAGAGAGAGAGAGCTCAACCTGGAAATCATGCTGGAAATCATACTTTCGCATTCTTTCTTCTGATCAGTTAATATTTTCACCTTCACCCACACAAAGAAAACTTTTGGCGCCAACAATTTGTAAAAAAAAATTCACCACACACAGCATTCTGCGTTTCATGAGCGCCTGGTAAAATGAAAAAAAGTACTAGATTCAGGACCGACACACTACCCTAAAAGTTTTTCTATGTGAAATGAAGCGGCCATTTTATGAAACCCAAATTGCTTCTTCCATTGTTTTTGATGAAGCAAAATGATAAGCTTACCTCTTTTTTTAAATTCATTAATTCAACATTTAGCAAAATTCCGTATACCCTAGACATTTTTAGTTTAATAATTTATACAAAAAAAAAAAACCAAATAACGCTTCATTTGCACTTTATTAAAAAATTAAAACAAATTGTATTATTTTCTTGTAGTTTTTTCTGGTTTTGCATCAAAAATCCTGACGTTGTCCATTAGTGCCACAATCTGAAAAGAAAATTTTTGTTTTCATTAAAAGTTAACAACAAGAAATCATGCAGAATTAGGAAAATTATTTTAAAAAGTATAAAAGAACCATTTATACATTCAGGTTTTAGAAAAACTTCACTTGACTGACCTAACGAATATTGTGTAAACAATAAAAACCTACTGCGAAAATGACAGAAGCGTTTTATTTTACCAGGCAAACATGAAACGCAGAAGGCTATTTGTAATGAAAGTGAAAACAAAAATTGCCGCCGAATTGTAAGGCTCAGCTTACTCTTTTCTTTTCAATAAAAAGTTTATATTTATGCAAGGCACTCACTTACACAAATAGTGAAAAAAACAAAATAGGATAAATGTCAGTTGTGAAAGATCAGCTGATTTGCTCCCACGCACTGAATCTTATTATTTTCACTCAAACTGAAAAAAAAAACATTCGAAATCTAAAAATCTAGTACATTCATAGGCGAAAATAAAAAGAAATAGTATTCAATTCTTCAATATGTTCTCTCTTTCCAACCTCTAAAATAAAATGTCTTCTGAATTTCATGTTTCCATAATTTGAAAGAATACATTTAATTTTTTTTAATTTTTTTTTTTTTATAATAGTGTGAACCAATATCAATTTATACTTTTTTTTACAGAAAATAATCCTCGATATCAGAACTCAATTTAAAAATATTAGCACAAAAAAAGTGATTAAGCTTACCTCTTTTTTTTTTTAATTAATTCTTTCGACGTTAGCAAAATTCCATTGGTTGTTGTAATTGTAAAGTTTGATAAAAAATTTAATACTTTTTTTCAATATTTAACGACTTTGATAATCCTTGGTCCGGAGTAAATCCTGCAGTTTTTAAACAGTGTCACAATCTGAAAATAAAATAAAATAAAATAAATAAAGAATAAATGCTTGAAAAATTATTTTTCAAAATTTCTTGTAAAAAATACTGCAAAAAGGACAGAATTACCAGGCGAACATTGGAGGCCATTTTTACTGAACAAAACAAAGGAAATCAATAAGAAGTAAATAAGAAATTGCAAAGAAAGAAGAACGTCTATGGTTATCTAGGTTTTCTCTTTCTTGGAAAATGGAAACTTTCACTCAATCATTTTGACAGGCGAGTAGGAAGCATGCAAAAAGAGGGGCGTCTGTCTCTTTCTAGTATAGAAAATAAGTAAAACGAATAAGAGGGCCAGTCTCAGATTTAAGTAGCCAGACATTTTTTTTTTATAATTAAGAAAAAATGGACACATCAATACTTCCTTTTGTTGTTTGCTTGACAAGACCAAGGCCCAGTTCAGACTAGTCACTAAGTCAGCAAATCTTTTTTTTAAATTTTTCTTCCCTCTATGAATATTTTAAAGGTTTGAAATGTAATGTAGGTATGAGGAAGCAAAGCAGCTGATCTTTTTGAACTGACATTTCTTCCGTTTTATCTTCGACATTATCTCTTCTTCTATTCATGGTTTTTGGAAGAAGGTATTCAACTGTACCTATTATCGAAAAAATAGAAAGCTGAACTTGGAAACAATTACATCACATATTTTTGGCGCAATGATTTTCTTTTTTGCATGCGAAATAAACTTCAGCGTTTTCTGGGCTTCTAGTTTAGAAAAAAAAATAGAAGTTGAATTTTGCTTTCAAGGATACCTACGGGTGGCCTGCTTATCAAGTTTTGGGTTAGGAAAGTAAAAATACATTTTCAAAATATGACGATGAACCCATATTTCTATTTTTTTAAACAAATTTTAGAGCCTTTTTCTATTCCGGTTCAGCTAGGTTCCTGCGAAACATGCATCTTTAAAGAAATAGTTAGGTGCCAAATCAAGACGGATAGGTGACCCATTAATTCGATGTTTTGAAAGCCTTTCAGTCCAGAAAATGATATGTGGTGTCTGCGTTTGGTTTCCCCTATTTTTCTAACTACTTCTGCGGAACAAATGGTGGTGTTCGTGTTCCATTAAGCATTTACTGTTCTACATTGCTTTGTCATAGTGGAGACATGTAAAAAAAAACAGACGAATCTTTGCTTCGTAAGTTAAATTGGCTCATCTTGGAAGACGCATGTAAATGCACAGTCGATTGCTATTTAGTTTCGGATTTATATGCAGGATTTACGATTCGTCACTAGTCATGATTTTACCGACGCTTTTTGAAGCACCACGATTGATCTTTTCAACATTTTTGGTACCAACCGACATTTTCAAGGCCTATGATCAAATCTTTTTGATCGTAAAACTTCATTCAATATTGAATCCATGCAAGTAAAATTAATGCCCAAGCATGCTTCAGTTCACGGCATCGATTTTGACTGACACAAGAACAGCTTTGACATATTCACACTCTTGTTGCCATATCTGAAGACATACGTAGCAACCCGAAAATGTAGTAAGCAAAATTATATTCTTTTGACTCGTCGATGTCGCAGGAAAAATATTGTTTGTTTTAAAATTAGAACTGGACTTAAAAAGAAGCCCTTTTTTAATTCGAAAGTAGAACCTTAATATAAGAGCGAGAAAATAATTTACGTAAAAAGCCATCACCATATTTACAAGTCAAGTGAATAATATTAACACGATAAGTATGTTTAAGAAAATTAGGTTTAAGTTCTCAAGTCTTATCTGAAGCCAGGAAAACCTACAATAAGTCATATTGCACCGCAAGAAATTTTAACATTTTGGAGTCACTTTTTAAATAAACCATCAAAATCTTCACCAAATACTTGTATTTTACTTATGTTGGTTAAAATTTTTAAATAATTTAAGCGTTTCGAAATCTATTTCTTTTTTTAAATTTTCCACATTTCTGATCCCACTTTGTTTTTTTTAGATCTGGGGAGACCTCCTTAGAATCAAAAAGCCTCCAGAGGACCGACCAGAACTGTTGCTCTCTCTAAACTATTTACCACAAGCCGAACGTCTTACCGTTGTTATAATGAAAGCGAAGAATCTCGACAGCATGCAGGAGCCCTATGTTAAGGTAAATGTTACACAATATCCTATCACAAAAACAAACGTCCTTATCCCCCACCCCTACTAACCCACAGTTGTATCTGATTCAAAATGGCAAACGTGTCAAAAAGAAGAAAACTAGCAATGGCAAGTCTGATGATCCATCCAATCCCATTTGGAATGAGGCATTCACATTTAATTTGCCATCATCTGGTATGCAAACTGCTGCACTTGAGGTAAGTTGTGTTTTAGTTTTTTTTTCGATTTCGTTCGCATCCTTCTTCAATTTTGCTGATACGAATTACGAGTAGGTAGTGTTGCATAACATCCTTGAACAATAAACCCAACATCCTGTGTGTGCTTGTGTATTTTACAGATATATGTTGTTACCACTGGCGGTGAGGCAAATGCAATCGGTAGCTGTGGCATTGGTCCACAAGAAAATGGTCCTGGACGTCAGCATTGGCATGATATGATTCACAATGCACGCAAACCCACCGCAATGTGGCATTATCTAAGATAAGGATTTGCATTCATGGTATTGCATTAGAATGTAACAAATGAAAATAAAATATTTTGTGTAATGATAACAGACGAAGCAGGAAACAAGCTTAACATACACATACTAATTCCCAAACTTGAATCTAAGGACATTTTAAATTTTGAATGCTGGTTTTTGTTTTTTTTTTTTTCAATTTAAAGAGTAAAGTTTCTTATTAATTTAAAATAAAATATAAAAACAAGGATAACAACAATTAGTATGATGGTTCTTATTAAAAAGTAATCCTTCTTCGAGGACAATCAGTTGACATTTCAATTGAGCTCATTACAGGATTACATGCCAAAGTATTTTCTTTATTTCTATCGCTTAACCTTTTTTTTCTTCCTTGATTTCTTGTCTTCAAGTAGCTGGAGTGTTTTTTTTTTGTATTGTATTGTTGTTTTCTTTACGATGTCAACTCGAGTGATTCCTTTGAATCCTTTATTTTTTCTTGGATTTTCTCATTCAACAAAACGCACCCTTAATTTATATATTCATATTTTTTTTTTTATAAGAGCATCAATCATGTGACACACCCCTTTTTTTCCTATTTATGTTATGTTATAAGTCGTTTTGAAAATGTTGACAAATTCATTAAAGGTACACAAAAAAGGACATTGTATACAGTTGAATGTAAAGTGGGCTAAAATGAACTCTGTGAGAGAATACTGAATTTGATGTTTAATTAATTTTTTTTTCTCAACACTGGCGGCAGATCAAATTTGTGGTTGACATTTTAAATTTGAGGTTATGTTTTCATCATTTTTTGTCAAGTGTCATTAATGACATGAGGTGACGAGTTGGGGTTTTTATTTTAGATTTGTATGAGGAAAAAGACTTGCGGTGCTTTATTAAAATAAGAATGTCGTACAAATATAAGACATTGAACCATTAGTATTGTAGACGTTTCAAAGGAAATTCAAAAGAGTGTCTGAGTACTTTGTATGGGTTCGATTTCGTGTCACGATTATGACGTTTGGTTTTTTTTCTTTAACAAGATCTGAGCTATGAGGACATTTTTGGCTGAATGGAGACCAAAATAATTTGTAGTTTCTACTCGGTATTCTTTTCGATACTTTGATTTTTTCATAGTTTAGGGAGTGGGACTACCTTTGCTTGCACAAAATGGTGCATGGTTGCAATAACAAATCGTTGTCAATGAGAGCCGCAAAAGCAACCTCTGTCAGAAACGAACATGAAAAATTATTCACTTGCAAAGTAAGACCGCACTAGACGGAACTATATTTCAGTGGAGCTGCATGAAGGTATTCGTTGTATGAAATTTTATGAGCTACATCTCACTACGCTGCAGCGGAACTGCAATTCAGCGACAGTAAATTGCGTAGTTGGTAGTCTACCCAACAAATGCGGTGCAGTTCCGAATAGTTTGGTCTTGTCTTAACTATGTCATTTTCACAAAACTATACAAACACAAACATTTTGTAAAGCATTGATGTTGATTTATTTCTTATTTCATGAAATGTCAAAAATACTGTGCGATTAAAAGTATTGATTCCGCCGACTTTCTATTGCGTTTCCGACTATCAAATGCTGAAAGTACTAACGCTTCGATTTCATTATCGCCATGCAGTACGCGAAAAAGCCGCCGTAACTTGGGTCAAACTGAAAATCAAATTCTTTTAGATAGTCCCTATAATACAGCTCTGTTTTTTAATGATACACTTACTTAAAACATGGTTCCACCCCCACGGATCACTATATGGACCCCACTCGCTGAAAATTGTTCAAGTTTGCACGTTAGTCACCTGATTATTACTTTTTATAACGAATGTTGTCTGACTTTCATACAAAATGGACGGACTCATCAGAGGGGACTCGTTTCCAACAATTGGTCTCAGACAAGTTTTCATGCTCTCCCAAAAAACGGTGCAAGCAGATGGGTTAAATTTTATTTTAAACGAAAGTTTGAAGGTTTGGCGTTGGAGAAGTCTTGTGTTTTGTGGACTTATTTTTCAGGTCAAAAATAGCGTTGTAATCCTTTCCCAGCTTGTCTTCACTTTCCCTTGGATTACACCTCCATTGGAGAAATGTCAAATATTGGACAAACAAATAGCTAAAACTATCAGATTTCTGATACACTGTCTTCAATATAAGATAAGCTACGTATTAAAATTTGACAGCTACTCCCCAAACGTCAAAGAACTCTGAACTGTCAAACTATAATCATTTCTTTAATTTCGTGAAGCAGGGTTGATGCCATCATACCTAATTTCTTACACAATGATGATGATAACTACCGACCTTCTTTCTCAGGAAATCAGTGTGACTCTTGAACATAATTTGTTTCGCAGTTATGTTGATTTTAGGAATCTCGAATTTCGTATTTCCCGATTCGAAGTAAATGGAAACACTACGCGCTGTCATTTCTCAATGAAATCAATCGAAAAGTCAGTACACATTACATTCTCTTTGAATGTTTTAAAACGAACAATTATTGAAAAAATATGTTGAACAAAAATTCTCCACTTGAAAGCACTACTATTTTATCAATCAAAAACTTTTAACTCGTACTGTACCACTCAGCATGTCTCCAACCAACATGCACCAAATACCAAAACCTGAAGTTATCTTCTACATCAACCATTTATAACAGGGAGACATTATTTTGTTAGAAAAAGGTTGATGTATCAGATAGAACGCCATCGTATATTCGATCTCATAAAAATAGAGGGAATTTCTGTCGTTTTTATTAAATGCCTGATTAGAATTATTCATTAAGAACTTTGTAGTTTGTTTGTAGTCAGAATCTAATTCAGTTGGCTGGAGAATTTGAATTTGTCGACTAGATGTTGCCACTGAATTTTAATAGGTTTTCCAATTACAGATTGACAATTTATCAGAGTTAGTTTTTGGTCCCAATTAGATAACAATAATTGCAAAATCTTGTATCGAGTTCATCGTCCTCAAAAAATAAACAATTTTTCAGCAAACAAAACGAGGTCATTTGAAAATTTAGCTTTTGATTGGTACATTGGAAATTTCTAAAATTTTACTAACGTTTAAATCTTAATTTAATACACAGCATTCAAAACTCAAAAAATTAGTCTCTTCTTAACACAAACAAAGTATAACTTCAAAGTCACAACAACCCACCAATAACAAAAAAAAAAAAATACTAAACGAATTACAAATTTCTTAAAAATCAAAATTTAAATCAAATACAAATTGCATTCTCAATACAATAAATCAAACTTACTATGTATACACTTTATTTTGTTTATCAAAAAAAATATAAAATATTATCTAGCATTAAGAACTTTAAAAAAGGTAAATTCTTATGAAATATTTAACCATGAAACTATAAACGTCTACAATTTCAACGTTTACAATATTTTTTTTTAAATTTAAATTCTATTGTATAATTTGAAAAACTTTCGTATTTTTTACTAAAAAAAAAACTATAAAGATACAAACAAACTAAAAAAACACCTACTTTAAAAAGAAAAAAATTAATTATTAAAGAAACTTATACGAATTTTTTTATTGCCTATATGATGAACTATTTACTTTCAAAATTTAGTTTTCTATACAAACTAAAAAAAAAAACATATTTAAACATATAACGATTTGTAAAATTAAGAATTTTATAAAACTATTTTTACTTTATGTAATATTGAAACTAAAACCACATTTCATTGATCCTATTTTTATAAAAACAAATGAATTTCCAAAATGAAAACTGATAAAAAGATTCATTAAATCGGAAAACTATAATATTCAAAATAATAATGTAAATAAAAATTAACTTGTTGCTCAAAAGAAAAAAAAAATATTTACATTTTTGTTTATGAAGGTTTCAAGGTGAATTTATAAAATTATATTTCATATTTATAATTTCTCAAAGGAAACATAAAATCGAACACGAGACAAGGAATTGAAACATCTTGTTCCTCCCAAAAAAAAATACAAAAAGTAAAAAATATTCCCAACTTTGAATTTGATAGAAAAAGAAACCAAAACACTAAGTTTAACAACAAAATAAAATAAAAAAAATAAACGCTTAAAAAAGTACTGTGCTAAATATTTTTAGCAGTTAAAAAAAGTGTCTATCTATGTACTTACTTATATATTATCTTATAAATAACTTTATATATAAATAAATAGAAGAGAAAAAAATTCAAATTTATACATGTCTATATATAAAATTAATCTAAAAACTAAATTCAAAAATAGTATTCTATGTGAAATATACTATTTTTAACAAAATAACTACATATTTCTAACTGTCCAAAATAATGTAAAAATAAATTTTTCATGTCACTTTTATTCATACTAAAACCAAATATATTTCAATATAATAAAAACACAGAAACTTACACATTCTTGTAAATTGTAGAAGTCTATAGACAAAACAAAAAAAATTTATAAAATAAAAAATAAGTACACGACACAATAACCATAAATAAAGTAAAAATATATATATATATGTATTTACATAAATTCATTCATTAGAACCCGAGTTAAAAAACCCTGTTAAAACAAATACAATAATTTAAATAACACAAAACAAAAATATATAATACAAAATGTACCTTAACAATATTTGGTACAAAATTATTGTTAACTTATTGAATCAAAACAACGCCGAATTGCAAAAAAAAATCAAACATATGAATGCACAAAGAAAAAAAAACTAAACCGATAAGTAAATTTTGTTTTGAAAAAAGTTGTTAATTTTTAAGAAATTAAAATATTACTTATTTATATATAGTTTAAACAATATTTATTTGTATCTTTTTAACTAATTTTAAATGCAAAGCAGTCAAACATGTATTTAACAACCAAGTTAGAGAAAATATAAAAATAAATGTTATAAACAAAATGAAATAAAAATATATGTTTAAACACATATTTTTAAAAATTAAAAATAAAATTTATTGTAAAATGTGTATAACTAATGAAAATAAAAATGTTAGTTAACTGCATTATACAAAATATACTATAGCATTATAAACACAAAAATAATAATTTAAAAGAAATATATTATAATATAAATAAAAATAAATAAAAAATATTTAAATATCTTTTAATTTGTAGAAGAATCACTGTAGTCGTGTACCCCTGAACCCGTTGCAGGTATAAGGATTTGGAATGATTTGATATTGGGCTATCAGAAATATGCATTTAACATA
This sequence comes from Platycheirus albimanus, assembly GCA_916050605.2. Lineage (NCBI taxonomy): Eukaryota > Metazoa > Arthropoda > Insecta > Diptera > Syrphidae > Platycheirus > Platycheirus albimanus. The sequence continues at coordinate 369,460,034 of OU696696.1, read as the reverse complement.
AATGGTTAAAGCAGAGCCCATCTTTTATATAACTTTTTACTTGCGATTACTACAAGGAAAGTTATGCATTCGTAAAAAAAAAATTTTGGACAATCAAACATAACATTACGATGATAGAGAAGCCTAAAAAAGTGGGTCTGACAATTATGTCTGTCTGTCTGTCTTTCTGTCTGTCTGTCTGTCTGTCCGTCCGTATGTATCGGCATCTACAGCCTAAACGGCTGGACCGATTTGCTTCAAACTTGGTACATAGTATTATTATGTCGTCCTACAGAAGGGTTTTTGGAATAAGCATTCTAGCTTCAAAACTAACGGTACCTGCCATACGATTTTTTGTGAAAAATTGATTTTACTCGAAAACAGCTCCTACGATTTTGATAAAACTTTCTGAATAGTGTTTTTTGTGCAAATTTATGTTTTGGTTGTAATAGATTTTTCAGAAAGTCTTATAACGTTACCTCCCATAGGACCGGTTTTTTTAAATCCGGTTTTCTCGTAAGCCACTTGACGAAAGTCGATGAAATTTTTAATATAGAAGCCCTTTTATAAAAGAAATAATACAAATTCTTAAATTTTTCAAAAAAAGTTTTTTTTGAGTTTTTTAAAAAAGTTTCAATTTTTTTTTTATTTTTGTTTTTTCCAAAACGGTTTAACCTATTTTTTTAAAATTTTATTTTTCTGATAAAAACTACAACGTGCTAGAAGTTGGCATACTCAAAAAAAAATTGTTTTTTGAAAAAACTGGTCGAACGATTTTGAAAAAAAATTTCGTAAAAAATCAAAAAAGTAAAAGAAACCTGATGGCTTACTTCATTTTCTCCAAAAAACGGTTAAGGTATTGATTTTTAAGTGATTTATAAAATTTCATATGATTTTTTCAACGCTTTTTTCCCAAAATCTCAAGCCCCAAGACCATTTTAACACATCAGAGAAAAACAAAAAACAAAATACACCTAAGTCCATGCACCTTGAACGGGTTCCGAAGTTAAATGCAATAATGCAATGTAAAACAAAAAGAAAGTAATAACAATTCGAAGGAAGAAACCGCTAATCCGATTTATCAGTATTGATTGCTATTCGGGATTTTTTCGAGATTTTGATTTTTCGGGATTTTGAACTTTCGGGATTTTGGTTTTCGGGATTTTGAACCAGACCCGTTAAAAACGCCATAATTTCTCAAATGTCAAGTTTTATATGTGGTAAAATCGACTGAATAGTCAGCTATTTTTAGGACTCTTGAAGTCGATCCTGTAGGCCTATTTTAGGGCGTTTTTGCATTTTGAATAAGCAAGCAAACTTTAAACGTGATTCCTCAACATTTCAGAAAATTGCATTTACGTCGTTATTAACCCGGAGGTGCGAAATATTCTTTTTAGTTAATTCAAATTATGGTTTGTTTAGTTAATCAAAAATGGTAGAAAATCGTGCTATTGTATGCTTAAGTCATTGGATTATTGCCATTTTTGAATAACTGACCTTTAGGACTGGCTTATAAATTTAAATAATTAAATTCCATGGATTAAAAAAAGTAAATCAATCGGTAGAGTAAAACCGTCGTTAATACCAACTGTGCAACTGGCTTTAAGTCAACTTAAGAAAAAGAAAGGTTTGTAGCCTAGTAGAACGCACATTAACCTGAGCTAACCAAAACAATTCGTACTATTTCCGTGTAGGTATAGATATCTGGTTTGATATCTTATTTTTAGTTTTATAAGTTTCCAGCTTCAAACGAAAAAAGATTAAAATTTTATCAGGAATATATAAAAAGCAGTTTTTCGTTTATTCGCACTTCAAAATTTTTCAAAATTTAGTTTCGGAGATAATAGTGAAAAATAGTTTATAGCTCGAGTTGTGTTCTAGCTTTTAAACGATCAGATCTAAAAGAAAACATAAGCGCTACAGTACGTTTGCAACGAACTGTTGGATACGCTATTCCCCATTTTGTTTATGTGTATGCGTTCGTCCCCCGCAGCCGGCCGCTGTCCAGTTCCAAAAACAAAATTCTTCATTAACAGTCAGGAAAAAAAATGTGGAAAAAAAATTAAAAGCATTAACTGAGCTTTGATTGTTAGTCAATTTTAAGGCATATGTGTAAAACTACAGCTGAATCGAGTAGTTTTTTAACGATCTTACACGAATAAACGTAGTTTTTTTTTGAAAAACTTTTTGAACAAAATTTTCAAAAAAAAATTCAAAAACGCCATTTCATAGGTATTCAGCAAAAACATTTATTTATAATTTTTAGAAAAAAATTTAATAAGCAGTTTTCAAAATATTAATTTTTTTAATTTTTTTTTTTAAATGCTTTTAAAAATACAAAAAAATATTGGTATGCAGTACAAATTGAGCTACCTACAACTATATATGTGTGAAATTTCGAAAGAATCGGTTGAGTCGTTTTCGAGATAGTCTAAAGCAAAAAAAAACGGTCCTTTGGAAAGTACCGTTCTTAGCCATTTTTTAAAACTTTTTTTTTCAGCCATATGATTCGTCGTACCTAAAAAGCAACACTGATTTTTTTAAATCGAAAACGTTAGAGCCGTTTTTGAGAAAAATAAGCTTTAACGTAACGGTTATGTGGCAGGTACCGATATTTTTTGACATAAAAAAAAATTTCAATTTCCCCTCTGTACAATCCCTGAAAAACTCTATATACCAAGTTTGAAGCAATTCGGCCCACCAGTTTGGGCTGTAGGTCTTTATACATACAGACAAACAGACAGACGGAAAGAATTTTTAGACCATCTTTTTTCGTATTCGCTATCATCGTAATGTCATGTTTCATGTTTGATTGTTATCTCAAAACTTTTTTTTTCGACGAATGCATAACTTGCCTTATAGTACCTATAATCGCAAGTAAAAATGGTTAAAATTGAATATTGGTACCTTAATTTTTAAAATTATGGCTTTTGTTCTTTCATGATAAGTGGGCGGAAGCCACACCCGAAATTCAAAAATTTCTTTTCATTCACAATCTTCTTAGTTTCGACTAAGAGACACACAAATTTGGGTTCGTGGATTTATTAAAAGTATACCGTTTATTTGCAAAATAAGTTTTCTATAATTTTTTATGAAAAGTGGGCGTCAGTCAAACCCAAAATCAATTTTTTTGATTTCATACACAAGATGTTTATGTACAAGTAATACCCACAAAATTTAAGGTTTATTTGCTCGATTATAAGCATCGTTATTTTATAAAAATTATTGTGAGGGTTTTGCTAGGAAAGTGGGCTTCAGCCACGCCCAAACTGAAATATTTTGATTTAATTTAAACAAATTCGATACCATAAAAATGAACGATACCCAATTCTGATTAAGAAATTATCGAAGTAAAAAGGCGGACAGTTTTAAATAAGCTTAGTGAAACTCGTTGGTCTTGTCGAGCTGATGCTACGAAGGAAATTGTCGACGGCTAGTTGGAAATAAAAGAGGCTCTAACTTATCTTCCGATAAGGAGCAAAAAGATATCGTGAGAAATGAAGCATCCCACTTTCTGCAAAAGATGAGTCGTGTCGAAACCGCTTTATTTGCAATCTTTTGGAACAATATCTTGGAGCGATTCAACGCTACAAACGTGAGGACCCGAAAATGCAGTGCGTGCATTAGAATCCTTCAAATCATTCGTGGAATCCGAAAGAAACAATTTTGATAAATACGAGGAAGCAGCCAAGGACAAAAAATGTGAGGTTGAATCCGCTCGATTATATGAAAGCGCAAGACGCAAATCTGTCACCGAAGAAGAAATACAAAGTATTCGGCTTCATCCTAGTGGTTGGCCAGCTTTGTGTTTCTCTGACTGAAAGATTCCACGCGTATAAAGACGTATGTGCAAGATTTGGAATTCTTAATCGCTGCAGCATGCATTGATGAAAGCGTACAAAGATTATTTAGAACCTAGTTTTAGTAATGATTTGGTTCAATTTGTATCTTTGATCAAAAGGACTATGGAAAAGACCAATCTCCGGAGCTATTTTAAAATCAAATTCTTGAAGACCAAAATTTCAAAACTACATTCCCAAACCTTAAACTTACATTGAGAATGTATTTGGTTTTGCGATGTGCACAAATAAGACGCAACCGAGAAAAATACATGTCTTTTACGAATATGTTTTGAAAGAACTGATGTAACTGATCGTTAAGTTTTCGATTAAAACCTAAGTTTAAGGAACGTATCGACGGTAGGTGTATCTACTAAACAAGTAGCCATTTTGTTTTATTTCGATTTCATCGTCGTTTAAAATAAAACTGAGAAGACATTAAGTAAAAAGTGTACTCTTTCGACTCGTAAGCGAGATGTTTTAAGCAGATTTCTTCCTTTTTCCTACATTGACACAAATTTTTTTAAGTGGCTTAAAAAACTAAATTGGTTTCATGCAGAAAGTAGATACAAAAATATTCCGTTAAATCCATAATTTTTTTTCAAACGAAATGTCCACCCAACAATATATAAAAACAAACATCTTTTTTCACTAATCACATATTTGTTTCAATCCTTTTTTACTAAACGAAGTGCGTTTCAATCAACACCGCCGGATATGTGCTTTTGTATGTCCAACCCCTTCATTTATATGTCATTTGGCTCACTTATGTATGTGTCTTTATATTTATATGAGAGAAGCTTATCAGCTCTTTCCAGGCCTCATCCTGTTGACAAGGTGCATTGAAATAGCTGCTGCTTCATCGAACATTGTTGTTTTACCCGATTTATTATTTATGATGGGAAATTCAACCCAAGGGAAACACTTGACCCGAAGAACATAGTACAAAATGCTTCCAGTAGCTCCCTCATCCGTTACCCATTTGCATGGCTTTATCGTGTCGTGTCGTTTAGTTAGGACGCGATGATGTGTGAAGAACATTTTTTGTTGTTGTTCTTGTATTGCAAGGAAGAGTTGATGTGGAAGGCGTGGGTGATTAGAGTTTGGGTGAATCTGGGAACTGGGGGTACTTGGGTATATATTTAGCAATTTAAAGGGTTAGAAAAAGAATTTGCTAAATAACAGGCTACGACAATTTGAGGCAATGGTTTCATCAAACCTGGTATAAATAATTATAGACTTTAAAAGGGAGGAAAAATTTAAAATTCCTTATAGTGAGGATATCTTTGAACTTTCTACACGGAGGATTTAATGGGTAGGTAAGTGACGATGTTTGAATTCGTTGATGATCCGCAAAATTGTCATAGCATTCAGATATGAATTTTTAAGCTTGTTAATGAAAGACTTTGGAACTGTCAAGCAAAAAAAGACATTTCTTGAATAGAAATCGTGGTAGGATTGAACACAAATTAAAAGCAAATCTTACGACATAATATAGAATATCCTGACCTATAAACAGAATTTTGATTTCAAATTTTGTAAATCCTAGTACAGAAGTCGAGGAAAATGAAAATTCCACACAAATATATCGGCGTGGATTTCACAACCTTTACGTACTACAGCTTAAAATTCTGAAACAAACATGTCTTCTAAGGTTTTCAAATGCGGTCGTACATTGCGAATCTTAAAAATTTTCTCCGGGAACGTTGTGGAACGTATTAATTTTTCATTTCACAAAAGGTGAGGGAAAATGAATTTTCAATAAAAGCATCTTAGTCGAATAAACAACTTTAAAATTTGCAGCTTTAATTTCCCACACAAACAGAACTAATTTGAATGTGTCAAAAATTCCCACTGTAACTCAGCTAGTTCCCTGAACCGCAAAAATGGGGTGAACAAATGTTGTGAAGCTTTTTTTTTTTTTTGCGTATCAGGGGAATAATGGGCTTAGCCAAAATTTTGATGGCTAGTACACAGAACGAAAGAAAACTAAATTTCCAAACACTAATGATGGAGTGAAATCTAAGACCTTACATTCCACAGCTAAATATTTATCTTTTTCACGATATGGAATGCAATTTTACAATCTGTAAAGCTATTTATTTTGTTTTATGAAAGAAAAATTGTGGAGTACTTCCGTTCATAAAAATTGACATTTTTTAAGGAAATTGTTTAAAATCAAAAATAAATTCCAAATGCAAAGCAGAAACTCGTACTAAGCATAGAGTTCCAGTGAAAATGCAAATGCCACATAAATTTATCGAATGTGGATTCCATGCATTTAGCTTCCACATCTAGAAATTGTAAAACAACGCACAGGTTAGACAAGAATCAAACTTTTTTACGTCCTTCAAAATAATTCCCATATGGTCGCACAATGTGAAACTAAAATATTGTCGTGGGGAAGATTGCAGAATGTATTACTTTTACGTTCCACAAGAGGTATCTATATCTAGTTATAAAAACTACAAAAGAAACGCATGAGTAAAGGCTATCAACCAATTTATTTCAACGAAGCAGAATCACATGAAATCAAAAACAAGGTGTGGGAAAGATTGTGGAACGTATACTGATTTTTCTATTCACAGGATGTAGGTCGTCGTGAAATCCATAAAAAAACAAACGTTAGAAAGACTATAATCATGCAAATATCACTGGTGGGAAGAAATTGTAAGGCACGCGGGATTTATTTATATGGAAGGCATTGCACTTCACTCCCTCCCTTCCAATTAAAATTTTATTGAATTTCATTTCTATTCAGTTTGATTGAAACTTGTCTAAGTGATTCATTCCAGAGATGCCCAAAGAAACGTGCTGATTAGCTCAACATTTGAATCTTCACATTGCAAGAAAAATTAAAAGAAATAGAATTCCGTTCCACGTTCCACTTTTCATTTTTCAATCTATTCTATTCAAATTTTGATTGCAATAGATTTGAAAGCTTCACAATATACACTCATATCCTTTTCTGCGGATAAAAATATAATTTCGATCCGCAAAATATTCTTCTGACAAATAATAACCGTCAGCAATTATTTCACTATCTTCAGAAGTCTTTTGTTGTCAAAGTATCACAATGCTAATGGCATAAAAAGAAACATTAACAATAAATCCTTTTTCAAAAAAAAAAAAAAAAAATCTACAATGAGAGGAGTGTCGCTCTAAGGTTCTTTGTAACCTCATTTCTTCCCTACATTCACCCGCTTTATAAAAATCTCTCTTTTATATCCTCATAACTCATTTTTCCCATAATTATGCTCGCGCCCACTTCAATTGAAAAAAAAAGGTATAGATACCTACATCATACATTTATATCACACTAATTCCTTTCCTACAATTAAACATCCATTCAGCAATGAGTTTTGCGCCAAAGGATGAAAAGATACCTTCTCTTCTCCTAAAAAAAAAGGATTCCCGTCATGACGTCACAGACAAAAAAACAGAAATAACATCAAAGGCGAGAAAATACTCCACTAAACCAGCGAGCGCTCCAAACAAACAAACAAACAAAACATAAATCCAAAGAGGCCTACCACCAAAGTGGAAAACTAAAAACAAAAACAAAAACGAAAACGAAAAATAAGGCATAATCAACACCAACCAAACCACACATGTGACATCCATAAACGAAACGAAAAAAGCGACCAAAACAAAAAAAAAAGAATTGAAAAAAAAAAGATTCAATCCCAAAGACTGACGATGATGACGACGACGATACGACGACGATGAGGTCTCTCTGAAATGCGACAGACTACTCCCTCCCAGTTTTCAATTGATAGCGCTCGTGGTCGTTTGGGCTTGTGTGCTGACTGCTTAAAGTTTTTTTCACACTTTCCGACGGAACATAGAATACGAAAGATACGACGACAACGATTCAAAAGAATTCAAACAAAATAACGAAAGAAAAAAAAAACGCCGGTAAAGTGCTCCAATTGAAAAGTTCAAACAATCCGTTACCTAAGGATTCCGTATCCTTTTGATGAGAGGTTAGGTATGAGAACATCCAGGAAGTGATACCTTGTGAGTTCAAAAGTACACAACCGGAAGTGTAGGGTGAATCTTAAATGTGGATTCTATTGTGGATCGTAGGTGTCAAATCGGCTCTAACGCTTGTATCTTTTGGTGGATTCTTTCAAAATTTACAGGTGGATTAAATCTACCTTGCTTCTTCATTAGCGCATCTCTAGATCGATTCCATCTGGTATGCACTAAGTGTGACACCCCAGCCAATTGGTTTAGAAGAAGAGTTAATTTGTATTCGGTGTGTTTGGTGTTCTTTGATGTCTATTTCTGGCATCGATTGTTAATGCGATTTTTATGACTATCGGGGGAGTGAACAATCTCAATATTTTGATTGCAAAATCAAGATCTGTTTAGTGATTGAAGAGGATACTCAGATAGTGGATTCTAATTGAAAAAAATGTGTGTGGATGACACATTTTTATGAATTTTTCCCTCAATTAATGTTTTGTCAATTTAAAAACCATTTTTAATTTCATGCAACACTATATCTCACACAAGAACAACTCACCCGCATATACGAATAAAAAAGAAATTAATTACAATATTGTCGTGGATTTTTAGTGAGAGTTTCGTCGTCTCTGGTTGACCGTTAATTTTTTTTTTTTCAAGATACAAAATATACTCATTCGTTTTCAACGCTGATTTAAGTGCCATAACAATTAACTGTAATAAAAATTAATTAACAAATGTGACTGTATAACACAGATACAACACATAAAAAAAGATGTTGGTTGATATTTTTTGAATAAAACAGAATCAATTAAAGAATTACGTTCCACACGGGAGAAGCGAACGAAAAAAAAAACAACAACTGTCGGGAGTGAGTGTGCGAATGTGTGGAGAATAATACTTATTTTTTTTCATAATCATGAAGTCGTCCTTGCAATGGATCTTGATATTAACATATTGTTCAAGTGTAGTGTTTTCGTCGGAGGAGGATGAAGAGGATTATCATAGTGATAACTCATCGCCGCCAGATATCATTGCGTCAACAAATAATGGACAACATGGTAAGTAGTGTTGGCATATATCATTTGTAAGAATTTCGTTTAATAAATTTAAGATAGAGAATGACCCTTAATAAAAAATGAAAACAATCTTTCTTATCAGCAGACTGAATAGTTCTGCGAAATAAATTTCATATAAAAATCACATAGCTAATGAGGGGTATGGAAGGTTATCGCAAGTTTTTTTTTTTATTTTGTTAATGTAATGATTGTGATTTGTTTTATTTATGGGGAATGGTGCTCCAGAAATTATAGGGAATCGAATGATAAGTCTTTGGTGACTTTGTTGGATGGAAAACGATATGTGCCAAGGAAGGCAGTTCAGAAAAGTTATTCTTCTTAATTTGGTCTTCAGATCAACTAAGGTCAACTGCTTTTTATTGCTTTGATGACTTCTCTCAGAAGCTCTAGTTTCTTTCATTTGATAAGAGTTTTTAAAAATGATTTCTTTGTGGAAAGTAGAAGCAATGAGAAGAGTTGGGAATTTGATGTCTTGAAACCGATGCACAGTTATTAATAAATCTATTTCTTTATCATTTTGGAAATCATTTTCTATGTTTTATGTTTCAAACGGTAATTTTTTTTATTATTTTAACAAGGCCATTTTTTCGTCAGTCAAAGTAAAACATAAAATTAATTCTTATAACTATCTCCTGGTAACTCGAAAATGGATACGTTCCACAAATTAGTTTGACCTTATGTTTTTTTTTTATTTCCATGCAAGGGCCACGAATAAATTCTAAGACAGCCAAAAATGTAAGTCATTCCATTTCTCAGTTTGTGTCGTTGGAATACTAATGAAGGATTGCAAAGCGTATCCTTGAAATTCGCTTTGAGTTTGTTTGCTCACTCGGAGAGCAATTAAAATCACAATATGTAATTGTAAATAAAAGGCTCCTAAAATATAATTTTGAATATCTACTTAAAATTGCTTATTTTTTTTTTCTATTCGTTCACTTCTAAATTTATAAAAAATCAAGGATCCACTCGCCATAAAATTCAAATGATAATTACGTTCCACACATTTTTTAAAGCAATGAAACTAAGCAATTAATGCGACAAGAGGGCACGCCAACGCCATATTAAACATAGCTTTTACACTCTTGTACAAACTTCGCCTGAGAACGACACTTATAAATATGTCAGGGTGAAAGTCACCAGTTTTTATTTCACAGCTGTCATTTTGACAGATATTTACAGAACATTTTAATAATTCCACATTACATTTTTTCCAAATGGCCATAGTCGTGAAAAATTTGGCGTGGAAAAATTGTGGAATTTATTTGAATTTCACAGGAAAAGAGGCTTGGAAAACAAAACAAAATTGGCAGCCATATTGAAACTTTGCAATGTACGGCTAAGGCTTAGTTTAAGTGAAAATTTAACTTCCATTCAAAAAAGTCAGCGCGGAATTAGTTGTGGAACGGATGCACAAAGAAAAATGAAAACGACGACAAACTTGACACTTTGTATCGAATTAAACGCAGTATAACTTAAATTTTGGCATTCCGTCCGATCTTTTTTGTACCAAAGTTTAGTTTTTACTTGGCTTTAACCACACGATTACTTCAAGCGTTTCATTCACCTAGAATAAATTTAACATGCAATTCATTAAACAACATATATCAAGGCAGTCATCCCTTTAATAACCACACCGCGTTACAAATCACTTGTAAATCACTTGATTCTGACATCGAAGCAAGTTAACCCAGTCGACAAGTGTGACAAATCACAGCCCCCATTTTCTCTGATTAAATCAAAAACTACAAAATTCAAATCTATCTTCAATCAAAGGGATTCATTCTCTAGTAAGCCTCACAACAACAATTTTAACGAAACCTGAATAATTTTAAAGTAAATCACTTATACCACATCAAACGAAACTCTAAATTATGCGAAAAATTGTATCTGACTCTCAAATCTCCTCAAACTGTATCCTGTGTGTCTTTGAGTTTGCTTCTTTTTTATGCATAGCTATTCGGCGGCGCACAAGGTGCGTAAAATTATATTCTGATTAGCATGAGGCAGAGGCACACGAATAAAGCAAGCAGCAAGTGCACGCGCGTATCTTCACGCCTTTCGTCCCGCCAGTTTCTATTTGCGTAACCTTCCATTACCATATAGAAGACTATAAATAAACACGAATCGCATAAAATATCAAAGACAAACGATCACACACTCGTCTTCCCAAAACCAAACCGAACCAAAGAGATACTTAGGATGAAATTAATCATAGCACTTCACCGAAGGAGGGTGATTCTTGAGCAGCATGAAGATGGTATAGATGGAGCCAGTCTAACCGAACTGCTGGATCCATCCTATATGTCAACCACGAAAATTGAAAAAACCACACCAAACACGCGTATATCCATAAAAATAACATGATCAGAAAAAAAAATGTGGTCTGATATGAGTGCCCTGAGGTACTCCTCTTGAATTTCCCCCTTTAAAAACTTCACATGATTTAACGGTTTATCAACCGCAACAAGGGGCGACAACAGGTTCAATTCGAAGATGAGGTGAAGTGCAAGTGTCTGTCATTCTTATTTCTTTTCTTTTTAATTTTGTACGTTAGGGTGAGATTTCGTGGTTCGTCTTCGATTCCACCCGTATGAATACCATATTGTACAATTTAAGAATTCTGCTGGTATTTCAATCATATTTGGCTGATTTACTTACTGAGTCCATCTCCCCCGCTCTCTCATTCTTTTTTGATGTGATGAGCTGTCTGCGCTGGTTGTACCATACGAACATACATCATTTGTGATGATGACGATTGTGACGTTTTTCCTTTGAAATCGAGATGATTGCATTCTGCCAACTGTTTGTAATTATCTTCAGCTAGATGGCTGAAGAATGTCTATGTCTGTTTTGTATCTAGGCTCCCTTCTCTTATATTGTCGTGTCCGTGTCGGTTATTTGAATAGATGGATACTTTTGCTTGCTGGTGTGGATAGGAAGTTAGAATTTTGTTCATCTGTTTTCGAGTGAGATATATGTTACATCGAGGGAGGAATGTACTTTTAAACAAAATAAGTGGCTTTGAAGTGGTGATTATGATAAGGGCTATTTAGACATTATGTTGATTGAGTTGATTGTTTTTTATAATTGCAAATTGAGGGCGTTACCATACTTAAGAAATTTTTAAATAGAATTCTATTTAGAAAAATTAGTTTTTCTTGAAAGTTGTGTAAGCTCTGGAGGGGCCATGAACAGCTTTAAGAGGTTAAGTGACAATTATTATAACTCAAAGAATATTTGAAAAAACTGCGGGCAATGATTCATTCAAAAGTGGACATTATTTCCAAAACGGAGAACATATGGTGTTGAGATCATACAGTTGTAGTGTAGTAATTCGAGTTTGGATGGTATGTGGAAGGGGGATAGAGACAAGTGGAAAGAAATTCACAAATTCCATTTTGCACGGTCATTTAAAAAGAAACGTTTAATAAACTCTTAATATTTTCATTTTACATTGGATGTCATTCAGAGGTCCACCTAACTATCTCGAAAACCACGGGTTTGAAAGAAATAACTTCGAAATCACGAAAAAAAGCACCACAAAACCAAACAGTTAGGTATACGTTTGAAATCTCGAATAGAAAGTCTTTCTTATGTGATCAGCTAGAGCGTTGTACTCCTAGTCTCCAGCCGGATCGACCTCTAGCCTGCAGTCACCAATCTCGCACTCCAAATAGTCAGAGATCTCCCTCTACATGGTCACTATATCGGAGATGACGTCTACCTTGGCTTTTGAATCCCTCTGGTATGGCGTTGAAAACTTTACGAGCTGGAGCGTTGATGTCCATTCGATCTACATGGCCCTGGTTCAGCGATCTTAATAGTCTCCTTGATTCTTTTGGATAGGGCTTTATTAAACAATCGCTTGCTAAACCCAAAACAAATGCGATTAGCAATAGTTAATCCACATTTGATTTCTGCGCTGATTTTGTTATATATGTGTTCACAGCAGTAGGTTCCCAGGTAGACCAATACGCTGACTACCTCGAAGACAAACCTAACAATGGTTACGTTCTGAGCAAGTTTGTTGATGAAAGCATATACTTCGTCTTGTCCCCGTTGATGTTCAGTCACATTCTGCTTGGCAGACTTTGTTTTGTTCTATCACATCAATGTCGTCCGCAAAACCCAATAAATTGTATCGATATAAAGATGGTGCCTGATGTACTGACATGGATATTCCATGCCATTTCAAGTACGCGATGCAAAATGTCGAACAGTTAATAATTATCCTTTAGATTTGCACGCACAAATTTTACTGAAGTGGGGAGTTACGCGGGAACAAGAGATTTTATGTGGTTCGCATTGTTCACTTTCACAACTTTACAATACACATCCACAGCCTTAAATTTTTAACGAAAAACCAATAATCTTGCAAAAATGTCGTATAAAAGATTGTGGAACGTATTAATTTTTCATTTCAATCCTACAATCTTTTACTTTATATTGCAGTCTAGAAAATGCAACAGTTCATCGTTCCATAATTGAGTACACAGTTTTAGTGAAAATTTAAATTCCATGCGTCGTGAACTTCACTTTTCTTAGGAAAAACATTTTTTTTTAAATATGTCACAGTTCCAAGTTTTTTTTTTGAGGTTTTCTTATGTGATAGCACATTGTGAAAAGAAAAATAGAGTCTTAAAAAGATTGTGGAACGTATTCATTTTTCAGTTTTCTAAAGATGAGTAATTATTAGGCCTTGACTAAAAATATTTCCACGCTACCTATGATATTTCCTTGTGTGGAACGTATTCATTTTTCACTGAAAAGAGGCAATAGGGAAGCCTTACGTTAAGTGAGCGCCTCGCAAAGACTAATATTTTTACAAGTTCTATCATCAAGTAAAATCAAAAGATCTATTTATCCTTCAACCATGAACAAATCATTCAAAACAATGTCTGTTTGAACTCCTCCACATTCAACCCAAAAAAAAACTTGTAAAAGTCAACGACGAACGATAGCTGATCATTCCATAAATCTATCTTAATGATGATCTCCCATTTAAATTTTTTTAAACTAACGTGCATCTGTTGCTCTTTCGCTTTTCTAAAAAAAAAAAAAAAAAAAAAACATAAAACCCATGAAAAAAATTAAACACCTGAACTGACGGACATCCTCTTTCAAGGCTCCAAAAGCTTTAGCAATTAATTATAATTTTTTTGTTGTTCTTGAATGTGTTCTTATTGAAATAAAATATTCTTTATCTCAACAAACAACAGTATCATTTTATAGAACAAAAAAAGATACATTTTTAGATCTTTAGATATTTATCACCGCGTAGGTGTATATTTTTAGACTCCACAATGATCCAAAGATTGAGAAATTGTTTCAAAAATCGAAGAAATAAAAAAAAATTAGAACAAAAAAGTGGACAATAACACGTTGATTTATGAAAATTATTTCGAAAATAAACAAAATCGTTAAAAAAAGAAAACACGCTGGGGAATTTCAGTTTTTATTTCAAATTTTTAATTACTCTCTCATGACGACTGTATGTAAAGCAACAACCGGATATTAATAAACACTTGTTGCACTTGCAAGCCAAATATGTATCATAAGAAGGGACAAATCCTAAACGAACACACACACACACCATAACAAAACAAAATGTAGAAAAATATCTCACGCTTTGCGCGCTAAAGTGTCATTAAACTGCCACTTGACGTCTGTCGCTCCGCCTTCTTTCTTGACTTAGTAATTCGCTGCATTCCCTGGAAAAAAATAACTTGGAAAGCGAAGTGAAGTTCTTGTTATTTATTTGTCAACTCACGCATTTGGATGAGTAAACTATACTACAAACTATGAATAGCTATATACCGTGAAATTATTATTATTCACGTTTCCTTTGGATGATAACTGAATTAAAATTAGCGCGCTTGATTCTGTCAAGTTGTTCCTTTAAGATGGAGCGCTGCCGGCATTGCTTGCAATCAAACAAATCATGTGTACGTCGTTGAAGATGATGATAATAATAATAATAATGCGACTACGTATGGTAATGCAGATGGCGTTCATGTAGTTCAGGGCCCTGGAAAGCTGGAGCAGATTCGTACAGTTTTCGGACAGACTACGAGCAGATAAAGAGAACAAGATGATCGTAATCGGTGATTAGAGTGACAGGGCTTAATGGTAAGTGGCAAGGCGGCTTATTTGTCAATGTGCCTTCTTGTATTTTTTTAATTTCAATTTTTTTCTTAAAGTTCACTTTGGTTATCGAAGTTATTTTGTTGTTGTTCTTGTTTGTGATGTCTGATGTCAATTGTTGCGGCTTGACTTGGTGGCATCGGTGGCAGCGCAGCGGCGCGCGGCGCGGCGGCAATGTCTTGTTGAATGAGCGCTGCTTTTCCGCTCATCAAGTTTGAATTATTCAAATCGTGACCAATGCCGGTAAATATTCGCATTTGCAATTAAGGGAGTGTGTGAGGTAATGATGGAATATTAACTGGATTATATTCGTAAGTGGTGAATAAGTGGATTGTATATGCATTGTACGTGATGCGAGCTTTTGATTTGTGGTATAAGAAGGTAGGAACGTATGGAATTTATTCGATGGGGGTGGAGCTTGCAATAGTTAGCCAAGAAAAAAAAAAAACCACTTTGCGTTTTTAATAGCCAGCCGTTGAAGAAGGCTTATTTAGAATTAATGTTTAAGGAGGGAGCAAGCATTTCGCTTAGCTATCAACTGGTGAGCATTTTGTGACAGAGTAAGAATAGGTTGATATGACAAAGTTTTGATGCGGCTAACGCCAGTTTTCCAAAACGTCACTAGGCGTTATTGTTTTCAGTTGAGAGCTTGTGTGTGTCAAGTCTTAAACCACTCTCTAACTTTCTTCTCACCTTACGAAAATTTGATGCGTGCTTTTAATTAGGCCGTTTCATATGCTCATGTGTAAAAACAAGTACAAGACGACATGAAGTTTAACCTCGGAGGTCTAAATTTTAGGAAAAAAAAGTAACTCCATTTGAGAAAAATCAATAAATTCAGAATATCGATACCTGATCTCTTTTGCCTTTGTTTCTTTTCGACTTTTTTCCGCCAATTTTTGGTCTGTTATTGTTGTAAGAAATAAATGATGGTGTGCCACAAGGCTCCGTCCTGTCTCCGAATATCTTTCCCATCTTTATGGATGATCTCTTGTCTTGGTTCCGAAGATACACATATTCGTTTTGCTATGCACTGCCCTGTGTAGCTCATAAAATTCTATTCTTGACAGAAGATAAAAATTATCGACCGTATGTAATTTTGTGCATTACACACCAACTTCTGTGGGACGAGCACATATTCGAAGTCACTAAAAATGTAGCGAAATGTTAAAGCTTCTTAGGTCGATGAAAATCGGTTTCCAATTAATCTGGCAATAATATCGATCAGTTAACTCTCAAATACGATTCCAACATTATCTGGTCTATAAAGTTGCCTCTATGACAATAATTGGTTTTAGGTCTGTAGAGATTCTTGAAAAGAAGAGCTCCACGACAAGAAACAGATTAGGTCTGCAGAGATTCCCGAAAGGAAGCGCTCCACGACAATTAACTGATTAGGTCTGTAGAGATTCTTTGAAAAGAAGAGCTCCACGACAAGAAACTGATTAGGTCTGCAGAGATTCCTGAAAGAAAGCGCTCCACGACAAGAAACTGATTAGGTCTGTGGTGAAGCTTACAACTGCAGCAACCCCACGACAATAAACGGATTAGGTCTGTAGAGATTCTTTTAAAGAAGAGCTCCACGACAAGAAACAAATTAGGTCTGTGGTGACGCTTACAATGGCAGCTACCCCACGACAAGAAACTGATGGCCTAATGCCTTTACTTCAAAATGTAATAATGTTTCTGCTGGTATTCCCCGCAGCGTACCTTCGAGATCTCGTATTCCCGGTATTCTATTAAATAGAATCGTATACCAATGGCTGGGAGCTCGAGTCTGATTTTCCATACAAATTCAGCTTATACTTATGAAATATTTCAGTACTAAGGAAGTGTGAATTATAACATTAAAGACTAAAAATACTTGTAATAAAATAATTCCTTCTGTTTGTTGGATGTTTCTGCTGGTTACTATCATATATGTGTTCCGAGTTGGTTGGTAGTCCATTTCAGCGGTACGGGGCGGAGGGGTGGTCGGTTTTGCTCACATAGAGGACAATGGTTGGGTTGCGTCGGTGATGATGGTCACTGGCTGATGCGCTCATCATGGTGATTGGGGCTACGGTCGGTGGCGGTCGGTGATCGGTTTCAGATTCGTGCTGTTAAGTAAAGAGACTTCTTCTTTAGCCGCACGACACGAATGTGGAACGCTCTGTCCAACTCGAGCGAAAATTGATTCCTGCCTGATTTTTAGTTAAAATAGAAATAGAAACTAAATTGAACACTGTGGTATGTGTGATGTAATAAGGAATTCTTGAATCGGTGACTTTTAGTCTTTTGGGTGTAAAGACTTCTAAATTAGGTTCTTTGCTCGACGTCAATGCCAGCTATCTTAGTCTATGCTTGGGCCATTTAATCTTGAAGCTCTTTTTTCTATAAACACCTATTTCAAAATATTAATTTCAATTTTAAACTTGCCAAAGTCCCCTCCAGAAAACTCACTTCTGTCAACAAAAGCTTTTACAAACCCTTCGATATAAAATTGGTTTTTCATAATTTATCATTAAACTCATAATATATGTAAATATGGTTTAATAATGTAAACATTCCTCATTCAATAAAAAATAATAACAATTTGGAGAACCCCAACTTAGTCCCAAAAAAAAAAAAAAAAAAACGATTATAAAGCCATCTTCGGGTCAAATATATACTTTGAATTCCACTCCACTCTAAACTAGCACATCAAAATCATTCAAAACAAATTGGACCCAACAAAGGTAATAATAATCTTTATCTCAAAACCAAATCAAACTCCAGTAGCGAGCCGCCGCCACTCCATCTGGAATAACCCCGCATCCGTGACAAAAAAAAAATTCAAAAACGTTTTTTATGCAAATTTTTCCAAATTTGGGAGAAAATTCTCAAATTCCCCAAAGTGGATCGTTAAACTTGATACAAAAGTGTGAAATTTAAAAATGTATCTACATATCTTTAAACCATTTTTATGAATAAAAAAAAAAAAGATCCAATGATGCCCTTGGGTGTTTTGTTGTGAGTCCGTCCATTGAGGTATTTAGGTGGACATTAATGTCTTATTTTATGACCATTAAGAAAGTTGCTTGTAAATTTCCCGCCAACTCGCTTCACATCATCAGTCATGCTACATGCTCAATGCCCAAATGTCCATAATCCGATATAAACTTCATGGTTCGCGTCAAAACAAATAATTCTCCAAAAGTATCTGTGTTTGTGTCTCAAGAGAGTTGATCAAAGATTGCGCATCTGCGTCCGTACTGCGCAGCGCCCTGCTGCGGTCATCATGCGTCGCGACAACGTCGTCGTCGTTTGCGCACATGTCAAAGCTCATCTTGGAGATTGATGAAGCGTATCACGAGCTCATGGCTGTCACTTGGCTATCTTTATTTTATTCTTCTTTAAAGCTATCCGCTTTTTATACATTTACAAGTCGTTTATCTTTGACTTAATTTTATTTTATTTTTTTTTGTATCTTACAGATATCTTTACATGCTGCTCGGAAGTATTCGGATCATGTCGGACATCATGCGAGAATGTAAGTACAGTGATGCCAATTTTTTTTTTCTTTTTAAATAATTTACTGATCGTCCGGGGGATTCTTCTTTTTTTTTTTTTTTTTTTTTTGAAAGAATGTCCTTTTGAAATTTGTAGATATTTATTGCCCATCCACATGCGATTAATTTCCATAATCTCTTGCTCTGCGGTGATTAATCAAAGCAAGCGCACGAAGCGATGCAAAGACGGTGACGGTGACGTGAAGTTCGTGGGCAATGCTAATACTACACCAACAGGTGGAGCCACTCTGCATAATTCATTATGAGTTGACAAGCGTTCAGGCGATTAGTTTGGTTCCCTTTCTTGTATATCATAAAAACAGGACAATAAGTAAATTGATGCTTAATTATCTGTGTTCTAGAATTTATTTGCATAGCTAATGAAGGAGCTCCATATTTATGCATATATGATGATGGCGATATGGCGGCACGACCGCGACGCGACAGCTATTTATTTTAAAAAGGTGACTTTGTCAAAGAAGGCCCTGCACTGCACAGCATGCAATGCAGATGCAAACTTGTAATTACAAAACCACGCATTTATGCATCCGTTTAAGTATAATCATCATCTTTGGTTTGGTTCCGTAGGTTCTAACTAGTTTTTCATTTAGAAAAAAGTACGGAATGAAATATGACCAAGATTGAAGAGGATTTTGCGAAAAAGAGAAACTAGTCTTCCACGGGGACTGATTTATAGGGAATAGTGAGCTGCTGCTGCAGCCCAGCGCCATCACCATCACCATCGTCATCGCCACTATCATCGATCGTCTAGAGGTGTGGGCTTAGAGTATACTGCAACTTTCAATGCAAGCCTACAAAAGAGTTTAAGGAAAATCAATTTTCCGACAGAAAAAATAAATTGCTTCCATGGATCACATATGTAACTCGTATGTATGTATGAGTGTTGGGTTCGCGAAATATATTATGTTCGAAGGCGGGAAAGCGAAATATAAAGGCGTTATGAAATGAATTATTAGATTGAGGAAATAATTATAATTATGTTCGTGTTTAATAGAGCAATTTAATTTATATTTTCTTGCTTGCTTAACAGCGCTACAGATTAGAAAAAAATTATAAGAAAATAGATAAAAATCTGGGAGATTTAATTGAATTACTTTGAAGTAAATTATAACAGTTAGATAGAGGGAAAATTATAGATGGATCGATTGCAAAAGGAAAACACGGGCACAAAACACTTTAAAAATAGATCGATTAGACAGGACATCAGTATGCAAGGCTAACTATAATTTGGCAGGCTAAACAGTGGATATTATAATAAATTTAAAATTACAACTTTGAGGTACAATAATTATTGTTTTATGAGTTAAATAAAGAATATTATATGTAATTAATCTATTCGGTTTGTAATTAAGAACACACAACCGGCCTCATTGATCCCAAAGGTCAAAATCATAGACGTGTTTCTTTGTATAGCCCACGCGCACTAAAGGGGTAATGACTACCCCCAATATGTTTTTACACAGTGTCAACTTAGTAAAAATTGTAGAGGATATAAAAGGAGATGCGGAAGAACATTGGTTTTAAATGTCTGAATATTACAATGGGAGGGACATATGGAGGCAGCATAAAGCATTCCACATTCGTGTAGGGCGGCTTAAGAAGTAGACTCCCTTCTAAATATCAGAAACGAAACTCAACAAAACATAGATGGGCGTTCTTAGCGGAGCGAGGATTACCAGAAAATTGTTAGAGGCGAAGAATGCACCTGGCTGTTTTGCTTTTTATAAAAGGAAAGATGAAAATGTGAGACTGGAAAAATTTCGACTTACTCGGATGATTTTACGATCGTTTCCATTAAGTCTCCTTTCTGTTACAAAAACCTTGCGTTTTTTTTAAACAAAAATATTCACAAAACATCGAGTGAAATGAAAAATTAATATGTTCCACAATGTTGTTCGTGGAGAAAATCCTGAAACAGCGAAAAATTAATGGCGTTTTGGAAATATTTTTTTTAGATTTAGAAAGAAACAAAAATTTGACTTATGATCGTAGCAAAACACCGTTTAAATAACTATGCATTTTGTACTTAAAGGACTATTCATATGAGAGCGACCAACTCATTAAATTTTGTGTTGAGATGATAAAATTTCCATTTTAATTGAAGAAAAAAGAATTTTTAATAAAAACAAGTTGTTCGTCGCTAATTTCAATCTGACTGTTACGAATTGTCAAACCCTATTCGCGTTCCACATACCATCCACATAGCAACGAATAAATCATTCGTGCGCGACTAACCTCAAAATCTCACTGTTCAATTGTGAAATACGGACATGACGTTCGTTGTTCGCAACGAAAAAAATAAACTGCGTGTGAATGAAACGTCAAAATGGACGAATGTTCGTTCATTCACAATATCACAATATTGACTAGTACACAGGTTATGCTTTTTCCTCTCACACCTACATACCTATACTTTATTTTTTCACGAAACAAAAACACTTTTCAACACCCCTTAAGCTTATCTGATGCGGTCGCACGTGGTGAAATTAAATATGCGTCTTCGCTGGGCTTGTGGAACATATTCATTTTTCATTTCACTGTAGAAAAAAGCACAAAGTTTTATTCTGAATTTGAGCAAATTAATAAATGTGGATTTTTTTACGACATCGTTACAAAAATTGTGGAATGTATTCATTTTTTCATATCCCGCGCGGCAATTTATAGGCTTGAGTTTCAAAACGCAACTACGCAACTCGTGACTTTTTTTCAATCTTATCGAAATAGAATGCCCTTAACAGTATGTAGCTTGCACAGTTTTTTCACTTTTTTCAATTTTTTTTTGTTTCAAAATTGAAGCCGAAAAACATGAAGATAAGAACTGCACGACGACGCTTAAATTTTAACATCAACTCTAGACTAAACACATTGTGGAACGTATTCATTTTTCAATTTTCCAAAAAGAAATCCATGTTTTGACGTATTGTTAGTGGAAGTCACAATGGTCAACAATGGCACGCTGCACATGTGGACTCAAGACCTACTCTAAGAAACTGTGCAAAAGGTTGAATCAAATTTTTACATTCAGTACGTCTTCTAACTTAAGTATCTCACGAGATAACCAGTTTGAACCAAATCTTGTGTTGAATTAAAAAAAAAAAAAAAAAAAAAAAATAGTACATCAATCTTTAATTACTCCATCATAATCCATAACCTAGAAAACTCCAACCACACTCGTCATAGCTCATTAAAACGTCAAAAATATAACCTATCCCAGACCCAGGCACAATTTCTCTCCATCATATCTTCCAACTTTCTATACTATACTCACACCATTCTTCCTGATCCACACCAACATACATTATTATGTAGCTCTTGCAAAATAACATTTCTCCCGCCATAGCATTTACCTATTAAATTAAGATACTTAACAACTTTATCAGTCTCCATAAGATAATCCCGGTCCAAGTCAGATCAAAAAAAGAGGGAAAAAAAAAACCAAGCCACGGTACAGCGGCGGCGACCGTCATCGTCACTATCACTATTCTCGCCTGGAATTGCAATTATGTTTTAGTCTTATCATAAAATATAATCTTAAAACGAGTTGGCCTGGCCAACTCCTTGGGCATAGGCCAGCTGCTGCATTCATGCATATAGCATTGGCTTTAAGCGTTTCAGGCCTCTGACTTTAATCTTTACACTGCCCCTTTTTTCTCACCCGATCGAGCAATCATAGTCGCTCTCGCGCTATAGCCGCATATAAGATTGATGCCGGGCCAAGTGCAATGAAAAGTTGGAATTTCTGTTCTGCCTTCCAGTTCGTTTTGCATGTCACTCTTAGTTATGTCTGGTGACTTTTAATATCTATCCTTAACTCCTTCGGCATAAAGTCTTTACTTGCGCAAAGATAAAAACCGCGTGCGCACAAGCGGCGGCTCTCTCCGCATCCGCACTATACAGACTGCACCCCATATCTATAATGGAAACAGAAAATATGCAATAATATTGTAAGATGTAAGTTTCCCAAATGAAGCCGATGTTTCTGTAAAAAAAAAAAAAAAAAACTAGTCGCAGAGTTGAGCTAACCACAAAACCAAACCAATTCGTTGCAGTTAGACAGCGTGCAGTGGACTAATTGCCCAAGATAAGGTATTCATTCTATGCATGCATATGGGATCTTTTATATTTTTTTTTTATCGAAGTCTGTGGGTTCAGTTCCAAAGTAGGTCTTTTTGATTGCTGATTGGTTTTAAGTTTATTGATAGAAGAACACGTTTGGCCGACCACAAATAATGTTGCATTTACATTTTAGATTGGACGACAACAACGGCACACCATATGTACAAAAAAAAAAAAAACATATAATGCAGTGTTCCCTGCAGAGGTTAGAAAAGATTGGGTAACAGAAGTTTAACACTCTTGGAAACGAAAAACATAAACTCAGAGGTTGTATAAGTTATGAATGGAACCAAGTGTCTTAAGTTAATAAGGCTTATTTAATAGTTCC
This sequence comes from Platycheirus albimanus, assembly GCA_916050605.2. Classification (NCBI taxonomy): domain Eukaryota; kingdom Metazoa; phylum Arthropoda; class Insecta; order Diptera; family Syrphidae; genus Platycheirus; species Platycheirus albimanus. The sequence continues at coordinate 369,437,026 of OU696696.1, read as the reverse complement.
ACAAAGTCGTAACCGCTAAACTTTGATAAGGAATTTTTTTTTAAGGTTAATGCAAATTGCGAAAATAATCACCATTTCAAACCTCGTATCTTCACAGTTCAAGTGAGGAGATAAACTTCAAAAAAGTATTTGTGTGGAATTCACGACTTTTCTTTTCATGAGAAGTCTTTTGAAAAAAGAAAAATTAAATACAAGGCTTGAAAAAGGTTGTGGAACGTGTTGTGATATTTTCAGTAGAGTGAACTAGATTTAAACGTACATAATTCAGCTGAGTGAAAATGTTTCAGAGGCTTCAGCATACGTTCCACAATTTGTTCACGTCAAGTTTTTCATTTCGCAATAAGCAACCAAGACCCTACACTGTGAAATATCATATGCCAAATCATTTTTTATTGAATTCACTTCGACTTCACTTCAGATTTCCATTTTCACTCAAACTGTGTTTTAGGCTTCAACGCTATATGGTCCTTGAGTTTTTCTAGTCGCAAAAGATGAAATCCAAAAACTTGGAACCAATATTTGTATTCAATTATTCTCGAGAGATGATGTGGATCTGTTAGATCTGTTTCCATTTAAAGCCTTGCATTACCCTTCTAATATGAACAACTAGTTCGTTCCACAAACCTGTTTACTCGATTATTTTTTGTTTCAATCACAGGTGAACAGCTGCAGAAACAAGAAAAATACACCCTGTAGACAGGAAGACTAGTAGCAATACGTTCCACAATCTTTTTTTTATTTTGAAGTCAGTTGAAGTGAAACTTTTTTTTACCATACAAGAGTGTAGGGTGGGACTTCTCGATTTTTAATTTTTTAGATTAAAGAAATTATTTGTCAGAATGTCAAACTTTTTCACACGACTTATGCATTTCTCTTGAAGGTTGGAACTTTATCGATTTTTTTTATTAATGAAGTTATTTGTCATATGACTTTGCATTTGCCTTGAAGCAAGGTTGGGACTTAATAAATTTTTTTTTTAAATTTAAGAAGTTATTTGTCACATGTCAAACCTTTTCACATGACTTGTGCATTTCCCTTGAAGTGGAACACTTTGAAAATAAAAAATTTGCGTTGAAAAGATTGTGGAACGTAAAAAGGCAAACACTAAGGCATCATTACAATGCGAGATATTAATGAATTAATTTTTTAAAGTAGCAAATTGAAGTTGGGGATTGTAAAATGTTATGTTTCACGCTGGATACTTAGAAAAGCATACATACGGATAAATAATGTAAAATATATCGTATGAACTCCACGCCGATATTTTTGAATGAAAATCTCAATTCCACAAGATTCGTACAAACTTAAGCTGACCAAACAATATTTCGAAAAGAAATATCGAACAAAAAAGTGCACCTAAAACGTGTAGGGGATAATCTCTACACACATCCTCACACTAAAAAAAAAACACACTAAATCACTCTCCGTTAAATTTCTTAGAATTTCCTTCCTTTGGGACTCTTAAAATAATCTTCTTCCCTCTTTCATCATGTGAGGATGTGAGTGCTTCTATCGATCAGCAAAATCAATATTTATTTTTTTTAGTGATCATTGATGGTTTTGAATTGCTTCCTTTCCTCCACCATATCCATTGACGACATACAACACAGGACAATCAACTATCGAAAGGAAGATACCTATTGTGTCATATCATTAAAACTAATCTCCCCAGGAAGGGGATAAAGCGAGTGATACAACTGAATTGTGGTATCCACCAGTACGATCCTCTGTTGATTAATTTATATTCAAAGGGCGTGGTAGGTGCCACTGTTCATTGTGCTCGAATCCAGTCATAACCGAGAGCGCCCAGACCTGCATTCTAATGACGGACGCAGTGGTGCCTAGCACCTGTACCTGGTGCCTGCGAGGGCCAGTGTTGTTTATGTTTTTCTTTTTTTTTGGTATCTGAAGTGAAGTCTTTGGGTCTTCTTCGTTTTGATGATTTATTGAAGGAGCCATTCAAATTAAATTTATTTTTATCGTCGATATCTCCTCAAAGAGAGTGTGACTTATGAAATGTTTGTTGTTAGAAGATTGGATTGGATTTAGTATGCGCTGGACAGTGCGCAGTCATAGTTAGGTTTAAGGTATATAAGATCGGCGAAATGTTTGCTAGAATAATGATTAGTTCCGAGAAATACGACGTAAATATGACAGGGAATTCTTGAAGGATTGAACATTTTCTTTTTATTTGTAAATTGAATCAGAAACTGGGGTTTTGTTTAAAGTATGTGAAGTTATAGCTATACACAGGCGCCTTTCTCTTTCTTAAGAATAAACTTTATAAATGACATCTTTCAAGTCAACTAATGCATTCCACAGTGTTTTCTCTGATGATTTAATGTTAAGCCACAGCAAAATAGGTTGAAGCCTCTTTTATATTTCGGGTGAAAATTCCATGAGAACATGCCAGCCTAGATGTCACACCCTTACCTTCCACATCTTATATATTTTGAACAGAACAATTAATTTGTTTGATTTGTCAAGTTCCTCATGAAGACGAATGTTATAAAACAGAAAATATACTGTACACAAATATAGCGGAACGTATGTAGGAGCTGGACTTTTAAGCAATAACTCATGCTTTATTAAACTGTCAATGAATACGTTCCACAACATTTTTAACACGAAATTTGAAATTTGTAGGAGAAAACTTAAGAGCCATGACAATATAACTATTATTCTGTGCTGACAATTACAAATACCGACCAAGAGCTACAAAAGTGAAGATCAAAACTAGCTTTTTTGTTCCACAAACTCCACAAGAAGGTTCATAAATGGGGTTTTAGAACCCAAATGTCATTGTTTTCCATCTACCTATGTTTTTGACAAATCGTTATACTTAAATCATTCAGTAAAGCTTACTACCTTGGGGTGCCTCAAGGTTCAATATTAGTACCTTTTCTATTTGTCTTTTTTTTTCATCAAAAATTAACTTGGAACTCATAAAAATAAGCATCAAAATAAATGCATCTAATCACACAAATACTACCATCTGTCAAAAATCAAATCAAAGTTCCTTATTTAATTGTTGGAGTTCCATCCGCCACTCAGCACCAACTTGTAATCCCCATTTCAGTAGTCCAAACACAACAAAAGCCCACAAAAGAAATTCAAAGAGACAACCTTCTATACCTTACCCAAACAATTACTTCAAAGTGTCAAACTTATCGTTAAATCGACATCCGCATCAACAGAACCACACCAAATAGAACAATTGCAACCAAATACCTACCAATTCCAACCTCATCAATGGAAGACTAGGTCTCAATCTCAATTCACTCAATAAAGAACAAAAACACACACAAAAAAAATAAACATAAAAGAATCATTTGTAAACGTGGGAAGTGAATTCCAAACCTACTCCCTCCTGGTGATGATGATTTAATCCGCCTTTTCAACAGTGTGTTTCCGCGCCTACCTCTGCCTTAGATTGAAAAATCATTCATCTCGATTATCGATGCACCACCACCGGCATCGGTGAGGTAAATCACCTCTTCTCATGCTGCAGCCAAAGAGAAAAAAAAAACTTAATCCATGTTGACAAAACACTAACAAAAAGGTGCAAAAAATCCTCCAGGAAAGGAAAATAATTGTGGTCGATTATCGACTAGGATCAATGGTCGTAAATCTGTCAGACGCAGCGTGCCCTGTCAGAGGTGACACCTGTGGTAACGTGAACACGCAAAATACGGATTATTGAGAGTGTGGGTGTTTATTATCAGAACCATCCTGTTGCACTTTTCGCACAAGGAATCGTGAAAGGCAGTAGCCATCATCATCATCATCGTCTTTATGGCAACGAAACACTACTCGTACCTCGGTGTAGAAGCGGTGGTATCAGATTTAGCATTGTTGCATGCGCAACCAATAAATTGCTCCTTTTAATTTCCTTCTCGCAATTTGATTTCATTGTGAAGTATCCAATTTCCGATTGGGTTTTTGGTTTCTTTTTTAAGAATATGTAGGTTCCTTTGATCGTATTTTTTGTTCTTGTTCTGTTTGTCTGAATGGATGCAATCGGATATTGTGCCATCATGTTTTCCGTTCGAAGACATTTTAAATTTGTCAAAATATCTCTCAAAATACACATGGCAGCCATTTTAAGTGCTGATTGATATAGTCAAACAAACCCGCAATTATGTAAATGACACTTCTCTAATCACCCAGGGATGTCAAATGTAGTGATCCTAATCTCTTGACACCAATAACAAACATTCCATCACTGTTGACAGTTTTATGAGAAACATCTTTATAAACATTCAAGTGCCAATGACATTTGGAAAAATATTCACATGCATGTCAGAGTGACAGTAAAGTGACGCGTGCATAAAATTCTCTTTTTAAATATTATTTTTTCGTTTTTTCTTGTCAATTGATTGAGTTATTAAAAAAATAAGTAAGTAACAAAAAATGAAGAATCATTAAGAAAATATGCAAAACGTCATTTAATTTTACGTCCCACATGCTCATACCTACAACACTTCCAAGTTCCAACACACAATCCACATGCTTTATGGATATGGAAGTCTATTCAAAATTCCTGCCAGACATCGTCCATTAAATCTATTAATGGACTTTGAAGATTTTCTTTCGTTCTTTAATGCGAGGCGCTAATAAGACAGACCATTTGTGTGGACTGAGGACTGAGGAGTAAGGTATCGGACTTGCGTGGACTGGACGCGCGATAAAGATAAGAAAATCAATTAAATGCGTGGCACTAAGTTAAGATGTTGCAGAGTTCCATAATGGCGATTGCAAAGAATGACATTACTCTATGTGAGTGGTTTGAGGCTGAGGCGCTTAAGTTCTGGCAAAGGCAGGCTGACAATGACATTCAGTGTCAAGTTTTTTTTTATTTTATATTTTCTAATTTAAGACTGACTAATTGAGTTGTTAGATTGCTTTGAAGGAATTAAATTTGCCAAGTTGCCAGCTGCTTCTTTGTTGCCAAAGTACCCTGGCAAGAGGTTCGAGGTAGGTACTTATTTGATGCACACACAAGTCAATGACATGTAAAACTAATAAAATGCGCACAACTGAAGACTTCATTTTTATTGATCAGAAGACTGGTTTAGAAAATGACGTTTACGCTTTTGACAGTTTGATTGCGTCAAATTTAATAAAACTTGAATAATTTTATGACGAACGAGTTATGATTAAGTGGCTTTTAAGTTGAATGGTCAGAGACATTTTTATGTTGGAATGAACAAATTGAGCTAAGGACACACAGTAAAGCAGAACTCAGAATGAGGATAACCATCAGAGGAGCAACTACGATGGAGAAGTTTCTGTTGGGGTGTGGACAATGTGAAATGACGGAAGCGTAACGATACGATACGTAGAAATTCGCGTAACAAATGTTGTATGGCTATACTGGACAACAATGACTATATCCGACGTTTAAACGTAAATTTTTTCGTAGCTAGCAGGATCTGAAAACGGAAATCAAATTCATGAGATCAAAGCAGTAGTCACCATTACAGATAATCCAAAAATTCAACATCGAGACACGTCAGCTGTTTACCGATTGAAAGCTCCTTACGACAGTGTAAATAGGGAAAAACTTTACCGTGAGATGGCCAGCTTTCGAATGCATTCTTAACTGACACGAGAATGCTCGCAGTTCTTTCGAAATTGATAGGGATTCCAGTAGAACCTTTGACATCATCTGTGGGTTATAGACTAAATTGTACTGGAGTCAGCAACGAGCAGAATGGGATTAATTCGAGAAAAATGCTTTTCCCACGATTTATGGTCTTGAAGAAGATCCACCGATGAACTACACTTGCTGGACAGCGACATAAGCCCAATCAGTAAAACTCATCTTCAACGGCTAAGATGGCTGGGCGCTGGGCCATGTAGAGAAAATGGGCACCAACGCTCCAGCTCATAAAGTCTTCAACGCCATACCAGAGTGAGTAAAAATAAATGACAGACCACATCTCCGATGGAAGTACCATAGGTAAAGAAATATCTTCGACTACTTGGTTTACGAAATCAGAGGCAACTGCAGGGGAATATTTAAAGATGTCCAGGAGCACCACGCTGTGAAGCGCGTTAGTTTGCTGGCAACAAAAACAGTTATGAACACCGTTGGCCTACATCACGGGTTAACTGGTATCCGAGCAATCCTCTCCTATCCTCGTATTAGGAATACAATAAAACTACTTAAAGCATCAAATAACCACATATGCGATGTGTAAAAAAAATCCTCAAAACTGATTCCCTTTCAAAAAAACAAAATCGTTTCAGAACGATGATGACACGTCAACACCAGTGATATGAATGCTTTATTGTTTCAAATCATGCAGAAAATCCTTTGATGTTGTATTAAATGGCACAGAACGAAATATGTGATAAAATACTGAAATTTACCAGTCTTATGGATTTTTATACATAGGATGCATTATTTGCTGAATATCAAATGGCGCCCAACGTGGGGTGTGCAAAGAACTAAGGATGTAAGTGACACACTAGTTAGCAATTTTTTTTTACCTAAGCATGTTCAATTTTTTGCTGAATAATTTCTGATTTCCAAAGCCAATGACGCCATAAATTCAACTTAACCTTCAAGAAATCACTTCAATTTAAAATTTAATATCTTTTCTCCAATTTAAAATTGGAAGGTGTTGGTGCGATGTGAGCCAAACCTCCTTTACCAATTTATTCATGTGTCCCAAATGTAATAATTATTTAATTATGCCTGTCACCTGATCGCTTTTGAAAATTAAATTTATTTTAATTGAAACGTCGACCGAAAGGCAATAAACATTCGATAGGCACTTGCTGGGTGATTTATTGCTGTCAATATGATATTTAAAATTCATGTCATACCGTTATAATGATTTCCTGCCAACGATTTTATCGCTGGTCATTACCATCTTCATAATATATACCAATATCACTTCCAATTTTGACTTAAGCTCATTAAAAATTCATTTGAAATTGTTATGAGGCAGGCTTTTTGGACGACACACGTTGAAAGTTTAGGAAAACAAATAACTTGGACCTGTCATTTATCCACTTCCACTCCCTTCCTTATACAAAGTTAGGATGTTGATTACTTCTCAAATTGTTCAACGCCTTCATTTTAGCTCCTAAAACACAATTTCAAGTGCCCCTGCTTCAGACAATTAAATCTCCAAACCCGCACACACACACACGCTTTGCTTTGGAGTCCTGGCAGCCAGCCAGAGAGTAACCACAGTCAACTGTGCAAAGCAATTAACGTGATTAACTGACTGCTGTTCACTATTGACATTGACATTCTCCACAGGAGGTGTGTTTGTGTTGTTTGGCTGGCCCTTAACAAACCTTCTTAATAGCAACGCTGATCTCCTCTACTCCTCTCCGGCTGCTGGCTGTTGGCCCTTGAATCTTGGAGCACAAGATGTTATACCCATCAAGAACCAGAAAACACACACACCGGGACCGGACTGAGGCGGGGCGGAAAAGAGAGGTATCCACAAGGAAGGGAAAAGAACAAAATGCAAATTATACTTGATGCGTCTTTTAATTTGTTTCGCGCATCCACGCGGTGTTTGGGATAAACCAACACGCACCTCCTTCGTAGCGTGTCACCTAGCGTTTAAGAGAACAACAACGCCTTGTTGAGGATAATTTTGTTCGCCGCGCCATCTCGCAGACAATTGTATTGCAATCATGAAACACATAATTTTGTATCCTACCACATCACAAGATGTGCGTTTCGTATAAACATATCGTATCTATCTACCATGAAACTCTTCCAGAAAGGTGCCTCATCTAGAAGAGGAGTTCGTGTTTTTGTATGCCCAGCATGTGACATCGACCTGGCTTGATGTGTTTTACTACGAAGTATTAAATTTCCAACGATATATTTGGGGTTCTTTTTTTTTTGATTCCTTCTTGATTCAAAGACAAAACAAAAAAATATATCTTTGAAAATTTATTGTCATCATTGGAACGTGAGTGGAACATCGACCTACGAGATGGGACACCATCACCAAACCACAATACTCGTCGTATCGTAATGTTTTGGCTTTGGGTTTGAACAAAACGAAACGGGAAGAAGGAACATTATAATAGAAGGAATAGATTGTTATCTATAGAAACAAGGAACAGCAGCCCAGTACTAGCTATTCCTTTCAATATACACGTCTTCCAATCCATGTTTTAGAGATAAAAAAAAAGTAAAAACGATGAGGGATACTAAACACCATAGTTGACTGACCAAGAGAGATGCCCTGTCGAGGTTATCGCTGCTGCACCAGAGGATTCAAGTTACAAATTGTGGGGCAGGTATTGATTGGGATTGAGTTGAGATAAAAAGTTGTTAAAAATGTCAAGTGAGAGAATTATGGCTTTTGATGTCAAAAGGTTTGTTTGCTAGAATTAAATGAGCATGTGGATGGTAGTTGGGAATTTGTTTTTGTGGGGAAAACGGGAATTGATGTATAACATGGTTTTATTTGTTTTCAAAAAACGATGATGTTATTATGACTTTTGGTCCGGTATTGTGGCTTCATCCACATGTCAAAAATAAAGAAGTAGACTTTTAAGCCACTCTATCGTGGTCCATATTTTAAACTATGGGATTTGAACATAGTTTCGTTATATCAAAAACTGACATTTTCGCTTAACAAATTATTTGAATTAGGGAGTCGAATTTCCCAATGAATATTGGTTTTCGGGCTTTAACAAATATTTTGGCGATTCGCAAACATTTCCTAAGAATACACTTCCTGCGTGTGAAAAGAAGAAACTCGGAGGCGGAATCACAAAATTATTTATGAAAAAAAGTTGTGCAGTTGCATAAGGAAGCCAAGGAAGTTTTTAAGTCAAAAATACTATACTGCAAAAAATAAAGCAGGACCTGATATTGTCATGCTAAAAAAAAAGATTCCGAGTATTCCGTCAAAAATGCAATACATTATTGCCTTACAACACCCAATACGATTGCGAAGGAGAGAGAGAAGAGGCAGACCTTAACAGTCCTGCCACAAAAAAAAAATGCAAACCTAAAATGGAACATTCCAAAACCGAGTGGCTTGTCGACGCTTTCGGAGTTAAGCCGGGCGAACCCCATAAGCGGAACACTAGTGCCAAGCAGTCAAATTGGAGAGCTGTGATCTACCTGAGATCATAACGTTCGGCGCCAGGATTTGAGACAGGAAATTCGAGATGACTTCATTTCAAGTTTTTTCGTCGTACTCTTTATTCACATCTTTTCACACCGAAGCATCTTTTAAAAAAAAATCTTTTGACAGTATATTGCAACGAGCAAGTAATTAAAGGCATGCAAGTAATGAAGAGGTGAGACCTAGATTGCTTGAGTTTTAAATCAAGAAATCTGATACAAACTTAAATTTCGAGATCTTCCATACAAAACTATCTGCGTTGAATTGACAGCTTTACATTCCACAGCTTCGATTTTGATACAATAAAGAAACTGCGACATATGTCAAATGCTTCCACGCCCCAAAAGTTATTTGACTGTTGATTCCGCATCCAAAATAAAAGAATCAATATAAATTCTTCATTACAAAGAAGATGAGGACTTAAGTGGAATGCAAAAAAAAAAATGTTCCACAACTTTCCAGGAAAGCAATTTTTGAGCCACGTCATATTTTGCGTATATTTTTTTAGCCTTCTTAGTGATATCGCGGGCGAATTAAGATTGTGGGAGTAAAGGACTATTCACATGAGAGCGACCAACGAATGGACGAATTGACTAACAAATCAGATTTTAAGAATTTATACAGCTAATTTCTTGGCTAAAACGTGACCGCTCAATAGAGATTGAATTTTAAAAAAGGTTAGTTTATTAAAATATGCGATTTCAATTGTTTAAATAAGTCAAATTGTATAAAATAAATTGTCCGCCGCGAGCTAAAAAGTGATTGCTACGAACTGTCAAACTCTATTCGCGTTCCACATACCATCCACATCGCAACGAATAAAGGCTCGCGCAAACCAAAGCGGCTGCGGTGGCGACCTAGCACGTCGCGCAATAAAGAGGCGGGCAAAAATCTCCTCAAACCAACGCGATATTTTCAGTCGCGGCCAAGCCGTGTTATTGTTAGTTGAATTGAAATAATAATATTTATTTAATAATATTTAATAATAAATATCTAATTATTCCCACAAAAATGGATGAAGCCCTACTACTTTTAGACGAGACAAAAAGGTTTTTAAATATTCAAGATGGCTTGAAATACTTTCAAACAATAAATAAAAAGATATCACGAATGGCAGCTGCGATACGGCGGGCAAATGGTGCATGCAGCGTTCTACATAGATCGTAGTGGATCGTATTCACAACCCACATATCGCTTAGGTGTGTGCCATTTGTATGGTTTACATGTGCATCATCTGTTTGGTGATCGCCACCGCCACGCAGCTGCTTTGGTTTGCGCGACCCTTAAGTTATTCGTGCGCGACTTACCTCAAAATCTCACTGTTCAATTGCGATATACGGACATGACGTTCGTTGTTTGCAACGAATAAAATAAATTGCATATGAATGAAACGTCAAAGTGGACGAATGTTCGTTCATTCGTTGGTCGTTGGTCGCTTTCATGTTTATAGTCCTTAATTCCACAGTCCGGTGATACGAAAAATGAATACGTCCCACAATCTTTCCTATCCCAAATTTTTAATTTTGCAAAGTGTGATCACATCATTAGAGTTCAAAGAACTTTAAAAAATTGTGAGGTTAGTTTTGTTTAAATAATTCAAGCTGTGGAAGGTATTGACGTTGGCAAATTTCTATGGAATTCTGATTCGAAGTGTGTACTAGGTTATAGTACAAAACACACCGGAAATATTGAATTTCCATATCCAAAGAATGAACACTTACGATCTTAAAAGAACGTCACTTTATTGCAAGTGTCAAATAACTTTCGAAGGCTGCCAGCTTTGCTATAAAATAAAGTTAAGTTGGTTTTCAAACAAACAAATAGTTTTTAAATCCTACAGTTTTATAGTTTTTAAAGTAAAACATGATGGAAACGTAAAGTTTTTCAACATCTTGAGTAACACAATTGTGTTTATACAGTTAATTACGTGCTAACTATTTGTATGGACATTATATTAAATGACTTTGGTTAATTGCTTTAATTGAACGCCCAAGGCTGCTCCGTATATTTGTATCACAGTCTGCCCTCAGGCAAAGGGCGTTTGTTGAACAAACAACTTTATTGACACTGATTGATTAAGATATTTTCTTGTTCCACAAGTTAAATAATTCAATCCTAATGGGAACACCAATGACAGCTCGAATCGATTGCAAGAACATAAACAATAAAATAAAAAATTCACCTGCAAAAATCAACCAAACGAACACCTGCTATTTGAAGTGAAGTAGCCTTCCCCGGGTCACTATCAAAACGCCTTGAGGTATACATGCAATCCAATATTATATTTCCAATGTCCAGAAGCAATAGCTAGCTTCAGCAGCAGCAGCAATTTGAAACAAATCACAACTACTTTGCATATATAGTTTGTGGTATTCCACTTCACACTCTCGCAGATCTTGACTAACCAATTTCAATAAACATGTCCAACTTAATCGGATTCCAATCCAAAAGTAATTATTTAAAGTCGTTGGCTATACCTCCACCACTCGCCCTCTGTCTATAGTATTTCATAATTATACTTAGTCCTGGACCTGGATACAAATAGCTAGGCCAGCTGGCAAAACACAGAAAAGAGCTCTAGATTTTAATTTTATCGACTGCATCGTCGTCGTCGTAGTCGTCACCATCACCATACCTATATACAAACTCACCACTCTTGCTGTCCTGTTCGGGTTCATTTTGACAAATGTCTATTCAATGAACTCGCTAAATAACACGACCGTTAGTTTTTAGTCCACGCCAACTGTCATTGTGGTACACAAATGTATCTACAAACGAACGAGTTCCCGCTTTGGGAGTCCATTAAATTGAACAACATCAATCGCTATTAAGCCATTTGCATGTAGTTTGTCATTTTGTTGGTCGGCGGTATTTTTTAAAAGCATCGCTACGTCGAAAAGAGAAAGACCGGGAGAGGGAGTTGCAATCGCAATAAATTATTTAGAGTTAGAGGAAGAGCTGCTCGCTGCTTTAGCTGCTCCATGGAACTGCAAATGTCTGTGTTTTTTATACTGCGTGAGAAGTTGAACAAATGTTGCACATGGGTTGCAATTAAAAATTTCGCACGACTCGAAATTGGAGGACATTAATGCTGTCTGCGACAAACAGTCTCTTGTTTACCGACGACGACGACACGACACACACATGCTGTTAAATACTTTCCTTATACATACATGGGGCAGTTCATTGAGTAAAGTAAAATGGAGTGCAGTCCGATGCACCATGGGGTGATGAGGATAGCGATGGCGATGGAGTCGATGGTGATGGTGTATCTCAGATGGGAAAGATAAATGATGGAGATATTCAATCAACGAAATAGCAACAACAGATCGCAGAGCAATTATTGATTTTCAATCAAGACGAGTGATTAATAGAGTGATAAGATTTAATAGGAGCAATAGGGATGGGCGTTTTCAATTTAGAGCAGGTGAACACTTTGCAATTTTGTATTTGGTTCAGATTTATATCATTTTCCATTGGTTGGGGATTCAATAAGAATTTGATCTTTTTAGTATCAAAGAAAACATCGTGAGACAATTTTTTTATAAACCTTACAAATAAAAAAAAACTTACTGTTTGTAGTAACTGCTTTCTGTCCGATATCTTCCGATGTAAGTGTGAGTATGGATTACGACACGTCAAGATTGTCTTCAAAATTAAATCTGGAATTAAAAAAGAAAAATCTTTAGTTTTTTTGTTCAGCGAAATGGCTTTCAATTTTAAGTGCCCAATGGAAAACGACATAAGAAAATTATATAAGGTGAACTAGATCTCATAGGTAGCTGTGATTGGTTCTCTGTTATGGCCTCATAAAATAGAATAATGATCTCCATAAAAATTGAACGTTAAGGGGCCAACCCTAGGATCCGATTCACATCCGTTGTAGGGACGTTTGAGAATAAGGGCTTAATTAAATAAACACGTCCATATTGGAAGTGATTATAGGCAATGAAAAAACCAGATGACCTGTTCAATTTATTACGAATAGGTGTTTGCCAACACTAGGGCCTCTCTACAAAGGACTTGACACTTGTCATTTCCAATTTAAAAATTTTATACATGTAGACATACGAAGATGAAGCTGACGTAAATGACGTAAGGATTGTCGTTCTTTTTCTAATCATAGTCAACAAAAAGTCGTTCCTTTAATCCAAATTGGTTACGATTTGTAACTATATGACGTTATAACAGCGTTCCTAAAGTCACGTTGAAGTGTCAAATAGTTACCATTATATTACTATTTCCAACTCACCACAATGATATGAGCTGAGATTGTTGAACTGTCAAATTGGACGTTTTGTAAATTTTGTAAATGCAAATCAAAAAATACAAATTCTCTTATAGAGCAGCAAGAACGTCTTTATTTACTTTGAGTGATCAACAACAAAGAATAAAATGGATTTCTCGACAATTTTTAGCGATGAAGGGGAATAATTTAATCAGTTCCTAAATATACAAATAAATGTTAAAAGTTGTCGTTTGACAGTTTAACAAATTCTAACAACGTATCGTTCCTACATGGTTTGTAAAAAAACCCAAGAAATCCTAACAATGACACTTCAACCATTCTTGTTTGACATAACAACAATTGTTGATTATGGTTAGAAAAAGAACGCACCAAATGCATTTGGTTTGTGCGTGTGGTTGGAATACAAATTTAAAATTACTGTACTCAGTGATATTATTGTTACTTTTGTTCGTGAAATGAAAAAAGAATACGTTCCACAATTTATTGTTTCCATGTCATATTTTTAATTTCGCGATGTGAGCCCCACATGGAACAAGGAATGTAAATAAGTGTAAAATGTGTCAAATCATTTGTGCCAAAAACAAAACACACCGAAGCATACCGAATCACACACAAATATACGATAACACAATAGAACACAACAGAACATATAAGAACACTAGAGCAAACTTCGGAACGAAACCAAAACATACAGAAGACACCCGAATATACAAGAACACTTTGGAAAACATCAGAATACACTACGACTTACCAGGCAAAAACGTGAGGCTTTCAATCTGTCAATACTTTTTTCAGAGTTGGTCTTTTTGACAGCTGTCACTTGATTTATGCTCAGTTTAGTTTGCCATTTCATAATGAATAGACTTACCCCTGAACAACGTTTGCAAATCGTGCAAATTTATTGTCAACATAAGGGTTCGGTTCGCGTGACGCATCGAGCGCTGCGTCCAATATTCAGTCGACATGGAATTTATTCGAGCCAGCCGCGGCGGGCGACCACTGTCCCGAAATCATTTTTAAAACATAATGGAAGGAAAACCCTTATCTTTATAATAAAGCTAAATTCTTGGCCATAACATTAAATTATATGCGTTTTATTTCTGCTTGAAAACCACACGTCTAAAAAAACACCCTCTGGTTTCGCGTTCGCTTCTGCGATAGGTACATTTATCGCAAAAGGAGACGTTGCGTTGCGAGATACGAAACATGAGATCAAACGATCAGCTGTCAACTTTGATACCTTTCGCACAATCGTTCTATTTCAACAGTTAGCGGGAAAGTGAGCTTACACATGAATGCATTCTGATTCACTGGCGCAAGTTTCTACTTCCAAGGCAACTTGTTATTATAAACTCACACCAACGAGAAAAATTCGAAAATTTCGTTGGATATCAACGTTGGCACCAGTGAATTCGAACATGTGTAAGCCCGCCATTTGCGCTACCTACATTGACTGTCCGTAACAATAAATATGTTTAACCACTTTCAGTATCGATTGTGATACCTCGCTTAATCGCAAAACTTGTTGAAGTACTGGGCTTAAGGCTTCAAGATTCAACGTTAAAAACAAAACTTCCCATTTTTTTATTAATAGGCTATAATAATTGTTTTTGACATTATCTTAAGTTTCCTGACCTTAAACTAGTCACAATCTCGTTAATTTAATTTTTTCAACTTGCTATTTTTCCATAATCGACACGCTCAGACCTCCCGTCCAACTTATGCAAATGAAACATAGCACAGTTTGAACTGCACCATGCACTCCCGATTTATCTTCCTTGACAGTGACATTTAAGTATCTTCTTCTTCTGTCCGTCTCCGTCGTTGTTCCTGATGCCTGCTTGTGTTGCTCATGTCCTCTCTACATGATTTTTTTTTACTTTTTATCTTTTTAATGTTTGACTTTAATTTAAATTTAATTTTTCGTCTTTTACTTTGCTTATATACGTTATACGATTACGAGATGATGGTGATGGTGTCCTCTCTCAACTTGTGCATTCCGAATGGTTAAAGCCACCATTAAGTGTCGTGCAATAAAGTTCATGGAACTTGTTCCAACTACTTTATCTTTCTTACTTTTCATTCAGTCTTGTGTCGTTCTTCAGAGATTTTTTTGTTTTGTCTTCATTTTGACAGTGAAAAAGGAGCTATTTTGGGTTTCCCAGCAAGATCGTGTGCGATCGCGCGATTGTCGTCATGGCCGACAGATAAAAAAGCGATACAAGAGGGCGAATAATTCTTTATATTCGAGATTCGAGAGAAAAATAAAAGCAATTGAAATTGGAACCAGCCAGCCAGCCAGCCAGCGCAGCGTGCGCCCAGCGCGTTTAGTGTGATACTCTTAATTACGCATCGTGTTGTCGTTTGATGAGCCTTAGCACTGATTGCAATCAGAATATCGGGCCCCAAAGTGAAGTGGATGCGGTGTCAGTTGCCTCTTCTCTTGGGGAAGCAAGTATTGGATCTCTCTCTCAAGTTTGTTCGCTTTTAGAACGATTTTTATTTTCTATCACAAAAAGGTCACACAATCATCGACAAAAATGGTGTTAATTGGACTAATTAAGCTAACGAGGCAAAACTTTAATTTCATGGAAGATTGAACCGAGTTTTTGGCATAGGAGTGACATATTATTATTGTCCCACAAACCACACAGTCCATCAGCATCAGCATAGTGGTTTCTATTTTAAGGAACAATGGCATTTATGCTGCGGTGGGGACACTAATTTTTATTGATCCTAAAATAGATTTTATGGGTTTTCGTTCAAGCATCTAATCCAAATGTTGTTTATGAGATCACTTTTTTTTGGAATTTTTATTGGACAGTTAACAATTTTTTAGGGGATTTAATTTTTTTCTAAAGCAGGTGGTCTTGACTCTTGAATTTCCAAGTTATAAATATAGCAAATGTAGCAGGGAAATATTTCGGTAGTAAATCATTTCTTAGAATCAAAATTAATGAGGATGTGGTGTCTCCCCATATTTGAGTATCCATTCCAAAGAAATACACAATATTTAATAAATAATGTCAGTATGGCGCACCACAGGAAGATGAAGCACCTAATAAAATAATAATTAATGTCGCACGTACTTGCTCTGTTGGTGTGGTGCAACTGTTTTACTTCATTATCGTTTTTAGATTAGGGCAATTTGTCTTCGTTTGTGGAACTTGATCGGCATCAGATGATTAGTTCATTAGATTCGTGCCTTGAAAGCAACGTTAAATATTAAGGCAACAAGCGCATGGAATTCAATGCTTCAAAACTCAAAGCCTATGACGTCAAAAAGCATAAAACGTCCCCCGAACTCTTCCCATTTTCCGTCTGTGTAGAACTGTTAGGTAGGTATCACTTGCTTTTTATCATGAAGTAATGAAATATTTGAAGATACCGAAAATCCATCGAACCTCGTAGAAATTTTTCTTGTCTTATTCTCTTATTTTCTAGAAAAAGTGTTTCAACGTAGGTATAGTAGCAAGTAGAATTTCCGCCCCCTTGAAACAAGAATAAAAATAATAGCATTGAATTAAAAAAGAAACATGGTTGTCTGTAAAGTTGGTTTACGGACGATAAATTTACGTGATAACCAGTTCACAAAACACTTCATGTGTATAGTATCTCTCCAACCACCAACCACCGAACCTACCTACAACCACCCACAATTTTTTAATTTTGTTCACCCCTTGAACACCAACCTCCGACCCCACATACAACCACAAACCAACAGCCCATAATTTTTGAACATTTTTTCCTCTTCCCCCACACAGTAAATCCCCCCTTCCTAAACACTACCAATCACCCACACATCCTACAACCAATCACCCACTATTTTTGACAATTGCACCGCCCCCCCCCCCAAACACCAAATTCAACCACCCACTCCACCTACAACCACCTACTACTCACCTACTACCTACTCACAACCACCGCCGCCAATCTTTTTGACAATTCCCCCTACACCTAATCACCCTCCATCCTCCCCCATCACCACCACCGCCAATCGCCCACCCCACCTACAACCACCCAACATTTGTGACATTTTTTGTTCACCCCTTAACCCAAACACCAACCTACCACCCCCACATACAACCACCAACCAACAGCCCACCATTTTTGAAAATTTGATCCTCCTCTCCCACACAATAAAGCCAGGCCTTCCTAACCACCACCAATCACCCACCCACTATTTTTGACAATTCCCCCATGCACCAAATTCAACTACCTACTCCACTTACAACCACCTGCTACTCACCCACCATTTTTAACAATTTTTTCCTCATTCCCACCCCTCCCCAGTACAACTATTTTCGACAATTCTCTTCACTACACCCTCAACCCAAATCCAACCACCCATAACACCTACAAAAACTTGCCACTCACCCAACACCGCCAACCACCCACCTACAGCCACCAACGAACCACCAACCATTTTTGACACCCCCTACCAACACCAAATCCCCCGAATCCAACCACCTACCCCACCTACCACATCCTTCCACTCACCCACTTTTTTTGACAACTTTTTCATCGCACCCCATAAAATCAACCATCTCCACCACCAAAACTGCCAACCAATCAACCCACCTACAACCGCCAATTAACCACTCACCATATTTGACAATTTACCCCCCTCCCCCAACCATACCAAATCCCCCCAACACCAAACACCCATCCCACCTACAGCCACGAAGGAACCACCCATTAGCTTTGACAATATTTATCTCACCACCCAAACCAGCTACAACCACCCAGCATTTTTGAAAATTTTTCCCCTCCCCCCCCGCCCACACACACTCCCACCACAACCAACCAACCACCCAACACATTCCCTTTCCACTTTATCGACTTTCTAGGCTATGAAAGCAGCTAGGTAACGTGACTGTGACTGTGACATTTTTCCGTGCGTGCTGCCCATATATTCCAAACCGATTTATTAGACGTTATCACGTCAAAAAATTGTTGGCATAACAGCTCCAAGCGGGGCCGGGCCTGTAACTTACACTCTTAACCATTCCTGTGTATGCGTTCATATTCTGCAGGAATGGAAGGGACCTACAATTTACTGCCGAATACGAACGGCTAACAGAGAAGCACTTTCGATGACTCTTGGAAGATTTGTCCCTTCCTCGCAATAGACAGTACCCCGGAAAAGAACTTAGGTGGAGTCGTCAGGGATCGAACCCATAACCTTCAGCGTGGAAGTCCGACATACTAACCACTACGCCACGGGGTACTTCATTGAATTTAGACAACAAAAATAATACTTAATTACGTAAAATTTTGAAAAAAATTTGTTTAAAAATTCTTAAATTTTTCTTTCAAAATGTTTAGGTTGAAAGTTAATTCATATATATTTTGAAAACTCTTTACTATATAAAATAACTATATTTTTAAACACAATAAAAGAAGAGATTTTTAGCTTTAAGGAAAGATAGGGCATGACTTTGAGGGAGTTAACGTTATTTTTTAATAATTTTGTTTCCAATTCCAGCACCATGACCAAAATATTGCGCTACTAAATACGGGAACCTTAACAAATCTCAACAAAAAAAGTGTTTCTTCTCAGACTGCTTGAATATGTTTACAAAGTCTCTAATCCAAAATAAATGAATAAATCTGTCATCCGAATAGAAACATCGCGTGGGCTTCGGAACATCAAGTACAAGTATAAAATCAAATCAGATTCAATTTGACTCCACATTCAATCAAGCGTAGTTTCTAGCTATGCTGTCTATCTGGTATACCTATATGGTAGACCAAGGGATTAGCCTAATCCTCTGAAGCTGGCAAGCCCTCTCTAGCTGATGTGGATGTTTTGTTGTGTTACCCTGTGTGCTGCCTCCGGCTAAACACACATAATAGTTCATTCTATGCCCAGACCATGTCTGATTGCATTTTTCGCCGTTGGCCTGAGGTAATTTATTAAAATCTTTCGCGCACACAGATTTGCATAACTAATCAAGTGAAGGAAGAGGGGATTTGGGACACACACATATGTACACTGGAGAAAAGAACGTCAGGCGACAAGACGCAACAACAACGCCGACGCTGGCTGGCTCCGACTAGCTGGAGCTGTTCAAACAAGATCACGCTCGTAAAATGTTCCGTCAGTCAACTATACTGCGACTCCTTCCGTGACTGTCACTGAACCGACCGGCACCGCTCCACAACCACGTTGTTGGCTACTTTGACAGTTTTCGCCGGAATAAAATTGCATATGTAATTCTTTTTCTATTCGCGCCAGACTTGTCGTTGTGTCGCCTTTAGGATGTAAATGACACAAGTCAGGTTGAGATAGATCAGCCGTGAATTTTACAAGGATTTCTTTATGTGTCTCTCCTTTCAATGAAACATGTGGACTTTCCAGTTTCGTGTGTGGCCACCATATTTTTTTCTTGATTTTTGCTGAATATTCATCAAGACGAAGGAATTTCCTTGAATATGTTCCTTTTTTTTCCTTTCCTGTGTCCCTTTTCCACAGTGTCTGGGTTTCTCTAGTTGTTGTTGATGATGAATTCAGCTCTAAACAACATGCATAGAGCTCCTTGTTGTTAATTTGTTATCTCTGACCTCCTCCGGCAAGGAAAATCGACCAAACGTTGGACGATGAACGCTATACACAACGCAATGCAACAACAACTATAACGAAAACAACCAATGGAAAGGGCTACCGTGGCTCCATCTTGCGAGGGATTAGCGATCTCTTTGGGGCAGTTCATCATCATCCATTCATCTGGTGGGAGATTACTTGCTATGTACTCATACTCAACTCATGCCTCGAGGGTGCGAGTGTGCATTCGCGATAATCTAACTTGGAGAATGATTTATGAACTTGTTGCGGGGTTTATGTATGAAATCTGAAAACCCCCTTCCTTCCATCTTTGGTTCCTTCCTTCATTTGTGTTTCTGTGTTATGTTGATGATGACAATCGATTGAGGGACTTAGACTCCTTACGTGGAGCGACGAGCAAGGAGGTTAAAGGGGAGAATTAATTGTTTACTTCAGAGTCCGGAGCTGCATGATACCTCGCGTACATGTAGCATTAATCATTTTACATCATCCAGTATCTATATCTATATCTGGATTGTTTATACCTAAATGTATGACGTGTTTCTTGTTTTTGTATATCTTTGCAGTTGTCTCTGGTCCAACTTGCTGCTTCCGATGTAAATGGACGTGGTTATCGAGTCGGCGAACTGAAGAAGTTCTGTTCACCAATTCAGGTGGGTGTTGAGATTCGGTTGGATGAAAAACTGATGATATCCTTGGATCCTTGGATAATTCATTTTGAATAATAGTTGTGATGACATTTTCTTTTCTTTTAATGATTTTGCTTTTTTCTTTGTGTTTTTGTTTTGACAGGTGGAATTCTGGAATTGTATGAATAGGACACTTCAAGGTGAGTAGAACAAGATTTATTTGATAGTAATACGGAAGAAAAAACTGTAGGAAATCAAGATGCGAACGATGTTGAGATACACTGCGAGAATCGCAGAGATTTCTTTGATTAATTTTCACTTGAAAAGGATAAAGTATGTTGATGGAGTCCAAGAACGATTTCAACCTAGCTACCAAACTTCTTTTGATTTCGATAAAACAAATGGCGCCCAATTTGGGACTTAAAAAACTAGCAACAAAAAAGTCCTACGATGGATCCAGAAAGAATATGAAGACAGAAATATAACAGTATTATGATGTATCCTTAACTTCCTAGGGAACCATTGTCAACAAATAATTTTGCAATAATCATGATTAAGATATGAACGCCCTACGCGAACAAGGTTGATGGCCTGAGCTATCACTGAAAGCAGTTAGAGCTAGCTTAAACCAAAATCAGATTAAGCTTATTGAGTCTTATGTTTCGTTAACAGTTTAAAATACAATTAAACTTGCATACCCAACTTACAATATTGCGTATTTAGTACATGTTTTTCTAAATTCTAAACTAGCAAGCAATAGCTTGTATAAAACTTGTAAATATAAGCCGATTTTCAAACACTGAAAATTAAAATAAACTGCTATAATGCTTTTAAAAGTGAGTAGTTGCTTGCACATGTAGTTTAAAAATGGACTGTATAAGGCCTTGCGAAGTTGTTTGATGAAAATTAAAAAAAAATTATTTTGCTACTATAAGGGCCTTCACGACAAGTCGATGCAAGCAACTTGTGTAAGGCTTGGCTAGAATGGCTTTATACAAAATAAATAAATCTGCTAATATCATGATAAGCTGCCATCGAATGGCTTTTGAGGGGGGCCTTTTTATTACATTTCAGGCCAGCTTTGTGCATTTTTACAAGATCTGTTTGCAGCTAAAACAACTGTCAACAGAAGTCTTACAGCAGTTAAATGGCTTGTGTAATATGTGCCAAAATGATTTCAATAAGGCTTTTTTTATTTCTAAAGCCGTATTTATTTCTTAATAAAAAAAAATGACATGACATAAGAAGACTGGATTTGAATGCATCAAAAACAAAACATATTTTTAATTTTCAAAAAAAAATGAATACGTTCCACAATCTTTTCCAAGCCATATTTTGATTTCACATATAATCGGAAACTTACAAAAAACTGTAGGGTCCTGGAAAAATGTGAATAAATGCTGTGGACGGTGTGGATGTGAAATTTCTTTTGGATAAGACTTCGTTCAATGGTATGGTCCTTCACTCGTCTTAAGGCTCTGAACTTCTGTTCAAATACTTTCTGAACATTCGAATACAGTTCTTCTCCTCCCTCAAGCACTCCGAACGAAACAATCCAGTTGTTTGGCTTAAGTCATTGGCAATTATTTAGGACTGGTTTAAACAGTTGAGGCACAAGAGATCCCAAGTAGAAATTTAAGCTTTAAGCAATGACGAATGTAAGAGAAACGCTTGTCAGAAAACAGAAACTGATCGCGTTTTGCCATCAGTGTATTTGTTTTCCCTTCCACCTTGAACTGCCATAAGACAGACCTAATATTTTACTATAGATCATTAATAAAATCATTTCAGAATGAATATCAGAAAAATTTCCGACATTTTCTGTCAACCGCATTATTTTGCCATACTAGAGGCACCATCGACAATCGATTTTTCTATCGAGACTTAAATGTCTTCAAAGATCAAAGCAGCAATCTGATTCGCAGTACCGTACCATAAGCCTTTGATATGCAAATGCATTCCCTTAATCGATACACGCCTCACAATATATTGGACCATATCCAATACTCGATGACCACCATCTCTTCCCAAGCAATCTCTTGCGGCTTTGAAAACATCAAAAGCAGCAAATACCTCGAACACGTCAAATGCCATTGAATTGACCATATGGGCCATCAATTAGATTCCACTCGATTGATCTGACTTTTTTTTACATTACATTGGCGCATGGCTATAATCTGCTCACGCTTCAATGTGACACTATCGTTACAGAGTACAGAGATCGATCTACAACTAGAGTTAGCGTGTAGACTCATAGCTTAAGTATTTTACACACGCATTTATATTTGATTTCTCATTTTACAGCCGTACAACGTGGCTCACAGTGGTCTGGGCGACGTTGCTGTTCTCTGGGCATGTCACCAAGATGCCGGAACGCTTGTGCAACATCATCATCAACCGAGGAACTGATTTATGCGTGCCGCCAAAGCGACGAACAGCATATGTTTTCGTGTTTCGAACGTCAAGAGGCCGGAGATCGATGTTGTGGCAACTCTAGAACTTCAGAGTGTTTACAGGTATAATAAATTTGTTTAACGCTGCCGCCTTAAACTGAAGTGACATTTTGACTGTTTTTTTTTTGTAACAGGCCTGCCGAGAGATATTTGAACCACATTCACCGCAAAAGAAAGCCAATCGAAGGCTGTTGGATCAGACGTGTGGTGAAAAGAATCTGGACGTGTTGAAGTGTGTGAAGAACTTTACCGACATGACACCAGTCACAAATTCGCAGATATGTGAGTTATTGACATTATATAACAAGTCTTTGATCTATCGTTATCGTAACTGTCAATGTTTGTTTTTTAGATCTTCCATGTTGTGAGTTCTCGACTGAGGAGAAATGCCGAGCTACCTGTCGTCAGGCTTTGAAAAATGGTGAAAGCTATGATGTCATTATCGACGATATGGAAGCTGGTGGTTGTGGGCCGCCATTACCACATGATCCACTTTGGCAATGTTTCTTGTCAGCTGGAAAGAAAGTCTTTGTTCCGACATCGACTTCGAATGAAGTCTCTCAGATCAATCAGATAGGAATTGATTCGGCGAAGCTGCACTGTTGCCACAAAGCTATCGCTCCAAAGTGCCGACGTCTGTGTGTGCAGACTTTCTCTAATGACTGGACTACTACAAGGGGATCTTTTGACGTTGACTGCCTTATGCAGCCCAACGAACTCGAGCTCCGCCAATGCATCGACGAAGTAGACGAACCCTGTGAGCTTGGTTGTGATGGGCTGTCATTCTGTACCAACTTCAATAATCGTCCAACTGAGCTTTTCCGGAGTTGTCACTCTCACGCTGATATGGCCGCCAGATCCGATGTGGCTATGTGGACTCTTCGAGGCTACGTAAGTCTCCCCGGAAACAACCTTCCCATTAGGAACATCTCGAAGTGCTCGCCAGAAAAGTGGCGAGCAATAGCCTGCACTCTGCAGATAAAGCCCTGTACTCGAACAAAGCACTATAACCACATCTGTCGCGAAGACTGCTATGAGATCCTTAGTGAATGTATGGACTGGTCGAGGGTTAACACAGGAATCAATGTGGACGCGATTTGCTCTCAACTACACCCTGAGGGCGAGGAAGGTCCATGCGTCTCTCTCAAGCCGTTTCTCGAGCCTAGCGATGCTCCACTGGAAACTGGTGGACATCATGGACTAACGGAGCCTTGCAAAGGACATCCCTGCAACTCTTCCGAAGCTTGTCTCCCAAATCGAAATGAAAGCACTGGATTCCAGTGTATTCCAGGATGTGCCCTAGGCGAAGCTTCTGCTTATATCGTACCCTTCGGTGCCTATGTCCGAATTCCAGTTTCTCCAAACCAAAGGGGGAATTTCAAGGTATGCCGATGTGGCTCTAGCGGGAGGATCGAGCATTGTCAGCCTCTTCCTAGCTTCTCATATGACTCTTGTAGTCTAGGAGGACGGGGTATCGAACATGGAGTTTCGGTCTACTTGGAGTGCAATATTTGCAGCTGCTTTGCTGGAGAGATTACTTGCACCAAGAAACAGTGCCGAATCCCTGGTATTTCTGATCAATCATTTACCAGTCTACCTTGCAACTGTCCAACTCATTATGTCCCGGTTTGTGGAAAGAACGGTAACACATACCATTCAGCATGTGTCGCAAAATGTCTGGGACTGCAAGACAGTGATATAGAGTTTGGAGCTTGTACTTCGTGGAATCCATGTAAAGAAGGTGCTTACACGTGTCCGATGGGTTCTAAGTGTGTGGAAGACCGAAAAATCTGCCTATCAGTCATGCACAGGCCGTGCTTGCAATACCGTTGTGGTAAGAGTTTTTGAAAAAATGTCCTTTCTCAATTTGATAGTTTGCTCTTTTCTTTTTTAGTAAACTTAACGTCGGACTGTCTCAACACAGGAAAGCCGGTGTGCGACACAGAAGGTGTGACGTACCCATCAGCCTGTCATTTGCTGAGTGCAAAAAGCCAACTGGCTCACTTTGGATCGTGCTTCCGCAGCTGTTCTTGGAAGGGTCCAGTTTGTGGAATCAATGGCGCAACCTATCGGAATGAGTGCGAAGCATGGGCGGACTACATCCTTGTAGACTACAAAGGTCCGTGTAAGGAAGTCGGAATACTAGCCTCTGATATGGGACGTCGATGTAAATTATTTAAGTGCCCACGTCCACCCTCGCCTCATTGTTCAAATATTATTCCACCCGGAGCTTGTTGTCCTATCTGCTCCGGGTCTTTTCGTGTAATCTACTCCCGGAAGCAAGTAGATCGGGCTTTGTATGCTTTAAAGGGCAAGAATATGGAACTCTTAACCCTGCGAAGCATCCTCAAAGCTCTAGACGAACTCATCCAAGTTTCAGAATGCCAACTCACAGGTTTCCTCACCATGGAAGTGGATATTTTTGTAGGCATCGTTCCAAGAACTACCAATCCGACTGAAATTCAAATCGAAGCCTGTTCAAGGGAGGCTCAAAAAATAGCAACTTTGATTCAATCTCAAAGTCATCGAGTAACGACGAATTTAGCACTGAGTGCATTAACGGTGGCCAATATGGTCCAACCAACTGTAGAAAGTGCTGGCATTGTGTGGAATGTAATATCAAAATATATCATAATTTTGTGGATTGTATTGATTTTTAGACAAAAGACATTGTAATTTTGTAATTAATTTGATTTTGATTTTAAGTTTATTTAATTTATTATTCTATTTTGTTTATATTTTAGAGTAAAATAATGTGAATTCAAGGTGCCAATACATATTTGTTTTAGTTTAATTTGTCTTTGATTTGTAATTAATAGTTGCTGATAGTTTTTTTTGTGGAATTTGTTGTGTATTTTGTATATGCACATAGTATATTAATGAAATATAATTGTGATATTAGAGTAAATTTTAATAATTGTAAATATGATCAAGCGAATTAAGATTGTTTAAGAATTAAGGACATTTTATATTAGGGAATCATCATCATATTTTTTCGTTACCAAAGTTTTGATATTTTTTTTTTAGAAAATTAAAAGTCAATTGTTAAAAAAAATAATACTCAAGTTATACAATTTTTTTTTTAAGAAAACATTAGTTATTGTCTAGTCTGTAAATAATAAAAATTTATATACTCGTAAGCTAAATAAAATTATTTTAAAATATTTGTTCAGTGTTTAATAAAATTTTACTTAAAGGGCAAGTATTGGTTTAAGCATTAGAGTTTTACGAAATCACAGACATAACAGTTCTGAAAACAAAATTTAAAATATCTAGATCTATAGTGTCAGTTCTGATTTAGTCTTAGGTAAAGTTAAATGCAAAATCTAATCTCCTTAAAAACAACGACTCCAAAACTTAAGGGTCAGTCACATAGGTGGAATTAACTCTGGCGACAATTTTAAACGTTTAAATTTTCAATACACTTTCGGAAGTGGTGGCCGCTACTGTTTTAGTTGGCGTTTTTTACAATCTTTGTTGCATACTTTTTGGTGGAATTAACTATGCAACTTGCTACAAAATTTCGTTATCACTTGACCAGTGGTCTGTTTTGCAAAAAACTGACAGGAAATGGCCAACCAAAAGGTAGACTTAACCTTAAAGGACACCACACAAATAAATTCATCAAAATCATTGAGAGCCGTTTTCGTGGAAAATATCCTCCTAGAATGTTAATTCCAAAAGAAGTCGGACAGATTATTTTTGAAACACTATGTACAAGGCTTGAAGCGAATTGTTTAGACCAGGAATCTATACGGACACAGATAGACAGACAGACAGAACTGTTCGACCCATGTTTTTAACTTTTCTATATCATCGTTTAGGAAGCCAGAGTACGTACGGCTCAATGAGCATCTTCTAGCTCGAAAAATAAAGTTAGCATTACATGAAGCTGCAAGCCATGACCTGCAAAAAAGAGGATGCAAAATATATAAATCATATTTGTGTGCTAGAGAGGAAAGGCCAAAATGAAGACGTCTTCATGGATGCAAATTATAGGAAAATTATGGATGCAGCTTGAAAATTATAGTGAAGACGAGCATGTTCACCTTCATCGTCTGCGCTATGATTGTTGTTGTTGCTTTTTCGTCTGCACTATAATTTGTTGCAGGTCCATGTAAAGCCAACTGTACGTTCAAACAGTTTCAATGTACCGCTTACAAGCCTTTTCATACAAATACATTTTAATCGATGGATATAAAGGGTTTTTCAATAGTCGCGGGTAGATTGTTGGGGGTTGTGGCAGCCATGTTTTTTTGGTGACACTTGTCAAATCGGTTGTTTTCTATTCTTTTTGATGCCAAATCACAATGGCAAGTTACATTTTTGAAAAGCAACCCAATCTAGGTTCACCAGATGACATTGCATCCTCAAAAAATTCGGGTTTTGTGTTGTTTTTGGGCCGAACGGAATCTTGGCGGCATGATTGAGCTGTAATTTTTCAAAAACGACGTTGATGGGGAAGTCAATACCCCACAGAGTTTGTTTCAATCAATTTTAACATTTACCCGCACTTATTAAAAAACCTTTTACTGTACAAAACAATACCATATCAAAGAAAGTTTTATTAAAATAGTTGGAGCTGTTTTTGACAAAATAAAGCTTTTTTTAAGGGCCTGATTCTTGGGTATTTTCTTGGAAAAATCGTTCTACAGTTTTTTTTTTTTTTTTTTTTTTTTTTTTTTTTTGTTAAGACAAACCGAAAGGTAAAAAATTAGCATAAAAAAAAATTGTTGGCACACAGCTCCAAGCGGGCCGGGGCCTGTGACTTACACTTACACTCTCAACCATTACTAGCATTGTTTGTTGAACTTTACCCAGGGTCGCTCCAGGTTTTCTTGACAACTCCAAGGGTTGTCAAAAAAAAACCTGGGTTTTCCCGTTCTCAAAAAAAACATTAGGGCTGCTGATTGTATATGTTTCACAACGCACAAAATCAAAAGTTTCCATTTTGCTTTATTTGTTCGATTTTTATTTATTTTCATCGAAATTAATGCATCCGCTTGCATTTCTTTTACCATTTGTTGAAAAAAGTATATGAAAAATCAAATACAGAAGAAAAATACACAAGAAATGCTTGACAGCAAAACTCACTTCCACAGCTAATTCGTTACCTCAACTCGCCCCAGCTAAATAGCAAGATCGACTTCAGGGTGACTTCAGGACGACCCCAGGTTTCAAAAAACAGAGAATTTTGTATTGAGGGCGAGTTGAGGTAATTCAAAAAACGCGCTGTGGCGACCCCAGGGCGACCCCAGGGTGACTTCAGGGCTCAACAAACAAAGCTACTGTGAGTGCGTTGATATTCTGTAGGAATGGAAGAGACCTAAATTTTACCAACGAATCCGACCGGCTAACAGAGAAGAACTTTCCATGACAATAATTACTGTTGGCGGATTTGTCACTTCCACGCAAGAGGCAGTACCCCGGAAAAGAACTTAGGTGGAGTCGTCAGGGATCGAACCCAGAACCTTTGGCATGACAATCCGACACACTTACCACTACGCCACGGGGTAAAAATAAGCATATGCAGGAAAAATGTAACAGGCTAGAAACTGGGTTTCTTAACAATTTTAACAGATATCGAAATAATTTAAACGCAATTACAAAAACTGATATTTCTTATAAAACGTAAGGCTTTAACGAAATTTTTATTATTAGTTCTGACAGCGAAATGTCCGTTAACATGTGTCAGTGTACAACAACGTATAAGTCTTTTCTGAAATCCCCGAAAAATGATATCAAAATTGGAGATATGCCCTTTCTGTTCAACGATTTTGTTCGTACACAAAAGTATCAATCATGTTCTGAAACATAATTGACGAATAAAAAGACACCCTGTATAATTGTTTCACTCAATTTTACAAAAAAGAACAGCTCAATCTTATGATTCTCTATAACAATTCACAATCGCAAACCTCGGTCCACAAACGGGACTTGAAATCAATTAAAATTGTCTCCCATTTTAGAAGACACCAAAAGCGATTCTCTGAATCAGATCAGTTACGAAGCGATGCGATAGTGAACTTTTATTCTGAACTGTGAAATAAAACCGCAGATCTTCTCTCACTAATCAGTCGCTGCACAGCTCTCGTTTGAATCACACTGCTCAATTCAATTTAAACTTTAAATATATAGAATTGATTAAGTATTTTATTAAGAGTTTTGTTTTTTGAAAATAAAAAGTTTTATTAGAGCCGTAGTTTTTTTTTCAAAACCTCTCTACAATGAGGTGTCTTTGTGTGTTTGTTATAGCTTTAGCGCTGGCAGCTACAGGTAAGCTCAATTAATTTATCAATTTCATTTTCATTACTTAATCAATTATTATTACACTGTGGTGTGAAAGATTCAATTGATTTTTATTTTTTGTTCAAAAACAATGGGTCAATGGTCAATTAATGACAAAAGGCATAGTGCAAATATTTGTTATTGAATGGAATGTGTGGGTCCATCAAATTGTCCAGACACAAAATTTGATAAGAACATAAAGACCTATCTTCAAAAGTCTATACATTATGTACAGTAGGTAGATGGTATATTTGTTTTTGTAAATAATATTTAATTTGCGGTCAGTCATTTCAATAATTCTCCGTCGTGATCTGATTTTATTTATATGCAAATTTATTTTGTTCTTGATAAGACTTTGGAAAAGGGAGAAATTAATAAATTATTATTTTATTTATATAAAACTGAAAAACGGATTGTAGTTACTTGCCTATGTAGTGAGTAAGGACAGATAATGCAGTAGATTGATACGGTTAATTATTATTTACTGAAAATAAAGTGCTACGGATAACTGTTTAATCGTCTTTGGACATGGTCTGTTTTTAAATGGTCTTTACGGTATACTATGTAGCCTCGCATGGTGGTTCTTAACCCCTTAATCAATAATCACAATGTTTTTTTGAATGATCACATATTCAGTACACAAAAATGTGCTTATCGTGATACATTTTATAAAAGCCTTATGGTAAATATAGAATTGAAAGTAATTCAATAATGGTATATGAATTCATAGTTTTTAAACTTGAGCAGGGTCATACAACAGGATAAAAGAAAGGGTTAGAAATGGGATTTTAAATTAAATTATTGGGAATTGTTTTCAATATGTCACTTATTTAATTATTCAACAAAAACTTCATATTTGGTAGACTTTTTGTTTTGTATTAATTTATGCCTCGACAGCACCCAATGATCGAAAATAAAACGGAAGTTCATTAAAAAGTGAAATAAACTGCCTTCTAACCATAAAAGAATTTAAATGACGAATTTATTTTTTGACTAATTTCGAAAACTTGAGTCTGCGCAGAGCCGAAATTATAATTTTCGACACTTGATATGACATTATCAAGCCGTTATGACAATTTTGGATTTTTGTATGGTTTGGAGGCATTTTTTAGAATTAATGAAGTTTTTATCATTATCGTTTTGAAAATATTAACTTGCTTTCACAAATAAAAATGAAAAAAAGTTCAAATTAACAAGACAAAAATAGTATAGTGGGGAGTCTATTCCCCTCCGTTTACCCGAAAGGTGCAAATTTATAAAATAACGACTAATATTGACAAAAAAAAAAATATTAAAAAAACTGTAATTCCTGCAATGCCATGCCATAAACGGCATGGAATTGACCCCCCCCCCCTCCCCTCCTATACGATTTTTGTCTTGTCTTAACCCAATCTATTCGCTCTAGCTTTTTGGTGCACCTTATACCGATCACTCTGTATACGATCTTAGATAGTTCTATGGAGGTTTTGATAACAATCTTGCCTGACATAACGATGAAGTCGAAAAAATTGGATCAGACGATATATGTTTGTCTTTCTGTATCGGCCTTAGCGGCTGGACCGATTTGTTTCAAACTTGGTAAATACTAAGTGTTTTAAGGTAGTCGTACACAGAAGTTTTGAAAATTGGTATTTTAGCTTCAAAACTTACGAGATTTTCCACACAAAAGTCAACGCAAAGCTTATTTAATCTCAAGATGTCTCCAAAAATTTTGCTAAAGTTCTCTCAGTGTTTTTATAATTTTTTATAATGTCGAACTTGTGAGCCATTCGACCTATGTATTTCGTCAAATAATGGAAATTTTATATGATTCAATAAAAATTGCAATATCTATACAACGATTTTTTGGGATCTTGATTAAAAAAAAAAAACTATCTTTGGTTTTTGAGAATGTAAGCAGGTTTTTTTTTTCAATAAGGGCGGGTAGATGTTGAAATGCAATAAAACATGGTGTGTGTGAGGTGTTTACAAAATTCTTTTTTTCGTTTGAAAAGCCCATTATGAATGGAATATGACATCGTTCAAATATCCTTTACGGTTGCAAGAATCGAAGTGGCCGAATTTTCCATACATCTTCCACATATACCCGTCTGAACTTGAACTGTGGCCTGTGCAATGTCCATCTTAAGGACATCGGTCGATTGAGGTTCATTAGCATAGACCTACGACTTCGAAAACCCCCAAAAAAAGTCTGGAGGGGTCAAATGGCATGACCTTAGTGGCCAATTCAGGTCAATCCTGCGAGAGATAAACCTGGCCTCAAAGCGTTTATGCCGGATCGCGACGTGACGAACATTTCGTCTAGGTACATATGGTTCAATTTGGTTCATAATGAACTTTTAAGTTATTTTGGTTATGTAGCACTCGCCAAAGTACGGACCAATTATGCGGCCGCCAAAAGCCCAAAGTCCACTTCAAACAATGATTTTTTGAACTTCGTTTGTTGTCCTCCCTTATACTGCAATTTTTCTTGTTAACACAGCCTTTCTTCCAAAAAGGGGGGGGGGTCCTCTTCCAACTCTTTTGAGGCCCGGTCAGCAAACAAACGGCGCGGCGGGGTTGTCTGGGGTCATGAACTTTGAGCTCCTGTACAAGTTGTATCTTAAAATGTGCGACAGGCAGAGTTTTTGTGCACGGCAATCAATCGACGGCTTTGGGTTCTCTTGTACTTTTTCACTGATTGTGGCGATGTAATCGGCCCACCATGCATTTCTTTAACATAAGAATGTTTCTTAAATTGGACCACCAAACGAAGTTTTGACTGCGAAGGGCCACAACGTTTACCGTAAAATGGGCTCAAAGTTAATTTATTTTATCATTTGGACGTGCTGTTCAATTGTGTACCTTCTCATAGTATTTTGAATTAGTGTATAATACACAATAGATTTGACAGATGTCAACAACACAACATGGCTGAAACAAGCCGCAAGGATTTTCCCGTTCCAATTGAAAAACCTGCACATTCATGTTGTGCGGCTTAAAAAAATGTCTGTACCTCAATCGAATTTTGATGACACATCATGCAAAATGACAGTCTTCTTTTGTGAAACAATTATTTTTCAAAAAATCTGGTTATCAAATTACCAGCCATGTAAAAATAAATATCATAACAGAATTCTACCGATTTCACATTATGTTTCAATTTGAATTTGTTTTATTTTAAAGCTTCTGCAACAAAACCTCCGAAATGGGACGCCACTTACTACGTCAGTGGAACTTTAAACATCCCTTATGCTGAAATTAGGGAACCCTTCTTTGCATGGTATGACAGCCATACCAGACGTTCTCGTATTGATTACTACGGTGGCATGGTAAAAACTTACCAACTTGCCAACGAAGCTAAATATGGAACATCGCTCAAACTTGCGCCAGTTACAACATCCACTGAACTCAATAAGGAAACTTGCTTGCAAGTAAATGGTTCTGCTGAGTATGTCGTCGATATCCAAGCAATTCTTCCCGACGCCAAAACTTTCGTTCTTATCGGAACCGAAACACTTTTGGGTATGGTGTGTGATATATTCCGTTTAGAGGAAACTATTGGCATGAAGAAGAACATCTATACTTTGTGGGTAAGGTATAAAAAGTCACCAAAATATCCAGCATCCCGTCAGCCGATTCCAGTTCGATATGAGATGAAAGGATATAATACTCTCTTGGGATCCCATTATGACCATTACTATTTAGACTATGAGAGCTACGCCAATGACGATGTTCCCAATGAAGTTTTCGAAATCAGTCCAGGTAAGAGTGAAGGGAGTTAATTATCAAGAGTTCACATGAAGTAATTTTTTTTTTGTTTTTGTGTGTTTCAGACATGCCATGCCAAAGTTTCCCTGGTCCTGGAGAAGGTCACTATGCTACCTTCAATCCCATGCAAGAATTCGTCCATCCCACCAGAGATCACCATGTTGAAATGGAATTCGCAAGATTCAAGGGCAAACATGGAATTATGTACATGAATGAGACTGAGCACGAGTTCCGCAAGAATATCTTCCGTCAGAATCTCCGTTACATTCACTCCAAGAACAGGGCAAAGTTGGGATATTCCCTGGCTGTGAATCATTTGGCTGATAAAACAGAAAGCGAACTTAAGGCTCGACGTGGATTCAAGTCATCCGGAATTTACAATACTGGAAAGCCCTTCCCCTACAAAACTCAGAAACTCAAGGACAATCTTCCTGAACAATTCGATTGGAGGCTTCTTGGAGCTGTTACTCCTGTCAAGGGTAAGTTTGATTAAGCCGACATGCTCTTTCATACGACTTATCAATTTTAAATTAGATCAATCGGTTTGCGGTTCCTGCTGGTCGTTCGGTACTGTTGGTGCGATTGAAGGAGCCTTCTTCCTAAGCAACGGCGGTAACCTTGTCCGACTCTCCCAACAGGCTCTCATCGATTGTTCTTGGGAATTCGGAAACAATGGCTGCGATGGTGGTGAAGACTTCCGTGCCTACCAATGGATGATGAAGACCGGAGGAATTCCAACTGAGGAAGAATACGGTGGCTACTTGGGTCAAGATGGTTTATGCCATGTCGATAATGTTTCCAAAGTTGCCAAGATCTCAGGTTTCGTCAATGTAACATCCAACGATCCGAATGCCTTTAAGATTGCTTTGGTCAACAATGGACCATTGTCCGTGGCTATAGATGCATCACCCAAAAGCTTTAGCTTCTATTCGCATGGAGTTTACAGCGAGCCTACATGTAAGAACGATATCAATGGACTTGATCATGCAGTTTTGGCTGTTGGTTATGGAAAAATTAATGGCGAAGAGTACTGGTTAGTGAAGAACTCCTGGTCTACCTACTGGGGTAATGATGGTTATATTTTGATTTCGACAAAGGATAACAATTGCGGAGTTATGACTACACCAACTTATGTAGAAATTGCTTGAGAGTTGAGTAGTCATGTTCAGATAGGTTACACAAATTATTTAGGGTTCTTTTTTAATAAAAGTTTAAATAAAAATATGAAGTTGTTGTTGTTTTGTTTTTGGAAGATTTTGTCGAATGGTGAGTTCGAAAGCGGATAAGCCTTCTTTGAACGAAGAGAAGAGGTGGTTGCCATGGATTAACTCTGGCACTTAAATGCGAGCAAAGATTTATCCCCCGAAAACCAGTACTTAATGCCAACAAATTTGGGCTTTCAATTCTCAAAATCTCATAACCTTTTGCTTGTATTTTTTTACAACCCACGTACCTAAACGATTTAATTTCTTTGCTCAAAAACTGAAGATATGTTACTCAGACGGACTATATTTTAGTCTCCCGTCTTCCTAACCATTGTATCGTGTTCCAGGTGAAAATTCTGGCAATAAAAATGGTTCTATCTTGCTCAAGGAAAACATAGTATACAAGTCGAATATCTGCATCTTCTCAGACTGCCAAGCAGTCCTGAGACCATTCGGTGCGGTCATCAACTGCTTGCTACTGTAAGTTGCCCATCGCTACATGTGAGTTTATACTAAAACAAGATCTGGTCAAAACTAGATTCAAAACGCACTCAATGTTTGTATCTCTTGGCAGATCTCATCTAAGCTCGT
Source organism: Platycheirus albimanus (assembly GCA_916050605.2). Lineage (NCBI taxonomy): Eukaryota > Metazoa > Arthropoda > Insecta > Diptera > Syrphidae > Platycheirus > Platycheirus albimanus. The sequence goes on along the minus strand of OU696696.1, from coordinate 369,402,171 downwards.
CAATCGGTGTCATAACTGGACACACTGCCTTATGGGTAGACACGCAGATGGTGCGTTTTGTCAAGCGACTTCTGCAGAAGTTGCATGGACGAGGAGGAAGAAGAGACTATCCCACACTTTTGTCCATTAAAATGGCCCTCCAAGTTGACTGGAGGATCTCTAGTTTACCGGCTCCTATTTCGCACTCCGAGCAGTCGACTTCTACCTGGTCGGCCCACAAAAGATAAGGTCTTCCTTGGCTTCTGATTCCTTCTCGTACGACGTTGCAGACTTTTGCCATCCACCCAATCGAACCCAACCGTTGAATACAGATTTACCTGACCTAGGTTATGTATTCGTGAGGTACTTCATGCGACTGGAAAAGAGTATAAACTTCTGCACCGATCATCACCATTGGTCTGAACTGCGTATTTTTGTTTCTTCTCCATAGAGTCTTACTACTAAATTAATTGCTTAGCCAAAGAAAACAGCGATTAGGAAGTTGTTCCATGTGCTGGCAAACATGTCCAGGTAGACAAATTCACGTTTTGACCAAGTCGATTGTGGGATGCGACTTTTGTTGATGATACTTCAACTTCCATTCTGCGTGTTGGTGGATCCATAGCAGTTAAGGCACGTCTATGTCGTCAAAGGCGTCGACATGCAATTGACAAAAACAGCTAGTGAGTAGTGAAGGTACCATTTATTTTATTTCAACCTAGACTTTGATGGAAAGATGTACTAATTCAGACAAGACAAATATATCAAGGATCAAGCAACTCAGCAACGGAGAAGATGAAGGCAAGAAAAATTTCGATTGAGAACAGGGAAGTACAGATTTCAGGTCGACCCTTTCAAGCTATTCAACGCATATTCAAAGGATACGACGAATAAGCAAACGTATGAACTACAGATCAAGCTTTTGAATTTCTAGGATAATCTAAATAGTTCAGAAAGTCAGCTGAAAAAAATCTAGCATCTGAAAAAGGGTATTTTCAAGAAAAATATTGAGAAGTTACTAAATTCTAACTGACTTACCTAGGATTTCTTGATTTTTCTTTTCTTTTTATTTCTTAAAATTTACAAAACATAACCACAAATTTTAACCTAAGCAATCAATTGTTCAGCTGTTTGCTCATCGAATGGCTCATTCGGCAATCGAGCGGGATTCTGAAACAAAAATTCAATTGTTAGCCAATATTTTGCTTGTATCTAAGCTAAAAGCAGCTCACAATATTCTTCGCTCTTTTCTCCAGAATTCCATAAGCAAAGTGGTTAATGATAATGCCAGCTGGCAGCGCCACACCTTGCACTCGATAAATGCTTCCATCTTTGCCTTCCTTTGCCACCTCATGCACTGCTGAAATAGTGCATTTGCCCAGAAACCTGGTTGAGGCGATCATTGGCCCACGAGAGATGTCAATATGTGTACCGACTCGGTAGAGAGTGACTCGTCCTTGATTCTGGGACAGAATACTTGGGATTTGTTCTTTTTTGTAACGATTGTCGTTAAACATTTCGATTGCGACTTCGCTATTGACTTCGAGCCGTTCGATTTTAATGTCTCTTGCTGCTAGCTTAATCATTTCGGCAGAAATAGCTTGCAGTTCGCGGTTAGAGGGTGACCATCCTTGGGCAGAGAGGTATATATCATGGACGAAGCTACCAGATTTGACTATAAATAGGAAAGTTGTTAGTCGTGATTGATGTTAATTTAGACTAGAACCCACTATTTGGTCCGGGAAAGCTGTGAAGTTGAAGTCCGGCTTCGTCTTTGAAGCTGTCCTGAAGGGCGGCACCAAGCATAAACGAACAACTTCTCCAAAATGCTCTAAAATGCAAATGAATATTCATTCTCAAGAAAATACTCTCATTGCTCTGCTCTTACTTGTTAACCAAATGCGGATCAGTGACTGTAAAGTTAAGCAGCTGTAGCGTGCAGGACTCCTGAAGAGGTCTGTACATGTCCCATGGAACATTGCCATCAACCAAAGCCAACGCTGACCTCTTGCAATGACCCTCGGTTAAATGCTGGGCACAATTAAATGGCGTAGAGATTCCCCGATTCATGACCAGGGTCACATCTTCCGGTAGTCCCAGATAACGAACTTCGATTTTATCAATACGACCTACACTTTCTTGTTGTCGTTTCGTCTCCTCATTAAAGAGTTGATTTCTTTTGGCAATCGATTCTGTTGTGGACATAGCTCCTGAAGAAATTAAAGGTTATGAGCTTGAATGAAACTGAAACTGTGAGGTTTCTTGAGAGATAAACTTACGAAACGATGTGTATTTTGAAAGAACTTGCAAGGACTTCCATTGCTGGGCGAACAGTTTTGTTGCGAGAGTCATTTTTAAGGTGGATTCTTATTAAATACAATTATTTTTTCGGTGTTATTCAATATTTCCGTAGGATAAACCGAAAACGAAAAGTTTTAATATTTTCTTTCAGCTGATGATGTTCAGTTTGACACTGACAGCTGTGGCAGTTTGCGGCATGGATGGTGAATAGTTAAGCCAGTGATGCCAATCCAAAAGTATTTTGAAAGGTGAAAAGGTTTTTCAAACAAATTTGTAATGTCTTTTTTTAAACGTCAAATCATCCGGAGGAAGGTGAGATTTTTGAAACGTATGCATACGTTGGTTGGTCATACTTTCAAAATTGTTTTGCTTGGGTGATTTCAAATACCGAATAGTTTGTCAAAGTGATGATTGTTTGAAAATAGCTCTTCTCATGCGCCCGTAAAAATATATTGTAGGTTTCAACAAAAACTGTCATTTTCACTCACATTTTACTTCCTATTGGAATCACCTTGTAAGCAGGACGACCTTATTTGTTATAGTCAACTTTGTTTATATAAATCTAGTAGTCATTCTTTATGTTTGATTTATCTGTCAAATAACGTACAATAAATGTTCTCTTCTTATTTCAACCTGCAAGGAATACACACGTGTTTTCTTAATTATTAATCGCTTTGCTATACTTCCAAATAATATTTAATTTCAATCACGAAACTTTCATTCACAATAACTAAAGTTGTTCAATTCATAAATGTTTAACCCGGACGCCACACATGCCAGCTACTGGCAAGACAGTTGCAATACACTCACATTTACCACTCACACAGACAAACATCCAGAAAACTTTAACACATAGGTATCTGAGAACAATGTAGTAACTTGCTCGCCAGTTATGGCTGAATCACAACGACGCGTTCACCTCAGCCTCGCGTACGTTACGTCGAACGAGCTTTACGGACGCGTCGAGATGAAAGATGACATTTGAGTAAATGAACTAATCGAAAATAATAGTTCTAAGGAAACAAATATTTTTTTAGAGTATCTTGTTGAGAAGGTTTTTGTATAAATGAATTATTGTACACCAAAGAAGCGTCCTGGCTCCTAAGTCCCTCACTCGCGGAAAACTCCGCTAAGTTCTGTGATCGAATATGTAGTTCAAAACCTTACTTGGGTCTGGCACATACACAGAGTAAAATCCTTTCGAATCAAGGAAACATACTATTGACAATCCTTATAATATTGCGTGCATTCCACTTCCACAAAAACAAGATGTTTTCGCTCATAAAGATCCTTGTTTGGATTTTAATCTTTCACTGATTGCACTCAAAAGAGGCGCGGAGAAGTATACACAGCCAATTCTATAAATTCACACCCTTTTCAAACTTTTTTTTTTATTTGTTCCAAATCCTTAAAAAGGTTAAAACTTTGCTATACATAAATGCACAGATTTAGGAACAAAAATACAACAAGGCAATGATGCATTGGCCGAGGGATATCAAACCATTTTTGAAATTTATTGAAAAAACTCAAGTTGAAACACACAGAAACAGTAATAATAATTATTTGAAACGTCAAACGCGCGCAAATGTTCAAACATTTCAACTTTTGCTTCACGTTCGCTTCATGCTACGAGGTTTGTGTACTTACTTTTTGATGCCAAAACGTAACGTTAAAGCTCAACGCCTCATTGTGAGCATTATACACGAATTCCTATGTCTGAACTTTAGCGTTCTGTCAAAGCGAAGCTCAAAGCGTCGTTGTGAAGCAGGCATTACTGGCATGTGTGGCGTCAGGGTTAGCCCAACCTTAGGGCAAGACCGCACTAGCATTGTTCAATTTCAACGCAGTTCCACTGAGTTACAATCAAACCATATACAGTCTTACCATTAACAGACATCTAGATTTTCCACCAAACAGAAGTTTGTTCACGTAGCGTAAGTTCCAGCGATTTTGACACATGATGCAACTTGCTTGACAGTTACTTTCACGAGTCTAGATAGGTTTACTGCTGGAACACAATGGAGCCGGAGCCGGAACCGCAGCCGCAGCCGTATCGCATGTCAAAATATTGAATACACACGAATTCAATGTTGTGAACACAACGAGACGGATCCGCAACCGCAGCCGCAAACCGCGACGGACGAGTTGGCCAACTTTTAATAAATACGTGCGTATTTTTGACATTCCATACAAAAAAAAAAAAAAAAGAGCAACGTGCTAATAAAATCCTTTTAGAAATTAGGTCAGGTAATTAAAAATTTATTGAAAAGACTATACATGATGCGATATATGTTTTATCATCTTTTATATTCATATATATGTATGTTTCTCAGTGGAAATTGTAAAAAAACGTGGAGTACGTACGACTCCATTGTGGGCACTTCTAATTAGGTACGTACGGCATGCGGTACGGTTGCGGCTGCGGTTCCGGCTGCGTTTTTCTATTGTGTTCCAGCAGTTAGTGGGCCATCTCATTCACGGAATCAATTAGGATTACTGGAGCCCATTAATTCTTTATATTAGCCCGCAAGACCGCATTTTAAAGAACACGTACATACACAATGGTGGAAGTTTTCAATTTTGTTAAAACTATTCGGTCTTGTAAATTCTTAAAGGTGCCTTTACATGAAGCTGCAAGCCCTGAGTTGCAAATAAAGAGGATGCAAAATCAATAAATCATACTTGTGTGATAGAGAGGGAAGGCAAAAATGCAGACGGTCTTCATGGATGCAGATTATAGGAAAATTATAGATGCAGCTTGAAAATTATAGTGAAGATGAAAATGTTCGTTTTCATCGTCTGCACTATGATTGTTGTTGTTGCGTTTTCGTCTGCATTTGCAACTCCATGTAAAGCCACCTTAAAACAAAAATAAAAATCAACTTCTTACACCACGACTCTTAAAACTTCAACAGTTGTAGATGCACCGTGGTAGAAACATCCGCGCCCACTGAACTGAACTCACCGCTCCGCCATTGCTGTCTGTTTGACATTTCGCGAAATTTGTGTTTTGTCACTCTGCGGCATAAAAAAAAGCTTGTTGTTCGTCTTTTAACAAATTTCTCAATTTTCTTGAATTTCTCCGAATAAAAACAAAAAGATTCCATAAAACATGGCTCTAGACCTAGCAAGAGATATTCCCCACTCTGGATTCAACTTCGACAACTGCAAGAGGTAATTATTCCGCTTCTAACTTGCTCGGTCATTCTCCAGCCACATAACCTATGAATTAATAATTTTCCCAATTTCTTTGTTTTCCCTTCCCTCATCCAAGGAATGCACAACTCATGCAAAATGGATTTGTCCCTCCAAAGGTTGTTAAGACCGGTACAACTATCGTTGGAATCATTTACAAGGATGGTGTGATTCTGGGTGCTGATACTCGAGCAACTGAGGGGCCAATCGTGTCTGACAAGAATTGTGCCAAGATCCATTACTTGGCCAAGAATATGTAGTAAGTATCGAAGCATTACACTATTCCTCTAGGAAATCTATAAATAAACCCTTCTCAGCTGCTGTGGAGCTGGAACAGCTGCCGACACAGAAATGACCACTGACTCAATCGCTTCTCAGCTAGAACTGCATCGCTTGAACACTGGTCGTCAGGTTCCAGTTGTTGCGGCCAATACTTTGCTCAAGCAAATGTTGTTCCGCTACCAGGGACACATCAGTGCTGCTCTTGTTTTGGGAGGTGTTGACAAAACAGGCGCATACATCTATAGTATCCATCCTCATGGTTCCACCGACAAACTTCCATATGCCACAATGGGATCTGGAAGCTTAGCAGCAATGTCCGTCTTTGAGTCGCGCTGGAAGCCCGACATGGAAGAAGAAGAAGGCAAGCTTCTTGTCCGTGATGCCATCCGTGCTGGTATCTTCAACGATCTGGGATCTGGATCCAATGTTGATTTGTGCGTCATTCGAAAGGATTCTTGTGATTATTTGAGGAACTATGAATTGTCTAACAAGAAGGGAGAAAGAAAGGTAAGCTCGATAAGACTTGGTCACAAATCTAAATCTAAACGTGTGACTTTTTCAGTTGAATTATGATTTCAAATTGGGAACCACCGCTGTGCTGAACACAAAAATTCACAAATTCGAAGTCACTGAAGAAGTATTGCCAGTTCCAATGGAAGAATAAGATTTGTTTGTTTGGTTAAGGAAGTTTATGATTTGAATTGTAAAATGATTTATAAAATTTAATCCAATGAGGGAGTAAAGCGGGTGCGTCCCATTTTTCTAATAACTCTTGATTGTGTTTATTGAAGAAGGCAGATCATGGTAGCAACGATGCGATGTCGATGTCACTACGCGCAGCGCATATTTGGAATTTGGGAACAACAATGGAGTTTTAGTGTAACACCTTTTCTTTAAAAATAACACCGAAATTGCATTTAAGGATATAAAACAAAGAGGCCGCCTTCATGGTTGCAAAAAGTCATAGATGGATTTAAGGTGGCTCTTGCCATTGCGAAGTTCACGCCAAACGTTTTGTGAGCCCTCTTCTGAAATTGAAATCCCAGGACAAAATTCGGAAGAAGATTCTCCTAATTCTCTTAAAACCACACTAACCATCTTTTATGGCACACTCCGTAATAATTTCGAAGATGGCAAGGAATTAACGGATGTGTGACTGTGGATTGAAGTTGGGGAAAAGTATTTTATTTGGCATTTTCGAAGAGACGGACTGGTGGACAAAGACAATGAAAATAAAAGAGAAATTGGAATGGAAACTTATTTTGGTCACTTTGACTTGCGGTTTTCATAAAATCGATATAATGAACAAAGCATCACGGTAATGGATGTATTAGAAGGTGAAACAAACAACGAAAGATCATAAAACAATGGAATCAAAGTTCTAGCATTACAAAATTTAATAAAATCAAAGAAAAAGCGCAACTACAGTAGGGAACAGTAACATTTTTGTTGATTGGTCGTCCAGAAGCATCTGAAAGCTTCCACCCCCTAGTAGATGACAGTTCACGTTCCAAAAAGAGGAGCAAATGGACCCAAACTTGATATCATATAGTCAATACCGGAAGCACTTTTAAAGTGCAAACTAGTTAGGTTTGGCCAAGCTGATGATATTTACAACATCCAAAGAATGACGAGCGCTGTCATTCTAAAATTCGCAAGTATTGAAGTTTAGGAGGCGAGAATGGGTCTGACTAAATGAAGATAAAACGAAAGTATATGCTGTCCTCTCGTGCAGAACATCATCACCGTAGGCTCGGACAAAACGTCACAATGCACAGATATAACTTTGAGGTTGTCAAGTACTTTGTCTATTTGGGTTCCACTATAACCTCTCAGAACAACATCAGTGAAGAGATCAGTCGAAGAATCACTCTTGCCAATCGCTGTTTCTTCGGGCTAAAAAGGCATTTTAGTTCCAAAGCCTTCTCTCAAAGGATCAAGGAGACACTAAACAAGACCCTAATAATCCCAATCCTGCTGTATTGGAAAGTAGCGTGGACGCTGCCACATTTCGATGAAAAGCGGCTGAGGTGTTTTGAGAGAAAGATTCTTCGGTGATATTTGGTCCTGTATGTATCAATGGAGTATGGAGGAGAAGATTAAATGACTGTACGGGCTATAGTGACATTAACCGGGTCAAAAAGCTGAAAACACAGCGACTTAGATGGCTTGGACATGTTGAGTGTATATTCAACTCCAACACTGAAACTGAGGTCCAACGCAGTTCTGGAAGACCCCATCAAAGGTGCCGTAATTTTTTGACCTATAGTCAAAATGAAAAACACGCTGCAGAAGACTATTAAATAAATACTAGGCATCAAATTTTAAGCAAATCAGACCACCCGTTTTAGCTTCCCTGTTTTTCAAAACTTGCTTGTGCACCTAGTTCCTTTATTTTCGAGTTGCGAACATAAAATCCTAACCTTTAAGATAGTCACTCAACAGTTTGCTGTTGAGCTAGCTCTCTTTCCAATTTCAGCAAAACATACAAATTATACAAAAAGAAACCACTGCTCTTCCCCCCATAGACCCAAAGAAGATACCTACGTACTTAATTTTCAGAATTTCAAGTGTTTCTTTCAATACGTTGAATATAAAAAATTAAATGAGAATAAAGGCATTTTTCTGGGTTTTTTTTTCGAAGGACTAATTAATAAACTTCTTCAAAAGTAATGAAAGTGAAGACAAAATAAATTTGAATACGATTTGGCCGAAAATAATCAAATATTCACTTACCCCGTCGTGTATCGAGATCTTTGGTTTGTCCCTTGTCGACAATAAGCATTCCATTTTCTCTGTTGACTCGTAAACAAATTGATTGTGCTCCTTGCTTCGCTTGAATACTACACAACATTTTCATAGTTCTCATATTAAATTAAAAACGAAGTAAAACAAATAACATTGAGAATGTAACCGGAACCGGAGCTCTTTCAATAAACCGACACCATCACAATTTTCATATTTCAAATAGTTTTCACCATGATTTTCAAATAAACCGCCATATTTTCATATAATCTCACCACTACCGTTGCTCGTGAGAAATCACAACAACAGAAACAGAGCAGAAAAGCAAAATGCGAACCTTAAAAATCGATTTCCTGTTATTAGTTCGATTAATTTTTTGAAAAAAATTATCGCAAATCATAAAGACTACTTCAAAATGTATATTTCAATACTTTTCATAAAAAAAATCGGCCCGGATTTAAGAATTAGAATACTTTTTCAACCCGCACTTCACTCACAGTACGCATCGCACGAAATTCACCGCCGAACTGAATAAACAAGAAGACAACGACGATCGAAGCGGTTCATTTTTTCATTCCACCACAGTGCACTTAAGTGTGCATTAGTGTGTGTAAGTGTGGACCAGATCCAATTTTGACGGTTCTTATGCAAATGGTTGGTCTTTGAAGCCTTAAAAATAATCGATGGAATTTCTCACTTAAATTTTCCAGACACCAAAATTATAAACTCAACAAATATTTTTTGAATAGGTGCGAACTCAAGGGGTTATTAAGCGTTAAAATCAATTAACCCAAAAAGAGTGATTAGGAAGGTTGGAAAGGAGATACCGATGGTTATTGGTTTTTAATGACTGTATATCGCAGTGGGCGGGTTTTTTGAAATACCTCAACTCGCCCTCAAGAGAATATTCTCTGTTTTTCGAAACTTGGGGTCGCCCTGAAGTCACCCTGAAGTCGATCTTGGTATTTAGCTGGGACGAGTTGAGGTAACGAATCAGCTGTTGAAGTGACTTTTGCTGTCAAGCATTTCTTGTGTATTTTTCTTCTGTATATTTGATTTTTCATATAATTTTTTCAACAAATAGTAAAAGAAATGCAAGCGGATGCATTAATTTCGATGAAAATAAATTAAAATCGAGCAAATAAAGCAAAATGGAAACTTTTTATTTTGTGAAAAATATACAATCAGCAGCCCTAATGCGTTTTTTGAGAAATAGAAAACCCAGGTTTTTTTGACAACTCTTGTAGTTGTCAAGAAAACCTGGGGCGACCCTGGGAAAAGTTCAATAAACAAAGCTAGTACTACGGACATATTGTTTAAGCATCGCTTATAAAAGTAACGATGAGAAAAACACTTTGACATATAAACCAAGCTTTCTGACGAGGAAAATATTTATTACATCGTCCTGGAAAACCTTATTAAAGGGTGTTTTTAGGAGCTTTAGAACTACAAAATCAAATAAAACAATTATAATACATTAACTGTCATAAAATTTACTTTATTGAAAGATTAAAGATAATTCTTTGACATTTTTATTTACAAATGATTTCTCGCCACTGGGGCTGGCTCGGATGTCGTCCAATCTTGAGGTCCAATTTTGGATCCCTCGTATGTCGGCAATAACTCCGAGAATGCTGTTTTACAAGTCATCAATCGTCTCCGGCTTATCGATGTCGGCTTGCTACTCATGTTGCACTGTCTTGTTGAAACCACATCTAGGTGATTCAATTCAGGGACGAAAAAGTCATTGATAATGCCTCTGTAACGGTTTCCATTCATTGTATCCCTCTGGTTGGCATAATTTTTGAAGAAGTATGGACCAATGATTCCACCAGCTCATAAATCACACTAACAATGGCATTCAACGAAAAATGAGCTTTATTGAAATCGACTTAGTGAGTTGTTCAGGCGTCAGTCGACTCCTGATGAAATATGGCAAACCGAACAATAGATAAATCACATGGCATATGACAAAATGGCTGTCAACTAAAACAGTGTCATTTATTTCGCGCAATTTTTGGCGACGTCTTATTAAAAGAAAACCATAAATTAGAATAACAAAATTGTTTAAATTTAATTACATGTTTTATTTTCTAAATTAGACAACCTCAAATTCGACAATCTCTCGCAATAACTACAAATCTTAAATAATTTCCTAAAATCTTTAACTTTAATGATTGTTTTATTTTGTAAAAGTTCTTCAAAATAAAAAGTATACAAATCGATAAATTAATTTATTTATCTAAACTATATAAACTTCCTTATCTCTTACCTACTCAAAAAAAAAATTATATAAAAGACTTTCATTCTTGTGCTCAATAAATTTAAATAATCTCAATTCTCAAAATGAATTTCCTACTAAGCAATTAGCACTAGCACTAGATTTTGGACACTTCCTTGTGGACAATCAAATCCCATGTGTCTTTCAATCTAAGTTCTGCGATTTGGTTTGAAGTTAACTTTTCAATTCCATATGTCAAAGGCAGAAGCTTTCGATACACATGGATGACGCCAAAGAGCCAAGCGATCACTCCTAATCGATATGCCCTCACAAACCATGGGTTCTTTGTGAAGCGTCTCAGCAAATAGTCCACATGTTCCAGCATATAACATAGCAGCAGCATCTTAAACAAAAGCGATGGTATATAATTGTGAAGGAATAATGTACGATCCACAAAGAAATATGGCAAATAGTGGATTAAGTAGCCTCCAAGGAATATATCACCGGATTCGCGGAATCTTTGCCATTCAGTTGGTGGGAGATCATAAACCAAGCGTTGTCGCCGGATCAGATAGAAAGCTAAAAGTCCAAAATACACCAAAATGGAAGCTGTTGCTGAATACCAAATTAAAATATTCCCCAGAAGATGAATTTGCCCATTGGAACTCTTGTCCACCCAATATGCTATTCCTTTATCGAGAAGAGGCCATTCCAATGGCTCGGAGCTGTACATGTGAGAGGCAATGTCAACCTTTGATGTGAAAATCATTTTCGATTGTAACTCGAAGAACTTCTCCCAAAACGAGAGCTTTGTTTTACCGGTCGGAATCATTTCAGCGGTGAGAAGTTGTCGCTCTCGTTCACGATGGTCTTGTGCTGAAAAAAAAAAAAGAGTTTATAAGAAGTGAAAGGAACACCAATAAATAGTTTTAAACTTACTTCTAGTATAACGGTGCTCTTCGACATTCCAAATAGCATCCTTGTGGTCAATGACTCTGTCGCCAACAACTTCGTGCTGATTGAAACCCCAATCAGGAAGTTGTTTGCTGCTGAAACGCAAGGCAACTCCAGTTGTTACATGAATAAGTCGGACTTGAGATCTTATAGCATGCCAAATCGGACCTTCCTGTAAAAGATATGGCAGGGAAAGGTTTAAGATTTTGAGTTAAACTGACCAGGAAATATTCACTCACCGTATCCTTGTTCAAAATCTCAACCCTCCACAAAAGCTGACCCGGCATATTTATTTCGTAGTCAATATAACACGTTACTTCCTGGCAAGATGGACTCATTGGCGCTGCGACATCGTGACTATTCAGACCACGACTTGTGATTCCATGGACCAGCTGAATGATATCACCATGTTTAATAGCATCCAATTTATCCCCGACAATCAATTGTTCTTTCGATGGTCTTTTGACAATCCACCAATTGTTGACGTCCTTAAAGCTATAACAAGTGACCTGTTGTTGATGCGAAGAACCTCGCTTGTCGGGATATTTCACCGGATAGACGTGAGCGTGTGAATGAAGCCAACAAGCCCGTCCATGAGTATGCCTGAGTGTGATTTGTGATCCATGGGCGATTTTAGTCGGTTGTCCTTTTGTAATCGATGCTAGTCCACCTTCGAGTGATGCTTGAAAGGCACTGGTCATGACATTATCATGTGGTCCGGCTTTGGTGAGATTACTGAGATGTAAATAGAAGACTCCAATGTAAATTCCAATTGGAATTATGCTAAATATTATGATTCGACTAAGTGCCTGAAGGATTATCTGGAAATCTATGAAAAAAAGGAGGTTAAATTTTGATTTTTCAAAGAAACCGCTTTTTTTTAATTTCCACCTGTAACTGAGGAATCGTAAAGCATGTTCCAAAGATATCGACACATTAAATAGAACGCCAAACATCCCGAATAGAAACCGACGTATTTAACACTCAATGCGAACGTAAAGAAAGATGCTGATGCTAGTCCAGAGATGATCCATTGAGGGCTGGCAAAGTGGCTTTTTTGAAAACGTAGAAGATACAGCAAGCCCAGTGCAGCAAAAAGCAACAGCATCGATTCCATCAGAATGAATCTTGACTGGGCTAGGAGTGCGTTATCTATACAATATACAATTTTGCCATAAGTCTCTAAAAAATCGAACTTTTTTCTTATTTTTACCGAAAATTATCAGCAGACCTCCTATAAGTGCAGTCCATCGATTGACTGGAATTTCTAGGAGGAGCTTATATGTCACTGGTGAAAGAAGGCTACCACATAGCGCTGGCACGAACCGTAGCCAAAAGACAGGTACATTTGGTGTGTAAGCGGATCCGATGCGCGTAAATGTGTAATTTCCATCATAGCCTGCGAAGCTGGAAACTGCTGCGATGAGCTGCTTCCCCAGAGGTGGATGTTGGTCGAAGAAGAAAATATTTCTTATATACAGGGATATGTATTTGCCGTAGTGAATTTCATCGAATCTATTAGGATGAGGGGAAAGAAAGTTCGAGAAATAAGAAATAACAAAACTTAAACAAAAGAGTTGACGTGCGAACTTAAAAAAAAATGTTTTCTTACAAATAAGTTTGTTGGTCTTATAAAAAATTTATAATTACAAAAGTTATGAAATTGATCTAAGAAATAAAACATTTTTTATTAACAAGCAATTCTAAGATGACATATTTTAAGGTTAAATGTCATTTCGGGTTATAAACAATATTCTTAAATTTAATTCTTCATTCTAGTTATGAGTCATTGACCATAAAAATAAACTGTGTTTCTTTTAATTATAAACTAAACAAAATAAATTATAACCGAATTAAAAGATCCAAGGCTTGTTAAGCAGTTATTGTGCAGGCGTAAAGTTGTAACTCCAGATTATCACCTCGCTCCCATAAAGTCTTCAAAATATTTTTAACGGGCTATTAATCTTTTTTAATGACTATACCTGAACCACCTTAACTTACTTAAAAATCTCTTTCTCTTTCACACCAAAAAGCTTGATATTATTACTTAATGCTCAAGTTCACAGTCAACTTTATATATTTGTATCTAGAAGATATTCTGAGTGACTAAGTTTTTTTTCTCACATAAGACGCACATTCTTATTCTTACATTATATTTTCTTTCCGCGAATACATTTTGCAATCTAGCCAATCAAACTAGACCTGACTTTGACCATTTTACAATAACCAGTTACACGTGTTCTTCGACATAACTTGTAATATGGCAATAAAATGTCCATAATGAATCGAACTGTAAACATTGAACTTAGGAGAATAGAGAAAAGAAAGATGACTCAATGCGATCCAAGCCGGCTTTAGTGACGCTACTCTTGGAGTTTTATTTGATTTATTTTAAACTTCTATATGAGAGCTGGATTGGATATATGAAAAAAGAAAGCCCTGCATAATGAAGAAGTTTTCTATTTAGTATTTACATTTTTTGTTTAACTTGTTCAACTTGAATAGCTGGCGTAAAGGAAGTTAAGTTCGGGCAGCTATATATCATTTCATTTCCATGTCATTTGAAAAAGTATGTTTTATAAATAAACCTGATTTTATTTGTTTTATTTGCTTGGACTTTCTCGTTAACGGGTTAACCGATTCTGATGATTTTTTTAAAATAATGTTAACGATGCTTGAAATGATGGATTTCACCTCAAAGGTGCAGGTATGGCGACTGGAAACGAAATGCAAAATCACCAAGGGCAGAAGAGTTTTGTGATCGTTGGACCAACTGGAAATCTACAGCTGAATCAAAGTGAAGTTAAGTAAGGAACCTGGCTACTGGCTTAATTAGTATCTTTACTTCAAGAAACATGCAAATACTGCTCTTGCAAGAATTCTTTTGGAAGTTTAACCCTGGGGTGTTTCAAAGTTTCCTATCTTAAACTGACAACATTTTAGGGTTTGAGATGCTTTTTTTCTTGACTAATTTTGGAATGCACAAAAAATTGAGTACAGACGTTACTATAATGGCGAGGGTACGTGCCAATAAAAACCTCGCAATAAAGTGGATTCGGGATCAATTTGCAAGAGCTGAATCCGTTGTGTAATTGACATATTTTTGGGGCTTATCAAGATTCACAGGAAGAAGTGAGTTATAACCGACAGTCACATTCTACAAAATTGTGGATTGACGACTCTTGTGCTTTATCACAGGAAATGGATAAAGACACTTCGGCTCAGTAAGGCTGTGTTCCCTTGGACACTCAAGGACAGAGTAAAGAAAGAAAAAAACACCTTGTACTTGAGGTCTTTCAAAACTAGCTATGAAGTGGCAAAAAAATTTGGATGAATGGTATCTCCACCTAGTCAACATTAGATGGGATTGTGGGATTGTAATCTTCTGGTATTCCGGTCATATTAATAGCATTTTCCATTGGAAAAAAAGAATCGTCCAGAAGCATCCTGAAGCCTTCTTAAATCACTTCTGGCGAGTCTCAGAAGCGAAACTTTCTTTTTGATTACAAGACAGAATCCACTCAAGAAGCACAAATAAAAATATGTCGCAATTTTTTTTTAATCTCGAAAACACTAAATTTTTACCAATTTCAACCAAATCCGGTTTAATAACACAAAAATTCGGAAGTTTTCGGCAGAAGAGAGAGCTCACGAGAGAATGAAGCATTTTCTGTTGATTTTAACCCAATAAATTTCTTTGGGCAGAAAGAGTGAGTTCTGTCAAATAAAAAATTTGACAGTTAAGAAAAATGTACTTGCAAATTTCAATTGCAAACTACTGACGTTTTAAATTTGGGTAAAGAATTTGCTGAATTTTATCCCCACTCTTCAATATTTGACTGTCTTAAAAGTTTAGCCCACAAAAGTAGATAAACGAACCTAATATTTGCTGTCTATCACACTCAAGATTGCCAAAAGCTTTGCAAGTGTCAGGACATGTGACATTGTTTTGAATCGAAAATGGCGCGGAAGCCAAGCAAGGTATTTGCGTGAATCAGGCTGCATTCACAAATTTGACATTTGAAATAAAAATTGAGGAAACAGTGCAATTTGTCTTGTTCCGTCAGTTCGCTGAGTGGAACTCATGGAAAGTGTTATAAGATTTCAAAAAAGAAGCCCAGTGACGTAGGTACACTATAATGTCATGCTGACTGTCATGCAACTGTCAACTGCTGTTTCAAATGAAAAGGTATTAAAAACACATTTTGCTTAATTTGCAAACATTCAACGCAATCATTAAAAATTTGTTGATATTATTAAGTCATTAAAAACCACGTCGCCGCGCGCCGTCGCAGCAAAGGATGGTGGAAATGAGGAAACAATCGTTTTAAAGTGCCTGCAGCGTAAAGAGCATAATTAAATGAATAAAAACATGTCTCAAAACAAAATAGAGTTCAAACCTAACATACAATTAAAACAAGTTGCCAACTTGAGCCGCTAATTTTTACACTAATGGCCTTATGTATTATTATCTTAGAACGAAATTCTGAAGAAGAATATATATTTAATTATAAAAGAATGGACAAAATAATCCGCTTCTTGAGAGGAAGCGACAAATTCTTTTAGAAACTTGACGAAAAAAGAGCACATCTAATAGCCGTTTATATCCGGAAATAATTTGTAGGTCCTTTCAATTCCTGCAGAGCATAACACATACACAGGAATGGTTGATTGCGTTTAAGGAGAGAAGACACAAAAAGATAAGAAAGGATTATTGATGGTACGGTGGATTGAGATTAAGATTATATTAATCATAAGAAAATCCCACGGGTGACATCCTGTGAAACTGGGAAAAATTGCTACCAAGGCTTTGGCTCTAACCCATAAACGAAGCACTATATCTACTGTACCATTGTCACCCGCAAATTCTGTTCTTACGATAAAGTCAAAGTATAAAACAGCTCTATTAAAACTTAATGACTTTTAAAAAATTGTCTGAATGGTACAAGACAAAGCTTTTATGGAAATAAACCAGAACATTAAAAAAATGATCTGTGATACCCATTTCTTTCGACTTGTCTATCATTTCAGTCTCAAAACTGATTTAAATGTCAAGTTCGATTTTAAACCCGATAAATGATCTCCAATCTTAATTTAAATAAAAAAACGTTTCAAATATTCAAAAGCATGAGATACAAGTTTTGCACAAGTTGACCTGCATAGATACTCCTACACAATCTTTAGCTTTCAATTAGACCCATGATATGACCCATGCAAAAGTGGTTGCACCTCAAGAGTTCTGCTTGACTGGCCTCAAATAGCATTCCTCATAGTCTCATTACGAGTACATACCTCCAAGTTGTGGTTTTTCAGGAATGCCACAAGAAAATAATAATTCAGCACCTGGCACAAGAATTCCCGCCAACATCACCGGCTGATCAAGTGATGAAATTCAAAACAAGAACACAAAAAAAGAACAAAAAAAAAAACCAAACAAACCAGCCAGAGCCCAACTCTTAACTTTTGCGCCCAGTGTTAAAACCCACCACCACTGGATGTGGATACCTATACCTACGTGTACTAAGACATCTCTCTATAGAACAACCAGTCTGTCTCCCATACGACGAAAGTAGGCCACATCTCTTAAGGAGACATTCAACTCGCGCATGAGTCTTCGATGGACGTTGAATCTTATTTCCAAAGACCTGCACCTTTTTTCCTCTTGATAAACCGTAATAAACCCACCTTTTGATTCCACCCAAAGATATAGTGTTATTAACAAATCAAAAATACTTAAATATGCAAATATACGCTTAAGAAATTAAAAAAAAAGAAAATCTCATACTCACACGACATTATTCGGCGTGGAAAGCTTATAAAAACGCGTACAAAACGCCACCACAAAAAGCAACATCGCAACCAAATCGAACTTCAGGTTAATCATGAAATTCGCACGCTCATCATATTTCCGCTGCTGTGCATCAAGCGACGACGTGTAATCCAAGGTTCCTAATCCCCCGGAGCAGCAGCAACATCCACAAACATCATCACGATCGCTCCCAAATGCTCGTGCAACACTTGTTCGCGATAGTTTCTCAGTATCGGTGGTATTTTGCAAATTGCCCAAAATGTCACTACAACACGAATCGTGAAATGAAGCGTTTGTTGACACAGACAGCGAACGTTCGGCGGAACTTTTCTCAAGCTTTTCACTTGAACCACCGCGGCTACCTCCGCCAGCGCCAGCTTTCCGGCTACGCTGTTGAAATCTTTCGTTTCCTGCTGCTGCTGGAGGCATCAGACTTGATGCTGATGCTGATGATGATGATGCTACCGAGGATTTTTCTATGTTGTTGTTGTTGTTGTTGCTGTTGAGTTTATTGGACTTTTTTGCTGATGCATTAGATGGCGTAGCTGTTACCGTTGTTGTTGTTGTTGTACGTCGTTTTAAAATCGTACTTGTTAAAGTGGCCATTGTCTTATGATATAAGCTCTGAGCAACTTATATTTTTTTCTCACTCAAACATAAAGACGCAAAAGACTTTTCATTGATCGCAACTTGCAGATACACATCTTGTCCAAATTAACACTTTATTTTAGAGCAATTAATTCAGCACCCGCGTTTTTCGACACTTTCTCCGTGAAATTTTTGATATTTTTAACTTTGCTTTTTTTTTTTTTTTATTCAAATTAATTCATATGATATGAAAGTTGAACTCGAATCGGTTGGGTTTCAGCCGTTAAATAATTCCGTTACCGCCGCCACGTAACATCAGACTCAGACTGAACTCTAAAGAAGTTGGCTTAGTCAGAGCTCAGAGAAAAAATGTCTCAAAAAGAGCCTGAAAAGACATAATTTTATACCAAAACAGTTAAGCGTGGTTGTGGATAAACAAGAAATCAAAACAAGACAAAAAAAAAACGTTCTCTTAAAAGTCTCTTTGAGTTGTAGGTTTCTTGGATCTTGGTACAAAAAAAAAAAAGACTCATTTGAAGGAATTTATAGATTTCTATTAAGTCGTTGGTCAGTTAAGGTGCGATCCGTGAATGAGGTTTTTGTTGCTTTAAGATATTTTGTATAGGGTGCGTTTGATTAAAAATTAATTATTTAGCGTGTAGAAAAAAAATTAGCTTGTATAAGGTTATAAAGCATATATTTTCATACTTCCATAAAAACATTTAAAAGTCTTATGCAAGTCACTTTGGCGCACATTACACAAGCTTTTGTCAACAAGAGTGCTACAGCAGCCAGTAGCATTTTATGAACAAATTTAATAAAGCCTTACAAAAGCAATACGTTGTTACAGAAAGCTATCACCTTGGCCAAACAAACTATCAGCTTGCCTAGGATGTTAAGTAAAGGCCTTACGGAAGCTTACAAAGTTAAATATGCTAAAAAGAACTTAAAAAGTTTCTTTAACTTTTAGGTTTCACTTTGAATTTGAACCTTTGTAGAGTTAGTATGTTTGAACGAGGATTTAAAAACATAGAAACAAAAAATGCAAAGACAAGACTGCAAAAATGCATATTGCTTTCTGATTCAATTCGCATTTAAAATTTTAGTATTTGGACACCCACAAGTTGAAATTTTTCAATGACCCACTTTGAGCCTATTTGTTTTCCCTGAAGCCGAAGTTTTAAAAAATATTTGGACAGTTAATGTTTGCAGTTGTTTGAGCTGATAACACTGCTTTGCCATAGAAATTATAGCACGAAAATGTAGCAGATATTCTGTTGCTATTTATGCATGGAAGATGGCAATGCTATCTTATCTTTGCATCATATATAAGCTGGTTGAAAATTTCCCTCTTGCAGCAGACGACAGTCAAACGAAACGTCAAAGAGATGTCAGTGATTGTATAGAGTGGCCATTTTTCTGTCATGACATAATGATATGCTAGCTTGTTGTAAAATAGTTCCAGACAAGATTAAGTAGAAGAAAAGATTAAGTACAAACGTGCAAATGCCGGGAAAACTCTGTCCTTTTTTTGCTGAGGGAGACACACTGTCTAACTGTTCAATCTATTTTGACAGCCAAAATGTCAAAATTTATCTTAGTTACTGTTTACTGTCATGACAGTTTTTCTTGATGCAATCATTTGGTGGCACCTTTTGAGACAGATCAGAAGGATTTCTTTCCCTAGGGTACACAAAATAATCCTAAGAATCTCACCCTCCTTGTAGAGACAATTAAAATGTTGTTTATGTCATTGTCAAAAAATAAAGGGTACCATTGATTTGTTCTCCAAGCAGATGTATTCTTTTGGTGTTGGTTTTTTTTTTTAATCTAATCTTAACAGTACCTACCGCACAACCTGATTCTTTGTTTCTATTTTTCTTCCAAGTCGTATCTTTAAGATAAAATTTTTCACTCTTTGCTTTTCTTTTGAGTGATTTTCTTTTATCTTTCCTCTCCTATTTACCTGACTTTTTAACTGACTTACCTGGTTTAGTCTTGAAGTTTGTAAACAAAAAAAAAAATGTGTAAGTAAGCACAACCACGAAGAACTGTTATGATGATGAGTTACTTTCATTTCTTCCCACAGCCACTGCCACAGGCCAGGCCAGAGTAAAAAAGATTTTCGTAATAAGAGATACAAAACCACGATGGTAGCTCAGAAGCAGAACCATAGAAGCAGACAGGTGTTTCTCTTAAAGAACTTTACTTTATGGTATCTGTTGGTAGTTGGCTGTGAGGCAGTGTTAAGATGGATTTTTTTTTCACTGTGCGGTTTTTTGTGTTCGCATATTGCACTTGGTAAATTCTGAGAGTTGTATATTAAAACAGGTATGTCAGGTAGCAAGATACATAAATGGAGAGGTGTGTTATTGGTTGCATTGTTTGCATTTCTGAGTATTTTAAGGAAGAAAAAAAAACGCAATTTTTTGATAAAGTGTTAGCTAAGAAATGATGTATTAATTGGAAAGAGATGACCTTCGTCGAACTCTATTTTTCTTATCTTGTAGATCTGACATCATAATAATCAATCTAACGTCTCCTTTAAAAAAGAAATTATTTGTAAGTGAAGTTCTTAGGAAATAAAAAGCTGAAAATTGACCAAGAACTGTCAATTGTTTGCAACTGCCATTATTTTTTTGTAGCCATAGTTTCGATAAGATTCGTTCTTTTTCGCAAGCATTCAACGAAGATACTAGTTTGACAGTTGTGATTGGTTCACCTGTAAACACTGGTGCCGTTTTTTTGAACTTGATAAGGCTGTCAAGCAAACTGGACGAAACTAAAGAGAACTGTATAGTGACTGCGTGAGCGGGACTGGGATGTAGCGTTTTTCTTAAGTTAACATTTCGTTCAGTTTTGACATAAGCTCAAGCAAATAAAAGAAGTAATGTCAAACTATCGCCGACATTAAACGCTTTAGGGATAAACTAACTCAAATAAATAATCAATCAACCATAAGCCACCTACCTTATTTGAAAGCTTAATCCATCATTTATCATTGACAATCCTCCAGTAATACCTATACACACGCTCTTTACAAATGAAATCCACCATATCCCATTTAATTCACTTATACGTCAATTATACTCTTTCAATTGGAATCCTTCACAGCCTACACGCATTACTTCTCACTTCCACGGACTACGAATATCCCTATAGTATACATGTGTGTATGGACGACTACGTTCCTCTGTGTTAACTCTCACATCCACCTTCTGGCCAAAAACGACCATCCACAAAAACCACCCAATGCAGCCATCAACACTCGATTTGCCCAGACGACAAGGTCGACCAACAAATTTCCGAGAAATAAAAAAAGAAACCAACCCATTCCACATCATCAATATAGCTTCCACCAAAAAACCCAACACACCCATTGAATGGCCCATTGCCGAAATTATGTGCAGCAGGAGCAGCGGCACAGCACAAAGCTATACCAAACCAAACCTAGTTCCAGTTTCGCTCTCGCACAGGCACACTCAGACCCACACTTCCTACATCACAGTACGCCACCCACTTCGGTTGCCTCTTTTTCAAGTGTTCATCCTTTTTCGAGGGTGTGATTGCTACCAGAGAACCGGTATTTGGTACGGCATTCGCTTCGCCGTGTGTGTCCTTGTCCTCGACCTAGTTTAATGTCAATGTCATTGACATCGTCCTCATCGTCGAGGTCGTCGTCATCGTCATCGTCGTCATAGCCGTCGTCGTTGTCGTCGTAGTCGTAGCCGTTGTCGTCGTCGTTGTTCTTTTGTAAATTATTTTTATATACCTCCACCAACACCAAACCACAACAATCCAACACAATACAGCTAAGGACCTCCTGTCCTGGTTATAGCCCTTCCAACAACGACGACGACCAGGGAGAACACAGCTAGCACACATAAGTGGAAGAATGAGAAAGAAATAATGAAAAAAAAAAAAAAAAAAGAATCTCCGAACGTATTTTTATTTTCACAGCCTGTCTGCCTTTATCCTTTCCTCAACGCGAGGACCACCCTCATGCTCCAGAAACAGCACCAACCAGCAGGCAGTGGAAGTGGCAGCAGTAGCAAACCCAGAGCAAACCCATCATAGCAGGAAATAACCCCAAAGTATGGAAAGAATTCTCATTCCTGCTGATGGCGAGTGGGCGATATGAGAAGAGGCAGGTTGTATATGCGGATGCTACATATACAAAGTGCGAGGCAGCCAGAACGGAGAACTCTACCCCAAAACAAAAGTGCGTCCTCCAATGTGATGATGCCAGTGGCATGGCACAGCAGTGTGATTGCACTTAGCGGCTGTGCTCCAGAAACCCAGAAATTGCCAGGTAGGTAGACATCATCATCAGGTAGGCCATATGTAGGGCTCGTCGAATAATGGTCGTATATATATTGGTGGGTTGGGTGGTGCATGGGGGCCTTGGGTAATCAAGCGGGTGGAGCCGGAGGTCAGGTGAAGATACGGAATGTCGTCGTTGAACAAGTGCATCGACGAGATATATACTACGCCGGCACAGATTGTCGATGGGTTCTGCGGCGGCGGTGGTGGCTTCAAGTTGAATTGGTGAATGAAAACGGATGGATAGATGAAGGGTGTACTATTTTGTTGTGTACTACTGTCGTCGTCGTTGTCGTTGTCGTCGTCAACGTCGTATTCGTCGTATTCGTTGGTGGGGTTCTGTTGTTGGGTGTTGGTTCGGGTTCATTTTGCAAAGTGAAACCGAGGAGATTTCAGTTTTGGATGGTTGGAGTTTTGGACAGTTTAAGGATTTGATGAACTTTGCAGACAACATAATGTTTCTTCGAGACGTTAAGTTTGAGCAATTCGGGGACAAAAGAAGAATTGGTTTTTTTTTCTTACAACTTCAAGTATTGTTTTAAGATACTTCAATAGGATTGACTTTGGCGATAAGAATGTACAAAATTTGAACGAATTCCGTGTTCGCCAAACGTCAGTTTGAATACGATGGCGTACCTCACTTGAAGTCACAGACATACCTATACAATACGACATATTAAATGAACTGTCAAAATGGGTATAGGAAATCTATTACAAACTGCAACTCTCTCATAAAAGTTTGATGTGAGATTGGATACTGTTAAAGAACAACGAAAACAGTACGAAACTGACACGATGATGGTGGTAATAACATATTTGCTTTATTCGTTGAGCCCTGAAGTCACCCTGGGATCGCCACAACTCGTGTTTTGAAAAACATCAACTCACCCTTAAGAGAAGTCACCCTAAAGTCAATCTTGGTATTTTGCTGGGGCAAGTTGAGGAAGAGAATCAGCTGTTGAAGTGACGTTTGCTGTCAAACATTTCTAGTGGATCAATCAGCCCTGATATTTTTTTTTCAGACCCACAAAACCTAGGTTTTTTTGACAGCTCTTATGACTGTCAAGAAAACAGGGTCGACCCTGGCTGCAGTTCACAAAACAAAGCTATTGAAAGTCAGGAAAGTGCAGGAACAAAAAGCAAGGACAACGGTTATGATGAACCAATTTGTTCAAGCGGAACTGTCAAAACATATTGGTTTTCTTTGAGTAGATATATTTTTTGCAGTTGCGACTATAATGGGAAACTCTGAAAGTCTTGAGTTATTGGAACTGTCACATTTTTGATTTTTTCATACATTATTTTGCTGTCAAAAACACTGAAGCAAAATTATGAAATGAACCATTGTCAAAAGCAGGACTACGAGATTCTTTGAACCCGGTTGTTAAACCTAGCAAGTGAATTTGAATTTCAAAGAAAAGTGAAAATGTTCCCTCTTATAAACCCAACAACATCGACCAAAGCAAATGCAAATATTATGGTTTCAAACTACATAATAGTCCGAAGTAGAAATAAACGCTTCACCGTGATACCACCATTAGAATCAACCCCGAAACAGCCCAACAAACGGCGAGATTTATATCGCAAAGCAACACACGGCAACGTCTAACAGCTAAAATCTATCCACACCCTCATTCCAAAAAACTTATCCACGCCACGCATCATTCTCTCTCTCGTCCTGGCCATAGTATTATGTATACCTATGTGAAGGGTAGGTATGTGTGTATGTGTATCTAATACCTAACAATACATAAGTATACAATAAAAGTTATATGTATACTACCCTAGTATACTTGTATTATCGTAGACTCTAATACTCAAAATTTACCCCAAGGGTGAGTCACTACTTTAGTGCATCCTTGCACAACGCGCAGGCAGACAGAACCCCTAACCATTTTGTGTGCGCCTTGCACACACCATCTCTATAGTCCTCTCACTCATTCCGTGCATAATGAAGTGAATGCTTTTGCTCATACCATACCATAATAATCTCTATCTCTATGGTCTGTGTTAGTTGTTGAACGATTTCAAGGATATTTCTTTGGGGAGCCGGAGCAGTCGTTGCAGCAAGACAAAAAGCGGAGAGTGGGGGTTGGGGCTTTTGGTTAGTAAGTAAGCTTTATTATTGGTGGAAAGAGAAAATCAAGTGCAAAGCCGGAGGATATCATATGGTGGTGCTGTTCGATTGAGTAGAATTTTGTTGGAATAGGTTGGGGTATACTATGGTACACATTCTAAAATATCCTTTGCTAAGGATTGACTTTCTAATACTTATTTTATAAAAAAGTGATGCCGTGAGAAATTTCACAAATTTGTGGTTGGGAAACTTAAATCTTGTCTTTTTATTCTTAAGGTTTTAAAATAACATCTTCAAGTTAAAATTATGACTTGACATTTATTGGGCGCCATTTTAGCGAAATTTTTGTGGCTTTTGGATACATTGTCTCGGCCAACTGTGTTTTAAAAGGCGGCTTAAATCTATAGCAAGGTCTACTAAGATAGACTTATGGATCTCGTAAGTATGGATTTGGGTTTTGACATGAACATTAACAGATTGTGTTTCTTTCTGCATGACCCTTCACTAGCTCCTTGGGTTCACTAAGTGATCAGAAATTTACAGGGAGCTTTAGAAAGCAGAATCATCAAGGCCCAAACAAAATAACAAAAGTCAGCAAAAAATGTTGCCGAAGATATTAGCTTCGTTTCGTTAAGTTTCGTTTCTGGTGTGTTGGGGAAAAGTGAAGTTATTCGTTCTTTTTTTCACGATGGTTGTTATTTCAAAAATTTAGGTTAAAGTGTCAAGATGTTTTTAGGATTCATTTAAGAACGATACAATGTTAAATGTTGATGATCTGTCATACAAATACAAAATCGAACTTTCTTGCTTAATTATTTTTACACAAATCTTGTCTTTGTCACTTTTGAAAGATAAACTTTCTGAGCTCATGTCGTCGTGGAGATTAGTTGTATATTGTAGCCCATTATGACACTTCAAAATGTTTAGTAGATTGACGTTAACTGTTATACACATTGTCGAAATTTTGGAATGAAAGAACGATACAAGTTAATTCTTGAAAATATTTGACATATGTATACATTTTTGACAGTTGTGACTTTTATTAGGGTAGGAAGTGTCCATTCGCACGCACCAGAGTTGACACTGGTGTCATATTTTTTTTTTGATTAAAGAAATGGGAGTATATGGGAATCTTCGATACAACTACGGTAAGCAGGTTATGTGAGCTAAATTATGACTAAAAATATGGCGTAAAAGAAGTCCCTTCATACGGTGAAGCGAACCACTCACTCCTTTCGTTAAGTTCTGTAAAAAGTGCCATTTCTGAAAGAATGTACCTATTAGCTACGTTTATTGATAAAGGGTAGATAGACCAGCTTCTTTTTAAAAACTCAAAATCTTAAGAACTTGTGGCTTTCCTGTCAAATTATTTGAAACTATTAAAGTCGTTGAAATGAAAAGGCCCTGTTGGGCCTACTTAATCCTAAGGTACATTGTACACTTGCACTTCCTCAAGATTTACTCCTGGTTGTATTTTTTCTGTAAGAAAGCATGTGTGGAATCAAAAACTGAACCCAGAATTTTAAGGTAGGTACCTACCTACCTACTTTATATGCCTTAAAACTAATAGCAAAATGTAAGATTTTAATTGAATAAAAATGTACCTACACACATGTGACAATTATATAAGCCTAGAAGCAATTTAATCTTGCTGGATTAAAACACCAAACCCTAATACCTAATTATCTAGAATGCAAATCTTTCACTTTCTTCAAAAACTTGATGTCAATAACCCAAAAATCCAATAACACCTTTTTTTCTTTAACTTAACCTCTTACCCTGTTTTTCTGTTTTCCTATTTACCCACTAATGTCTGACAAATTACCCACTCCAAATCTTTTCAATTACAGTGAAAAACATCTCCCATCATCACGGCAACACTCCACCATCATCGTTACATTACTCCCAAAAAATGACAACAACATCATCCTGTTTCATCGAAAGTCCTTTAAATTCAAAAGAAACAAGTTCATTTCTCTCCCCCAAGCAAAACTAAGGACTGCACCAATGCAATAATGCAACACTTCAAAAAAATAAAAAAAAATAACTGTCTCTGTCTCTATATCTATGCAAGGCAAAACTGTATCAAAATGCACAAAACCCCACATACACATAAATGTGACAAATGCCAATAGGGATCCATACCACCATCGCCGGTGCATGCGCCTCTTTCAACCCAAGGTACACAGCTTCTCGCCCCAAAACACAGACACAATCATAAAAAAAAACAACAACTCCCCGAATTGACTCGACTGCCAAGCCAACTATATGGTACCTAAATAAAAACACTAAAAAAAACCCTGACTAAAAAATTACGAAACTCCCAACGTTTTTCGTACAAAAATTCTATACAAAAATGTATCTCCCCAACAGCCCCCCTTCTATGCAGACAACCCCGGCGTACCGTCACATTTTGGTGATTTAATATTTTTGTCTCGCTCTCAATTATTTTACAATAACAAAAAACAAAAAAGAACTACACACCAAACTGAAACAGCACGATAAAGGACCAAAGCACCAAATGATACTTGCTTTCCAAAAAAAAAAATACGCCAAAAAATATAACGCTATATCCATCAGGAACATAACATCCCCGCTATGCTCTCTAATCGTTTCACCTAACGCTAACACAACAAAAAATTGATTGTATATGGTGTAGCAGAGGGTAGGAAAAAAAACCATACAGCAAAAAAAGGACTCCCCATCAAATACACAAAAAAGCAAAAAACACACGAAGAATCGAACGAACCCCAACACACAGACATACTTACATATATATATATACACAGTTGGTGCTGCCGCACAAGGCACAAGGCACAATCGACATCCCTAACAACAGCCCCCCATAGAAAACAGTCCAATTCGGGATTGACTGGAGTGTGGAGTGTGGCTCCGTATACCGTATAGCAAACAAACAATAAATTTTCTTCCTTTTCAACCAAAAAAGGATCTCTCTTTAGCTGTTTCGAGCTAGAGTTCGAGTATACTACACAGCCAGCCACCTTCTTTTTGTACAACACACATCTCGCTCCCATGAAAAAATACTACATACATTTTTTCTTTTGCTGGTGCTTCAAAGAAAAAGAGGGAGGCAAAAAATCACGGTATATCCTTTTTTTCCGAGAAATATAAAAACGCCACCGCAGCACTCTCCAAATTCAGATACGTATAGGAAAGGACGAAAATACCAAAAAAAAAAACAAGGAAATATTGGAAAAAAAAAATAACGAGAAACTCCTACACGTACTCTTGCCGGTTCTTTAGAATCCTTTATTTTTCGACCACGGCCAACAACATTCGGGGAGATCTTTTTTCATCCTTCGTCCTTTCGCCACCTCACTCTTGCGTCTTCCGCTGCTTTTTGCCCATATTTACACGCCCGCCGCGAGTGGTACGAAAATAAAAGATAAAAGAAGAAAATAGTTGAAAAATTAGCAAAAAATAAAAAAAAAGATATAGATACCTACAATCGTTGCTGGGTTGTCCTGGATAATTTTTTTCTTTTTTTTTATGGTTCAAGTTTGTGTGCTCTACGTATTATCCTGTCTTCGGGTTTTCGGGAAAGTGTCGCACGACGGCGAAAGTTTTTTTTTATTTCTTATTTCGTCTCTGGCTTATTTTTTTTTTGCTCGTATCGAGAGTGGGTGGTTGATGGGACGACAACGACGATCCACCATTTTATTAGTACAAAGGACATCAGCTGGTAAATGGGAGTTGAATAAGGATAAACGACGACGTGGAGGTTGAAACACCACGAGGACTACAACGACGAGAAATTCCTTTGAACAACATAATTTTTGGTGGTAAGTACGAAACGAATATGGGGACGAAAACGAGACATATTCATACTCTCTTGGTATAGAGTGTGTATAAATCAATATCCTGCAGTGCGTCCTCTGTGCACATATTATACTGTGGCTATGGCGTACGGTACGTTGTATATGTACGCGAAACTTTCGCTTAAAATGCGAATGCATGCTTGGTGGACGAACGAACATATCCATCCATTTTCTACACATATGTGAGCCAGGACCACGGCCACGGAATCAGATTTGCTTAATCCCCAACGCAGTACCCGGAAGGCGTCGTCGTTTCGTTGGTCACATCTACCCTCCCCCTCTCTCTCTCTTTTGCTCTCTCTGCCTTTAATACAAAATACCATATCCACCGAAGTGAGTATACGGTGATGTGTACTACAAGTCTGTGCCTAGGATTCCCGTGTGAAAGTGAAATCGATTTGCCGTTTTTCGGGAAGCAACACACAGAGTCGTGATGGTGCATCATCATATCCATCCGTTGTGCCATTGCCGCACCGCTGCGTTGAGCCGCCATGCCATCGCACCGCCAAAAGGATATCGTCAAGTAGTGAAAGGATCAAATATAGTTTGGGGATGCAGGTGTGCCTGTGCACTCGCCATGGCACAGCCATCTTGTTCGAAACACACATTCACACACACATACACACAAAAACATCCATACAACACGTATTCCTGTCCTGTGCTATACGCTATACTGTCTGACAGCCCCTTATTGCCCCACCCCACTTTGCAACAACTGATTGCTGTGAAGCCTACTTTCTGACAGACAAAAAGACCCCCAAACTGTGCAAATTTTCACTCTCCGCATGGTAGTTTTTTCTCGTTCTTTAGCAATTTTTATCCTTATCCTTACAAAACAGACAGAAAAAAATACCCAACCCATACGTTTTTTTTTTTCTTTTTGTATCCTTTTTTTCTGTCCACCCACTTTTCAAGGACCCAACCAAAACTCTCGCACATTTATACAAAACCAACCAACGCCTCCTGTTCTGAGGTCCTCAAACCTCTGCGTCGTCGGTCGGGTGTATAGTTGTCTTTTTTGCCATCCATTCTTCACTTCGGAGGGGGCCAATTCTCTTTTATGCGATACTTATACTATACCCGGCTCAGGAGTTAACTCGGTCCTTTCCGGGGACGGGTTGGTTTTGGTTCGGCAGTTCAATTCTGTGTAACGTGAGGTACGAAGGTACTTTATAAACGGTGGCGGTGTTTCGTGAGTGTTACAGGAAAGAAACAGTGTTTTTTTTACTTTGTTTTCAGTGCATTCAAGTTGCATCCATTAAGGACTTGTAAATTCTTTTTATGATTTTTTTTTTCAATAAACAACACATACACCCACCACTCTGATTTTAAGAGAAAGATCCTTGTATATATTAATTTTTGGTTTTCACATTCACTTATTGTTCCTTACATACGTGCGCGTCGTATAAGGTATAACACGGATTACAATTAAAATTCTTCCTTTTTCAAACATGGATACAATGGATATTACTCTGCACAGGACCAAAGGAAAGGTGTGTGATATGCATTAAGTGAAACAAACAGAAAATGGAAGTGAATAAATATATATATTTTTTTACGTTAATTTCCATCAACAAAAAAAAAAACTTCGTCCTATTTTAAGGATACAACTTTGACGTTTATATTGGTTTTTGTCTTCCTGTTCATATTTTCTTGTGGATTTATGTTTGAAAACAATGACATTTTCTAAAGCGCATGTCCTTATTTATGAGCAATGTTTTGGTTGTATACCAGTCTGTATGTAGGTTTGTATGTATCTTAGAAATATGTAGGTATGAATGTTTTTTTTTTTTTTTTTTTTTTTGCTGTTGTGGGCACTTAAACTTTGACAGAAGATACAACTGTGTTGTCGAAAAGATTATGTAAAAAATTGCCTGTTGCTGTTACCTACCTTTTTAAAGATGGTATATGTTTTGATTTTATTCTGGGAAGCTCCTGCTCGTTTAGTGGGAACAGGGATCAAAGAACTTAGTCTATTGCTTAAAGTATCAAGTGTCAAGTTTAAGATTAACGTTACGTTTTCATAAACTTAATAATTTATTTTATTGATCACTACCTACGTTTTGACAGTGTATTCCGTTCGTTTCATACCTTTTCCATAACCCCAAATTAAATCCTAAGTCTAAAGACCTGCTTGTCTGGTTATTGCGGTGCTTTTTAATATACTTTCATAACGTAGCGATGTGTCAGCGTATTAACGTAATTTTATGTTATGATTTTAATGTCTGAATGTCACAATGTAACGTAAGAACTGATTAAAGTATTAACTGTCAACGTAGGAACGTTGAAACGTTTTTACTCGACTACCTGTCTTCTTCGAATAAACGACTTGACACAGGTCTTACCTAAACTAAGACAATTTCATTTTTATTTTACATAGTCCCAAGACTAATGATTGCAATCCAATAATTTCAAATAAAAAATCAGCTGACAGTTTTGACATTCTTGCATTACCTCTATAACATGGCCGCTCCATATTGGACAGAAATTATTCTTATAGGCACTTCCCATAGGTTGCACTCGGGGAACCACTTATTCTAAATTCCAATGGAACAATAAAAAGTGCTTCTACTCAATTTCGACACAATGTCTATTCGTAAGCACCAGTTTCACAAGCTTTGCATATGTCAAACTGGTGTGCGCGTAACCCGATTTGCGGTACAAAGGGATTCTAAATTGTTTCTTAAATTTTTAAATAAGCACTCACTTGACTTCGTAGCTAAAGGCTTCGATGGCTATATCATCAGATTTGGATTCAACAATATGTCATATGTGGCGACACTACCAAAACATTTGGCAATGGTGCATGCGAATACACACTATCCATTCTGTGGCTTACATTTGAGTTATATTTGCACTTGTGCTACTTAAGTGGATTCTGACTTCAAATCGAGAAGCGAAATTCTCTTTCTAGAATCGCCTAGAAGTGCCTTTTTTTCTACAAGCAAATGGTACGGTTTCAGAAGACTTTCGGATGCTTCCTTTCCTCCAAAGGAAAATGCTATTAGTTTCTGTTTTTGCATGTGCCATGAAACTGTTGGTGTACTAGGGTTGGGCGCCAGATAAAGCAAGAACACTTCAAAATGCGACAAAAAAATTTTTGTTTTTCAAAATCTGTCTGACGAATGTCAAGTAGTTCTGTTTTGACAGATGAGATGTCTGGGATGAGGTGGTCTCCATTGAACAGTTTGTCAGGCAGAACCGTTTTATTACTTTTACTGACCCCTTAAAATGTTACTCCTAAATAGCTCAGTGGTAAATATGTACCTATACTTTATGAATGTATCTTTTTTTTAGTGTTTCCTAAGGGCACCTTTTGATTTTCATTCACTATGAACTTCACACCATTTGGGGGTCCATTTCCCGGCACCATACCTGGAATACCACAATTCACAGCAACATCAGCCCCACTGGTCACAACTGTAACAACAAATCAAGATACAACTACAAATCGTTATCACAATTCAACAGCCGTCAACATGACACACTTCAATCAACCCCTCCAAACGACTACAAGTACAATTCCTACGGCCAAGTTCCGCGCAGAAGATGCCACAAATACAGACAAGTACAACAATGGTCATCTGGTGACCACAGGGCTGACACAACAGCAGTATACTACAACAAACCCTTACAACCAGCAGTCGGATGATAAGCGTCTATCTGTGCCAACGATTTCCTATGCGCAGAATGCCCTTACCTCAACGACTGTTTCTGGGGTAACAGGAGGGCATATTCAGCAAGCACCACAAGAGCTAACGCAGGATCTTTGCAATGCAATATTGCAGCAGCAAAATGTAGACAGCAAGAGAGGAGGTAAGACATATTTATGACCAAGTTTCAAAACTGTAAATTTATACTGTATTAAAAATTTTAGTGCTGCAAAATACAACGTGGCAAAGTATAACTCCT
This sequence comes from Platycheirus albimanus, assembly GCA_916050605.2. NCBI lineage: Eukaryota > Metazoa > Arthropoda > Insecta > Diptera > Syrphidae > Platycheirus > Platycheirus albimanus. The sequence goes on along the minus strand of OU696696.1, from coordinate 369,369,946 downwards.
GGCACGACTGTTGCGGATTATTTATCGCATCTACCGGCAAGTACCCTCCCCCTGTCGCTGCATCATTTTTTAAAATATTCAGCCGAAACAATTAAGAAGGAAAATCAAAATGTAGTAAGTTACTCCAAAAACTATAGATCAACTTTGATTCTCAAAAAAAAAAATTGTTTCAGGTACAAACAGCACCACCAATCGGTCTAAGCACAATAACCATACCTCAGCACCAAGCTACTAACCAGCTTGTGCCGCACCAGCAAGGACAACAACAAATATCAACCCAACAGCATCCTCAGCAAGTTACCGCAGTCAATGCATCAACCTCGACTGCAACGACTACAACAACGACGACGACCAAGAAGAAAAAACGCAAAAAACACCCTAAAGAACGCAAACCAAAACTACGCCCTGGTGAAATTCGTCTTACAACAGCCCTGGATGGGAGTACACTTTACATGTGTCCCGAATGCCAAGTGGCATATCCGGAACAGGATCTTTTGGAATTGCATCTCGTGGGGCATAATCTTGAGCGTAGATATATCTGTGACATTTGTAATGCCGCCCTCAAGCGGAAAGATCATCTAACACGCCATAAGCAGTCGCACAATCCAGAAAGACCTTTTATTTGTACCGTCTGCCTCAAGGCCTTCAAGAGAAAGGAACAATTGAGTTTACATTTTGTCATCCATTCGGGGGAGAAGCGTCACATTTGCATCGAATGCGGGAAGGGTTTCTACCGCAAGGATCACCTCCGGAAACACACAAGGTCGCATATAGCGAGGCGTGTCAAGGCAGAGCTGAGTATGCAAAATCAAAATGGTGGAACGAGTATGTTACAACCCAATGTAACCATACAACAGCAAGCTCAAGCAGCTATGCAACAACACCAACAGCAGCAACAACAGCAACAGCAGCAGCAGCAACAACAACAACAACAGCAGCAGCAACAAACCAATCAACAGCAGGTGCAACAGCAAGTTCAACAGCAAGTGCAACAACAAGTACAACAACAGGTTCAGCAGCAGCAACAACAACAGCAGCAACAACAGCAACAACAACAACAGCAGCAACATCAAATGCACCAACAACAGCAGCAGCAACAAATGCAACAGCAGCATCTTCAAACACAACAAAACGTACAACAGCATCAGCAACAGCAACCACAACAAAATCAAATGATGAACTGAGGGTGCGAGAGGCAAAGCGGTCTTCAGTCTGATGCTACCCTTGCCTCTATAATTGACGTAAGTAGAATCCTAAATGCCTCCAGGAATTTTGTTGCTTAGAACGGGAACTGTAGCGGGCCATGACAGATGAAATTTTGTTCAGTGACTTTTATTTTTGTAACTGAGTTTTAGGTTATATTTATCATGCTGTTAATTAGATCCTCTGAAGGACAAAATTTTGAACAATCTCAGAGCTCATTTCCAAGTGTACCGCTTCTTTCCTAATACCGTCTCCTATTTTTAAATTATTTTGAAATTTATATGGCAGTCCTAAAAGCATAATACACATTCGCAGGGACTTAAGCAACGTCGTATACTCTTCGTCTCATCGTGAGACAACGACAAAAAAAAATTCGTGTAAGAAAACTTACGATATGTCGTATAGGATTTTTCACACAAATTTTGACAGTTCGTTTTCTAAAAACCCTTTTTATCAAAGAAGATGAACTTATTTTAGATTGACATATGTACGTCAAACTAAATTGATGTCAATAATCTCAAATCGACCTTATGTCATGCTTAAACGCAGCTCTTTTTGTGTTTTACGAACACTGCAGTTATACTTAGAACTGTCAGGCTTTGATGTTCGGGAAAACTACGACGTGGAAACTAAACTGTCAAAATTTTAATGGGAACCTTAAACACCAAATTGTAAACCTTATTACACGAATTTGTATCGTAATTGAGACTTCAATTTGTCAATCCATCTCAATATTGTCTTCGCACAATCTAGTACTGGTTACAGAACAGTGAATTGGTGTAGCTTTTTCCATCAACTGTCATCGAAGAAAGAAAAGAAATGTGTGACATAAGCATATCTATCTTACGATGACGTAAAAAAAAAGTATACGACCTTGAATGCAACTTACGATGTCAGAAAATATACGAAGTTTTATATTTTCTTAAGTTGTGAGTTTAATCAAAGAAATTAATGTTGTTGATATAAAATGCTGCGAATTATGAAAAGAAAAATATAACCACGAAATCCAATTAAGAAAGAATTGTGTAGTAAAGGCACCCGATATTTCATATAAAAGTGCCAGTTGTCTTGATCCTGTCAAGAATTTTTGGCTGCCCAAAACCCTGCGAGATCTTTGCATAAATAGAGACACCATAAACTTTTTATTGTTTCCTATTGTCAAGCCATTAAAAAAATTATATAGACACTTTATTTTAAAAACTTTGCTTAGCCGAAAAGGAAAACTAGCTAAGCAAATTATTTTATTTGATATGTGATACAGTATAATAAGTAAGTTTATAATAATTAAAAGAAAGATGAAAAGCAATTGTTTTTGTAATTTTTATTATTTTTATATAATATTAGATTACGTAGAACAAATATTTAATTATTTTTCAAATTAAAAACAAAAAACTACTAACTGCACCATAAACAAAATAAAAAACAACCCAAGTAGATAAACTTTACGTTAAGACATAAGAAAAGAAAAGACATATACACAAAAAAAATATATTTTTATATTACAAAACAAATTGCATAAGTTCCACGTACATATAACATAAACAAAAAAATTATAGCCATAAATAAGCAATTATTGATGTATTCAAACTATGTAAATTTATGTAACAAAATGAATGTTTACTATTAGAAATATATGTATTTTTACAACGCTAAGAAGATACTATAGCAAAAAAAGATGTACGAAAAAAAAACTAAAATTAAAAAAAGCAACATAAAAACTAAATAAATAACACGTAGAAATGTTTAAAACAACTAAACAAAATTATATGATAATGTAAACAAATTTAAAAATGTGTGTAAACGTAAGGGAATGTTTCACAGGAAAGAGTATGGAGAAGTCAACAAAATAAATATTTTTTAAACTACAATTCGAAAGGATTTTATTTCTCTTTGGTACTTTCATTCACAAGAATAGAACTTCTTCATTATTCAACCATAAAATTTGCGATTCAAGTTAAAATAGAATTTTGCGACAGTTTGTACGAAAAGAAAGTCATAATATATGCGAACAAACTACGAAGTGACATGAAAACTTCTCGCATTTAAAACTTTTTGAATTTAACGACGTTTTACATTCCTAAGGCTTTCGGTGGCTCCCGTGTAAGAGATTCGTATACAAGAAGAGGCGAAAAGAAAATACAAAAATGAACAACAGATGACTAGTCAATGAATCAAAAGAGATGAACATTCTACTATTTTTTGCAGTGGGAGTCAGGATGAATTATTGTTATTGTTTTTTTCTGAGAATAGAATGTAGAAAATGAAATAGATACGGATTAAGGGGCACGTTATGCATATTTTATTATAACACAATCTTTGCACTGGTTTTACTGTTTTGTGAGTGTTCTATTTAAGAATCAACTCAAACCTATGGATTTAGGATTTTTGTGTATGAAGTTTTTCAAAAACGACTTGTTTGACTTAGCAACTGGTTTTTGATACCTATGTAGCGTTCCAAAACAGAAAATATTTGAGGATTGACACTTCCAAAAACAAACAGCCGGTTGCTGTCTGTCAATAGAAGTGTGATCAGGAACATCGGTCTAATGACAGTTTGATGCTGGTTTGTATTCTGTCTACTTGGTCGCCCACAATGTGACTGTCACTTCGAAGCACATGTGCAAAACGTGTGGGAATCGGAATCAATTGCTGGAGGCTCTTTCACTGTTAACCAGGACAAATCTGAGCCTCTGGGACCTGGTACAACTTTTGTTCATCAAGGAGGACAATATTAATTTATTGGCTTCACACACAATCAAGTTGATCTTCGAGAAAGAACGATGAAGTTGAAAAGGAGGAGAAAGATAATAAAGAAATGGAGGCTGACGATCCAAAATTAGAGGATGGTGGTGAGGATCAGAGAACTGCATGAATACATTCATTTGCACTTGTGAATCATCCCCTTTTTTACGAGCCGCACACAAGCTCGCACTCAAAGAAAAGAAACGAGTTTGAATCGTGTAGGACATGAACACAACATTCGCGAGCCTTAGTGTGTTTTACTGCTTGCCTATATGAATATAAATTTTTTTTGTAGACTCTCACACCAAAGGCTCATAGATTCATATAGCTCGAATAAATTGAGAGTGCACTCTCAAATTGAGAGTGCACTCTCAATTTTTCCGAGCCAAAAAAAAGTAAAAAAGCAACGCCAACGATTAGTGACAATGGTTTTATGACTTATTTTTTTAGCAACAATTTACATACACCCTTTTTAGTTTTACAGAGTATATAATATACACACACACAGCATTGTAGAGAATCACGATTTGTGAGCCACTCTAAAATTTGTGAGCCACTCGAAATATTCGCTGCCTTATGCAGTTTCAGGCACATTCCAGTATACAGAAAACGAATCACTGCCTGAATCTCATTCGCTTAAACGAATATGAGCTCGGGCTCGGCTCATTCCATTTTAGCGAATACATTGCTTGCATTGCCTTGGGTGAAATGGAATGTGCTGGAATACTGCATTAGGCAGCGAATATTTCGAGTGGCTCACAATTTGAGCTACTCGTCTCAGTTCCCTGGTGAGGATACCAATAAGAAAAAAAGGCTTTCAGTTGAGTACACAGAAGACGACGAGTTAAACAACTCATCTGAACCAGAAATTCATAATGATATTTCTCTAGGAGTAATATGGTGAGTCTTACAAATCTCTTATCAACAACTGGGAGGACCAGTACTAAGCTGTGACCTGTGAAGAATTTCTTTGTTGAGGATCAGCTGGAATACCGTGTCCAGCTCTTTGTTCTATGTCGAGTACCAAGAGTTTGGCCAAGAAGTGCTCGGAACTATGTTTAGAATTGAGGAAGAACAAAGCGAACTTCAAAAAGTTCTATGATCAGCAAGAACTCAATTTGGGTCAAAGGCAATAAAAAGTACAAAAAGGACAAAGCAAAGTCCTAAAAACATTTTTTGTTAACAAATAAAAAAAATATTAAAATCATTTGTTTTGACAGCTAGTCGTCAGCATTTCTTTTTTTAATGTCTATTCACATATCATATCAATTTTTGTTGACAGAAAATGATCTGCAACTGGGTTTAAAGTAGTTTTGTCAAGAACAATTCATTTTGATGGTATTTTTTACGAGAAAAACGAGTAAAATCTTTTGTATGGTTTGGTGAGAATAGGCTTTAAATGTTAAACTATTAAAAATTTAATCAGAAAGCACTTTGAAAGGGAAAACAAAACGTAGATACATTCAAATGCGTGGACAAAGAGATGAACTAAATTGTGAGTTTTACTAGATTTTCATTGGGGTCAAAATTAGTTCATTTCAGAATTTGAAGAAAAAAGTGCTTCCATTTGTGTTTGCTAATTTCGTTTGACACCAGGCAATCGTCCTTCTTTTTTTCTTGCTTCCTTTTCATTCTTTTTTCTAGTTTTGTTTTGTTTACTTCTACCGACGCCTTTGATTTTATTTCCAAAATGGAATTTTTCACTAGAAACTCACAAATGGTATTGAATAAGGGGATGTCTGTTTAAATTTCAACTAATTTGTAACGTTATTTCGTCCAAATTGCGTGGAAATGAGAAAATTTCAAAATTTGATGGGAAATGAGTTTATTTGGAACCGTATTTTTAAATTTTTAACGAAATAACCTCATTTGGTCTAGTAAAAACGTAGTATAAAATTTTATAAAAATGAATTCACAAATTAGTTTCAACAAATCAATAAACTTTAGTGTTTCTGTTTAAAAATTTCGTTACAATAATTTTTGAAAACGCTTTTGTTTAAAAATTAAAGAGAGCATTGTGAATTTTGACAATGTGCATGGACCCTTAATTTAAAAATAAACTCCGATGAACAATTTTTGGTCTTGAGAAAATTGATAAAAATGAAATGGCGGACATACGAATGACACATGAGTGGAAAATTCATCCACCACTCAGAGAAAATGAACTGAAAAATATTAAACAAGAGAAAAACAACAACTCTGTGTACATTTAGAAAAATAAAATATGGTCGTGAATTTTTTCTCCGAAGTGAAATCCGTTCGTCATCACACACGTTCGTAGTCAAATTTGTGAAAATACTTTACAAAAATTGTTTAAAAACAATTCAAAATCATATCCAACATTGAATTTAATATTAAACAAACATTTTTCAATAAAGTTTTCATGAATTATCGCAATGAAAGTTAACTTTTCAAATTATGGAAAATTTCAATAAAATATAGGGTGGAAAGAAAAAATAGATGAACATGAACAAGTAAAACCGAGAAAAAAAAACGAGTGTAGGAACAAAAGCAGGCAATAATAAAGGCACAAAGAGAAACGCGTAATAAGAAAATAAAGAATAAAAGAAAAATTAAGTGAGTGAAGACAACACAAGAAGAGACGAGAGACAAGACAGAAGGCAAAACAGCGAGAACGACGGTGACGACGACGACGGTGTGACCAAGACAACCAGCACCAGCAGAGAGGAGCGATAGCCAGAAACGACAACGACGACACCAACAAAACAGAAGCAGCAGCAGCAGAAGGAACAGATATGACAATCAAACCAGTTGGAAGCCAGAAGTCTAGCGATGGCGGAAAAAAAGACTCCCATGGTCATGTTCAGGTCGTCGGAGGAGGAGAGGCTCCAATTCAAAATGTCGTCCGATCCACACATCGCAATGTCGTAATCGACAACCATGCAGCACAGGTGAGTGTGAATGTTTTGTATTCATAATTCCGTCTATTCCATAGTTAAAGCTACAGCTACAGCTCCATCTATAGCTACACCAGCTACCAGCAGTAGCAGCAGTAAAGTGCAGCGATTGTGCGATAGATATGGAGATAGCTCTAGGAATAGCAAATGGCGAATACCGAATACCAAACACCGAATACGGAATAGCATGTGCTATTTGTGTTGTCAATAGTTTGTGTTTTAGTAGTGGCAATGGACACGAGGACGAGCAGGGGCAATCTACTTTTGCCTTTGGTTTGGTTTGGTTTGGGGGTGGGATGGGGATGACGATGGCAATGAGTTTAGGGAGTTTGTTTGTTTTTGTTTTTGTTTTCGTCCTACGTTGAATTTGAGTTGCGAGCTCTGTGCTGATGATGATGATGTTAATGATGATGATGAAGATGACGTTGGCGCGGATGAAGCGCGGGGTGTGCGCGAATCACAAAAAGGGATAGAACACACGAAAGACAGCGGCAGCTCTTCCTAATGGAATTTATATCTGTTTGGTTTGGGTTTGGATGGCAGCAGCAAATGGAGGCCATTTCTTGTTTTGGAAATGGCGATGGCATGTGTGCTCGCTTAGCTCTTTGGTGGAAGTGGAACTTAATTGCCTTGGAGAGAGTGTGATCCATCATAAAGAGGAGTGAGGTCATCTTTTGTTAAGCTGACATTAAGGGAAGACAATGGTTGGGTGTGAATGAAAACTTATTCGTTTGAAGTGTTAGGTATGTGGATTGAGCGTTGTGTTTTAATAATTAGCTTAAATGAAAGGTACAAGTGGGAACCATAAGAGTGTGATGTTTATTGTAAAAGCTTCAAAACTTACATAATGTAAGCAGGTTTTAGTCTGATAAGGAGGGTTTTTCTTTTGTCAGCTGTATTGTTATGTTAACTACATAGGTAGCTACTTTCGTATTGTGGCACGAATAGACCTTAGGAGCCAAGGCCTAGTTGCTTGCTTACACTCTCAATTATTCCGTTGATAATCTGCAGGAATGGAAGGCATCTTCTAATCCTCATTTTACCACTCGATCCGAACGGGTAGCAGAGTTGCGCTTTTTCTCTTATTTATGATATCAGGGGGATCACAACGCTATTTCACACTAGAGATCTCCTTGTGGAGATCGCCAGTTTGACCTCAGAAAGCGTTGGAAAGCCTCCCAGTTTTGGAGTATTTCGATTTTAAGGCCACCTAAATACTGGAGTTTAAAAACTAAACATTCATTATTTGAAAAGATCAATATGGCATGGATGTTTCCTTCGGCCAGGATGATCGGGTTATAATCCACTCCAAGATGATGGTTATGTTTGCTCTGAGCGATACTAGGTAGTCGTTCGTTGCTGACGCTTCTTTTGTTCTCCACACTTATTTCACTGCTTTTTAATTGAAATTTTATGAAAGAAACTTTCGAATTATAAAGACGTGTCTACAAGAATTTGAAATGAGACCCTTCGCCCTTAAGAATTCCAAAACATTCGTGTGTAGTCATTTTGTTCTTTCGAAAGTGAAGTCTCCTTAAGAATAGGACATACCTACACCAAGCAAGTGAATTATATCCTCTCGTTCTTTGACATTACAGAGGCCACGAATTCGATTGGTCTTCCAAGTTTGAAGTGAAAGTCATCTCCAACAACTTAAAGTCTCGTTGTTCTTACTTACTTACTTAACTTAAGGTGGCGCAGACAGTCCATTGTGGACCACAGCCTCAACCAACAATCCTCGCCAACTGGGCCGGTCCCTAGCCAGTGGCCTCCAGTTGCGCGCACCAAGTTGGTTGAGGTCGTTCTCCACGTGATAGGACCACCTTATATGGGGTCTTCCAGGACTGCGTCGGCCCTCACCCTCGGGGTTGAAATTGAAGACTCGACGGGCAGGAGCGTTTTCGTCCATACGCTCCACATGACCCAGCCATCTAAGCCGCTGAATTTTCAGCTTCTTAACCAAGTCAATGTCGCTGTATAGCCCGTACAGTTCGTCATTGAATCTTCTCCTCCATACTTCATTGATACATACAGGACCGAATATCACCCGAAGAATCTTTCCCTCAAAGCACCCCAGCCTGTATTCATCCGATTGTGTCAGTGTCCATGCTTCTGCCCCATACAGCAGGACTGGAATGATAACGGTCTTGCAAATTGTCTCCTTGGTCCTTTGAGGCAGGGCTTTGCTACTAAAATGCCTTCTAAGCCCGAAGAAACAGCGATTGGCGAGAGTGATTCTTCGACTGATCTCGTCACTGGTGTTCTGAGAAGTTATATCTTTCCATTGTGACGTTATGTCCGAGCCTACGGTGATGATCTTCTGCACCCGAGGAAAGCATATACTTTGTTTTATCTTCATTTACAGCCAGACCCATTTATGCCGCCTCCAAGTCAATACTTGCGAATGCTCCACTGACAGCGCGCTTCGTTCTTCTTCAACGGATCTAAAAAAAAATTGTACCGCTGGTGTTGACATGCGAGTTGCTTACGATTGCATCAAGAATGATGTTGAAGAGGTTGCATGATGACATTAAATGAGTCGGTGGTGTTCTTACCAACCTTGACGGAGCAGCGCGAGTTCTCCATAGTCATCCTGCACAATCAAACGAGTTTAGCAGGGATGCCAAGAAGTGACATGGCACTGTATAGTTCGTCCCTATTCACGCTGTCATAGGCGACTTTAAAATCGATAAAGAGGTGGTGAGTATCGATCTGGAATTCTTGGGACTTTTCCAAGGTCTGCCGAAGTGTGAAAATTTGGTCGACGGTTGACTTACCGGGCCTGATCCACACTGATAGGGGCCAATCAGTTCACGTGTGAAAGGGTTCAGACGTTCACACAGAATTGCCGACAAGATTTTATATGCGACATTTAGGAGACTTATACCTCTGTAGTTTCTTGTGGATAGGGCGAACAAAGCTGAGGTTCCATTCGTCAGGCATACTTTCATCCGACCAGATTGTACACTACAGATGAGTTGGTTGTATGCTCCTCACCATGTCGTCTCACGCTGCTTTGAAGAGTTTTACCTTAAGGCCATCCGCTCCAGCAGCCTTGTTGTTCAGAACCCAAAATTCCAAACAGCATGACCGTAAACTTGGCAGTGCTAATCCGGAGGTCCCACAGTCTTCAGTACTCGGGCAATTTATCATTTCCTGGACAGATTTCGGTTTCTCTCCTAGCAAGACCAAGTCGTCAACGTATAGTATGACTTTCAGGGTTAAACCTACAAACATTGCTCACCGGGCAAGCTTATAACTATGTCATCGATGAAAATTGTAAAGATTATAGGACTCAATATACAACTGTTGTCCTCGGAAAAAACTTGAATTTTTAGAATCTCCAAATTTTAATACGATTTCTTTCGAAAATATTAAAATATTCACTTACCCCGTCGTGTATCAAGATCTTTGTTTTGTCCCTCGACAATGAACATTCCATTTTCTCTATTGAAACGAAAACAAATTGATTATGCTCCTTCCTTGGCATGAAATCTCTCCAATATTTGCATAGTTCTCATATTAAATTAAAAACGAAGTAAAAACAAATTAAATTTACAATATAACCGGAAACGGGCCTTTTCAATAAACAGACAACGCCACCATCACAATTTTCATATTTCAAATAGTTGTCACCATGATTTTCAAATAAACCGCCATAGTTTCATATAACTCACCACTACCGTTGCTCGTGAGAAATCACAACAACAGAGCAGAAAAACAAAATGCGAGCCCTTAAACATCGAATTTTTGTTATTAGTTCGATTAATTTTTTGAAAAAAACTATCGCAAATCATAAAGACTACTTTAAAATATATATTTTCAATATTTTTCATAAAAAATCGGCCCGGATTTAAGAATTAGAATACTTTTTCAAACCGCACTTCACTGACAATACGCATCGCATAAAATTCAACGCCGAACTGAATAAACAAGAAGACGATGATCATTTCACCACGGTGCACTTAAATGTGCATTGGTGTGTGTAAGTGATCGATCAATGACTATTCTGATGCAAACGGTTGGTTTTTGAATTAATTAAAAGTTATCGATTAAATTGTACAGCCAGCAAAATTATAAAATGAAAAAAAAAATTTTTTAAAATGAGGAAAATTAAATTGGAAAAGCGTCTAACCCCTACTCATCGCCAAGGACGACCACATATTCAAGAGAAGCCGTTAGCAGATTGATGGTTTCCTTTTTCTTGAAATACTTTCCTTAATTTCGCTTTGTTAATAAGAACTTTGGGAGTGTTTTTTCCTTACTGGTTCTTGTTTAGTTTTAAACTGAAGCCTTGTCATTTTTTTATTTTTCAGAGTCCACAGCGTCGTGGAGAAGTTTACGAAGAGATTTCTCGTCATCGTCGTAGTCCACACAAAAGGTAAGCATTACCCTCCAATCCTTGTAAACAGACTATTGAGTTAATATCTTCTTTCATCAATTTCAAGCAGTGGCCGACCCAAACGCGAACACCACAAACGTGAGCGTGAAAAGATCACAACAACTGTACAAAAATGCATTAGTCCCCATCATCAAGCTTGTACTCCTGCTTTGGGCAACAAATCTCCTGGTGAGCAGCAATCGCCTTTAGCATCAGCACCATGTCAAGCACAAGCTTCAGCAGAATTAACCACAGCAAGCTTAATAAAAGCTGTCGAAGAAGCCTACTCCGGCTATAACAGTGGCGATGAACATCTTCGCAACAAAGAAGACATCATCACTCTCGATGAATGGAAACTGCGTGATCAGCAATTTGATAAGCTAATGTCCGAGCAAGGATTCATTGTGCAGAATATCGAAGAAGATGGCGCTTGCTTGTTCAGAGCAATATCTCTACAAATCTATGGAGATGAGGAAATGCATGACCAGATTCGTCAACAAACAATGGACTATCTTGTGAGTTCAGAGACTAACTATTTTTTTTTAGCAATTCGGAGATTGTTTTTGAATGGGCTTGTTTGTTTTTCTCTGTTTTAAGTACAAAAATCGCGAATACTATTCTCAATTTGTCACCGAGGACATCAATAGCTACATTAAGCGCAAACGCAAAAAGGATTCCCACGGCAATCACATCGAAATTCAGTTGATGTCAGAATTGTATAATCGACCGATTGAGTTGTATTGTTACAAATCAAGTAAGAACCGAGGCGAGGTTTTTGTTTCAAATAAAAAAATCTATTTGTATCCTTTCAGTGCCGATAAACATTTTCAATGTTGAGCAACAAAACAATGGACATCCTCCTTTGCGACTCGCATACATGCGTGGATCTCATTACAATGCAATAATTGATCCTTTTAATGCCACTGTTGGTGTGGGCTTGGGAATAGCAGGATATAAGCCTGAATTGCAGACAAAAGACGCGATGGTTCTAAGTGAACAACTTGAGATTGAACAGGTTAGTTTTTAATGAACTAATGTGGTTTTCAAGCGCAAAGGAATTTAACTCTTTGCTCTAACAGACAATGTTTGAAGACAAACTGAAGACAACCGACTGGGAGGCTACAAATGAGGCAATTGAAGAGCAAATCGCTCGTGAATCCTATCTGCAGTGGTGTCGAGAGAATATGCAACAAAAAGACGGCAATGAGCCCGAAACAACAACTTCAAGTAGTGTGCATGCTAGTTTCAGTGGTAGTGGAAGTGGAAGTGGTGGTGCTGCTGCTGCAGCTACCACCACAGCAACGGTGACATCAGCTGAAGCAGCTGCAATAGCATCACCTTCAAAATACCATCAACATCAGTTGAGGAGCTCTACATGCACTGTTACCAATGATAATCTCAATTCATCGACGTCATCTACTTCGTCAGCGAGTTCAGTGCCGCTTATTGCACCAGCTCCATCTCCGGTGTCTACTGAACAACCATCAACACCAACACTAACACTGACACCAGCAGCAGTGTCTGCTTTGAATGTTGGCAATTTATCGCCCAAATCTTTGACTGCTTTCGCACAAAGTCTGCGAAAGGATTCGGAATTGTGTTTCGATAGCGATGACACAGATATGAGCAGCACGAGTTCGATTGATCATCCATCGGGTGAGAAGAGTGGTAGTCGTGGGAAGAAATCTAAGAATCGCGGTGCGAATTCAAGACTTAGCAAGAGAAGGCGGAGAGAGGTTGCTGGCGGGGCCGGAAATGAGCTGGGAGACGAGAAAGAGTGAGTTGTGTTATTTCTTTTTAATCAAAATATTTCCCTGATTCGAAGTCTCCACGCCATTGTACACTGAGGGCTGTTAGAACAGTCCCACGTTGACTAGCAATCTGTATTTTAAACTCACTGAATTCAGTCAATGGGTCTCTTCTTTAAAATTTGAAAGTCGGATTGAATTCTATCACACTTTGTTTCTGGCATGTCGTTAAGCTCCCTCAGTGTGTGGCAAATCTATCACCAATGTCCGCTTTCAAAACCTATTCAACACCACAATTGATTTTAAAATAAAATTCCTAAATTTATCAATTTTTTTTTTTTTTACAAAGCAGCAATGATGAAGGTGAAAAGCATAAAGCACCTAAACAGAAAAAGGCCGCCAAATTCTGTGATTCTGAAAAACAGCGCTCAAGATCCACAACACCAATAACATGCTCACTCTTCTATACCGACGACGACAATGAAGAAAAACCCGAAGAGAAGCCTTCATCCTCCCCAAGACCATCATCGTCATCGCCGCCCTCCTCCTCATCATCGCCAGGCACATCAAAACAAGTTCCACAAAACGATGCCGCTTTCTTTTCAACTTCTCCTCTTCGGACACAGCCAGGATCGTCAGTTCAGAAGCCATTGTCGACATTCTATCAATCCTTGTTAGAGTCGTCATATATTGCTGATGGAACAACGACAGATGGTACTGTATAGTTCCTATTTGAACAACCAAATTAAGTATTCTTTTTTGTTTTAAATTGTTTATTTTGCTTATTTAAAAGGTTACGCTCAGCTTTCGGAGAGTGAAATGCTCCAACAAGCAATCCAACTTTCCACACAGGAGTATCTGGAGGATCAGAAGCGGAAAGGAGAGTTTTCTACTTTAAGTTAAGTTTTTTTTTTTAACTTTAATTTTCTGGGAAAAAAAGAACACAAAACACACAATCCTATAAATATATGTTTAACCAATTCTATAATGTTTTCTACCAACACAAACAAACAAAAACACACACATTAACACAAAACATAATAGAAAATGCAAAAAATTCGAATTTTGTTAAAAAAAGTAAAACCTTTTTCGAATGAGATTGCAAAATCTAAAAAAAAAAATGAATACAAAAAAATTTTTCAAATGTAAATTGAGCTTACATGAATTATTAAAATGAAATTTATAAAACCTTATACATATATATCAAAGTATTAAACAATTAAGTGTAAATTTACTTTTCTGAAGAAAACAAAAAATACTATACAAGACACTAAACGTTTAAGAGAATCACAATTTCTAAATACACAAAAACGGCCAACTTAAAAATAAAAGCCAATTCATTGTTTAAACTTTTATCTATATAAACTGGCAGGTGCTGTCGAATAAATTTATTTTGTTTTGTTTTTTTTTTTCTTTCTTCCTTTTCAATCGAAATTCCTTGTTGCTTGTTATTTTTTTTAAAAAATAAAAAAAGAAAATTCTACATTAATTACATTTTTATTTGCAATATTATATATTTTATTGTTAACACTTTACCAACAATTTCATAATAAATTATGGTGAATTTTATTATAGAATTAATTAATTAATTTTGTTCTTTGATAGTGTAGTTATATAAAAAAAAATTATTAAACTTAGAAATACAGGATATATAATTATGAAAACAAAAAACAAAACACAAAATTAAACTGTAATTATTATTCTTATAATTAAAAAATTTAATCAATATTGTAACATTAATTGAGCCGAGCGTTATTTTAAATGCACATGAATGGCTTCTAATCTAAAAAAAAAAAAAAACAGAAAAGAATGTATTTCAATGTAATTACTTCTTATTGTATTTTATTATTATTTACTTTTTTTTTTTTGCTGAAGAAATAAATTTAATTGAGAAATATTTAAACTATAATCAATTCTTTAATTTTAAAAATTTAATTGAAATTGGGAGTCTAATCACATTCGGCACAAAGAGCGGGTAAGTTGGGCACAAAGACGATTACGGAAACATACACCGCGAGGGCAAAAGGTTTTGTCCAGCAACAGCAGTAGTTGACTCACCAATGGTGGTTTATTTTCAAATTATGTATCCAATTAGGATCTGGGGATTTCACAGCATAGTTGGTCAACCGATCATCTTCTCTATTTTGCGTTTGATGAGGTCCATAGTCAAGTTTTTTTGGGAAGTTTTGTTTCATTTTTGTTTGGTTCAAAACCATTTTCAGAATAACACAACAATTAACACCAACAGTGTTTAACACCTCTTGACCAATGGCCATCGCTTTTTCCGTCTTGAAACACTGTACCTGTGACAAAAACTTATTTAAAATCTTGCACTATCTTGGACTCTGAAGTTTAAATTTCCGTCACTGCATCACTCTAAAATAAATAAATAACACGATGATATAACATAAATACTTTGAGCGGCGCCAGCATTGGATATCTTAAAACATCAAAATAAAGAAGTGTTTTCAAATGTGCTGGTCCGAAGAGAAGAGTTACAGGGTAAATGAGTAACTCTAGAAGTTAATGAGCTGTCGTAAGCTTTCATATTGTGTAATACAATAATTTAAAAATGTGATAAATTGACAAAGGAGATTGAATAATATTTGTATTGGCTGTGTGCGACTGTGCGAGGAAAAATCTATAGAACTGAATACGAAACAAAAGTTGGACTGGTCCTTAAAAACATAAAACATAGGGTCCCTGTGTTCAACCAGGATAATACAGAGAACCAGACTATAACTGACTCATATTGAACAAGGCCTACGAGCACAAACCTCTAACCAACGAAACCACAACAACAACGAAAGCACACCAGCAAAACATGCTTTTAGATTGGGCACCTTTCATTTGCAAATATGCTGTTAAATTGTTAAAAATATTGCATCATTGCCTGGGGTGGAATCGTTAGAGGTGATTTGTAATAAATGGAAATCAAAATCATCAATTTTGTCTGGGTAAGTTGACTATAGCATTCGGATTATCATATTTTTGTGACTATTTCTGGTGACAACTTAATAATTATCACATGTGAAAATCAATTTGTAAAGACTAAGTATTTACGTTGTGATTATCACTTATCACAAACCAACTTAACCGATTCCACCCCTGAAACAACACAATTTTTTTAATTGTCAATAAAACTTGGGCAAAAACGAAGACTAGACAGAAATCCAGACGATAATGTTGTGTCAGACATCAGAATTTCTTTCGCAATGAGGTGATCTTCATTGGATAGCTTATCAAACATAACAGAAGAAAGCACAAGGTCTTGCCAATGGAGACCGCATAATACGCTGGAACCTTGAAGTTGAGCTGATCTAAGGATAACTTTCAGAAAAAGCTAATACTAATAATAGTGCCGTATCACGGCTTATTTGTCTCTCACCGTCAATGAACACTGCAGAAAACCTGCCATATGATCTTTAATGAAAAATTCATTTTTCTACTATTTTGAAAAAAACTTTCTGAATAATTGTATTTTTTGAGTAAAATTTATGTTTTTCTTAATTGGTTTTTTCAGGAAAAGACTTATAACGGTACTTCCCATAGGACCGCGGTTTTTTCATATCAGATTTACTCGTAAGCCACTTGACGGATTTCGATGAAATTTTTAATGTGGAAGCCCTTTCATAAAGTTAATAATACTAATTCTTAACTTTTTCAAAAAAAGCTGAAACTTACTCAAAAAAGTTTAAAATTTTTGATTTTTCAAAAACAGTTTCTTCAAAATTTTAATTAATTAAATTAATTTACTGCTTGGATTGGAACTAAGTCCCCCGTCATGAATTCTGAAAGACATATAAAGTTTATATTATTTCTTATCATTATACATGTTCTGAGCGATTCTTCTCTCGTATCCCAGATAACCTTTGAATCCTTACAGTTAAGTTTTTGATTTCTGATTAAAACTACAATTTTCTAGATGTTAGAAATACTAAAAAAAATTTTTCAAAAAAAACCGTTTTCGAAAAAAATTGGTCGAACGATTTTGATATTCGGCCGGTATCTGTCGGACCGAAAATTTCTCCGATTTTATACGATTCGGACAATTTTGCTTCGAGATATATTTTTCCGACTAGCTGTTGGGAATATTTCTCCGACAAATTTTAACGCACAGCGGGGAATTGCGTTGCAGTACGTTCAAGCAAATAATTTGGTGTAACTTTTGACAACTAGGTTCTGAAAAATAATGAATTAAATTGTTTTAATTACATTATGTATATCATAAATGACCAAGTTTTGGGGAAATGGGAATTGTAGAAAATTTTAGTTTAAATTGGTAGGGGTGTAAATGGTAGGTACAGTGGATGTAGTGTTTGGTTGCTAAACCTAGAGATGTGAGTTCAAACCCATCATGGGCAGCAATTTGTATTTATTCCCCCAGTTTAAAATATCAAGAAACATGAACTTAAGACTGCCGTTAAAGCATATTTGTCATTAGACCTAGTTTTTAATTTAGAACAGGGTATCCAGAGAGTAATTTTTTACTTGCGATTATAGGTACTATAAGGCAAGTTGTGCATTCGTCGAAAAAAAAAGTTTTGAGATAACAATCAAACATGATATTACGATGATAGCGAAGACGAAAAAAGATGGTCAAAAAATTCTGTCCGTCTGTATGTCTGTCTGTCTGTCTGTCTGTCTGTCTGTATGTATAGAGACCTACAGCCCAAACGGGTGGGCCGAATTGCTTCAAACTTGGTATATAGACTTTTTTAGGTATTGTACAGAGGGGAAATTGCAATTTTTTTTTAGCTCAAAAAATAACGGTACCTGCCATACAACCGTTACGTTAAAGCTTATTTTTCTCAAAAACGGCTCTTACGATTTCGATTTAAAAAAATCAGTGTTGGTTTTTAGGTACGACCAATCATATGGCTGAAAAAAAAAATTTTTAAAAATGGCTAAGAACGGTACTTTCCATAGGACCGTTTTTTTTGCTTTCGACTAACTCGAAAACGACTCAACCGATTCTTTCGAGATTTCACACACATATAGCTGTAGGTAGCTCAATTTGTATTGCATACCAATATTTTTGAAAAATATTTTTTTGTATTTTTAAAAGCATTTAAAAAAAAAAATTTAAAAAATTAATATTTTGAAAACTGCTTATTAAATTTTTTTCTAAAAATTTTAAATAAATGTATTTGCTAAATATCTATAAACTGGCGTTTTTGAATTTTTTAAAAAAAAATTTTTCAAAAAGTTTTTCAAAAAAAAACTTTTTTTCTCAAAAACCGCTCCACAGATTTTTATAAATTTATTCTCATAAATTCAAATTTATCCAAGAAATAAAATGGCGTACTTTTTTTCAGCTCAAATTAGTTTAAGTATTTATTCAAGAATTTTGAAAAATTTATTTTTATCAAAATCTCAAACCCTTAGACCACTGTCACACATTAGAGCAAGTTCGTGCGACCCAGGCGTGCATTTTATTTTTTGAATATCCTAAAAATAGGGGAAGGAAAAAAAAGAAAAATTTAGGATAACTAGTTTGAA
Organism: Platycheirus albimanus; assembly: GCA_916050605.2. Lineage (NCBI taxonomy): Eukaryota > Metazoa > Arthropoda > Insecta > Diptera > Syrphidae > Platycheirus > Platycheirus albimanus. The sequence goes on along the minus strand of OU696696.1, from coordinate 369,351,452 downwards.
GAAATAACATCATATCCATGAAATCCTTTAATGTAACTGCAAAAGATTTTTCTAAAAATTGTGAAGATTGAAATGTTTCAATTTATTTTTTAAGGTTATGTAGGTATTATTTTGATAAACACAGCATCCTATATAATAATGCGTTATGGTAAAATTGGGTTTAAGGAACCAAGGACCAACTTATATGTTACAAAAATTATCAAATGAAAAAATGGCCCTTTTCATAGGAAAAAAGGCCAGGATATTGTATAAAGAATTTTCTGGGGTTTTTTCCAAAAAAAAAATTCTGGCTTTATTTCCTCTGGAGTAGTTTCCGGGAGCCTAATCAAATACTAAACCAGCCACAATGAGCATTTCTTAAAATTAAACATCAGTATTTAAATAATTAGCTCATGAAAAAAGCGTCAATATCGTAAATTATTAAAAAAAAATATATTCCTTAAGTTAAAACCATTTGTTTAAAAGAACATCCGTGTTTAGTTAACCTGCCATATTGATTTGATAATCTCCAACTTTTTACATAAGACTTATTTCAAATATTAACACAATTTACATCATAATTAGTGCTTATCTAACACAGCTGTTCAAATATTTCTGACGTCTAGATGGTCATTTTTAATCGGCTTAAGATAGTATAAAAAGCACATCATTCGCTTAGTTCAAGTATAGCTCAGTATCTCTTGACATATTAAGCAACATGAAGTTTTTCGTAGTTTTGGCATTATTTGCTGTTTTGGCTGTTGCCGCTTCAAAGCGTCCACCAAAACATCCCGAGAATTCAGTTCAGGACAAGCGTATTGGAGGGGGTAAGTCCGATGAAAGTTCCGAGGAAAGCTCTGAGGAAGACCATGCCAGGATCCAACCTCATAAGCCACCTCAAGGACGTCGCCCACCAGGTCATGGACCAAAACATCACGGTCCACCACAACACCACGGTGAAGGAAAAGAACAAGGAGAAGGTCGTCGTCCACCACATGGCAAACGTCCACCACATGGACACAAGCCAGGCCAGGGACAACAAAAACCAGGACAAGGACAACAACCAGGGCAGGGACAGCAAAAACCAGGACAGGGACAACAACCAGGACAAGGACAGCAGCCAGGACAAGGACAACAGCCAGGACAAGGACAGCAGCCAGGACAGGGACAACAACCATCAGGAAATCAGACAGATTCATCCCAGCAATAGATTGATGATAAATTTACCTTAGCAATATCTATATTAACAACAATATGATTTATCTTAAATAAATTCCGTCTCAAGGTGCAAAATTAACCCTAGCTTGTTTAAATGCGCAATTGTGTGAACTCTTACCAGATACTTTCGTGTTCTAAGGTCAAGTATTACGAATGTGTTAATACGACAGAACGGGAGTGGGAGGGAATAGTTCGCTTCGGAAACATTCCCGGGGTCTATCATCATTCTAATTTCGAAGTTATGCTTGATTTCGCTGGTCGATCGGGAATCTATGCATTATCAAAGCCAAGGCTAAAACTAAGCGATTCCAAGAAATTGCTTTATTATGTCCTTAACAGTTGATTCTTCATATCCTCCAAGTTCAATAAGTTTATCACGGAAATAAAGTACATTCCTGTCAACATAATTGGAACAAAGAGCTTACAGCTGACTGACTATCAATAATTCGAAAACATATTACATATTTGTCTTCAGAGATAAACATAGTAAATATTTTGGCATTAGCAATTAGCAGCTTTGGCGGTCCAAGGCCTAATGACTTACACGTTCAATGATTCTTGTGTGTCAGTTGATACTCTGCAGGAGTGAATGGGACCTACAATTTATCTCTGGATCTAAACGCTACCAAAAATGATTTTTGCTCAAAAAGTTTTAATTTTGGAGAAAGTTTTAATGAAACAAAAAATTTCCATGACTTCTTAGTCACTGTCCGAAACACTGACTGTACCTAACGTTAAGCTAAAAAAAAAATGAAGAAAAACATTTCAGACTAAACTTTGACTCGAAAGGGTTGGTTCAAGCTTTGGGGCCCAGGAATTTTTTATTCTATTATTTCTATTTATTCCCCCAGTTTAAACTGGACGCGACCCGTGGGATTTTCGTGAGATATTTATCACCTATAATCTCAATCCACAGTACCATCTTTTTTCCTATCTTTCTATTCCTTCTCTCTCCTCGCTCGCACATGTTTATTCATTATAAAGGTATTAATATCCCTTTGAGTGCGAGTACATTGTAAAAAAAAAAAAGATACCTGATACAAAAATCAAAATTATTAGGTACAATTTTGTTTCCGATTTCCTCCGACACAAATTCTTGGCGGAATTTTTGTACCAATTTAAGGAAAGTGTTGAAAAATGTAAGAAATAAAAAAATTAAGATTATAGATACCTCAAAGGCAATTGAAACCTCCGTTGCGTTGCGGAAAACTGTCCGATCCAACGGATACCTCGATAGGGTCAATTTATTTTTCTAAAAATTCAAAACAGTAAAATAAATCAGATGGCTTAACGTTTACTTTATTTATACCAAAGAATGGTGATTTTTAAGTGATTAATAAAATTTTAAGTGATTAATTTATATTTATCAAACTCAAGACTGCCTTTCGCCTAGAGTCTTCCCTTTAGCTAAGGGATCGTTTTTGAGCTCCTTCATGCATGCTTCATCCACCCCACGCTTACTCGATATCTTCCCTTCAGCTTAGGGAGCATTTTTGAGTCCCTTCATTCACCCCACTACTCGATGTCTTCTCTTCAGCTTAGGGCGCATTTTTGAGTCCCTTCATCCACCCCATGCTTACTTAACGATTAATGTCGTCATTACAAGTTGCTTGGCTATTAATCATAGATTCCAGATATTTAAACTTTTCTCACTTGTGATTCAATACTTCATTCAAATAAATGTCTGGAATATTCATTTGTGGATCAGAAAATGAACAGCACAAGTCTTTTTTGGACTTATTGTTCGGTACCCATTTCCCTCCACACATAGGTCAAATGCTCGTTGATGAGATGGAGGACCCTTGACCCTTGACCTTCCATATCGTCAGCAAAGAATAACTTTCTACTATTGTTTGTGTGAAAATTGTTTTTGAAGAAACAAAAATGAAACACGGTGGCGTATACGTACTTTTTTTAAATTTTCTTTTGCGACTGGGAATTTAAAGAAAACTTGGAAATTTCACCCAAAAGAAATTTTTGTGTATGAATACTGAAAATTATACAAAATTTAGACTCGGTTTCTAAGAGTAGGGAGGTTGTGTACTAAATAAACTTTTATTCAATAAATTTCATGCAAATTTGATACACGTCCCAAATCCCAAGAAACATAATAACTTCCCGAAAGTTTTTCCAAGCAAATAAAAATTAATTTCCAATCAGTTAAGTCAACCCTAAGGACAATAACCAAATATCTTATAAAACTATTTCAATATTTGCCAATATAGCTAGTAAATAAAAACTATTTGCGTTATCTCAAAAAATAAAAGAAAAAAAAACCACCCGCCCAATCAAAGGCCAATAAATTTGGTGCCAAAAGAATTTATCTGCCTACACAAGGTACACATACAAAACTCTTTTATCTGCGTACAACTTTCCAATTAAACGAAGACAATTAATTTGCCAGCATGCGTCCGGTCCGGTCCACTACCAACCAAACATATCTCAGAGGAAAGGTTCATCGGATACGGAAACATATCCGGCACACACACGATTCAATAAAAATTGCTAAGGTCAATAAAATGTTCTTTATTGTCCTGTAAAACGCACAGGTTCTGCAAGAGGACATTTTTGTTGAATGTACGAGTTATCCTGCCTAATGCATCGAACTTAACAAAATGATGTCCTTTATTCTTGAAGAATTACATCTACCATCGAGGAAGGTCTGTCCTAATGGATGCAAAGCAGGATAATTTTCTTAAGAGCTATGGCGTCAAGTTGGTGAAGCTTTTTCTATAATTCGAAAACAATTTACCTCGAATTAAATTTAAAGTATTCATTAAAAATGTATACGGTAACCAGGGACAGGGGGTAGTTGTTGATAAGGACATGATGGTCTCGAACCATCGCATTTGCTTCATTAAAATGATGCCGGAGAAAACTTTTGAGCAAACAAAGGCGGAAAAGCAGTAAAACTTATTCTTTATCTTATCAAAAAATATTATTGACTGTGAACTTTAAAGGTTTTAGGGTAATTTGATTCCCGAGCGTCGAATCGAGGTTTCGAAAATCTGTTGATTTGTGGTTTCCTTGACCTTGTCTGATTTCATTTCAACTTTCACATCTCCGGTGATGCTTAGATATCAGTTTACAGTTTGAAAGGACAATTGAAGCCAATGACATTCAGGTTTGGCTGTTTTTTTTTTTTTTGTATTTGTATGTAACCTAGGGCTGCGAGGCATTAAATGATTTACTTTCTTTTTTACGTTAAACTTTTAAGGACCAAGATATGGTTTTACAATCGTACCATAAAAGTTCCACTGTGTTTTGAATGATTTTTGTTTTCTTTCGCGGAATCAACAATTAGTATAAGGTTACTGCAGACCGACGATGTTGAAGTTTTGCTTGATTCCTTTTTAAATTTCTATTTAAAAGGGCAGTCAAAATAAAAGTTGTTTTCGTTTCGTTTTTGTTTTCGATTTTTGAAAAACATTTTTCAACAAAATTTAATTTAATATATGGTAAGCATAACCAGAGATTAATTTTAAAAACGAACTTCGACAAAATGTTTTTATTCTTTAAGTTAACGACACAAATACATGCCAATTGATTATTTACAAAACCAATATTGGAAGTGGTAACATGATAATATTTTAAATTGAGCACGATGCCCTTTCCTATTCATGCACAGGCCATTTAAATCTGTATAAATCCAAGCTCTGTATAGAACTTTCCAAACTCTGTTCTAGTCTCTTATCTTATCTTCCATTGCCTTTTCATTCATCTGTCACATGTCGCAATACGGCGGCTCCGATGGCTCACATCAGCTGACCGTGTAGCATTTATATTCTCACTGATTCGTCCTCCGCGATATGGGTGTGTTTTGATCAGTATATTGTAAATGTTGTTGTTGATCAACTAGTGAGTTAAATAAACCAGTAAACAAGGGAAAAACTAAGAATAGTGCGAAATGCCAATGAACAAAAAAAATTTCACTTGCATCGTGGTTTCATAGAACCAAATATTTTTTTTTTGACACTCGTACTGGTGCAAGAGCTCTTAAAGATTTCGATTCTGATATGCATTTATCCACGCCGCATTGTCCAGAAGAGACGATTTTTTCCAATCTATTCACTGTACAGTTTTCTTTCCAGACGAAGTGAAAGAACCTTTGTCCAGCCAAAAAAAGGCAAAACATCTTTACCCTCTAATTATCATTCGAGTGCACTTTCAAGATCATGAAAACACTGACTGATCAATTTTCAACTAAAGTAATTATTTTTAAATTTTTAGAGACCTCCAATAGCGATATAATGATATATATCATTCAAAAGTGGAACAAGTCTTCATCGATTCGGTCCAAGTTAGATATTGCGTTTAGTGTTCCAAAAACATTTGATGTCTATCTTTTTCGATGGATTAGAAACTACCTTTTAATAAAAGTTATATTGAACTGATTTAAGTCCAAAAATCAAATGCTGATGGTGTGCCACAGGGCTCTATTTAGTCCTCGACTCTTTTTATAATTTGTATTAATGATCTCCTGTAGTCCTTGGAATCTGGGTCACCAATCATGTTTTTTGAAAAGGTCTGAAACTTGACCACGCAAAAAATATTATAGTCAGAACTCTATTAGATAACCCAGTTGCATTAATCCCCTCTTAATTGTTACACTCACGCACATTCCGAATGTAGAATTCTGTACCCAGCTCTATTTTCCCCTTTCGCTGATTTTGAGGAAAGTTTTTGCGTGTGGATAGTGAATGTTCTGTCTGCATCTTCAAGATTCAATTTAAAGTCACATACAATCTTAAAAGTTTGTCTTCATATTGATATCATGTCTGAACCACCTATCATCCAAACCTAAAAATAAATCCTCCAAAGCACTTATTTGCAAGGACACCATAAACAAAGAGCAATTGAAGTACACAGTTTTTTTGATTCAAGATAAACACCTTTCAAATTTTTTATTCGTTGTTTTGGATACTTTTTGAAACTTTTCAAAGGTGTCAAACATCAATAACTGTATCAATATCTTTATTGGTTCAATGACAGTTGAAGGCACCTGATGCTATTCAACCCAACCCAATCCATCACTCATCACGAACTTCAAACGAACTTTAATTTTCGTATTTCCAAAAAAAATTATCATTTTGTTGAAAACATGAAACCCTTGAATGACAGATAACCCTTTGGGTTCAAGAGCTCAAAAAGAAAGAAAAAACGAATTTCCCCAAACTTTACAGAATAGAAGGGAAATTTCCCCTTCGCATCTGATATGCTGATATGACTACTCGTGAAAGCTCTGCCAACTACAACTTGTTGCATACGCACAACTCTGGAATTTTCCCCTATTTAAATTTTATTAACTCCCACCATGGCCATTTTAATTCAAGGTCACATCGTTGTCTTCTCCAATCAAATTGCTGCAAATCATTTTAAGGACTTCAAGTCCATACTTCTAATGGCACTGAGTGGGTGCTTAAAATTAAAATGCCGTTTAATCAGCAGCATTCTCAATTTTTCTGGACTTTTCCCAGTGTTCCTTTATTTGCCTAAGTGTCCGGCATTGGTTAAACAAAATGTCCCTTCGAGGATTAAGACATTTCAACGTTAATTTTTAAAATTAGTTCATCTCGAAAGTACCCTCTTATGTACAAAGTAATCCCTCAAGTAATAAGGATATTTATTTTTTCTATGTCCAAGAAGAACAAAAGCCAAACAGCTGACTTATCTTCATCTTTTTATCGTTTGTTTATGATATCCTTGTCATTAGCGAAGATTGAGAGACAAAAAAAAAAAGATTTTAATGATGGATTTAGTATGGGTTGGGGTGTGACAGGACAGGATGACAAAAACCTGTTGAAAAGAACATTCGACTATATGATGAATTCGAGATGATTCTCCTTTTTTTTTTTAATTTTTTTACTCCGCGGAATTATGAATATTCTAGACAGATTTGAAGGATTATAGTCCTGTGTGTAGACTGGCGAGGAGGTATTTCAATCTCAAGCGAATAGTTTCAATTTCAAATAAAAATGAAAAGAATATTATGCATGAATGCGTTCTTAAAACAGAAGCCATTATGCAGAGAAGCGTTTTTGCTCTTTTATAAATAATATCGCTTGAAAAAAAAGAATAATGCTTTCATTAGCTAAGTAGTGAGGTTTTTCTTTTTAAAATGGACGAAAGTGTGGGCAGAATTCATATCAAGGGGAGTCATACATATAAATTATTTTGAACATGATTCGCTGAAAATGAAATCTATTTTCAACAGCTTTGGAAAAACCCGTAATTTATACGACTCCATCAATTTGTTGAAATATTTCAGAAAATAGTGGTTAGATATTGCTTGGAAGGAATAAGGTTTGACTCAATCGATATTAGGCTCAAATACTGATATCCCTTACTCGGTCCGTAGAAACTTTGATGCGGCTTGAATTCAAACTACCACTCGAAAAAAGTTTAAAAGCTTGATTTGAAGAATGTTGTCCCCTGTTTCAGAAAGGTGCTTATTTGATGTGTACCCGACGTGACGCTGTCACTTTTTCACAACTTAGGTAGCACTGTTTTTAATAAATAAAAATAACTAATCTTTCAGTTCTGTCCAGTAAGTTTTCAGTAATTCTTAAAGCCGGGACATTTTCACATTTTGTCCACCAAGCATGTGTCAATCGCTTGTATTTTTAATTGGGACGTAAATTACTAAAAAAAATCATCCGAAAAGGATTTATATTTGCGTTTCTATTTCTAGACTACATTTCTTAATCTGAACCAACGAACTCAGCAGTTAAAAAGTGAGGAGTTTGGTGGCAATAATGCAGGAATCAGTTACATTTCTGAATTGAAAATTCCTTGTTTAATTTTTTAAATACTGCCCATAGCCACAAACAATGTATGAAAAGAATTGTCTTAGCTTTGATAAATGTTTGTCAGATAATTAAAATTGGACTATTTCTAGATGGCGACCGAATAAATATGAAGGTCAAACCCGGAATACTAAGTTTTAAATTCTGAAAGACCCTTTGCAAATCAACCGCAAAAATTAGCTTACAATCAAACACATATAAAGTTTGATTTTATTGCTTTCCCATTTATTTATTTTTTATGAAGAAGGACGGAATTAAACAATACAGTTAGTGGATTACGAAAAACTAAATTCATGACTAATGCTCCAAAAGAGGAAAATTGTGTAATAATATTTTAAATTAATCATTCATCTTCAAATATTTTCGAAATTTTAGGTACCTTTCAAGTAAAGGTTTTTTTTTAGTTTTGAATTTGGTAGAAAATAGGTCCAACGATTTTGATGAAACTCATAATTGAACAAGTTTATGGCTTTTTTGACAAAATTGAATTTTTAGTTCTTGGCTTAAATTGTCATTATAAAAATCAAATATCAATGGTTTTTTACTTGCGATAAAGTTTATACTATAAGAGAAGTTATGCATTCGTTTTGACTATCAAACATGACGGATGATACAGAAGCCACAAAATGTGGCTCCGACAAATCTGTCTGTCTGTCCGTCTGCCTGTCTGTCTGTATAGTTACCTACAGCCTAAACGGCTGTACCGATTTGCTTCAAACTACACAGCTTTATTATGACGTCCTACAGAGGGGGTTTTGGTACTAATGGTACCTGCCATACGGTCCACTGTCACACATTAGAGCAAGTTTTTTTTTAGTGAAAAATTAATTTTTCCCAAAAATGGCTCCTACGATTTTGATAAAATTTTCTGAATATTGTTTTCTGTGCAAACTTTATGTTTTCGTTGGAATAGATTTTTCAGGAAATGTCTTATAACGGTACCTCCGATAGAACCGGTTTTTTTTAAATCAAATTTTCTCGTAAGCCACTTGACGGATTTCGATGAAATTTTTAATTAGAAGCTTTTTTAAAGACAAGATAATATAACTTTTTAAATTTTTGAAAAAAAGTTTTTTTGAGTTTTTTAAGAAAAATTAAATTTTTTTTTATTTTTTTGTTTCTTTCAAAAATGGTTCAAACTATTTTTTAAATTTTATTTTTCTGATAAAAACTATAAAACGCTAGAAGTTCACATACTCAAAAAAAAAATTGAAATATATATTGGAAAAGTTTTTCAAAAAAACTAGTCGAACGAATTTGAAAAAAAAAAAATCTTAAAATCCTAAACAGTGAACGAAATTAGATGGCTCACTTCATTTTTTCAAAAAAACGTTTTAACTAATGATTTTTAAGTGATCAATAAAATTTCATATCATTTTTTCCCTGCTTTTTTCCAAAATCTCAAACAATAAGACCACTGTCACACATTAGAGCAAGTTTTTCCGACGCAGTCGTGCACTTTATTTTTTACTCTTTTATGAAAAATTTTTTTAAATTTTTGGTTATGTATGTCAAAAACGGCCTTTTAAATTTTTGTTTAATTTTATTTTCTAGAAATTTGAATTCTCAAAAAATATATTTGGAATTTTTTAAAAAAAATTGTTTTTTTTTTTTATAGTCAATGGCAAAATTGTGTACACATTGCATTGCTCGTACTTTAAATAATAAATAACCAATAAGGCTGGAGAACTTTTAACATAAGAATAAATTGCTCATAAACTTTTCTCAGTTTTATTCAAACAGTTAATTAAGAAAATATAGTTAAATTCCAACAAATAACTGTTAAAATCATAGGAAACTAAGAGGCACAATTATTTACACAAGTGCGAATAACAAATAACTGCAAGAGCGGCTATTGTTGCAGAATTTCAGGGAGTTGTTTCGGCAGTGGAGCTCTCTAAATAATATTGTTACAGCCTGAAAACAGTTTACACACATTTTGTTGTTGTTATTTCATTTAATTTTTAATTTTGAAAACAAAAATTGAAAATAATACTATTAGTGAGAACGGAATAAATGACTACGTTGCCTAGAAAAAGCCTCATATAACACCGAAAAACAAGCAAGTTAGAGGCTCCCTGAAATTACGCCATCGCCATAGGAAATTACGCAAAAAAAAAAATGGAAAAAACGCCCAAAAAATCTCCATACAATATTTTGGTGTTTTTTCCTAGGAAAAAACACCCAAAAAGTTTGGCTTTATTTCCAAAAAATTTGGGTCTTTTGTCCGTGATTTTGAACTTTTGAATTAAGGAAAAAAGCCAAAAAATATTTGCGATTACTAAATGTAATCTGTATAAAAATCGCGCGATTTTTACACAGATAACATTATAATAACCGCCTCAATAATAAATTTAAAAGTTTGTTTGTATAAGGTAATTAATTTTATATTAATGAAGAGATTATGCGTGTTTTTTTAATTTAATAAATAATTTTATTTATTATATTAGGTAAACAAACTTTCCTTACTTGGAAAAAAAGAGTGTTTTTTCTTTTTCGATTTAAAAAAAAAGGCAAAATTTGCAAGGGACCACATCACAAACCAATAGAGATTTGGAGGAGAATCGGTTACCTATGGACGTTAGTTCTGTTATTTTAACCCTAAAGTGAAGGTATTCCATATATCTTAAAACCTTTGTTTCCTAAAACACTTCTTCAAAACTCAGTAAATGAAATTTAACTTTTTTTTAAAAACTCAAAAGAACTTTTTTTGAAAAAAATTAAAGAAATAATATAATAAAAAAAAATCAATAAATATAAGAAAACAAAATGGCAATGCTTCTTTTCCTTAAATTAATAATTGCTTCGCCAAAAGGCACATTTTATAATTCCATTTAAAATAATTCAGACACATTTTACGAAAAAAAACTATAATTTTCATGTTTACAAACCATTGAAAGGCATGATGAAAAATCGTCCATCTATCTACATGCAGAACTTAATTCATACTAAACTATTATTTTGCTTCAATATGAAACTTTGCGAAAATTTCCTCCGTAAAAGCTTTCTATCGAAGGGGAAATATCCCAACAACACACAACACAAACCCAAACCCCATCTTACCCATTGTATGCCTCAAAGCATGCAGCATCCATCTTTAACCAATACGAATCCTCTGAGTGGGTGTACGTACGCATCCTTATCATAATCACAGGACATTATCTCCTCGCTCTGAATTGAACTGAATTCAAATTCAAATATAAAAGAACCTGCCGTTTGTGTCCTTGCAACATTCAATCACCGACTTTGATACAGCAAACAACTTGCAAAAGTCCTAACAAAACAAAAGTCGATTTTCTAAATCAAAGGACATCGAAACGTGAAAATAAAAAAAAATCTATTCCTAAGCTATCATCTTTTCAAAGTGTAACGTGTAACTTAAAACTATTGTTTTGTGAACTTGTTAAAAACAAATTTAAAGTATCTTGTGTTGTGTGATATTCTTAAGAAAAAAAAACCGCCAAGGACACAGCACTCCTTGTAATCGTTGCCTGTCTTCTGCTATCTCGCGGTGTTTTTTTTTTAAATAAAATTCTTCTGGACATCAAATTGTGTTATTCACAAATCAAAATCAGGTGAGTGTTGAGAAAAAAGGATTTTTTTTTACTGTCTTTAAGTGTAAGATGGAAAATTTAAAATTGATTTGAAGCTAAGTTCTCGGCTAATTGACTTCCGTCAGAAACACAATGAGGTAGTTTTCTAAAATCCTTCTTGATTTATTGCCAAGTGCGGTGCTGGAAGAGGAAAAGGACAATAAATTGCCTATATATACCTGTTGCGGATTTCTCTTCATTCTATTTTATTTCTACGAGCTACGACCAAGCCCCAGGACGAAACAAAGTTCATGTCGTCTTAATTTACATTTTTAATCTCCTGCTCTTGCTCCTGGCTCTGCTCTACGACAAGGGGATATGTGTCTTGTTATAGCATATTTACCACCTCTTTGAATATCCTTTCGTTTCGGAATTGAAAGTTCTATATTCAAGAGATAAAAGGATGTGAATGATGGAAATCATCACGATGCGACTGGCATTAATTTAAATGTTTTGCTTATCTTTCTTATATGGCTTTTTGTTCCATGTTTACCTTTGCTTTGACTTATTGTTTGATGAATTCCCTCAGGACGACCGGAGTTAAAATATTGTTCACAATGGAATAGGCTAAAACAAAATTTTGACTAGAATATTTTATTAACTAAAGCTAAGGATGGACTTTTTTTATGGTGTTGGTTGTTCTGTTGGAAAGTTAAGTTTTTTTTTTTTGGTTTGAAAAAATTCTATTTAAAAGTGTTCTTATGTGTTCCTAAGTTTGTCTACAAATTAATTGCGGTTAGATTGCTTATGGTTGTTAGGTTATTGCTGGGGATGAGAGATGACCGTAATTATGCCAGGTTCCGGCAGTCAGAGCAGCATTCTACATTGACTAGGTTTTCTTTGTGACAAAACTATTTTCCTGTTTCAAAATTAATATTGAAGCAGTTTGTTGTCATTTAAAAATATCTTTCAGGGTTATTTTGATGTACATGGCTCATTTTGTTCTTTGCGTACTATCTATGCATGTCCTGTCCTTATAAGCAATTGGACTTTTGGATTTAATAAATGACATTCATGTTCGTGTAGCGAAAGCAAACCTTTCTTCAATTTTTATAAATATTTTTTGGGAAAAAACCTTAAAGGTTATCCATCTGAAACTCGTCGATAGGAAACTGCCAATAATACAGCCCCATGTTGAGCGCCATATGTAACGTACAAAAAAGGCGAAACAATTCCCATCATCACCTACCCCGAGTAGAGTAAAGATAGATCTTATCCGGCATGCCAAGCGTTATATGTGACGTAAAAATACATAAGCGATATAACAAACGAAATTTTTCAATTTTCACTCTCACGGAACATCCGAACTCCCGTCGATGGGAAACTGGCACCAAAACCAGTCTTTCACGTTGTCGCCATTTGTAATGTTGAAATCGTTATTCGAATGAAAAAAATGCATTAATCACGATTATCAACCCTTCAAAATGTGAGTTCTCATCAAGCATTTTTGTTTTAACAATGAAATTGACATTAGGATGGAAGAAAGGGAAGTTCAAAAAAAAGGGACTGATTGAAAATTCTGCGCATCCGTCTGCCTGTTTGCACCTTTGTTTGGCAGTCTATTTCTCAATTTTACGGCTCTTACGATTTTGATAAAAAGTTTTTTGGTGCGTTCTGTCCGAATAATCTATCTTTAGGTTAGAATAAATTTTTCGAGATTGGTCTAATACAGGGTGTCCCTTGAAAACTCTTTTTTACCTGCTTTACATGTATGAGTTTTCCCTGTTTTGCTACACACATAAAATAAAAATTACCAAATCCCAAAAAAATCGTTTTTGTTCATTATCGTTGAAAATTGTCAGAAAGACCCTTTTTCCAATTTTTTCCTGTAGCAGGTATTTCCAAGTATCATAAAATATGGGCGTTTCTCTGACTGACTGACTTGTCAGTGGCTTTTATTTTAACAATCGTAACATTCATTCTAAAAAAATATTAAAAAGCTGTGTTCATTATGCATTTTCTAGCGAAAATCGACCCGAAAGTAAGAAAAATTAGCATGGGCAGGAAAAATGGAACAGTCTAGAAACTGGATATCTTAAAACTGAAACAAGATATCAAATTTATTTAAACGCATTTATAAAGGTTATTGTTGCTTCTAAAAATGAAGACACAGACGAAGTTTCTATCGTTAGTACTAACATCACAATTATCGTTAACGTGAGTTAGGGCTCACCAAAGTAAGCCTTTTCTTAAATCTCAAAAAATGATATTTTTATATTAATTGGAGATATACCTTTACTGTAAAACGATTTGTTCTTAAAATATACTCAATAATCATGCCCTAAAATATTGTCTACGAATTAGGGGACACCCTGTATAATTGATTTTTTAAACCCAGATTTATTAGTTAACCACACAACCGATTTCAATAAAATTTGTACTGTAGAACATCTTTTATAATTCATTTTGAATGTTCAACAAAAAGTTTTTCTCTAAAGTCTAAATTTTGGTGAAGTTAAAAATTAAAGAAGTTTTTGAAAGTCCAATTTAAATTTCACATCTAAAGTTAAATAGGTTATAATTTAAATTTTCTACAAAATATATTATTTTCGTTTTATCGTATGTATGTGAGTATGTGAGAATCAGTAGTGCATTTAGTTTCAATAAAGTGCAAAAGTTATAAATGGAAATGCAGAGGTCACACCTACACTTTGACTAAGGATGTCGGGGATTTCAATTTTCCCGCGCCCGTGTGAGCACCTCCTGACGATGAAAAGAGTTTTTCATTACAGCACAAAAGTTGTATTTTAATAAAACTGCTTCGCCATGGTTGCAAAATGTTTTATCATTGACTTTTTTCTGAGGGGGGGGGGGGTTGGATAAGGGCACAATCATGACTTAAATTCTCAACCATTCCTGTTTGTGTGATGAAACTCTGCGATTTCCCACAGCTGTTCGAATGGCTAGTAGAGATGCACTTCTTCCGAAAAGCTTTACATACTCACAACAGCCAGTACGCCATATTTAATTGTGAGCTCAAAACACATGTTTTAAAAATCTGTTTTTATAATACTCTCCGGAATTCATGTGTCCAACATTTGGATAACTACATTTATATAGTAAGAAATAAAATCTAGAGTGATCTGCCTAATTTGGCAAGTATTTTGACATGTCTTCTTGTTTTTATTTTTATAAAAAATTCAGGGATGTCTTAATTTTGATTATTTTTCATCACTTTTATTATTATACATTATGCATATTTCCACTTTTCAAAAGAGAGCAGTTCTAGTTTATGGGAAACCTTTGAAATAAGGATACAAAACTTAAAAGTAAATTTCAAATGCTATTTGCAATTTTTTTAATTTAGAACTAAAACCGTCAATCGTTTTTGAATATCAACAAATTGCATGAGAAATGCAGATGGCGTTTTTTTGCATTAACATATCCTTTTTCCAGAACATCATCCAATAAGTTTGAATTTCTTTAATTTTTTAAATACCACACTCCCACCTTTAAAATGCTAATCTTGAAACCCAAAAAATATCCTGTTTCCTAAAAAATAGAATGCTTTTTTTTCCTTTAAAATGCATTTAATCATTTAAAGCAATTTGCCAGCCCATCAAACCGTGCCCGTCAAAGTAATTTCTTCCAAAAGGATATGTAAATGGTATGACATTGTATCGAGGTTAACCTTTTTTCATACATATAACATCGCACTTTAGCTTTGCAAATATATTTACATACATACGCATGCATATACTACACCTACTCAATGTTGATATTTCATGGCGTGTAGCTCTTCCCGAAACAAACCCTCATATCTATGCTAACGCCACCGATTCAAGGATGCCACACAGAAGGTGGGAAATCCACCCTTCCCCCGGAAAAAAAGAGTTATTTATCAAGCAATTGTTATCGTGTACAATCATAAACAAGCGATATCAAGGATCCAATTTAAAGACTTTTTCTTTTTTTTTTCCACCTTGGTCCTTTTTTTTTGTCATTATATTGTGTGTGGGAATATCCGTTTTTGTTTTGTTTTTGTTTTTGTTTAAATAATTTTATTTTGAACTTCCGCCTTTGGGCCACTTTCACAAATCGAAAGATGATCATATCAGTGTGTGATGTAGTGTCCTGATATCATATTCAAAATGAAAATAAGTTGCGAAATGTGCAGCTTATTGAAATTGTTTTCAAACACTTTTGGAATTCTATTCGACTTCTGAATGAGACAATGGCATGGCGGAAGCGGAAGTAGGTTTTGTTTTTATCCTAAAAATTCCTTTTCAAGTAAACAGGTTGAATATTGCGTAGGGTTTTAGTTATGAGAGGTTAGAAAATGTAGGTAAGTTTTGATGTTTTACTGAAAGGTTCCTACTTCTCTTCATCCATCCTGTTCCTAAAGGAACAATTCACAATTGTTATCCTCAAACTGACATACTCTATGTTTCAAAAAGTAATAATCAAATGATTGAATGGTAACAAGGAGTGTTATAAAGTGTTCTATGCATTGTTCTCTGAATGAATTTATTTTAACCAAAAACCCAACAAATTGGATTGAAGGGAAATTGACTTTAACTTGATGTTCATTTTCTTGTTGAGGTGAAAAGTATTATTTGCCTAACCTTTTTGGGGAAAACAATCCAAACCATACATTATTTTATGTAAGGTTTAGGTGATGTTGACTTGAAATTTGTTCTTCAAACTTTGTGTCGTTACATTATTCTTTAAATATTTCTATTTTTGACTTTCGGATTCATTTTGTTCCCTTCAAAACAGGTATGTAGGTTTTGATAAGTGGATTTGAAATTTGTGTAGATTCTACAGCCAGATGACCTTAAGGTCCTTTCATCTTTTCGTTGCACGAACTTGCTCATAAATTTGACAGTGGTCTTGGGTCTTTAAATTTTGGAGAAAAATTAAACGAAAAAATCATAAACTCGGCCATCTGATTTCTTTTACTGTTTTATATTTAAAAAAAACCTTTTTCCAAAATCGTTCGACCAGTTTTTTTTTAAAACAGTTTTTTTTTTTGAAAAACTTTTCGCAAAAAATAAAATTAAAAAAAAAAGATTTAACAGTTTTTGATAAAAACAAAAATTTTAATTTAAAAAAAAACTCAAAAAAACTTTTTTTGAAAAATTAAAGAATTTATTTTATTTTGTCCATTAAAAATTTCATCGAAATCGGTCAAGTTGTTTATGAGAAAATCTGATTTAAAAAAAACCGGTCCTATGAGAGGTACCGTTATCAGACTCTTTTGAAAAATCTATTCCAACCAAAACATAAAGTTTATACAAAAAACACCATTCAGAAAGTTTTATCAAAATCGTAGGAGCCATTTTTGAGAAAAATGAATTTTTCATTAAAAATCGTACGGCAGTACCGTTAGTTTAAGAGTTAGAATGATAGTTCCAAAAACCCCTCTGTAGGACGCCATAATAATACTATGTACCAAGCTTGAAGCAAATCGGTCAAGCCGTTTAGGCTGTAGGTGCCGATACAGACAGACAAACAGACAGAATTGTCGGACCCACTTTTTTAGGCTTTTCTATCATCGTAATGTAATGTTTGATTGTCAATAAAAAAATTTAATGAAATGAGTTAGAATTCAGCGTCGATTTTTATCGAACAAATCAAAAGTTTGGTTATATAAGCTATAAGGTATCAGTAGCAAGTTATTAACTTTGTTGTATTTCAGCTTATCCCAAAAGTATATTTTCGAAATCATATTTCTAAATACTACCATGGTTTTAAAGTTTTCTGGTGTACCTAAAGGCAGCCATTTCGGGCCACTTCTTTTTATACCTTTTATGAATGATTTGGCAAATTATGTTTTGTTTTGAAAGGGTATTTTACGTTTTCTTAACTTAGGCTAAGAAATCCATGAATTCACGGCCGCCAGTAACTGAAAGTAAAAGTTTACTTTTTTTTAAAAAAGTAGCTCACAAAGCAGCATACCCGAATACAATGTGTAGCACTAAACTCAAACAAAAATCATGTCTGCTATTTTGGTTTGTTGTTGTTTTGCAGCGCAGCAGGTTCGTGAAGTTCAAGTCGAGTCGACTTGTACTTTCAGCTACTCTCTCTGCTGCAGCTGCTACTTTACATTGTAGCCGTGCAATACGATTAACGTACATTTAACTTTGACATTGCTGCATGCTACTGCTGCTGCTAAACCATTGTGCGCAGCCAGTTAAGCTTAGACGTTAGACCGCACTATGCGACACTCTCTGTCATTGGAACGGCGGGAACTGTGAGTTAATTTTTTCAAACCGCGAATTTTGTCGTTAAGTGCCCCACACCTTACTGTTCCACTGAATTATCGATCGCTTATATTTGTTAATTTTTATACAAAGTACAGGACCCTCTTCATATTTTTTTAAGGAAAACCTCTCTGTGCGGATGAAAACAAAGCAGTTGATAACCAACTAAATTACTAAATTTGAGTGAGCTTTCACTTGCAATGTCTCTTACTTTAGCGGAATTTTTTATAATTATAATTTTATAAGAATAAATGAAATTCAAATACAGCTTCGAATAGTTAAAATATTCTCATCCTTTCTATACAAATTTACATTTTCTTCTATTGCAATAATTTCATATCAAATCAACCATTCACTGATTTCTTTATGGAACTTGGAATCTTAATTTATTAATGCCTAAGGCTCAAAAGTTATAACATCATCTTATGCACAAAAAGATAACTTTGTTGGCTTTGGAAGATGAAGTAGCATCCCCTTTCTTTTGAATTAATGAATCCCATTTCTGATATTTGATGGAATTCACATCCAAAGGCACATTATATTTTAAACCACAACATTTATTTGTTAAAACAAATTATTATCCCTTGTAAAAAAGTCTTGCGGCATTTAAAATATTTTTAGTATCGAGTAGAAAACCCTTAAAAAGGATACTTTGGGTTTGTTTAATGTTTGAAAGTACCCATTTATGATGGAAAACACAGGTGATTTCTAATCTTCATTTCCGCGTTTTATGAGTCATCAGTATTTTTTTTACATGCATAAAGGTCTTATACACGCTTGGAAGGGGTACTTATTGTAACCACAAATTTGAACCCACATTTTCAAACAAGACATTAAATCCTACACCTAATAATTATTTTGCTGAATAAAAATATAAAGTACATACATACATTTGGACTTGCTGAATAGCCTACGAAAAATTGTAATGTTTAAAATATAAATAAGCATCTTTCAGGATTGTTTGGGTTGGGTATTCGTTCCCTCCTACAAAAGTTCCAAATTCCTTGAATGGCTTTGGGAACTACACAAAACAAGCAAAAAGTATTAAAGTTTAATTTCAAACGAAAAGTTGTCTTAATTTCTCGAAAATCAAATCGACTTCAAACCTACTAAAACGTATAAGATGAAAATATGCAAGGAAGCACTATCTTCAACTAACTTTTTGTCTGTTTTACTGATTTTTATTTTTAAAGAAAGCCTACAAACAAAAATATTTGAGATGTAGAATCTAGAATCCCTTCCGTCATTTTTCATATTTTATCCTTGCCCACTTGATATGAGAACATCCCTTTTCAACTAAAACATTTCAGCGGGTTTGAGTGGTTTTATTGGGGGTTAAACTGCGGGATAATGTCATTTTATAAATCATTTTTGTTGGGTGTGTTCCCATTCCAGTCGAATATGACCAAGTCAACAATATTCAATTCAGCTATTCAGCACTTGGACTTGGACTTTGTAAGCACTCACATATCTTAACTGTAATTGTATAAAGTAACTTAAATCAACTTAAGATTATATTCAATGTCATTGAATTTGTATTAGATACTTCAATCTAACTCTTGAACACACTATACTTGAAGGACGAACATTATCCTTTAATTTCTTAAATAGCGTACTTCTCAATTCTTTTTATCTTCACGCTGATAAACGTCAGAGTGAATTTTCGTCACTAGAGGATACCTTTTGTAAATGGAACACCTTTTTTTTTGTTCCTGAAGTGTATAAAGTCTTAAAGTTTGTTTAAAGTGGACGTAAAGGATAATGAGTGCAACAGCAGTAGCTTTGTGTCATGAAGGATCCTGAAACGTACACTCATCCCAACTATCACTAGGTAATAGACAATGCTGGGAGGGAGTGTTGAATCGATTTTTTTTTTTAATTCAACCAAAGAAGCTTTTGGAATACCATCTGTTGGTCGATTTTGAAATAAAACACCTTTTTATTGTTGACTTCATGGAGCTAAGGAAATGATAAGATTTTATGGGCTAACGACCTATCTTGGGACATTATTTTCCAAAAGAGCGGAAAACATTTGTGTTCTTATTTGTCATGGTTGGTTCCTGTTTTTTTTTAATCTTTGGAAATACCACACAAAAAATGTCTGCTTTGAAGGGTGTTTATTGAATGTTCAACAGACACGGTACGGTTAAGGGAAATGGTTAATATTGGGCATGATTTATGAAAGTAAAGTATTTTTTTTGTGTCCTTTGAAGAACAAATTATGGTCTCCTCACAGGCATCGCTTATTGCATATTCAAATTCTGAAAGGACCGATTTTTAAAGCAAAATCTGCAAGCTCTTAAAATTTTTTTTTGCTGGTTGACCATAACACCATGAAGTTTCCTTTAAAACCTTATATCAAAGCCAGGATGATGAGAGTTCTGTATAACGTTCTCGGTTCTTCTCGATAGGGCCTTATTCCTCAATTAGTTACTCCGCCCTGATGTTGTTTTCCGAATTGACAGCAGTGCCTAGGTAGATAAATTCACTGACTACCTCGAAGTTATACCCATCAATGGTCACGCTCTGGCCAAGTCGCTTTTGGGATTCAAGCATATTGTCAATGGAAGCATATAATTCGTAAGATGATTTGAAATCTATGAACCAATGATGAGCCTCAATGTGAAATTTTTGGAGTTTCTGCAGGATATGCTGACTTTCCAGCACTGAAGCCGGGTCGCTAAGGACCAATTAGATCGTCAACAAACAGCTCGGACGTTCACATAAAACACTGTACGGGATCTAATAGGAGGTGTTGAAAAGACTTATTTCTCTTTAGTTTGGCGCATAGAAGTTGGGCTTCTTTTCTGTGAATGGTTAAGGTGGAACCGGCTGCTCACCATTGACACCAAAAAATGGTTTTTGCGGATATGTATTTGTATGTCCACTTGAAAGACTTCGTATGGAAAGCATTAAACATTTTCCAGCAAGTACTTCCGTGATGTATGGCGTATTTATGTGATTAATTTGCTGGAAGATGTCACTCTATATTAGAGTAGTATTGGATACTACGTATATTTTTTTTTTCATATTTCATTTATTTTATTTTTTTATTTGATCAGCCTTAAGATAAATATCTATCTCCAACACTAATAAGTCCAAGTCAGGCGAGTGCCAAAGTTACTAAAGTTCTCCAATTCAAATATTTGAACAAACACTAATTGAGGACTGCGAACCTTTTCCTGATTTGAATATTAAACTTCCTTGTGTACAAGGATTTATTAATAGAAACGTGTTAACGGTTAACTGAACTGTCGCATTTGGGTAAAAAAAAATAAAAGATAATTGTGTGACAATAACTTCGAGTGGTTTCATTTGATTGTGACCATGAAAAAGGATATGGAGACTTTTTAAAATTGCGGTAGTCAAATAGCAACAATTTAACCTAAGAAATCATATTAATTTGTGCCCTTAAGGGAAGGACCGTTTGGATAATGGCATGCTTGCATTATTTTCACAGAAAATAAAATTGTCAATTTAAAGCTCTAAAATGTTCTAACCTTTAATGGTTTTCCAGATGCTTTATGTTCGCGTTGACATTTAAATATAAAAATATGATCGTATTTCAAGGGTGCCTTGTTCCAATCGATTGAGTTTTTCTTGGTTGAATAGATGAAGTTAAGTCAACAATAAATGGTGTGAAGCCTATTAAAAATATGAAAATTGACAATATCCTGGTTACATCTTTTTGTTAGGTGGAGAAATACTTTCATGATGTGAAAAGGTATTATTCTTTAGTTATAAAAATATAATTGAAGTTATGTTTCTCTCTGTGTTCAACCGGATGGTTTACAATATTTTTGAAGTTGAATTTTATCATGTCTTCTTAAGTATTGGATATAAATTTGGTCATACAAATAAAATGAGTTTTTCCAGAAATCAAAGCATCATCCTATTTTTGGAAAATTTGTTCTTGAATGTTTTGAATGCTGGAACTTGAAATGTTCAACCTGAAAAATATTAACTATTGAAAATAGTTACACATTTTGATCGTGAATATCGTCAACAAACTTTGAATACAAAATAAAGTAAGACTAATATTTGTTAAGAACTCTGAAAAAATAAGTGGTCCAAGGTAGCTACCCTGAGGTACATAACACACTTTTCATATTTTATGGGATAACACATTGAAAATTTGACGTGTTTCAACGTCTACGGAAAAACTTGCAATGTTTAATCTTTTCTAGAAGTATGGTATGGAAGTGTAAATGGAGTTCAGCGAGAATGAAATCGATTAGCAAACAGTTTTTCAAACTTTCAAAAAGACGGTAATTTCGCATGTGAAAATCTCAGGGTAAAAAGGATTCCGTCCTTAGACAAACTTATTATTATTTTGAATCATCTACTCGTATCGACCGCTTATGAAACACTTTTTATATTCAATATTTAGCCCAGGAACGGATTCTTATATTTTTCAAAATTGTAACGAATGAAACCAAGTGGAGGCAAAGTTAAAAAAAAACATAACACAAAAATTATGTAGTATTATTATTATTGAATAAAAATTTGTATTGTGGCTTTTCAATTCAATCATACAAATTATGATAGGGAAGTTATCTATCAATGTTAAGACGAAAGCACCCCAAAAAAGCATTTTAACATCACAAGTAAGTTAGACATCATTAACACGTTCGTATCTGCAGACGAAGCATTTTTATATTCAAAAGGTGCCTAGTCTAAAATCAGTTAAAGTGTTTGAAAAGGCTAACTTTAACATGATTGTGTTCACCTTAAAGAAACCATTTTAAATTGCTAATGATTTCTCTGATTTTCTAAAAAAGTAGTTGTTTCATGGATTTTTTTATACAAAGTTCGTTGTATTGTCTATAAAAATGTCCTTATACCTTGACTGGAAGTCATCTTCTGAAATGATTATAAAATGCCTCATTGAGTTCTGAATAGGTTCACGAGTCCTTCTTTCCCATCCTTGTATCTGTTAACTTTTTATTAATTTTATGGATGCTTAGTTCTGTGTACTTTTTGTTGTTTCTATTTCTATGGTTCCTTATTTTTATTTTTATACCGATTAATTGCACTTAAAATTATTGAAAATTTTTGAACGTTGACATGACAATATTCACCATCCACCATCACCATCAATGATTTGTTCGATTTTAATTAAGTTATCTCTCTCTCTCTCTCTACCTACGCCATGTTTTTTAATAAAAAGAGTGTTCAGCTTTAGGGATGACTCTTTTTGTTTTAAATAAAAGCAATAAACTTTTATTTGGAAGATAATATTTTTTCTGAATTGAATTCAATAAATATGATGAAACGATGGAAAAATGGTAAACAAGTCAGCAGTTTCCGCAATGCTATGAGGGATGGTTCTTGGAAATATCTATAAAAAGCGCCAAACTAGTAACTTGGAATTCTCTGAATACTTCAGGCATGCTATAATGATTGTATATCGCACCGCTTGATATTTAGAAAATGTATGCAATTGGTATTGACAAATCTATTCTTCGATGGATTTTAAGTTTTTTTGATATCCACAAAATAAATGATGGAATGCCTCAAGGCTCCATTCTTTCTCCGCCTCTCTTCTTAATTCTATCAACGATCTATTGTCTAACATTTATTATTCACAAATTGTTTTGTTGGCCCCAGCTTTTCAAATTCGTTTTCAGATTCACAACCCTTTTCTTAAGGTGTGGAACTGGAACAGCTGCGTACGATATGATCTTGATAGCATTGGCCAATAAAGAATTTTCAATCGTATGGATTGAAAAAAAAAAACTCTTTTGCATTTGAATCAAAACCTTAGTTCTATTCCCCTATACATGGGTGGCAACTGCGTTCAGAAGAGCAAACAGCTTTGCGTTTTTGGTATGATTATTATAAATCATCTTTTGTGGAACGAACGCATTTTTAATGTCGCCTAAAATTGAAATTGGGCAGGTGCACCTGTTACACATTTGCGTCTCCTGGATAGGATTCAGTAAAGAGCCTTACAAATTTATAGGTGAAATTTCCATTACGGACGAATTGTTTTACTTGAACATTGACGTAATGTCTCAACTTGTGTCATAACTACTTTCACAAACAGTGATTCAGCGTACCTAATAGTCGAAATGATCCCTCGCCTTAAACAAATTTCCCGTATAATTACCATCAATTTACCCTCGAGTCTTACTTTGGACGAACTCTTGATTTCAGAGCTTAATTTTTAAGCTGCACTTGAAGAATGTAGAATGTTTCACCCGGAACAATTTTTCACTCTCATGTCTCATTGTGATTTACAGACATTCAAAACCAACGTGCTTCGTTATCTCATTTAATTGCCTACTCCAAATTTTCTTGACTCTCGCACTATACTTAAACTAATCCTTGACAAGGGTATCAATAACCCCTTGAATTCGAATTTTGCCACCGCTGTCTCCATTAAATTAAACAATTTTTTTTAATCTTCATTTATTTCATTGATTCAAGGAACAAAGGATTATTTTAAATTGAGTCCGCTTTTGAACAGGAACTTAAACAACTACAGCCATCTTAGACGCTAATGACACAATATCGATTCAAAATTGAATTTTAAAAAGCCGGGGCAAGATGAAGGGACGTATATTCCGCCAAGACAAATATAAAACCTCTTACAATCGGTTTCGTGTCTACGTAAAGATCCTTCCTTGCAAAAAAAGGTTCGATCGTCCTCAGCCAGAAAAGGGGCAATCATCATTGCAAAAATAAGGGTTATGACAAATATTGCTAAAAAAAATGTTTAATAATTGTAGGTTATAAATTTTGTGTAATGTTTATTTCGTACCTTTCATTTTGTTAATTATTTGTTGTCTTACAAGTCAACTTGATTTGTTGAAAAAATTTAAGAAACGGCCTTTTATATAGCTTGTTTTTCCCGAAGTGCAAGCCTCCGAAAATGGACTTATCAGTTAACACGTGCATTTGATTGTAATCAAAAACAAATTTTGTATCAAAAATTCTTTTAAATTGTTTGAATTCCGCATGATTTATTTTGAAATTCTAACCAAATCAGTTATTGAACTGGTCAATGAATTGTGTTTCTTCCACGTATAAATTGTTAATTGTACTTATGCAACAAAAATTTCGTAAATTTTAAAGAATTTAACGCTTCAAATGTTTTGTAGATATCTTACTGCGGCACATGTGGTGCTGGGGTACAATGTCCTCGAAGGTGACGACAAATCAATCGACAAGTATATTCGCTATAATATAAAGGGTGTTTTTTTTTCTATAGGTATAGAGGACCAATGATTCCCCCAGCCCATTGAGCACACCAAATTGTCAGTTAATACTGTACAACGTATCAGATGATGAGTATTATCATTGAGAGTAAATGTGATGCGAAAACGTTCCATCGTTAATCGATATTATTGATCTGATGGACGATTGTGTGGACCATAAAATAAACATAATTCGCGAAGCCTTTCACGAACAGAGCCATGTTTTTCCAAATAAAACTGCAAAATTTGCATGCGTTGTTCAGGCGTCAGTCAATTTATGATGAATTTACAACCCAAACTAAGGGCAAAATTAATTCAATGACTTTCTTAAGTGGCTAGTTCGAGACATCGCCCAGTTTTGCAAGTAGAATCCGTTCTCCTCTACCTCTTCGTCGTGACACCCACTGCGTAAACCAGATGTACCAGATTTGTATCTTTGGATACCTCTATCCAATTCCTATCTTTTTTCCATGGAGTACCTAATTTGATTCTTCTGAAACCATAGGAACAGAATTAATAAACAAAGTTTCATTGATCAAATTACCCACTATAATAATAGTTCCATGCACAGTGCGTGGTACAAAATTCCCTAACATCCAGACAAACTTATGTATAACTGTGAAGTTACATATCCTACACAATTTATAGACTTCAAATAGGATTTGCATAGATTAAAACGTGTTTCTTTGTCGTTGTGATGATGTTAACAACAAAAGATACAATAATATTGCCAGTGCAATCAATTTGCCATTCAAATTGGTTGCAATGTGATTCATGATGATCCAAAAAGTCATTTCCTTTATCGAAAAGAAGAAGGGAAATAAAGGATAAAAGGTGTAAAACTATTCTATTTAAAATCCTTTTCACTCTACATAGTCTCAACACTATTTCTATAGGTGTTTGTATCTAGGAATCGAATTATTGTTTATATTACAATTTGACGGAAAATGTATGTTTTTGTATATCAAACCACAACGCAATAATGCAATCTTCCTTTGCTGCCAGCAAGGACATTTCCAGTGTTTGCCTGGTTAAATCCCTGTGACATAAATATTAGCATTCGGGAAAGAAAAGGAATCAATTTGTTGGGAAAATATATGCCTACATGTGTATGTGTTTGTTTGCATAGAGATAAGGCAATTTATTTGTAAAAACATAGGTAGATATCTATAGATACATGTGCCTTCATTTTAATTGACCAACAAGATTAACCTAAATTAAATGAATATGGTTTGGATTGAGAGTACCTTTTCTGAGCTTGAAAGCGACTAATAGTCTGCTGAAAAAAAGGATTAATAAAATATGAAATTACCTGAAAATCGTCCTTGTGAAAATTGTATTTGGTCACTGAAAATATAGATATGTTTGTGGTTAAAAAGATTGAGTCATTTGAAAATTGTAGTAAAAATGAGGGTATTTCAGAAAGTTTTACATTTTTAAATAATTTAAAATACGATATCAGAATAAGTTTTAACTGGTTTAAGCCATTACAAAATTAATAAAATGCACGACTGGGTCGCACGAACTTGCTCTAATGAGTGACAGTGGTTTAGGGGCTTGAGATTTTAATAAAAATAAAATTTTCAAAATTCTTAAATAAATACTTAAACTAATTCGAGCTGAAAAAAAACGCCATTTTATTTCTTGGATAAATTTGAATTTATGAGAATAAATTTATAAAAATCTGTGGAGCGGTTTTTGAGAAAAAAAGTTTTTTTTGAAAAACTTTTTGAAAAAATTTAAAAAAAAAAAATTCAAAAACGCCAGTTCGTAGGTATTCAGCAAATACATTTATTTAAAATTTTAGAAAAAAATTTAATAAGCAGTTTTCAAAATATTTATTTTTTAAATTTTTTTTTTAAAAATGCTTTTAAAATTACAAAAAATATTTTTCAAAAATATTGGTATGCAATACAAATTGAGCTACCTACAGCTATATGTGTGTGAAATTTCGAAAGAATCGGTTGAGTCGTTTTCGAGATAGTCGAAAGCAATAAAAACGGTCCTATGGAAAGTACCGTTCTTAGCCATTTTAAAAAAAAATTTGTTCAGCCATATGATTGATCGTACCTAAAAAGCAACACTGATTTTTTTAAATCGAAATCGTTAGAGCCATTTTTGAGAAAAATAAGCTTTAACGTAACGGTTGTATGGCAGGTACCGTTATTTTTTGAGCTAAAAAAAAAATTTCAATTTCCCCTCTGTACAATACCTAAAAAAGTCTTATACCAAGTTTGAAGCAATTCGGCCCACCCGTTTGGGCTGTAGGTCTACATACAGACAGACAGACAGACAGACAGACAGACAGACATACAGACGGACAGAATTTTTAGACTATCTTTTTTCGTCTTCGCTATCATCGCAATGTCATGTTTGATTGTTATCTCAAAACTTTTTTTTTCGACGAATGCATAACTTGCCTTATAGTGCCTATAATCGCAAGTAAAAAGGGTAGGTACAGGTACACACATTTTTACAAATCTATCTCAAGGTTCAAAGTTTTTGAAAACTATTGCAAAACTGATGTTCAAGAACGGTGTTCAGTACTCAAGATAGGAGTAGTTGCCATAAAAAAAAAAAACTACACAATTTTATTCCTTTGGCAAAATTGGATTTTCTTCAAACTCCGTCTTAACTCAAATGCTTTCAACTTTGGTTAAGGGGCCAGTTATAGCTATCATTGAAACGTATCATTGAAACACAAATAATTAAAATAGTATCATCATTGAAAGTAATTATTTAGTTCACATAAAAGGCAACATATTGAGGTTAGAGTTGATCATTGAAAGTAAAACTGATGTATGAGAACACAATGAGAATTGAACACATTCAGTGAAACGATTGTGTTCCATATGCCAGGAACGAAAATCAGCTGTACATTGAAATCAATTTATGTCAGTTAAATAATAAAATTGGATTTTAAGAGAAATGTTAATAAATATAAAATATGTTTTGCATGAAAAAAATTCAAAAACTCATTACCTTTAGTTTGGTACCACTAAAACACAGTTCTGTTTGTTAAATCGTCTTTAAATCACAAAGAAAAATTTTCACGGATGTATTTCAATTTCTCAATGATAGCTATAACTGACCCCTAAGTCTGCAGAAATTTTGTTTTGCTCAGACAAAAAGTTATCTTAGGTACAAAAACATATCCGCATAAAAAGTCACCACTGAAAAACATGCGGGAGTTGAAAAGACCTACATATTAGTGCCAGATCCGAACGGTAGAGATGCACTCTTCTCAACAAGTATTTTTCCTTCTTCTTCATCGCAAGAGGCAGAACGAGTACCCCAAAAAAATGTTTGGTGTCCCTCTTGTCACTTGTTAAGTTGAAAAACGACTCTTGTAAGCTGCACATTCAAGACTTTGGAAAAAGCACTGGATTCTTACTAACAAACCTACTAAATGAGGCTGCATCCATGACCTCGATCGAAAGATCTTTAACTTCCATGTAGCTCTTAAGCATCCACGTTGATTCAAAGTTTCGCTATGTTATTATGCCCTCAAGATCCTTCCATTAATGTCTTAATTATAATCTTGTTAAATCATTTTTCACTTGAATCCAATTATCATTAAAGGCGGTTCAAGTAAACTATCCCAACAAACTTTGAAATCTTCAACCTTTTACCATTTTAATTGGAAAATAAAACTCAGTCAAGTCAAGTGTAAAAAAAATGTATGTGCATTTTTAAGGTTAACCAACGATTAAAATGAAAGCTATCGTTTGTTCAAAAAGTTTTATGAAATACTGCATAATTTTTTTGTTTGCCTATGAACTTATTTCTATCGTTACTTATACTTAATATTTTCAAAACCACGATAGTGAAAACTTTTAATTTATAGTTAAGAGGTCAAAGTAATGAAAGCCTTTATTTTTCAATACTACACCTACAAAAGATTTCACGGGCCATTGCCTTGTCAAAGGTGAATAAAACTGGCATCATTTTAATACCGCTCATTAAATTTCAAAACTTAATACAAAACAGACACAACCAAAAATATTTTATCGCAATTCACTTAAGAAATATAGGACCTAACCCCTAATAAAAGTGAAGCTGAGCGAATTTAATATAAAAACTTTTTTACATATTTGGAAAATATTTTTCTGAGTAAGAAATTTCAAACACAAAATTCACAAAACATCTCAATATGAAAAACTGTTAGGAAAGGAAGAATTTAAACTTTAATTAAATCGGGATTCAATGAATCCTTTTTTTGTTTTGGCTGATAAAAGCTATCGGTGTAAGGCACTATTTAACTTGGAGTCTGACAAATCCCACCTTCCTGATAGTCGTTTGAAATGAAAGTTGGATCTATAAGTGGTATGGGAGACAGTGTTATAATAGTTCTTTCCTTTGAATACAGCCGTTAAAAATTGATTTGTTTTTATTGTTTTACAGGGAAAAGTGAAATAAAATGTCTTGCTTCACAATTTCAGATTTAAAAAAAAATAAATAAACCATTTTGTTGTCTACAGAAAACAATATTTTTAAATAAGAGTTAAAAAAGATTTGTTCGCTTCACCAACATAAATCTTTTGCTTTTTGAACATACTATCAATTAAGGATTCGAAACTTAAGCGAGAGTAAATCCTTTCAACTTGTTTTCGTCTTTGTTAATAACTTGAGATGAAAACAACAGCATACAAACAATTAAGTCAAGTGGTAAATAAAAAACAGGAAGAAAATCGGACCAAGGTAACTGCCCTGAGGAACATCTGACGAAACATTTATTGCACGAGAACATACATCACAAAATTCTACAAACTGTTTTGAACTTGGTTGATAGGAGAAATTCTTTTCAAAGAATTCAGGGCTCACACCATAAGTCTGGAAAACTAGATAGTAGACATGCTTAAGAAGTATTGGAGAGCTCCAAAGTGTCAGCAGTTTTCTTTCAGAAAAAACCTAAAGTGGAGTTTCATTTTTTTCAATGCAAGGAGTGATTTCTAAATTAAAGTAGAACAAAAATAGTTGTGTTTGGTGAGATTGCTTCCAAGCTAAGAATTCTACTGGTATGGCTTCAAGACAAGAAGCTTTGTTGGTCAAAATTTTGCAGTTTGGATTTCAGCAAATGTTAGAGGATCGGAGTCAATATTCCGCTTAGATCTATAAACTATATTTAATTGGCAGTGCATGTCGGTGGCTATGGGTATTATACACTGTTTCTTTGTTTCTTTTTTAAAAACATCGCTCTACTTTGTAGTCTGCTGCACCAGAGCAAGGTCGAAAATTTTGATGTTCACCCTCCTCTCATTTTTCCACAGGGCTCTCGAGGTCCAAAACTTCATCAAATGTTAATTAACTACCTCTGAACAACATCCCAAAGTTTCATTAACTTTACACCTTTCTCTACCCGAAAATGCGTGCCGACTGGACGAAGAACAAAATAGTAAATTTAAATTACGGCGGGATGACAATAATAATGGGGATGGGTGGGGGAGTGTTAAAAGTTAATGATTTTAAAATCTTATGCTCTCTTGCAAAATTGAATATGCTTTTGCCGTAGGGCGTAAAGAAACAATGTTATTGAAGGAAATCCGGAGCAAAGTCGAAAAATGTGCAGTTCCCCCATCCTCTTTTTCCACCTAAAAGTACCTGTCGACTGGACTATTTGGCTTATCACTATTTTAGTATTGTATTTCTTAGTGTATTTTTGAAATAAAAATGTGGCCAAAAATCAAACCTTTAGCTCAATTAGGAAAAATCAAAATAAATCTAGATGACCCTACAATCGGTTGATTTGTGTATCTCAAATCCCTTGCTCAATTAGGAAGAATTAGTATACCACAAGCTTAAGTTCATTCACAACTCTACTACAAACGGGATGGACAATGAAACAACCCCCAACCCTCTTTCAAATTCAAAATTAAAACAGTATTTTTCAACATGATTCGAATCAAAAAACAAAATACAGACCATAAATACCTATCTTTTATACAAAACACTTTTTAATTAAATTTTCATATAAAAGTGTGATGAAAATGTACAAACTTACACTTTCTTCTACAAATATAATATGAGCTTTATTAAAAAGGTTCAATTAACCTTTATTTTTGTTCATGAAATTGTCCTCAGGGTGACTATGTTGTTTTATTTTATTGTCCTGCAATATTCCCCATTTTTATTTGCAAAATACAACAGCACATTATTAGCACCAAAAAGCGTAAGTTATTTCTTGGAAAAAAAAATATACAAAAAGTTCTCATCAAACATGACAATATAAAGACGATAAGGAAGTCGTGGGTTAAAATTATCAAGTTTGTGAAACCGGAATTCAAAGTAAAAAGTTGATTAAAAAACGGATGTGTGTACTCAAGCCAGGAGCGATAATTAGGATTTAATAATGTTCCCCGCAAAGAAAAATTTGATCAATCAAGAACAAGGTTGGAAGATTAATTCATGCAGAGGGCACTGCAGGAGATCGATTTTTGTGATGGAGTATCGATAAACGACAATTTTTACTGCGTGCAAATTTTTTCGAGTCAAAATCGATCGACGCGCTCACTGTGGACGAAGTAATAAAGTAAGCCGGCTCTTTAAAAAAAAACTCCCTTTGTTGTGAAAATATTATTCTAAATTATAATTGTCGGTAATTTCTTGTCCCTGGGATTTATATTTCAATCAACCCTTTGAGCAAGTATCTCTGACCAAGTCGTGGACATTTAATTTCTCTGTGTCAGATGATTCAACTGTTTGATGTCTCTTAAAGGATACGATGCGATGCCTTTGTTTTTTTTTGCTTGCTAACAACACACTAGGGTCAAGAGTATAGTATCAAATTCTCCTAAGACATATTTTCAGCTGAGATTTTTGCTTCTTTTTCTAAGAAACAATTTTTCCTTGTTTTTCTTTATTCCCGGATGTATCTTCTTAAGGGGATGTTTAACCAGGCGATTAAATGTATTAAGCAAGGATAACTGATATCCTGTTGGGGAGAAGGGGAAAAAAGGTTTGTTCATCGAGAGCGGGAAGGGAAAAGAGATTAACTTTTAACCGACCAACACAAAACCTAGTGTTTACCTTTTTTCGTCCTGGGATTTCTTCTTGTGGCTGGTTTAGTTGGTCATTTGTGGGAAGAAGAATTAAATGTTCGTGAGCCTGTTGGGGAGAATTGTGATCGACGGGTGTCGGTGTCGGCGAAGGACTTAAAGGACTCATTAAGCTTATCTCTGTGGTCAGGCGGCATGCTATGTTTGGAATTTCCTACTTTTGGTTTGTTTTGTTTTTATTTGTTAGAAAGAAAATGGTTTAATTAAAGTTGTTAACGGATTATGATGTAGCTGTCAATGGATTTAAGCACTGTGTGGGAAAGTTTAAAAAAAATACACATTTCAATTAAGAGATGATTTGTATCAATTTTTAAAAGTTTTGACTGGTGGACTTCATAAACATTGCTTTGGTGCTTGAGAGTCTTTTGTGATTTATTAAATGTTCAAAAGTCAATATGTTCCTAGCTTGATTATACATTTGCAGGAAATTACTGAATTCAGAAAATAAACTGCCAGAAATTCAGATATTAGAAACATTTTTCTGATAGTGAAGTTGGTGTTTCTGAGATCTCGGACCAATAGATGAACCAACAAACGTCCTACTCTTCGGTATGATGTCCTAATTACACGAAGTGTCTGCATTCAGATGCATTCAGCATAATCATGCTCAAATCAGTGCACAAACAAACCAGTTTGATGGGTTCCCAACACGCGAACACGCATCATAATCTATGTTCTGCAGGAACTGATTTTCTATATTGAAAAGGCTAAGTGCATTGACATTTCGATACAAAAGTGTTTGTTGAGTTCTGCATACAGTTCCTAATTTAATTTTACTAAATAATTTATTTTTTTCCAAGGCGAAACCAAAAATGCCATGAACAAGTCCAACCAAAATAATATTCTTTTGAATTTGAAAATCCAATCGCCCTCGCAAAATCCCGACAAACACTAATTGTCTTCTAATAAAATCATATCAGACTAGGCGTATCCTCTGGCCAGCGTACCGCATGTCACACTCCGCACACAAATTACCATCCAGAATTATCTTGAACATAATTTACTATTATTCCAGTTTTGAATTGAGAGATAACCAAACACTTAACAGGATATTCATTATGTCTATCCGAAGTCTCTATATATATAAATATCAATCGATGTTCCCAACAAACTACGAGGAAACTTAATCTAGTCTAATCAAGGAAGGATGTCTTCATCCGAGACATTATATGAGTGGGATAGCCACTAATAAAGCCTCAATCGTGTGTCCTGAATGCGCAATGTCCTTCCCTGAAAAATCTGTTCATAGCATAGTATAGGTACATAATATAATATACACTGTGAGTAAGCTAAAATATTGTTTCCTTTTAATTAATTTAGTTTGTTTACATAAGGCTGAACTCGCTGACATTTTATGGATGTCTGCTTGACTTTTGTTTGAAGAAATGTCAAAATCACAGCTGTCAAAACTAATAAAGTTCTTAATCGACTTTTCATAAATCTTTTATTTTGTGGATACTTCTTCACGATACAAGTTTAACATGACCCCTTGCCGCTCCCCCTTAAACAATTTTAATTTTAGGGGGAAGTGAAAAGTTTGAATAGGATTTCCCCTTTTATTTCGACACTTTCTTGTCCTAATTACGTACCTAAAGCCCTCTGGCGAGAACGTTTAAGAACTAATTTTTAATAAATCTCATTTTGTTTTTGATTTAAATACAAAGAATAAAACGGTAATTATATGTTTGAAAGGAAAGGTATCATGTTTTTTTTTCTAATTAAAGGTGAGAACCACAAAAAAGGGGCGATGATGGAAATATTGAACATAAAGGGGTATTGTAGTTGTGGGGAGTGGGTTAGATGATGAAGGAGTTTTGGATGATGCGATGACGGAGATGTCTCGACAGACAATAAGATGATTTGTTTGGTATTGTTGTGGAAATTTGATGGAACGTTGCACGTAGCATTAATTTGATTACATTGGATGACAAACATATGTGACTGACTGGGATCTGATGCCGAGAGATTTACATAATTTGGATACTGTGAGACGAACAAACAAAAGTGTTAAATGGAAACACAATTTTGGGGAAATTTAAGAACTTTTTCAAAAATTCTTGGTGACTGGCAGGTTACCGTAGCAATAGGTCCACTTGCGACATGATGGTATATGAGACTTTGGCACCAGCCTCTCTTATCAGAAATGCGTGCAATTGGTGTTTGAAAAACCCCTTAATCGATGGATTAGAAGATAACTTTCGAACACATTCATTTATGTTGTTTTGGACAAATTTCAGTCTGGAATCCATAAAATAAATGATGGTGTGCCACAAGGCTCCATTCTGTCTCCGACTTTATTCCTAATCTTTATAAATTATCTCTTGTCTAAGATTTCGTATCCACTAAAGAACTTAGCTTGCGACAAATTCACAGCGCTGTTTTTCAGATGTTGAACTGCAATGGCAGATCATTACATTCTGATCCAATATTGACAGCACTGTCCTTTGGGGATTTATCAATCGTGTGTAGAAATAAATCCTTCACAAATTCAATGCTTTCTTCTTTGATTAGAGCATAACATTGCCCTAGGACTACCCATGAGTGGTATGAGAAAACCTAACGGCTTTGCACCTTCTACGGAATGAACACATATTTGACCTCGCCATAAACGAAGCGAAGTGTTTTCCAAGTCGATCTGATCCGGCTACATTCTACAAGGAAGCCATGCATTCACCGAAAGGTGCTTGAGTATAACTTTCATATGGGCAGTTGCTCCTGTTACACATCTGGGTCTCCTGGAAAAGGTTTAGAAAAAAGCTTTTAAGTGATAGAATCATTACGGAAATACTTGTTTCACTTGTACATTGACGTAATTTTTCTTGTCTCACTTGCCTTATCGCTACTTCTTTTAACATTGCTTCAGCGAAATAGCCAAATACCTTCTAAATACACTTCCAAAGCTCGGAATGCCCATCGAGTTACCAAGAGCAATACTTCGGACGTTGTGTTAATTGAAGAGACTAATTTTTTCGCCGTGCTACAAGAATGTGGAATTCTTAATCCGGCTTGATCTATACCTTTCTTTATGAGTTAAACACATTCAAAACCAAGGTTTATTTTAACTCAAGACCAACAAACTGACATTTGACTAATTTGTATTTTTCTTTCAAATTTCAGCATGTCAACATTCAGCAGAGTTCTCTTAGTGACTATGGCAATATTATTGGTCCTTAATTTTGTCCAAGCTGGCCCATTCACACTGACCTTCCCAATGTCAGTACGCAATGGACGTCAAATCCGAGCGCCATTCAAGAATCCCGAAATAATGGTTGCCCGAGGATATGGCAAAAGAGATTCATCAATGAGTCGAGACAAAATGTCCAATAACGGCTTGGATGACCTCGACGATGAAAGGTAACTTTGAACTATCAAATTTAACAACTAAGCTTTCGATAACTTTTAATTTGAATTTTTTAAATAGCATTCCAATTGAGTGGATGGCTCACGAATTGACAGCGAACCCAGCTCTAATTCGGCTTCTGCTTCACCGATTTGTTGATATCAACCATGATGGAGCAATAAGTGCACGAGAGTTACTCGGCAATTCACAAGATGGCGCTACTGAAATCTATTAAGAATGTAAAAACCCAACAAAAAGATTCGTTCCAACTAAAACTCCATAAATCTTAAAAATGAAATGTAACAAAGGCCTCCGAAATGATTTTACACTCTCCTGAAAGCTTAGTTTAAAAAATGCTTTGTAGAATCCATTAAAAATATTCTATTTAAGGCTGGAAGAATATTTTTAATGGCAATTCATTCTTATCTTTAATAAAAAAAGAAACAAAAAAAAAAGAAACATGTATCTACTTTACTTATGTTAAATATTACCTAGTAAAAGAAAAAATTGTTTTATCCTTTTAGAATTAAGCCTCTAATTAAAATGTATGTATTATATTTAACCAGAAAATAGAAATGTAAAAATTGTTAAAATTTAATTAGCAAAACAAAAAGAGAAAATGTTTTTAATACTAAAATATAATGGAAATCTAAGTGAATAAACACAAGAACAGAAACATAGCTATAAACATAAACACAAACAAAAGGGCTTTTGAAAAATATTAAAGGACTTCATGGATACATAAATAGCTTCATTGTGTATGTTATGGGTATTTTTGAAATGAGTGTAGACATATTAGAAATAAAGTGTCTTAGAAACAGCTTAACAAACCAATTTTTTTTCATTGAAAGAAGATTTAATTTCGAGGAACTTTTCCATTTCACTTACACACAGAAATATTTTTTTCTAAATACTCTTAACCTAAAAATGTTCAACATATTTTGCTAATGAGGCTTTGACTGCCACGCCAAAGGTTCTGGGTTCGATCCTTGACTCCACCTAAGATCTTTTCCGGGGTACTGCCTCTTGAGAGGAAGTGACAAATCATCTAAGAGTAAATGATGTCACGTAAAGTTCTTGTCGGTTAGCTGTTCACATTCGGCGGTCCCTTCCATTTATGCAGAATATCAACGCACACACAGGAATGGTTTAGAGTGTAAGTCAAAGGCCCCGGCCCCGCTTGGAGCTGTTGTACCAAGTATTAATTTTTTTTTTAAACATGAGGAAATGAGTGCTGAAGGCTGTGCAGTTCCTAGAAGTATCAGAGGGAAGAGGAAATGGATGGTAGACAAAATAGTAAAACCGATTTTGATGTTATTTGAACCGTCTCAAGAACTATTGATTTTATTTATTACTTCAAAAGATAGCGTTAGCAAAAATATTTATGTTTAACATTTAATCTATGATTTCTATGCCTTGTTTCCGGTGTGTATAGCAACAGCTAAATTCTTTCCATGTCTTGGCAAGTTAATTTGCGCTGTTCCATCGTGGTTAACAACAATTTGTGATGACCGATCACACTTCTTATTGACACTATTTTGAGAAACTGAATCACAGTATACGCCTGGTGGTAGACAAGTTGTAACCTTTTCATTAACATCATGACTTCCAGAACTGACCAAGACGAATCCCTTATTACCACGACAGAATGACACTACACCTTTGTTATCATCAGCCTTGAAGTTTGTCAATGGACTATTGCCAACTGAATTCCTGAAGGCAATCATATTTGCAATCGCTGGCCAACGATGTTCACACACCCAGCCATTTCTACATTGACCATTCGCATCGAATCTGGGAGCTTCAATATTGAAGAAACGATCATGTGGTGGGCCATCTTGATCGGAGGTGAAGTTGAATGAACTCATAACACGTGGGATACCATAAGGATGAGCTAGGGTGAATACGTAAGCAGCAGTGAATTCCCGTGGGCTCTTGTAGTTCAAGGTGTATGAATTCTGTCGTTGCAGATCGTGATTGTCAACGAAAATAAGTGCACTCTCATGGGGCAACATTCCCATGTGTGGTCCACCGTAGTTCTTGAGGGAGTTAGCCTTGGAAGCATTTTTAAAGAACCGTGCCATATTTGTAGGATGGGCGAACTCAGTCACTGCTCCCAAAAAGCTGTACTTGAACTTCCAATAGTCACCGACTTCTTGATAGATGAAAGGATATGAGTTGGCGGGAAGACCTAGCTCTCGGGACAAGGGATTCAAACGGCTGTAGATTTTCTAGAAAAAAAAATGTATCTTATCCAGAGTTTCTATATAAGACACAATTTGAACAACGCACTTGGAGATCCTGGGGATACATGTGTTTAGCAGCATCCACTCTGAATCCAGCAGCACCGATGGCAGTTAGAGAGTTCAGGAAATTTGCAATTTTTTCCTGAACATAAGGAATAGTTTGATTAAGATCGTGCAGTCCAACCATTTCACACACGCGAGCTTCCCTGAGGTCATCGTAGTTATTGATTCCACAAGTTGGATGGTTGAAATGAGATGAGTTGTAGGGAACTCCAGGGTAGGAGAAGGCATTTGGAGTTGCAGACGATCCAGCAGTTCCTCTCGCTGGACCAGCGGTATTTCCAGACATGTGATTCGGGACAACATCAACATGAATCCTTTAGAATATCTTTAAAATTAACTGAAAACTTTTGGAGCTCTTATATTTTTGATACTTACAATACTCCAGCTTTGCGGCATCTGCGGGTCATTTCGAGAAAATCCTTAGCATCCCCAGATCTTGACTTAATTTGGTATGATATTGGTTGATAACGTTCATACCAGGGGCGACCTGGTATGACGAGGTATTCATTAGCTGGTGATGTCTGAACGGCTGCATATCCATTTGGTCCCAAGAATTCTTCACATTCCTTGGCTATGTCAAGGAATTTCCACTCGTGCAAATGAACAATACCACTACGATTGGCTAAGAAATGAGTTTTGTCAAGAGGAAGTTTTAGAGAACTTGGAGGTTTCGACCAGGACTCCACATTTCCTGGTAAAAGCACAATTAATGCTATAAGGCTAGCAAAAC
Organism: Platycheirus albimanus; assembly: GCA_916050605.2. Classification (NCBI taxonomy): domain Eukaryota; kingdom Metazoa; phylum Arthropoda; class Insecta; order Diptera; family Syrphidae; genus Platycheirus; species Platycheirus albimanus. The sequence continues at coordinate 369,313,014 of OU696696.1, read as the reverse complement.
ACACAACTGTTCTGTTCATTGTGAACTGATGATTGGTGGAAGTCGGATTAGCTTCTTATAGTTTGTCCTTTGTTGACACAACTTAAAACTAAGGATTTTTTTCATCATCACAGCTGTAGCTCATTAAGCAAGTGGTTTTTTTTTTCCAATAAAAAAAAACTCCGAACTGTCAGCTGTCACTGTTTTTTGTTTGTATGATATAACAATTATTTGTATGGAATTGATGGAGAAGTAATACAGAGACTTACATATACGGTTCATTTGACCTTATTAATGTCAGAAATATATATAGCAGACTTGTATAAGTTAATTTAATCCGCATCTTGGGAGTGCGTGTTTGCTCTAACGCAGAACATGAGTTGTCAAAAAGAAACGGCAAGCAGAGTTGCACTTTTGTCATTGAGGTTTACACTTCTAGGATCTGTCACTTTCTCGCAACAAACCGAACCCCGAAATAAACTAATGTGGAGGCAGGGAACGAACCTTGTACCTAATGTTTGGGAGTCCGAGGAGGACGTATTCAAAATTCTGGTCAAAACTTAAGCTTGCTATGACATTACCTATGCAGTCAAAATTTTATAGTTTGAAAATTTTATCTTGTCTAAGGGTTAATTTTTGTAAGCACAGAACTGACTTTCCCTTCCAAGTAAAATTTCTGGTTATCCCTTTTCCACTTTTTATAGCAGTCGAACCCTCAATCTACTGTAAGATTGTAAAGGGTGTTTTTTAGACGTTTGTTTTTCAATCTGGCAATATTTTTTTCAGAGTTGGTCTTTTTAACAGATGTCACTTGATTTATGCTCAGTTTGGTTTACCATTTCATAATAAATAGACTTACTCCTGAACAACGTTTGCAAATAATGGTTCGGTTTGCACGCCGCATCGCGCTAGTCCAATATTCGCTTGCTTGTCCGAAATCATTTTAAAAACGTAATGGGAAACCCTTATCATTATAATAAAGCTAAATTCTTAGCCATATCATGAAATTATATGTGTTTTATTTCTTTTTGAAAACCACACGTCTAAGAAAAAACACCCTTTATCATTTCCATGCACGGTTCTGATTGCACAACATCTCTAGACCAAGTTTCTTTAACCACCATATTTGTATTAAAAAATAAAGTGCAGGACTGGGTCGCACGAACTTGCTATAATGTGCGACAGTGGTCTTGGGGCTAGAGATTTTGGAAAAAAAGCATTTAACAACTATTTAAAGCGTTTTTTGGAGAAAATGAAGCCATCTGATTCGTTTACTGTTTTGAATTTTAAGAACTTTTTTTTAAAACCCAATTTTTATTGAAAAACTTTTCAAAAACATATTCCAATTTTTGTTTTTTGATTATGCCAAATTCTAGCACATTGAAAAATATAATTAAAAAAAAATTATCAAACTTTTTTTTTCAAAAACCAAAACTTTAAAAATAAAGTGCACGACTGGGTCGGACGAACTTGCTCTTGTGTGTGATAGTGGTCTTGGGGTTTGAGATTTTGGAAAAAAAGCATGGACAAAATGATATGAAATTTTATTGATCAAATTTTTTTTAAAAAACTCAAAAAAACTTTTTTGAAAAATTTAAGATTATTTATATTATTTTGTCTATAAAAAGGTTCTTATATTATATTATATTTAATCGAAATCCGTCAAGTGGATTACGAGAAAATGTGATTTCAAAAAACCGGTCCTATGGGAGGTACCGTTCTAAGACTTTTCCTGAAAAATCTATTCCAACCAAAACATAAAGTTTTCACAGAAAACATTATTCAGAAAGTTTTATCAAAATCGTAGGAGACGTTTTTCAGAAAAACTAATTTTTCATTAAAAATCGCAGGTACCGTTATTTTAAGAGCTAGAATGCTAATTACAAAAACTTCTCTGTAGGAGGTCATAATAATAACTCGTACTTAGTTTGAAGCAAATCGGTTTAGCTGTTTAGGCTGTAGGTGCCGAACAAACAGCAGACAAACGGACAGATGGACGAACGGAATTGTCGGACCCACTTTTTTCGACTTCTCTATCATCCTAATTTCATGTTTGATTATTAGAATTTTTTTTACGAATGCATAACTTGCCTTATAGTACCTATAATGGCAAGAAACAATCTGTAGGTAAAATTTTATCAAAAAAATTGATCACATTTGAGGAAATATCTTGGAACCATTCAAAGTGTTTGATATGACTTAAATCGGGCTTAATTTGGGTAAGGTTGAGACCTTATTTTGTTGACACGATGTTTTCGTAAGCTGATTTGGAGAAATCCCGGGTTATCATGTCGATACTTAAAACACCTCCCTTTCAATACCTACTTTCACAACCATTGCAATACTAAAATTCAAACCAATATCAAAGTTCACATCAGAAATATGCATCAATATTCAATTCTTTAATTAATATTATCAGTTTATTTTATAAATATAACTTTCAACCTTTACTTCCCGAATATATCATCTACCAATTTGCCAATAAAGCTTGAGCTTGTGGTACTTTCATAGGTTTCAATAGTTGACTCGCGTACAAGACTTCCAACATGCAAAGCAACAGCCAGTTCAGCGCCATTCTTTGGAAGCTTAATCAAAGCAGTTCCATCGTAACGTACAACAATCCGTGATGCATTTGCGCATTTACTTGAATGTCTCCTCTTTGACACCGAGTTACAGTATTTTCCTGGAGGCAGGCAAGTTGCAACCCTTTCTGAGAAGTTCTTGATACCTGAACTTATTAGAACGAAACCTTTTCTTTCCCGACAAAATGAAATAATGCCCTTAGTGTCATCGGCTTTGAAGTTGGTTATGGAGCTGTTACCAACTTCATTTCTGAAAGCGATCATATTTGCGATTGCAGGCCAACGATGTTCACAAGCCCAGCCCTTTCTACATTGATCATAGAAATCAAATCTCGGGCTTACAATGTTTTGGAATAAATCGTGTGGTGGACCATCTTCATTGGAATCGAATTCGAATGAACTCATGACACGTGGATTACCATAGGGATGCGCCAGGGTGAAGACATAGGCTGCTCGAAGTTCTCGAGGTGTCTTGTAGGTCAAAGTGTTCTGATTTTGACGCTGCAAATCATGGTTGTCCACAAAGGTTAGAGCACTTTGACATCTCAACATTCCCATGTGAGATCCACCGTAGTCCTTAAGACTGGAAGGTTTAAGTTTATTCTGGAAGAAGGCCGCCATATTTGTTGGATGTGAGAACTCAGTAACTGCCCCCAGTTGCGTGTAATTAAACTTCCAGCTATCATTGACTTCTTGATAGATGTAGGGAAAAGAATTTGCTGGAAAGCCGTTGATTGTAGAGAGCGGATTCAAGCGGCTATAGATTTTCTGAAAAGACAAAATAGTAAAACGCAAGAACTATATTCAATAAATTTCTATACCTTTAGATCTTCGGGGAAAATATTCTTTGCTGCACCAATTCTAAATCCAGCTGCACCGATCGCAGTCAAATAATTGAGGAAGTTGACGATTCTTTCCTGAACGTGGGCGTTACTCTGGTCAAGGTCGTGAAGACCATTTAACTCACAGACACGGGCCTCAACGGGATCACTATCATTTTTAATTTGACAAGGTGGATGATGGAAATGAGTAATGTTGTATGGAACACCCGGATAGAAAAAGGCACTAGGGTAGGAAACCGACCCAGCAGTACCAATAGATGAAATAGGACCATTGGTTGTCATATGGTTTAAAACGACATCAACATATACTCTGAAACAAAAATATGCGTTTGTAAGATTGTCTTGAACAAGTGTTTTAATATTTACAAGACTCCAGCTTTACGACATCTTTCTGCCATTTCGATAAATTCCTTGTAATCTCCTGACCTCGTTTTGACTTCGTATGAAAGGGGTTGGTAGCGTTCATACCAAGGACGACCCTTAATGATTAGATTTTCACTTACTGGTGAAGTCTGAACAGCAGCGAATCCTTTTGGACCTAGGAAGTTTTCACATTCTTTGGCAATGTCAAGGAATTTCCATTCGTGCAGATGGACTATACCACTTCGTTTGGATACGAAATGTGGATTATCAAAAGGAAGGCTTGTGGCATTAACGTCATCTCCGGGTGTAGTCGGTGAAATAGTTGTGGAATCTTCTTCAGTCACATCACTTGTTGAAGGATTATCAGAACTTGTTGTTTCATTATCCGATTCAGTCGTGGTACTTTCGGACACAGTTGTATTATTGACTTCTTCCGTCGATCCAGTGGTAGATTCGTTAGCAGTAGATGGTTGATTTGTTGAAGAATCTTCTTCAGTCGTTGTATCACTACCTCCTGACCCCTCAGTAGTCACATCAGTGGAAGCGTCATTGGTTGAGGAACCATTTTCAACTGTTGAGGACGCGTCTTCAGTTGTGGTACTATCTTCAACAGTTGAAGATGATGTGGTGCCATCCTCTCCTGAGCCACTGGTAGTTACATCAGTGGAAGGATTGCTTGTTGAAGAACCATCTTCCACGGTTGAAGGCGAGTCTTCAGTTGTGGTAGCATCTTCTCCTGAGTCAGTAGTTGTAACATCACTTGCGGAATCATTTGTGGACGAACCATCTTCAGCTGTCGAGGAAACATTTTCAGTGGTAGTACCATCTTCTCCTGGGCCATTAGTTGAAACATCAGTAGAAGAATTATTTGTTGAAGAACCATCTTCAGCTGTTGAAGAGGAATCTTCAGTTGTAGAAGCAACTTCTCCTGGCTCACCAGTTGTAACATCAGTTGAGGAATCATTTGTAGAAGAATCATTTTCAACTGTAGAAGATGATTCTTCAGTTGTGGTGCCATCTTCTCCTGGGCCACCAGTAGTTACATCAGTGGAGGGATGATTTGTTGAAGAACCATCATCAGCTGTTGAAGAGGAGTCTTCAGTTGTAGTAGCATCTTCTCCAGGGCCTTCTGTTGTTACATCAGTTGGGGAATCGTCTGTTGAAGAACCGTCGTCAGCTGTCGAAGAGACACCTTCAGTTGTTGTGGCATCTTCTTCTGGCTCACCAGTTGTAACATCAGTTGAGGAATCATTTGTTGACGAACCATCTTCAACTGTAGAAGACACGCCTTCCGTTGTAGTACCATCTTCTCCTGGGCCATCTGTTGTGATATCAGTCGAGGAACCATTTGTTGAAGAATCATTTTCAGCAGTTGATGAAGAATCTTCACTTGTAGTAGCATCTTCTCCTGGCTCACCAGTTGTAACATCAGTTGAAGAATCATTTGTAGAAGAATCATTTGCAACTGTAGAAGATGATTCTTCAGTTGTGGTGTCATCTTCTCCTGGGCCAACAGTAGTTACATCAGTGGAGGGATCATTTGTTGAAGAGCCATCATCAGGTGTTGAAGAGGAGTCTTCAGTTGTAGTAGAAGCTTCTTTATCGGTGGAGGAATCAATTGTTGAAGAGGAGTCCTCAGTTGTAGTAGCATCTTCTCCAGGGCCTTCTGTTGTTACATCAGTTGAGGAATCGTTTGTTGAAGAACCGTCTTCAACTGTCGAAGAGACGCCTTCAGTTGTGGTGGCATCTTCTCCTGGCTCACCAGTTGTAACATCAGTTGAAGAATCATTTGTAGAAGAATCATTTTCAACTGTAGAAGATGATTCTTCAGTTGTGGTGTCAGCTTCTCCTGGGCCAACAGTAGTTACATCAGTGGAGGGATCATTTGTTGAAGAGCCATCATTAGGTGTTGAAGAGGAGTCTTCAGTTGTAGTAGAATCTTCTTTATCGGTGGAGGAATCAATTGTTGAAGTGGAGTCCTCAGTTGTAGTAGCATCTTCTCCAGGGCCTTCTGTTGTTACATCAGTTGAGGAATCGTTTGTTGAAGAACCGTCTTCAACTGTCGAAGAGACGCCTTCAGTTGTGGTGGCATCTTCTCCTGGCTCACCAGTTGTAACATCAGTTGAAGAATCATTTGTAGAAGAATCATTTTCAACTGTAGAAGATGATTCTTCAGTTGTGGTGCCATCTTCTCCTGGGCCACCAGTTGTAACATCAGTCGAGGAATCATTTGTTGACGAACCATCTTCAACTGTAGAAGACACGCCTTCCGTTGTAGTACCATCTTCTCCTGGGCCATCTGTTGTGATATCAGTCGAGGAACCATTTGTTGAAGAATCATTTTCAGCAGTTGATGAAGAATCTTCACTTGTAGTAGCATCTTCTCCTGGCTCACCAGTTGTAACATCAGTTGAAGAATCTTTTGTAGAAGAATCATTTTCAACTGTAGAAGATGATTCTTCAGTTGTGGTGTCATCTTCTCCTGGGCCTACAGTAGTTACGTCAGTGGAGGGATCGTTTGTTGAAGAGCCATCATTAGCTGTTGAAGAGGAGTCTTCAGTTGTAGTAGAATCTTCTTTATTGGTGGAGGAATCAATTGTTGAAGAACCATCATCAACTGTTGAAGAGGAGTCTTCAGTTGTAGTAGCATCTTCTCCAGAGCCTTCTGTTGTTACATCAGTTGAGGAATCGTTTGTTGAAGAACCGTCTTCAACTGTCGAAGAGACGCCTTCAGTTGTGGTGTCATCTTCTCCTGGCTCACCAGTTGTAACATCAGTTGAGGAATCATTTGTTGACGAACCATCTTCAACTGTAGAAGACAAGCCTTCCGTTGTAGTACCATCTTCTCCTGGGCCATCAGTTGTGATATCAGTCGAGGAATCATTTGTTGAAGAATCATTTTCAATTGTTGATGCGGAGTTTTCTGTTGTAGTAGCATCTTCTCCTGGCTCACCAGTTGTAACATCAGTGGATGCATCATTTGTTGAAGAACCATCTACTGGTGTTGAAGAGGAGCCTTCAGTTGTAGTAGCATCTTCTCCTGGGCCGTTTGTTGAAGAACCGTTTTCAATTGTCGAAGAGACGCCTTCAGCTGTGGTGCCATCTTCTGGGCCACCAGTAGTTACATCTGTGGAGGGATCATTTGTTGAAGAACCATCTCCTGGTGTTGAAGAAGAGTCTCCAGTTGTAGTAGCATCTTCTCCTGGGCCTTCTGTTGCAACATCAGTTGGAGAACCGTTTGTTGAAGAACCGTCTTCAACTGTCGACGAAACGCCTTCAGTTGTGGTAGTAGCTTCTCCTGGGCCACTAGTTGTAACATCAGAAGAGGAACCATCATCGGCTGTAGAAGACGAGCTCTCCGTTGTAGTACCATCTTCTCCTGGGCCATTAGTTGTAATATCAGTAGAGGAATCACTTGGTGTTGATGGGCCTTCTTCAGTTGTTGTTCCATCTTCCGTCACTCCAGTCGGTGAGGAACCCTCAGTTGTCGACGTTGATGAGTCTTCTGTAATCGGAGTTTCAGATTCTTCTGTAACCTCACTTGTTGTCGCTTCAGTAGTTGAATTTTCTGGAATCGTCGGTATTCCGGTTACTGTGCTATTACCATTCGACTCCGTTGATGAAGATTCAGTTGTCGATATATCACTTGGTCCTGTTGTTGGTGTCAAAGTTGTGTTCGATACCGATGGAGTGCTTGGTGTTACCTTTGTTGTTGTATCAGTACTCGAATTGCATGGTGGTAAAGTCGGATACGGCTTATGACAAGGTGGTGGCATCCATGGTGGTGGCAATGGATAGGTTCCATTGCACCCTGGCCTCCATGGTGGCATTATTGGAAATGATCCATTACAACCTGGTGGCAACTGTCCACAAGGCGGAAACACATAGATTCCATTCCCTGGTAGCCCTGGTGGTGGTGGGCCCAAGCCAATCACTGTCAGAATACTCACAACCAGTCGGTCCATTCTATACTAGAAAGTGCTTCCGAAAACCACCTTCTTATAAATCGTTCCATATTGACATAGAAGTTCTATTTGCTTGTTTGGACAATTCAAAACTGTTTCAAACAAAGCTGCAGCTGCAGATACAATTATCATATGCGCAATTGATATGGACTATTGACGCAGTTTCTGTCTATTTTTTTTACCATATGTCAACAATAAACACGCTTAACTTTTACGTAATAACTATCTTTTGCGGCTGAGTCTACTAACATTTTTAACTATAAATTCAAATTAGAGCTGTTTTGAAGAGAATGAAGTTACTAACGCAAAGGTAGTTGCATAAATGTGTTGCACCATTTTATTTAGTAGGAATATAAGACTTTAATTTTTTGATAGTTTTCTTGGTCTGTTTTTGAGGACAACATTAATAAATCTTAGTTTGATGTTCGAAAAGATATTTTAAGCTTTTTGTTTTAACAAAATTACTAATTCTGGTGCATATCTTTTTCCCCACTTTCTATAATTTTTAAGATGTAAGGTGTTTAGATATAATAGCAGACTTAGTTTGAAAAAAGGTTTTGGCCAGACATCAGGAACAGAAGTTGAACAATTGATAAATATATTTTCCAGAACTTGCTTTTTACAACAATGCTGTGTATATTTGTTAAATGTGACATTGAATTATTTTTCTTGCAAATAATGACTATAAAAAGGTTGCCAGTATTCGCAGTAGCTTTAGTGTCCTATTGTACTATTTCAGTTAAGCAATGAAGTTCTTCGTAACAATTTTATTGGCAGTCTTAGTAGCTGCTGTAGCTGCAGAGCCCTTGTCAAATGGAGAGACAATGATTGATGAAGGTGGACTGATCGCTCCAGACTCATCAGCAGAAATTCAAGATGACAAGAAAGAATCGAATTCTAACTATCACACTGTTAAGGTCAGTGATCTTCCAAGGATTCCAATACCAATACTTCCATGGCGCAATCCACATTTCCCAAGACCAAGAATTCCAATTCCAATCAACTTGAAACCCAGACCAACTCAAGCATCACAAAGTGAGGAATAAAAAATATAAAAGATTCAATAAAGATTTTTAAATTTAATATTTGTGTTTATTGATTGATTGTATAAGATAAGAGTATAGAAAGCGAGGACGTAAGTATCAGTAAGTGGTTATGATGTCTAGCCACTTTTCAAGGAGTCTGGGTGCAAATCCAGTCAGGGCCCTGAACACTACCGACTTTTTTTTTATACTGGATACTGCTGACAAATCTCTTATCAAGTGTCAATCTCGACAAAGGGAAGTGCATTGTAACCAGCCAGTTTAAGAAATTTTAAAACTCTTGTCGTTCAAAAAATTTCATTTTTTCTTTAGAAAGTTTATTCGAAAGGTTCCCCACTTACTTAATGTGGCGCAGACAGTCCAAAAAGGACTACGGCCTCAATCAACATACGCCGCCACCTAGTCCGGTCCCTAGCTAATCGCCTACAGTTGTGCACACTTAGTTAGTTGAGGTCGTCCTCCAGTTGATCGCGCCTCCTTAGATGGGGTCAGGGTTGAAATTGATGACTCGACAGGCTGGTGGGTATTCGTTCTTACGATTCACATGCCTCAGTCCCTTTTTTCCAGCTTTTTGACCAGGTCAATTTTGAGTATAGCCCGTAGAGTTCGTCGCTAAATATTCTCCTCCATACTCCATTAGTACATACTGGACAGAATATCACCCGAAGAATCTTTCTCTCAAATCACCACATCTGCTTTTTATCAGATTGTGTCAGGGTGCACGTTTCTGCCACGTACAGCAGGACTGAAGTATTAAGCGTTTTGTAAAGTACCTCATTAGTCCTTTCAGATAGCGTTGCCCTAACCCTGGGTGAAATAAAAAATCTCGAAATTCACTGGAAAAAACTGAAAAATATCAGTTCATCTGGTTTTTGTTGTTTTTGATGTGTCAAAAGTGATGTCGTCTAAGTTTTTGAAAACACATCAGCGCTTGACAAAAGATTTTCAGGACTGCATCCTTTCATAATGACTTGAACAGGCTCTGGAGTATCTTGACAATCCCTTATAATTTTACAGGATAGCAGATCTCATAAAAATTTGGAAACAGAACTTTCATTTGCATCCTGTCCATTACCGCTAACTTGAATAAAGTGTTTTCTTGAAAGAGATTCTCACTGTTAAAGAAAATCCAGTCCACTTGAACTTTTTAGAACTTTAATAGTTCTGCCTTATATAAGGACGTTCCGCGATACATCTTGGCTATCTAAAAGTCAACGAAGCTTCAGCAGAATTAAATAATATAGAGCAACCTCAATATTAAGAGCCAAAACGACCGGATTTAACATGCACTCAGAAAAGTTTAGAACAATGGTATTGATATTTTCATTCGGATATGGTTTTTACTTGCGATTATAGGTACTATAAGGCAAGTTATGCATTCGTCGGAAAAAAAAGTTTTGAGATAACAATCAAACATGACATTACGATGATAGCGAAGACGAAAAAAGGTGGTCTAAAAATTCTGTCCGTCTGTATGTCTGTCTGTCTGTCTGTCTGTCTGTATGTATAGAGACCTACAGCCCAAACGGATAGGCCGAATTGGTTCGAACTTGGTATATGGACTTTTTTAGGTATTGTACAGAGGGGAAATTGAAATTTTTTTTTTAGCTCAAAAAATAACGGTACCTGCCATACAACCGTTACGTTAAAGCTTATTTTTCTCAAAAACGGCTGTAACGATTTCTATTTAAAAAAATCAGTGTTGCTTTTTGGGTACGACCAATCATATCGCTGAAAAAAAAGTTTTAAAAAATGGCTAAGAACGGTACTTTCCATAGGACCGTTTTTTTTTGCTTTCGACTAACTCGAAAACGACTCAACCGATTCCTTCGAAATTTCACACACATATAGCTGTAGGTAGCTCAATTTGTATTGCGTACCAATATTTTTGAAATATTTTTTTGTATTTTTAAAAGCATTTTTTAAAAAATAATTTAAAAAATTAATATTTTGAAAACTGCTTATTAAATTTTTAAGTAAAATTTTTAAATAAATGTATTTGCTGAATGCCTATAAACTGGCGTTCTTGAATTGTTTTTTAAATTTTTTTTCAAAAAGTTTTTCAAAAAAAAACTTTTTTTCTCAAAAACCGCTCCACAGATTTTTATAAATTTATTCTCATAAATTCAAATTTATCCAAGAAATAAAATGGTGTACTTTTTTTTCAGCTCAAATTAGTTTAAGTATTTATTTAAGAATTTTGAAAATTTTATTTTTATCAAAATTTCAAGCCCCTTAACGACTGTCACACTTTCGAGCAAGTTCGTGCGACCCAGTCGTGCATTTTATTTTACTTGCGATTACAGGTACTATAAGGCAAGTTATGCATTCGTAAAAAAAAAAAAAAAAAAATTCTAACAATCAAACATGACATTACGATGATAGAGAAGTCGAAAAAAGTGGGTCCGACAATTCTGTCTGTCTGTCTGTCCGTGTGTCTGTCTGTATAGTTACCTACAGCCTAAACAGCTGGACCGATTTGCTTCAAACTTGGTACATAGTATTATTATGACGTTACAGAGGGGTTTTTAGAATTAGCATTCTAGCTTAAAAACTAACAGTACCTGCCATACGATTTTTAGTGAAAAATTAATTTTTTCTCAAAAACGGCTCCTACGATTATGATAAAACTTTCTGAATTATGTTTTCTGTGAAAATTGTGTTTTGGTTGGAATAGCTTTTTCAGGAAAAGTCTTATAACGGTACCTCCCATAGGACCGGTTTTTGAAATCAGATTTTCTCGTAAACCACATGACGGATTTCGATGAAACTTTTTATGTAGAAGCCCTCTTACAAAAGAAATAATATAATTTCAAAAATTTTTCAAAAAAAGTTTTTTTGAGTTTTTTAAAAAAGTTTCAATTTTTTTTTTTAATTTTAGTTTTTTCCAAAAACGGTTTAATGTACAATTTTTTAATTTTATTTTTCTGATAAAAACTACAAAGTGCTAGATGTTGGCATACTCAAAAAAAATTTAGAATATATTTTCGAAAAGTTTTTCAAAAAAAACTGTTTTTTGAAAAAACTGATCCAACGATTTTGAAAATTTTTTTCGTAAAAATTCAAAAACGGAAAAGAAACCTGATGGCTTACTTCATTTTCTCCAAAAAACGGTTTAGGTATTGATTTTTAAGTGATTTATAAAATTTCATATGATTTTTTCAACGCTTTTTTCCCAAAATCTCAAGCACCCAACCCCATTTTAACACATTAGAGCAAGTTCGTACGACCCAGTCGTGCACTTTATTTTCACTAACTTAAGAGCACATAATGTAATACAAAAATGAGATATTATGAGCTTCTGTTTTTGTTTAAAAAAAAAATGTTTTTAGATGACGATATCAATTCAAAACCTTTTTGGAACAACCATGTTTTCTGCGCAATATAATTCTTGTTTACACAAGTGTATTCAACAAATGCAGTTACAAGTTAATAAAAAAAAGCTTAAGTTTATAAAAAAAGTCTGCGACGTTTCCGGTTAATATTTATTTGCTGTTTTTTCTGTCTGCGAAAAATCAACCCGAAACATATGTTGGTCATTTAACACGCTTAATATTTTTTCTATCTGAATAAAATATATAAATTGAAGTAATAACGATTTTTGTATAGTTTTGTGTTCAAGCTCACAAAATGAAGGTACTAGTGACATTGATCGTGCTTGTGGCTATAGCGAATGCTGGCGCACGTCAGCTTCTGGAGCAGGACAATTCAAATGATTTGCCAGAAAAAAATACAAAAGGCAATGAAGTAATTCGTGAAAAGAGAGCTTTACCAAGACTTCCAATTTGGAGACCACATCCTCCAATTATTCGGCCACCAATAATTCGGCCACCAATAATTCGGCCACCTATTCATCCTCCATGGCCATTTTGGCCAACAACAACTAAGAAAGCAACGACGCACAGGCCGAAACCAACAACGAAAACTACACCAAAACACAAACCAACAACGAAAACTACACCAAAACACAAACCAACAACGAAAACTACACCAAAACACAGACCCACGACATCAAAGCCTAAACCAAAACCAACAACAACTACAAGAAGACCAAGGCCCACTACTGCAAAGCCCAAACCAACAAAAACCACAGCAAGACCAAGGCCCACTACTGCAAAGCCGAAACCAACAACAACCACAGCAAGACCAAGGCCCACTACTGCAAAGCCGAAACCAACGACAACCACAGCAAGACCACGGCCCACTACTGCAAAGCCGAAACCAACAACAACCACAGCAAGACCAAGGCCCACTACTGCAAAGCCGAAACCAACAACAACACCACCAAGGCCAGCAACAACGACTACACGTAGACCAACATCCACGACTACTAGCCCAAAACCAGCAACAACAGTACCACCCAGTACTTCAAGACCCACAACCACAACATCTAAACCAAAGCCAACTTTTCGACCCTGGCCCACTGTCACTATCCGACCACCACCATTTACTGGATCAACTACACTTCGCCCTAGCACCGAAGCACCCATAACCTCAACGACACTAGAAACTACCTCGACCACTCCTCAAAATGAAACAACAGAAATTCCACTTACAACTGAGGATCAAGATTCAACGGAGATTCCAGAAACAACTGAGGGTCTAACAACGGAGGATCAAACACCAACAGAGGAACCAACAACAACCGAAAAATCGCAAACGACGGAAACCGAAGGCACAACTGAGGGGCAAGAAGCAACTACAGAGCCACTACCTACTGAAGATGATCAAACAACAACTGAAGGCGAAGAACCATCCGAGGGATCCACGGAAGAGCAAGAATCAACAACAGAGCCAGAATTGGAAACAACGGAAGCTGAGTCCACAGGAACAACTGAGGAACAAGAATCAACTGACGAAACAAAAACAACTGAGGAAGAAGAATCGACAACAGTTACAGACCCAACAAGCGAAGGCCCGATAACAGAAGATCAATCATCAACTGAACCAGAAACAACTGAAGGCGAAGAATCAACCGAAGGAACAACAGCAGATCAAGAGTCTACGACAGTCACTGAACCAGTAACTGAAACACCAAAAGAACCTCAAACTACAGAAGGCCAAGAATCAACAGAAGAAACAAAAACAACTGAAATAGAAGAGTCGACAACAGTCACAGAGTCAACAAGTGAAGGTCCGATAACAGAGGATCAATCATCAACTGAAGAGTCAGAAACAACTGAAGGCGACAAATCAACTGAAGGAACAACAAAGGATCAGGAGTCTACAACAGTCACTGAACCAGTATCTGAAACAACAGAAGGTCAATCTACTGAAACACCAAAAGAACCTCAAACTACAGAAGGCCAAGAATCAACAGAAGAAACAAAAACAACTGAAGTAGAAGAACCGACAGCAGTCACAGGCCCAGCAAGTGAAGGTCCTACAACAGAGGATCAATCATCTACTGAAGAATCTCATACGACGGAAAGCCAAGAAACAACTGGGGGGCAAGAAGTAACTACAGACCCACAAACTACTGAGGATTTAGAAAAAACTACTGAAGGGCAGAAAACAACCGAAGGCGAAGAATCAACCGAAGGACCAACAGAAGATCAAGAGTCTACAACAGTCACTGAATCAGCGTCTGAAACAACAGGAGCTCAGTCCACAGAAACTACTGAAGCACAAGAATCTACTGATGACACAAAATCAACAGAAGACGAAGAATCGACAACAGTCCCAGCGACAGCAAGTGAAGTTCCTACAACAGAGAAACAACCATCAAGTGAAGATCCGGAAACAACTGAAGGAACGAAAACAACTGAAAACCAAGAAACGACTAAGCATCAAGAGGAAACTGATGAGCCAAAAACTACTGAGGGATTGCAAACAACTCCTGGAGATCAGCCAACAGCAAATGTTACAGTTACAACAGAAGGTCCACAAACAACGGCAATAGGTCAATCCACTGATAACCCCCAAAGTACAGTAGCTCCAACTACCCCGTGCGGCTATCCATTTTTCTCAATTTACATTTCCATTTGGCCATTCTGTTGTTAAAATAAAAATGAATACTTTTTGAGCTTTGATATCTTTTTTTATTCAAAAATACTTTACCCACTTTTCACCTCAACACAGTTAAGCCATAAATCAAAATGAGAGCTTTTCCAACTTATGTTTTTCTAACCTAGTAGTTCTCGAAACCTACTTACTATCGTAAGTATATGGTGAAGACAAACACATCTTTTGACACAGCCAACTCGTCGGTAAGACAGTTGTAAGACCCCTAAGGTATTTTTCGCTGTGGAAAAAGGGACAAAGTGACTCTTGGATTTCGTACTCTAGAGGGTTTGTTAAGAACTGTTTAGGAATTTTTTTGGTTTGGTATTTTTTCTGAGTTACCGGTCAGTGAAAAATCTTGTCACAAGTATCTGACACTTTTTCCCACATATAGCTTGTCGGTTAGACAGGATTTTCACCGACAAAACAGCGAACTTTAATTCATGTGTGGGTATAATTTCGACAAACTAAATGACCAAGGTGAAAAATCAGAGCTGGAATGAGAGCCATAGACTTGTCAAAAACTTTTGTATCCAGCTATATTATCCTTAATTTTAATCTACGAAGTAGACACACTAACAAGCTCTGGCAACTAATGCTATCAGCATAGGACAATACAAGGCAATAACAGGACAGAGAGAAAGAGATAGAAGGAACAGAAGAGCAGACAATACGTGTCGACAGCACGCGGTTAGTGTGGTAGGGTTTCCCATTTGACTACTTACCACAAGCGCAATGTTGCTTTGCATATTTCGCTGATTTGAAAGTTGTTGAACTCATTTCATCCGTTAACTCTTTCTAAGACACGCAAGGGATTCTGAAACAGTTTTAACAGTTTTGATTTGAACTCCAAAAGGTATGCAACTTTCTTAACTCGGCACGAAAACTTATCAGTATACGGAAAGACAAGGGCGTTAAAAACGTCTAAATCTTGCCCTACCTCCCAGATAGTCTCCCATTGAAGTGGAAGTTCGTATAAGTCGTGACAGAGATAGACATAGTGTAGCTATAAAAAAAATGTGTGGCAGGTAAGAGGTAGACAGAAGACCCTAAGCTATTTTTGCCCACTCTTCATTTCCCAGTCGTAGCTCCCTTCTTGATTTGAAGTCATAAGCCATATTCTCGTCATTTAAAAAGGCAACCAGAAACTGTTCAATTTGAAACTTTCAAGAACACAGTGAAACGCTATAGGACCAACAAAGGACACAATAACTTAAAAAGGAAAAGAAAAAGATACAACTGAGGGTGTAGATGCATACAAATAAAAACATTCTTTAAAAACAAAACTTTAACACTTTCAGACTGAACTTTTACTCGAAAGGGTTGGTTCAAGCTTTGGGGCCCAGGAAAGTTTTGGGGAAATGAGAATTGTAGAAAATTTAAGTTTAAATTGGTAGGGGTGTAAATGGTACAGTGGATGTAGTGTTTGGTTGCTAAACCTAGAGATGTGAGTTCAAACCCATCCTGGGCAGCAATTTGTATTTATTCCCCCAGTTTAAAATATCAAGAAACATGAACTTAAGACTGCCGTTAACGCATATTTGTCATTAGACTAGTTTTTAATTAAGAACAGGGTATCCAGAGAGTAATTATTTTTTTTTGAATATCCTTAAAATAGGGGAATTAAAAAAAATAGAAAAATTTAGGATAACTAGTTTGAAGAAATAACATCATATCCATGAAATCCTTGAAGGTCATGGCACGTTTGTAACTGCAAAAGATTTTTTCTAAAAATTGTGAAGATATGAAATGTTTCAATTAATTTTTTAAGGTTATGTAGGTATTATTTTGATTAACACAGCATCCTATATAATAATGTGTTATGGTTAAATTGGGTTTAAGGAACCAAGGACCAACTTATATGTTTCAAGTCGCACAAACATACAAAAATTATCAAAAGAAAAAATGGCCCTTTTCATAGGAAAAAAGGCCAGGATATTGTATGAAGAATTTTCTGGGGTTTTTTCCAAAAAAAAATTCTGGCTTTATTTCCTCTGGAGTAGTTTCCGGGAGCCTAATCAAATATTAAACCAGCCACAATGAGCATTTCTTAAAATTAAATATCACAATATCAGTATTTAAATTATTAGCTCATGAAAAAAGCGTCGTAATTATTTTAAGAAAATATATTCCTTAAGTTAAGACCATTTGTTTAAAAAGAACATCCGTGTTTAGTTAGCCTGACATATTGATTTGATAATCTTCAAGGTTTTACATAAGACTTATTTCAAATATTAACATAATTTACATCATAATAAGTGCTTATCTAACACAGCTGTTCAAATATTTCTGACGTCAAGATGGTCATTTTTAATCGGCTTAAGATAGTATAAAATGCACATCATTCGCTTAGTTCAAGTATAGCTCAGTATCTCTTGACATATTAAGCAACATGAAGTTTTTCGTAGTTTTGGCATTATTTGCTGTTTTGGCTGTTGCCGCTTCAAAGCGTCCACCAAAACATCCCGAGCATTCAGCTGAGGACAAGCGTATTGGAGGGGGTAAGTCCGATGAAAGTTGCGAGGAAAGCTCTGAGGAAGACCATGCCAGGATCCAACCTCATAAGCCACCTCAAGGACGTCGCCCACCAGGTCATGGACCAAAACATCACGGTCCACCACAACACCACGGTGAAGGACAAGAACAAGGAGAAGGTCGTCGTCCACCACATGGCAAACGTTCACCACATGGACACAAGCCAGGCCAGGGACAACAAAAACCAGGACAAGGACAACAACCAGGGCAGGGACAGCAAAAACCAGGACAGGGACAACAACCAGGACAAGGACAGCAGCCAGGACAAGGTCAACAACCAGGACAAGGACAAGAATCAGGACAGGGACAACAACCATCAGGAAATCAGACAGATTCATCCCAGCAATAGATTGATGATAAATTTACCTTAGCAATATCTATATTAACAACAATATGATTTATCTTAAATAAATTCCGTCTCAAGGTGCAAAATTAACCCTAGCTTGTTTAAATGCGCAATTGTGTGAACTCTTACCAGATACTTTCGTGCTCTAAGGTCAAGTATTACGAATGTGTTAATACGACAGAACGGGAGTGGGAGAGAATAGTTCGCTTCGGAAACATTCCCGGGGTCAATCATCATTCTAATTTCGAAGTTATGCTTGATTTCGCTGATCGATCGGGAAGCTATGCATTATCAAAGCCAAGGCTAAAACTAAGCGATTCCAAGAAATTGCTTTATTGTGTCCTTAACAGTTGATTCTTCATATCCTCCAAGTTCAATAAGTTTATCACGGAAATAAAGTACATTCCTGTCAACATAATTGGAACAAAGAGCTTACAGCTGACTGACTATCAATAATGCGAAAACATATTATTTGTCTTAAGAGATAAACATAATAAATATTTTGGCATTAGCAATTAGCAGCTTTGGCGGTCCAAGGCCTAATGACTTACACGTTCAATGATTCTTGTGTGTCAGTTGATACTCTGCAGGAGTGAATGGGACCTACAATTTATCGCTGGATCTAAACGCTACCAAAAATGATTTTTGCTTAAAAAGTTTTAATTTTGGAGAAAGTTTTAATGAAACAAAAAATTTCCATGAAATTATTGATTGAACCCAGAACCTTCTGAGTCACTGTCCGAAACACTGACTGTACCTAACGTTAAGTTCAAAAAAAAAAACACTAAAGAAAAACATTTTTAAATTTAAATTTTATTTATTTTCGAAATCAAAACACATTACATTGAATCGTTTTTAATACATAGTTTTCTTCCCTGTTCTGGGGTGTAGTTCTTAAAATACAGCTAGTAAATAGATCACAAGTCTTATCATCTAGGCATAAACTATCCAACTCCTGGCCTTCTCATTTTTCGGTTGCCATTTCCATTTGCGTTTATGTTAATCGATATTTTCGCAGGTTGGGCACCAAATCCATATCCAGGTTGTTGAATGCCATTACCATTTAACTGCTGGATAGGTGAGTATGGACCACCATTTTGTGGTACAATTTGTGGAACGTTGTTAGTTACTAAGAATTGACCTGTATTGCCGTTATTGTAGTTGCTTGCAGTTAGTTTTTGACCAAAGTTCGGTTGTTGTTGAGAAGGATACTTAGAACCTCCATTAAATGATATTGGACTGTTAAGAATTCCAGTTGGGTTTCTACCCTTACCATTATTTCCAACTGTCAAGGTGATTTGTGGAAATTTGTCGTTCTTACCTCTGCCCTTACCGTTTTGGGTTAAAATAGGCTGCGAAAACGATTGTTGGGAAGCGGGAATGTTAAAACCGAAACTTCCGGGCATTAATTGACCGTTCGGAGCGCTGACTGTTGGCAAACCGAAATTGGTTAATATTGGATTTGGTACCTTGCCCTTGTTTCCAACTGTAACAGTTATTGAATTGAATTTATCTGGTTTTACCTTGCCTGCTTGCTGAATTGGCAATTGCTGATTACTGATTATATTTGGCTTTTTTCCATTCGGCTTTTTGTCGATAGTTAGCGTTATTGAGTTGAATTTATTTGGTTTCCCGCTTCCGAATGAAATGGCAGGACTTTGGTACTGCGGTTGTGCGTGAACTGGATGTGGGACTGGGGCAATACCACTTGTTGTCCATTTTCCATTAACAAAAGAGCTTTGCTGGTTTGTTGGATTATTTAAGCCAATACCGCTTATTGGAATTTGTCCAATAATCGGGGGTTGCTTCTTTCCATTGTTTCCAATGGTAACTGAAAGTGTTTGGAATTTTTCTGGTTTTGCTTGTGGCTTTATTTTTATTGGTATGGGTATGGTAATTCCATTTTTAATGCTTGGATGTCCATTTATTGCAGGTGATACCTTGCCATGTCCATGGTCACCAATTGTTAAGGTTATAGAATGATCGTCGTCATGTTCATGTCCGTGTCCATGTTCATACTCATGGTCGTGTCCATGTCCATGCCCACGTCCGTGACCATGTCCATGTCCGTGCCCATGTCCATGCCCATGATCATGATGATCATCATGATGATCATCGTGGCCATGTCCATGGCCATGTCCCTCATATCTATGGCCATGGCCATATCCATAGCCAACTCCATGGCCTATACTGTGACCAACTCCATGACCGACTCCATGGCCGACTCCGTGGCCGACACCAATCGCATGTCCAGTTCCGTGAACAGATACAGGTCCATGTTGAGATCCGTGCTCAGGTCTATACCCAGGTCCATGTGGACGTCGGTCTACAGGTGCATGTATAGGTCCATGCACAGGTCCATGTAAAGGTCGAAGTAAGGGACCATGTACAGAACCATGTGGGCGTCCGTGCACAGGTCCATGTACAGGTCCATGTACAGGTCCATGTAAAGGTCCATGTATAGGTCCATGTCCAGGTCCGTGAACAGGTTCATGTCCATGTCGGTGTCCTGGCCCGTGTCCGGGTCCATACATTGAACCAAATCTAGAACCATATCTTCCGTATCTTCCGTATCCATGACCGTATCCATGACCGTATCCACGACCGTATCCACGACCGTACCCAGGTCCATGACCAAATCCGTAGCCAGGTCTGCGGCCACGTCCAAATCCAGGTCTACGTCCATATCCATATCCATAACCATGACCGTAGCCATAACCATATGGTGGATGTGGTGGTGGTGGAGGATGATTAGCTGGACCGTGATGTCCATTGATTGTTAAAGTACCACTCCAGTTAGCATCTTCATCTGAATGGTCATCTTGATTGTGACCTGGATTGTGGGGCTGCGTTTGGCCGCTCCAATATTTACCAGTCCAGAAACCCATAGAGGGATTATTGGGGTGAGGCATGCCAACGGTCGGCCTCTTACCTTGTTGCGGTCTTCCTAAATGAAAATTACCAGCATTTCCTAAAATTGATATATGATACTTTTAATTCGAAATTTAAAACGAAGATGACAATCTTACCTAATTCTGTGCTAGAAGATTCACCATGTTCTCCATGACCTGTCATTTCAGAACCAGTAGGTTCTTGCTCAGCAACTGGCTCATGTTCATCTGCTAGGGCATGTTCACCGATTGGTCCAAGCCCCTCAGTTGGTCTGGGCCAAATTGCGTCCTGCGGCTGCTCATCAGATTGATAATTATGATTTTCTGATCCTGTATTTTCTGGTTTAATTGTTTCTGACCAGGTTTCACTGAAAGTGTCCGATGTACTTCCATCTGGATTTTCTACATCTGACATTTTATCTGACTCTGTCAGTGATATATCTTCCACTACACCAGATGGTTCAGAAACTGCTTCCTCAAGCCAAACCTCTTCTTGTGATTGGCTAACAGTTCCATCGTGTGGAGTCATTTCATTGATTTGTTCATTTAAAGCAGGTTGCCGAGTTGTTGTTATGCGTTGACCATAGGTTTCGTGGTATGTTCCACTCATCCAGCCTGACTCATCAGTTTTTTCGGGTTCTTCAGTTGTTGTTTGATCTTGACCGTTTTCCTTGTTGTAAGTTCCACTCATCCACATAGACTCATCGTAATCTTGCGGTCCTTCGGTTGTTATTTTTTCCTGTCCAATAAAGCTTGTCTCAGGGGTTTCCTTTGGTTTTGAAGTGGTTGTTTGTACCACAACGTACGTATTATCCAACGTACCACTCATCCAACCTGTTTCATCAGATTCTTCGGGTTCTTCAGTTGTTGTTTGCTTCAAACCGTTTTCTTTGTTATAAGTTCCACTCATCCACCCAGACTCTTCGTAATCATGCGGTTCTTCGGTTGTTATGTTTTCCTGTTCAATCCAGATTGTCTCATGGGTTTCCTTTGGTTTTGGAGTGGTTGTTTGTACCACACCGTACGTATTATCGAATGTACCACTCATCCAGCCCATTTCATCAGATTCTTCAGGTTCTTCAGTTGTTGTTTGCTCCAGACCATTTTCTTTGTTATAGGTTCCACTCATCCACCCAGACTCTTCGTAATCTTGCGGTTCTTCGGTTATAATATTTTCCTGTCCAATAAAGCTTGTCTCAGGGGTTTCCTTTGGTTTTGAAGTGGTTGTTTGTACCACACCGTACGTATTATCCAACGTACCACTCATCCACCCTGTTTCATCAGATTCTTCGGGTTCTTCAGTTGTTGTTTGCTCCAAACCGTTTTCTTTGTTATAGGTTCCACTCATCCACCCAGACTCTTCGTAATCTTGCGGTTCTTCGGTTGTAATGTTTTCCTGTCCAATAAAGCTTGTCTCAGGGGTTTCCTTTGGCTTTGAAGTGGTTGTTTGTACCACACCGTACGTATTATCCAACGTACCACTCATCCACCCTGTTTCATCAGATTCTTCGGGTTCTTCAGATGTTGTTTGCTTCAAACCGTTTTCTTTGTTATAGGTTCCACTCATCCACCCAGACTCTTCGTAATCTTGCGGTTCTTCGGTTGTAATGTTTTCCTGTCCAATAAAGCTTGTCTCAGGGGTTTCCTTTGGCTTTGAAGTGGTTGTTTGTACCACACCGTACGTATTATCCAACGTACCACTCATCCAGCCTGTTTCATCAGATTTTTCGGGTTCTTCAGTTGTTGTTTGCTTTAAACCGTTTTCTTTGTTATAAGTTCCACTCATCCACCCAGACTCTTCGTAATCATGCGGTTCTTCGGTTGTTATGTTTTCCTGTCCAATCCAGATTGTCTCATGGGTTTCCTTTGGTTTTGGAGTGGTTGTTTGTACCACACCGTACGTATTATCCAACGTACCACTCATCCAGCCCATTTCATGAGATTCTTTAGGTTCTTCAGTTGTTGTTTGCTCTAGATCGTTTTCTTTGTTATAACTTCCACTTATCCACCCAGACTCTTCGTAATCTTGAGGTTCTTCGGTTGTTATTTTTTCCTGTCCAATCCAGCTTGTCTCATGGGTTTCTTTTGGTTTTGAGGTGGTTGTGTAATCATCTCCTGAATGATTGCTTGTGTAGTTAGCCCCTAAAACTATCCAGCCTGGCTCATATGTTTCTTCTGGAAGCTGAGTTGTAATTTCTGGGCGTGTAAAGATGGTTATTTCACCGCTTACAAAACCACCGTCATCTGTTGGGCTCCTCGTTGTTGTGGAGTGGTCCTTGATTGGGTAGTTACCAGTTCCACTAATCCAACCTTCTTGATATGTTGGCCGTTCAGTTGTGGTTGAATCTTCTGGACCATATCCTGGGTAGAAAGCCCCTCCAACTATCCAGCCTGACTCATGTGTTTCTTCTGGAAGCTGAGTTGTTGTGAGTTCTGGGCGTGTTACGATGGTTATTTCAACCTCATCTGTTGGGCTCCTCGTTGTTGTGGAGTGCTCCTTGATTAGGTAGTTACCAGTTCCACTAATCCAACCTTCTTGATATGTTGGCCGTTGTGTTGTGGTTGAATCCTCTGGACCATAACCTGGGTAGAAAGCCCCTCCAACTATCCAGCCTGGCTCATGTGTTTCTTCTGGAAGCTGAGTTGTTGTGAGTTCTGGGCGTGTAATGATGGTTATTTCACCCTCATCTGTTGGGCTCCTCGTTGTTGTGGATTGCTCCTTGATTGGGTAGTTACCAGTGCCACTAATCCAACCTTCTTGGTATGTTGGCCGTTGAGTTGTGGTTGAATCCTCTGGGCCATTGCCTGGGTAGAAAGCCCCTCCAACTGTCCAGCCTGGCTCATGTGTTTCTTCTGGAAGCTGAGTTGTTGTGAGTTCTGGGCGTGTAACGATGGTTATTTCTCCGCTTACAAAACCACCCTCATCTGTTGGGCTCCTCGTTGTTGTGGAGTGCCCTTGGATTGGGTAGTTACCAGTTCCATTTATCCAACCTTCTTCGTCTGTTGGCCGTTGAGTTGTGGTTGAATCCTCTGGGCCATTGCCTGGGTAGAAAGCCCCTCCAACTATCCAGCCTGGCTCATGTGTTTCTTCTGGAAGCTGAGTTGTTGTGAGTTCTGGGCGTGTAACGATGGTTATTTCACCCTCATCTGTTGGGCTCCTCGTTGTTGTAGAGTGCTCCTTGATTGGGTAGTTACCAGTTCCACTAATCCAACCTTCTTGATATGTTGGCCGTTCAGTTGTGGTTGAATCTTCTGGACCATTGCCTGGGTAGAAAGCCCCTCCAACTATCCAGCCTGGCTCATGTGTTTCTACTGGAAGCTGAGTTGTTGTGAGTTCTGGGCGTGTAACGATGGTTATTTCAACCTCATCTGTTGGGCTCCTCGTTGTTGTGGAGTGCTCCTTGATTAGGTAGTTACCAGTTCCACTAATCCAACCTTCTTGATATGTTGGCCGTTGAGTTGTGGTTGAATCTTTTGGACCATAGCCTGGGTAGAAATCCCCTCCAACTATCCAGCCTGGCTCATGTGTTTCTTCTGGAAGCTGAGTTGTTGTGAGTTCTGGGCGTGTAACGATGGTTATTTCACCCTCATCTGTTGGGCTCCTCGTTGTTGTGGAGTGGTCCTTGATTGGATAGTTACCAGCTCCACTAATCCAACCTTCTTGATATGTTGGCCGTTCAGTTGTGGTTGAATCTTCTGGACCATATCCTGGGTAGAAAGCCCCTCCAACTATCCAGCCTGACTCATGTGTTTCTTCTGGAAGCTGAGTTGTGAGTTCTGGGCGTGTTACGATGGTTATTTCAACCTCATCTGTTGGGCTCCTCGTTGTTGTGGAGTGCTCCTTGATTAGGTAGTTACCAGTTCCACTAATCCAACCTTCTTGATATGTTGGCCGTTGTGTTGTGGTTGAATCCTCTGGACCATAACCTGGGTAGAAAGCCCCTCCAACTATCCAGCCTGGCTCATGTGTTTCTTCTGGAAGCTGAGTTGTTGTGAGTTCTGGGCGTGTAATGATGGTTATTTCACCCTCATCTGTTGGGCTCCTCGTTGTTGTGGATTGCTCTTTGATTGGGTAGTTACCAGTGCCACTAATCCAACCTTCTTGGTATGTTGGCCGTTGAGTTGTGGTTGAATCCTCTGGGCCATTGCCTGGGTAGAAAGCCCCTCCAACTGTCCAGCCTGGCTCATGTGTTTCTTCTGGAAGCTGAGTTGTTGTGAGTTCTGGGCGTGTAACGATGGTTATTTCTCCGCTTACAAAACCACCCTCATCTGTTGGGCTCCTCGTTGTTGTGGAGTGCCCTTGGATTGGGTAGTTACCAGTTCCACTTATCCAACCTTCTTCGTCTGTTGGCCGTTGAGTTGTGGTTGAATCCTCTGGGCCATTGCCTGGGTAGAAAGCCCCTCCAACTATCCAGCCTGGCTCATGTGTTTCTTCTGGAAGCTGAGTTGTTGTGAGTTCTGGGCGTGTAACGATGGTTATTTCACCCTCATCTGTTGGGCTCCTCGTTGTTGTAGAGTGCTCCTTGATTGGGTAGTTACCAGTTCCACTAATCCAACCTTCTTGATATGTTGGCCGTTCAGTTGTGGTTGAATCTTCTGGACCATTGCCTGGGTAGAAAGCCCCTCCAACTATCCAGCCTGGCTCATGTGTTTCTTCTGGAACCTGAGTTGTTGTGAGTTCTGGGCGTGTAACGATGGTTATTTCACCCTCATCTGTTGGGCTCCTCGTTGTTGTAGAGTGCTCCTTGATTGGGTAGTTACCAGTTCCACTAATCCAACCTTCTTGATATGTTGGCCGTTCAGTTGTGGTTGAATCTTCTGGACCATTGCCTGGGTAGAAAGCCCCTCCAACTATCCAGCCTGGCTCATGTGTTTCTACTGGAAGCTGAGTTGTTGTGAGTTCTGGGCGTGTAACGATGGTTATTTCAACCTCATCTGTTGGGCTCCTCGTTGTTGTGGAGTGCTCCTTGATTAGGTAGTTACCAGTTCCACTAATCCAACCTTCTTGATATGTTGGCCGTTCAGTTGTGGTTGAATCTTCTGGACCATATCCTGGGTAGAAAGCCCCTCCAACTATCCAGCCTGACTCATGTGTTTCTTGTGGAAGCTGAGTTGTTGTGAGTTCTGGGCGTGTGACGATGGTTATTTCAACCTCATCTGTTGGGCTCCTCGTTGTTGTGGAGTGCTCCTTGATTGGGTAGTTACCAGTTCCACTAATCCAACCTTCTTGATATGTTGGCCGTTGTGTTGTGGTTGAATCCCCTGGACCATAACCTGGGTAGAAAGCCCCTCCAACTATCCAGCCTGGCTCATGTGTTTCTTCTGGAAGCTGAGTTGTTGTGAGTTCTGGGCGTGTAATTTCACCCTCATCTGTTGGGCTCCTCGTTGTTGTGGATTGCTCCTTGATTGGGTAGTTACCAGTGCCACCAATCCAACCTTCTTGGTATGTTGGCCGTTGAGTTGTGGTTGAATCCTCTGGGCCATTGCCTGGGTAGAAAGCCCCTCCAACTGTCCAGCCTGGCTCATGTGTTTCTTCTGGAAGCTGAGTTGTTGTGAGTTCTGGGCGTGTAACGATGGTTATTTCTCCGCTTACAAAACCACCCTCATCTGTTGGGCTCCTCGTTGTTGTGGAGTGCCCTTGGATTGGGTAGTTACCAGTTATACTTATCCAACCTTCTTCGTCTGTTGGCCGTTGAGTTGTGGTTGAATCCTCTGGGCCATTGCCTGGGTAGAAAGCCCCTCCAACTATCCAGCCTGGCTCATGTGTTTCTTCTGGAAGCTGAGTTGTTGTGAGTTCTGGGCGTGTAACGATGGTTATTTCACCCTCATCTGTTGGGCTCCTCGTGATTGTAGAGTGCTCCTTGATTGGGTAGTTACCAGTTCCACTAATCCAACCTTCTTGATATGTTGGCCGTTCAGTTGTGGTTGAATCTTCTGGACCATTGCCTGGGTAGAAAGCCCCTCCAACTATCCAGCCTGGCTCATGTGTTTCTACTGGAAGCTGAGTTGTTGTGAGTTCTGGGCGTGTAACGATGGTTATTTCAACCTCATCTGTTGGGCTCCTCGTTGTTGTGGAGTGCTCCTTGATTAGGTAGTTACCAGTTCCACTAATCCAACCTTCTTGATATGTTGGCCGTTGAGTTGTGGTTGAATCTTTTGGACCATAGCCTGGGTAGAAAGCCCCTCCAACTATCCAGCCTGGCTCATGTGTTTCTTCTGGAAGCTGAGTTGTTGTGAGTTCTGGGCGTGTAACGATGGTTATTTCACCCTCATCTGTTGGGCTCCTCGTTGTTGTGGAGTGGTCCTTGATTGGATAGTTACCAGTTCCACTAATCCAACCTTCTTGATATGTTGGCCGTTCAGTTGTGGTTGAATCTTCTGGACCATATCCTGGGTAGAAAGCCCCTCCAACTATCCAGCCTGACTCATGTGTTTCTTCTGGAAGCTGAGTTGTTGTGAGTTCTGGGCGTGTAACGATGGTTATTTCTCCGCTTACAAAACCACCCTCATCTGTTGGGCTCCTCGTTGTTGTGGAGTGCCCTTGGATTGGGTAGTTACCAGTTCCACTTATCCAACCTTCTTCGTCTGTTGGCCGTTGAGTTGTGGTTGAATCCTCTGGGCCATTGCCTGGGTAGAAAGCCCCTCCAACTATCCAGCCTGGCTCATGTGTTTCTTCTGGAAGCTGAGTTGTTGTGAGTTCTGGGCGTGTAACGATGGTTATTTCACCCTCATCTGTTGGGCTCCTCGTTGTTGTAGAGTGCTCCTTGATTGGGTAGTTACCAGTTCCACTAATCCAACCTTCTTGATATGCTGGCCGTTCAGTTGTGGTTGAATCTTCTGGACCATTGCCTGGGTAGAAAGCCCCTCCAACTATCCAGCCTGACTCATGTGTTTCTACTGGAAGCTGAGTTGTTGTGAGTTCTGGGCGTGTAACGATGGTTATTTCAACCTCATCTGTTGGGCTCCTCGTTGTTGTGGAGTGCTCCTTGATTAGGTAGTTACCAGTTCCACTAATCCAACCTTCTTCGTCTGTTGGCCGTTGAGTTGTGGTTGAATCCTCTGGGCCATTGCCTGGGTAAAA
The DNA here is from genome assembly GCA_916050605.2 of Platycheirus albimanus. Taxonomy (NCBI): domain Eukaryota; kingdom Metazoa; phylum Arthropoda; class Insecta; order Diptera; family Syrphidae; genus Platycheirus; species Platycheirus albimanus. The sequence continues at coordinate 369,285,384 of OU696696.1, read as the reverse complement.
AGCCCCTCCAACTATCCAGCCTGGCTCATGTGTTTCTTCTGGAAGCTGAGTTGTTGTGAGTTCTGGGCGTGTAACGTTGGTTATTTCACCCTCATCTGTTGGGCTCCTCGTTGTTGTAGAGTGCTCCTTGATTGGGTAGTTACCAGTTCCACTAATCCAACCTTCTTGATATGTTGGCCGTTCAGTTGTGGTTGAATCTTCTGGACCATTGCCTGGGTAGAAAGCCCCTCCAACTATCCAGCCTGGCTCATGTGTTTCTACTGGAAGCTGAGTTGTTGTGAGTTCTGGGCGTGTAACGATGGTTATTTCAACCTCATCTGTTGGGCTCCTCGTTGTTGTGGAGTGCTCCTTGATTAGGTAGTTACCAGTTCCACTAATCCAACCTTCTTGATATGTTGGCCGTTGAGTTGTGGTTGAATCTTTTGGACCATAGCCTGGGTAGAAAGCCCCTCCAACTATCCAGCCTGGCTCATGTGTTTCTTCTGGAAGCTGAGTTGTTGTGAGTTCTGGGCGTGTAACGATGGTTATTTCACCCTCATCTGTTGGGCTCCTCGTTGTTGTGGAGTGGTCCTTGATTGGGTAGTTACCAGTTCCACTAATCCAACCTTCTTGATATGTTGGCCGTTCAGTTGTGGTGGAATCTTCTGGACCATATCCTGGGTAGAAAGCCCCTCCAACTATCCAGCCTGACTCATGTGTTTCTTCTGGAAGCTGAGTTGTTGTGAGTTCTGGGCGTGTTACGATGGTTATTTCAACCTCATCTGTTGGGCTCCTCGTTGTTGTGGAGTGCTCCTTGATTAGGTAGTTACCAGTTCCACTAATCCAACCTTCTTGATATGTTGGCCGTTGTGTTGTGGTTGAATCCTCTGGACCATAACCTGGGTAGAAAGCCCCTCCAACTATCCAGCCTGGCTCATGTGTTTCTTCTGGAAGCTGAGTTGTTGTGAGTTCTGGGCGTGTAATGATGGTTATTTCACCCTCATCTGTTGGGCTCCTCGTTGTTGTGGATTGCTCCTTGATTGGGTAGTTACCAGTGCCACTAATCCAACCTTCTTGGTATGTTGGCCGTTGAGTTGTGGTTGAATCCTCTGGGCCATTGCCTGGGTAGAAAGCCCCTCCAACTGTCCAGCCTGGCTCATGTGTTTCTTCTGGAAGCTGAGTTGTTGTGAGTTCTGGGCGTGTAACGATGGTTATTTCTCCGCTTACAAAACCACCCTCATCTGTTGGGCTCCTCGTTGTTGTGGAGTGCCCTTGGATTGGGTAGTTACCAGTTCCATTTATCCAACCTTCTTCGTCTGTTGGCCGTTGAGTTGTGGTTGAATCCTCTGGGCCATTGCCTGGGTAGAAAGCCCCTCCAACTATCCAGCCTGGCTCATGTGTTTCTTCTGGAAGCTGAGTTGTTGTGAGTTCTGGGCGTGTAACGATGGTTATTTCACCCTCATCTGTTGGGCTCCTCGTTGTTGTGGAGTGCTCCTTGATTGGGTAGTTACCAGTTCCACTAATCCAACCTTCTTGATATGTTGGCCGTTCAGTTGTGGTTGAATCTTCTGGACCATTGCCTGGGTAGAAAGCCCCTCCAACTATCCAGCCTGGCTCATGTGTTTCTACTGGAAGCTGAGTTGTTGTGAGTTCTGGGCGTGTAACGATGGTTATTTCAACCTCATCTGTTGGGCTCCTCGTTGTTGTGGAGTGCTCCTTGATTAGGTAGTTACCAGTTCCACTAATCCAACCTTCTTGATATGTTGGCCGTTGAGTTGTGGTTGAATCTTTTGGACCATAGCCTGGGTAGAAAGCCCCTCCAACTATCCAGCCTGGCTCATGTGTTTCTTCTGGAAGCTGAGTTGTTGTGAGTTCTGGGCGTGTAACGATGGTTATTTCACCCTCATCTGTTGGGCTCCTCGTTGTTGTGGAGTGCTCCTTGATTGGGTAGTTACCAGTTCCACTAATCCAACCTTCTTGATATGTTGGCCGTTGAGTTGTGGTTGAATCTTCTGGACCATATCCTGGGTAGAAAGCCCCTCCAACTATCCAGCCTGGCTCATGTGTTTCTTCTGGAAGCTGAGTTGTTGTGAGTTCTGGGCGTTCAACGATGGTTATTTCACTCTCATCTGTTGGGCTCTTCGTTGTTGTGGAGTGCTCCTTGATTGGGTAGTTACCAGTTCCACTAATCCAACCTTCTTGATATGTTGGCCGTTGAGTTGTGGTTGAATCTTCTGGACCAAAGCCTGGGTAGAAAGCCGCTCCAACTATCCAGCCTGGCTCATGTGTTTCTTCTGGAAGCTGAGTTGTTGTGAGTTCTGGGCGTGTAACGATGGTTATTTCACCCTCATCTGTTGGGCTCCTCGTTGTTGTGGAGTGCTCCTTGATTCGGTAGTTCCCAGTTCCACTAATCCAACCTTCTTGGTATGTTGGCCGTTGAGTTGTGGTTGAACCCTCTGGGCCATCGCCTGGGTAGAAAGCCCCTCCAACTATCCAGCCTGGCTCATGTGTTTCTTCTGGAAGCTGAGTTGTTGTGAGTTCCGGCCGTGTAACGATGGTTATTTCACCCTCATCTGTTGGGCTCCTCGTTGTAGTGGAATGCTCCTTGATTGGATAGTTACCAGTTCCACTAATCCAACCTTCTTGATATGTTGGCCGTTCAGTTGTGGTTGAATCTTCTGGACCATAGCCTGGGTTGAAAGCCCCTCCAACTATCCAGCCTGGCTCATGTGTTTCTTCTGGAAGCTGAGTTGTTGTGAGTTCTGGGCGTGTAACGATGGTTATTTCACCCTCATCTGTTGGGCTCCTCGTTGTTGTGGAGTGCTCCTTGATTGGGTAGTTACCAGTTCCACTAATCCAACCTTCTTGATATATTGGCCGTTGAGTTGTGGTTGAATCTTCTGGACCATAGCCTGGGTAGAAAGCCCCTCCAACTATCCAGCCTGGCTCATGTGTTTCTTCTGGAAGCTGAGTTGTTGTGAGTTCTGGGCGTGTAACGATGGTTATTTCAACCTCGTCTGTTGGGCTCCTCGTTGTTGTGGAGTGCTCCTTGATTAGGTAGTTACCAGTTGAACTAATCCAACCTTCTTGATATGTTGGCCGTTGAGTTGTGGTTGAATCCTCTGGACCATAGCCTGGGTAGAAAGCCCCTCCAACTATCCAGCCTGGCTCATGTGTTTCTTCTGGAAGCTGAGTTGTTGTGAGTTCTGGACGTGTAACGATGGCTATTTCACCGCTTACAAAACCACCCTCATCTGTTGGGCTCCTCGTTGTTGTGGAGTGCTCCTTGATTGGGTAGTTACCAGTTCCACTAATCCAACCTTCTTGATATGTTGGCCGTTGAGTTGTTTTTGAATCCTCTGGACCATAGCCTGGGTAGAAAGCCCCTCCAACTATCCAGCCTGGCTCATGTGGTTCTTCTGGAAGCTGAGTTGTTGTGAGTTCTGGGCGTGTAACGATGGTTATTTCACCCTCATCTGTTGGGCTCCTCGTTGTTGTGGAGTGCTCCTTGATTGGGTAGTTACCAGATCCACTAATCCAACCTTCTTGATATGTTGGCCGTTGAGTTGTGGTTGAATTTTCTGGACCAGAGCCTGGGTAGAAAGCCCCTCCAAATATCCAGCCTGTCTCATGTGTTTCTTCTGGAAGCTGAGTTGTTGTGAGTTCTGGGCGTGTAACGATGGTTATTTCACCCTCATCTGTTGGGCTCCTCGTTGTTGTGGAGTTCTCCTTGATTGGGTAGTTACCAGATCCACTAATCCAACCTTCTTGATATGTTGGCCGTTGAGTTGTGGTTGCATCCTCTGGGCCATTGCCCGGGTAGAAAGCCCCTCCAACTATCCAGCCTGGCTCATGTGTTTCTTCTGGAAGCTGAGTTGTTGTGGGTTCTGGGCGTGTAACGATGGTTATTTCACCCTCATCTGTTGGGCTCCTCGTTGTTGTGGAGTGCTCCTTGATTGGGTAGTTACCAGTTCCACTAATCCAACCTTCTTGATATGTTGGCCTTTGAGTTGTGGTTGAATCTTCTGGACCATAGCCTGGGTAGAAAGCCCCTCCAACTATCCAGCCTGTCTCATGTGTTTCTTCTGGAAGCTGAGTTGTTGTGAGTTCTGGGCGTGTAACGATGGTTATTTCACCCTCATCTGTAGGGCTCCTCGTTGTTGTGGAGTGCTCCTTGATTGGGTAGTTACCAGTTCCACTAATCCAGCCTTCTTGATATGTTGGCCGTTGAGTTGTGGTTGAATCCTCTGGACCATAGCCTGGGTAGAAAGCCCCTCCAACTATCCAGCCTGGCTCATGTGTTTCTTCTGGAAGCTGAGTTGTTGTGAGTTCTGGGCGTGTAACGATGGTTATTGCACCGCTTACAAAACCACCGTCATCTGTTGGGCTCCTCGTTGTTGTGAAATGCTCCTTGATTGGGTAGTTACCAGTTCCACTAATCCAACCTTCGTGATATGTTGGCCGTTGAGTTGTTTTTGAATCCTCTGGACCATAGCCTGGGTAGAAAGCCCCTCCAACTATCCAGCCTGGCTCATGTGTTTCTTCTGGAAGCTGAGTTGTTGTGAGTTCTGGGCGTGTAAGGATGGTTATTTCACCCTCATCTGTAGGGCTCCTCGTTGTTGTGGAGTACTCCTTTATTGGGTAGTTACCAGATCCACTAATCCAACCTTCTTGATATGTTGGCCGTTGAGTTGTGGTTGAATTTTCTGGACCAGAGCCTGGGTAGAAAGCCCCTCCAAATATCCAGCCTGTCTCATGTGTTTCTTCTGGAAGCTGAGTTGTTGTGAGTTCTGGGCGTGTAACGATGGTTATTTCTCCGCTAACAAAACCACCCTCATCTGTTGGGCTATTCGTTGTTGTGGAGTGCTCCTTGATTGGGTAGTTACCAGTTCCACTAATCCAACCTTCTTGATATGTTGGCCGTTGAGTTGTTTTTGAATCCTCTGGACCATATCCTGGGTAGAAAGTCCCTCCAACTATCCAGCCTGGCTCATGTGTTTCTTCTGGAAGCTGAGTTGTTGTGAGTTCTGGGCGTGTAACGATGGTTATTTCACCCTCATCTGTTGGGCTCCTCGTTGTTGTGGAGAGCTCCTTGATTGGGTAGTTACCAGATCCACTAATCCAACCTTCTAGATATGTTGGCCGTTGAGTTGTGGTTGAATTTTCTGGACCAGAGCCTGAGTAGAAAGCCCCTCCAAATATCCAGCCTGTCTCATGTGTTTCTTCTGGAAGCTGAGTTGTTGTGAGTTCTGGGCGTATAACGATGGTTATTTCACCCTCATCTGTTGGGCTCCTCGTTGTTGTGGAGTGCTCCTTGATTGGGTAGTTACCAGATCCACTAATCCAACCTTCTTGATATGTTGGCCGTTGAGTTGTGGTTGAATCTTCTGGACCATAGCCTGGGTAGAAAGCCCCTCCAACTATCCAGCCTGTCTCATGTGTTTCTTCTGGAAGCTGAGTTGTTGTGAATTCTGGGCATGTAACGATGGTTATTTCACCCTCATCTGTAGGGCTTCTCGTTGTTGTGGAGTGCTCCTTGATTGGGAAGTTTCCAGTTCCACTAATCCAACCTTCTTGATATGTTGGCCGTTGAGTTGTGGTTGCATCCTCTGGGCCATTGCCTGGGTAGAAAGCCCCTCCAACTATCCAGCCTGGCTCATGTGTTTCTTCTGGAAGCTGAGTTGTTGTGAGTTCTGGGCGTGTAACGATGGTTATTTCAACCTCATCTGTTGGGCTCCTCGTTGTTGTGGATTGCTCCTTGATTGGGTAGTTACCAGATCCACTAATCCAACCTTCTTGATATGTTGGCCGTTGAGTTGTGGTTGAATCTTCTGGACCATAGCCTGGGTAGAAAGCCCCTTCAACTATCCAGCCTGTCTCATGTGTTTCTTCTGGAAGCTGAGTTGTTGTGAGTTCTGGGCGTGTAACGATGGTTATTTCACCCTCATCTGTAGGGCTCCGCGTTGTTGTGGAGTGCTCCTTGATTGGGTTGTTACCAGTTCCACTAATCCAGCCTTCTTGATATGTTGGCCGTTGAGTTGTCGTTGAATCCTCTGGACCATAGCCTGGGTAGAAAGCCCCTCCAACTATCCAGCCTGGCTCATGTGTTTCTTCTGGAAGCTGAGTTGTTGTGAGTTCTGGGCGTATAACGATGGTTATTTCACCCTCATCTGTTGGGCTCCTCGTTGTTGTGGAGTGCTCCTTGATTGGGTAGTTACCAGATCCACTAATCCAACCTTCTTGATATGTTGGCCGTTGAGTTGTGGTTGAATCTTCTGGACCATAGCCTGGGTAGAAAGCCCCTCCAACTATCCAGCCTGTCTCATGTGTTTCTTCTGGAAGCTGAGTTGTTGTAAGTTCTGGGCGTGTAACGATGGTTATTTCACCCTCATCTGTAGGGCTCCTCGTTGTTGTGGAGTGCTCCTTGATTGGGAAGTTTCCAGTTCCACTAATCCAACCTTCTTGATATGTTGGCCGCTGAGTTGTGGTTGCATCCTCTGGGCCATTGCCTGGGTAGAAAGCCCCTCCAACTATCCAGCCTGGCTCATGTGTTTCTTCTGGAAGCTGAGTTGTTGTGAGTTCTGGGCGTGTAACGATGGTTATTTCAACCTCATCTGTTGGGCTCCTCGTTGTTGTGGAGTGCTCCTTGATTGGGTAGTTACCAGTTCCACTAATCCAACCTTCTTGATATGTTGGCCGTTGAGTTGTGGTTGAATCTTCTGGACCATAGCCTGGGTAGAAAGCCCCTTCAACTATCCAGCCTGTCTCATGTGTTTCTTCTGGAAGCTGAGTTGTTGTGAGTTCTGGGCGTGTAACGATGGTTATTTCACCCTCATCTGTAGGGCTCCTCGTTGTTGTGGAGTGCTCCTTGATTGGGTAGTTACCAGTTCCACTAATCCAGCCTTCTTGATATGTTGGCCGTTGAGTTGTGGTTGAATCCTTTGGACCATAGCCTGGGTAGAAAGCCCCTCCAACTATCCAGCCTGGCTCATGTGTTTCTTCTGGAAGCTGAGTTGTTGTGAGTTCTGGGCGTGTAACGATGGTTATTGCACCGCTTACAAAACCACCGTCATCTGTTGGGCTCCTCGTTGTTGTGGAGTGCTCCTTGACTGGGTAGTTACCAGTTCCACTAATCCAACCTTCTTGATATGTTGGCCGTTGAGTTGTTTTTGAATCTTCTGGACCATAGCCTGGGTAGAAAGCCCCTCCAACTATCCAGCCTGGCTCATGTGTTTCTTCTGGAAGCTGAGTTGTTGTGAGTTCTGGGCGTGTAACGATGGTTATTTCACCCTCATCTGTAGGGCTCCTCGTTGTTGTGGAGTGCTCCTTGATTGGGTAGTTATCAGTTCCACTAATCCAGCCTTCTTGATACGTTGGCCGTTGAGTTGTGGTTGAATCCTCTGGACCATAGCCTGGGTAGAAAGCCCCTCCAACTATCCAGCCTGGCTCATGTGTTTCTTCTGGAAGCTGAGTTGTTGTGAGTTCTGGGCGTGTAACGATAGTTATTTCTCCGCTTACAAAACCAACCTCATCTGTTGGGCTATTCGTTGTTGTGGAGTGCTCCTTGATTGGGTAGTTACCAGTTCCACTAATCCAACCTTCTTGATATGTTGGCCGTTGAGTTATTTTTGAATCCTCTGGACCATAGCCTGGGTAGAAAGTCCCTCCAACTATCCAGCCTGGCTCATGTGTTTCTTCTGGAAGCTGAGTTGTTGTGAGTTCTGGGCGTGTAACGATGGTTATTTCACCCTCATCTGTTGGGCTCCTCGTTGTTGTGGAGTGCTCCTTGATTGGGTAGTTACCAGTTCCACTAATCCAACCTTCTTGATATGTTGGCCGTTGAGTTGTGGTTGAATCTTCTGGACCATAGCCTGGGTAGAAAGCCCCTCCAACTATCCAGCCGGGCTCATGTGTTTCTTCTGGAAGCTGAGTTGTTGTGAGTTCTGGGCGTGTAACGATGGTTATTCCACCCTCATCTGTAGGGCTCCTCGTTGTTGTGGAGTGCTCCTTGATTGGAAAGTTACCAGTTCCACTAATCCAACCTTCTTGATATGTTGGCCGTTGAGTTGTGGTTGCATCCTCTGGGCCATTGCCTGGGTAGAAAGCCCCTCCAACTATCCAGCCTGGCTCATGTGTTTCTTCTGGAAGCTGAGTTGTGAGTTCTGGGCGTGTAACGATGGTTATTTCACCCTCATCTGTAGGGCTCCTCGTTGTTGTGGAGTGCTCCTTGATTGGGTAGTTACCAGTTCCACTAATCCAACCTTCTTGATATGTTGGCCGTTGAGTTGTGGTTGAATCCTCTGGACCATAGCCTGGGTAGAAAGCTCCTCCAATTTTCCAGCCTGGCTCATGTGTTTCTTCTGGAAGCTGAGTTGTTGTGAGTTCTGGGCGTGTAACGATGGTTATTTCTCCGCTTACAAAACCACCCTCATCTGTTGGGCTATTCGTTGTTGTGGAGTGCTCCTTGATTGGGTAGTTACCAGTTCCACTAATCCAACCTTCTTGATATGTTGGCCGTTGAGTTGTTGTTGAATCCTCTGGACCATAGCCTGGGTAGAAAGTCCCTCCAACTATCCAGCCTGGCTCATGTGTTTCTTCTGGAAGCTGAGTTGTTGTGAGTTCTGGGCGTGTAACGATGGTTATTTCACCCTCATCTGTTGGGCTCCTCGTTGTTGTGGAGTGCTCCTTGATTGGGTAGTTACCAGTTCCACTAATCCATCCTTCTTGATATGTTGGCTGTTGAGTTGTGGTTGAATCTTCTAGACCATAGCCTGGGTAGAAAGCCCCTCCAACTATCCACCCTGTCTCATGTGTTTCTTCTGGAAGCTGAGTTGTTGTGAGTTCTGGGGGTGTAACGATGGTTATTTCACCGCTTACAAAACCACCCTCATCTGTTGGGCTCTTCGTTGTTGTGGAGTGCTCCTTGATTGGGTAGTTACCAGTTCCACTAATCCAACCTTCTTGATATGTTGGCCGTTGAGTTGTGGTTGAATCTTCTGGACCATAGCCTGGGTAGAAAGCCCCTCCAACTATCCAGCCTGTCTCATGTGTTTCTTCTGGTAGCTGAGTTGTTGTGAGTTCTGGGCGTGTAACGATGGTTATTTCACCCTCATCTGTAGGGCTCCTCGTTGTTGTGGAGTGCTCCTTGATTGGAAAGTTACCAGTTCCACTAATCCAACCTTCTTGATATGTTGGCCGTTGAGTTGTGGTTTCATCCTCTGGGCTTTTGCCTGGGTAGAAAGCCCCTCCAACTATCCAGCCTGGCTCATGTGTTTCTTCTGGAAGCTGCGTTGTTGTGAGTTCTGGGCGTGTAACGATAGTTATTTCACCCTCATCTTTTGGGCTCCTCGTTGTTGTGGAGTGCTCCTTGATTGGGTAGTTACCAGTTCCACTAATCCAACCTTCTTGATATGTTGGCCGTTGAGTTGTAGTTGAATCTTCTGGACCATAGCCTGGGTAGAAAGCCCCTCCAACTATCCAGCCTGTCTCATGTGTTTCTTCTGGAAGCTGAGTTGTTGTGAGTTCTGGGCGTGTAATGATGGTTATTTCTCCGCTTACAAAACCACCCTCATCTGTTGGGCTATTCGTTGTTGTGGAGTGCTCCTTGATTGGGAAGTTTCCAGTTCCACTAATCCAACCTTCTTGATATGTTGGCCGTTGAGTTGTGGTTGCATCCTCTGAGCCATTGCCTGGGTAGAAAGCCCCTCCAACTATCCAGCCTGGCTCATGTGTTTCTTCTGGAAGCTGAGTTGTTGTGAGTTCTGGGCGTGTAACGATGGTTAATTCAACCTCATCTGTTGGGCTCCTCGTTGTTGTGGAGTGCTCCTTGATTGGGTAGTTACCAGTTCCACTAATCCAACCTTCTTGATATGTTGGCCGTTGAGTATTGGTTGAATCTTCTGGACCATAGCCTGGGTAGAAAGCCCCTTCAACTATCCAGCCTGTCTCATGTGTTTCTTCTGGAAGCTGAGTTGTTGTGAGTTCTGGGCGTGTAACGATGGTTATTTCACCCTCATCTGTAGGGCTCCTCGTTGTTGTGGAGTGCTCCTTGATTGGGTAGTTACCAGTTCCACTAATCCAGCCTTCTTGATATGTTGGCCGTTGAGTTGTGGTTGAATCCGCTGGACCATAGCCTGGGTAGAAAGCCCCTCCAACTATCCAGCCTTGCTCATGTGTTTCTTCTGGAAGCTGAGTTGTTGTGAGTGCTGGGCGTGTAACGATGGTTATTGCACCGCTTACAAAACCACCGTCATCTGTTGGGCTCCTCGTTGTTGTGGAGTGCTCCTTGACTGGGTAGTTACCAGTTTCACTAATCCAACCTTCTTGATATGTTGGCCGTTGAGTTGTTTTTGAATCTTCTGGACCATAGCCTGGGTAGAAAGCCCCTCCAACTATCCAGCCTGGCTCATGTGTTTCTTCTGGAAGCTGAGTTTTTGTGAGTTCTGGGCGTGTAACGATGGTTATTTCACCCTCATCTGTAGGGCTCCTCGTTGTTGTGGAGTGCTCCTTGATTGGGTAGTTACCAGTTCCACTAATCCAACCTTCTTGATATGTTGGCCGTTGAGTTGTGGTTGAATCCTCTGGACCATAGCCTGGGTAGAAAGCTCCTCCAACTTTCCAGCCTGTCTCATGTGTTTCTTCTGGAAGCTGAGTTGTTGTGAGTTCTGGGCGTGTAACGATGGTTATTTCTCCGCTTACAAAACCACCCTCATCTGTTGGGCTATTCGTTGTTGTGGAGTGCTCCTTGATTGGGTAGTTACCAGTTCCACTAATCCAACCTTCTTGATATGTTGGCCGTTGAGTTGTTGAATCCTCTGGACCATAGCCTGGGTAGAAAGTCCCTCCAACTATCCAGCCTGGCTCATGTGTTTCTTCTGGAAGCTGAGTTGTTGTCAGTTCTGGGCGTGTAACGATGGTTATTTCACCCTCATCTGTTGGGCTCCTCGTTGTTGTGGAGTGCTCCTTGATTGGGTAGTTACCAGTTCCACTAATCCATCCTTCTTGATATGTTGGCTGTTGAGTTGTGGTTGAATCTTCTAGACCATAGCCTGGGTAGAAAGCCCCTCCAACTATCCACCCTGTCTCATGTGTTTCTTCTGGAAGCTGAGTTGTTGTGAGTTCTGGGGGTGTAACGATGGTTATTTCACCGCTTACAAAACCACCCTCATCTGTTGGGCTATTCGTTGTTGTGGAGTGCTCCTTGATTGGGTAGTTAATAGTTCCACTAATCCAACCTTCTTGATATGTTGGCCGTTGAGTTGTGGTTGAATCTTCTGGACCATAGCCTGGGTAGAAAGACCCTCCAACTATCCAGCCTGGCTCATGTGTTTCTTCTGGAAGCTGAGTTGTTGTGAGTTCTGGGCGTGTAACGATGGTTATTTCACCGCTTACAAAACCACCCTCATCTGTTGGGCTATTCGTTGTTGTAGAGTGCTCCTTGATTGGGTAGTTACCAGTTCCACTAATCCAACCTTCTTGATATGTTGGCCGTTGAGTTGTGGTTGAATCTTCTGGAACATAGTCTGGGTAGAAAGCCCCTCCAACTATCCAGCCTGTCTCATGTGTTTCTTCTGGAAGCTGAGTTGTTGTTTGTTCTGGGCGTGTAACGATGGTTATTTCACCCTCATCTGTAGGGCTCCTCGTTGTTGTGGAGTGCTCCTTGATTGGGAAGTTACCAGTTCCACTTATCCAACCTTCTTGATATGTTGGCCGTTGAGTTGTGGTTGAATCTTCTTGATCAAAGCCTGGGTAGAAAGCCCCTCCAACTATCCAGCCTGGCTCATTTGTTTCTTCTGGCTGAGTTGTTGTGAGTTCTGGGCGTGTAACGATGGTTATTTCACCCTTATCTGTTGGGCTCCTCGTTGTTGTGGAGTGCTCCTTGTTCGGGTGGTTACCAGTTCCACTAATCCAACCTTCTTGATATGTTGGCCGTTGAGTTGTGGTTGAATCTTCTGGACCATAGCCTGGGTAGAAAGCCCCTCCAACTATCCAGCTTGTCTCATGTGTTTCTTCTGGAAGCTGAGTTGTTGCGAGTTCTGGGTGTGTAACGATGGTTATTTCACCCTCATCTGTTGGGCTCCTCGTTGTTGTGGAGTGCTCCTTGATTGGGTAGTTACCAGTTCCACTAATCCAACCTTCTTGGTATGTTGGCCGTTGAGTTGTGGTTGAATCTTCTGGACCATAGCCTGGGTAGAAAGCCCCTCCAACTATCCAGCTTGTCTCATGTGTTTCTTCTGGAAGCTGAGTTGTTGTGAGTTCTGGGTGTGTAACGATGGTTATTTCACCCTCATCTGTTGGGCTCCTCGTTGTTGTGGAGTGCTCCTTGATTGGGTAGTTACCAGTTCCACTAATCCAACCTTCTTGGTATGTTGGCCGTTGAGTTGTGGTTGAATCCTCTGGGCCATTGCCTGGGTAGAAAGCCCCTCCAACTATCCAGCCTGGCTCATGTGTTTCTTCTGGAAGCTGAGTTGTTGTGAGTTCTGGGCGCGTAACGATGGATATTTCACCGCTTACAAAACCACCCTCATCTGTTGGACTCCTCGTTGTTGTGGAGTGCTCCTTGATTGGGTAGTTACCAGTTCCACTAATCCAACCTTCTAGATATGTTGGCCGTTGAGTTGTTGTTGGATCCTCTGGACCATAGCCTGGGTAGAAAGCCCCTCCAACTATCCAGTCTGGCTCATATGTGTCTTCTGGAAGCTGAGTTGTGAGTTCTGGGCGTGTAACGATCGGTATTTCACCCTCATATGTTGGGCTCCTCGTTGTTGTGGAGTGCTCCTTGATTGGGTAGTTAACAGTTCCACTAATCCAACCTTCTTGATATGTTGGCCGTTGAGTTGTGGTTGAATCTTCTGGACCATAGCCTGGGTAGAAAGCCCCTCCAACTATCCAGCCTGGCTCATGTTTTTCTTCTGGAAGCTGAGTTGTTGTGAGTTCTGGGCGTGTAACGATGGTTATTCCACCCTCATCTTTTGGGCTCCTCGTTGTTGTGGAGTGCTCCTTGATTGGGTAGTTACCAGTTCCACTTATCCAACCTTCTAGATATGTTGGCCGTTGAGTTGTGGTTGAATCTTCTGGACCATAGCCTGGGTAGAAAGCCCCTCCAACTATCCAGCCTGGTTCATGTGTTTCTTCTGGAAGCTGAGTTGTTGTGAGTTCTGGGCGTGTAACGATGGTTATTTCACCGCTTACAAAACCACCCTCATCTGTTGGGTGCCTCGTTGTTGTGGACATCTCCAGCACGTTGAGTGGGTTATAACCCACCATACTCATCCAGCTTTCTATATCCGTTGGGTGTTGAGTTGTGGTTGAATCCTCTTTATCACCGATTGGGTAATAACCCACTCCACTTATTGAGCCCGGCTGATAATTTTCTTGGGGTGGCTGAGTAGTCGTGATATCTTGGCTTGAAATGAAGGTTAATTCACCGATAACCAAACCATCCCTATCTGTTGGATGATTCGTCGTTGTTGAGTGCTCCCGACTATCGATTGGATAATAACCCAGTCCACTTATCCAACCTGTCTCATGTATTTTTTCTGGAAGCTGAGTTGTTGTTTCTTGTCCTGTGATGTTGTAAACAAGGCCACTTATAACAAAAGTCTGGTCCTGTACAAATGGATTCTCAGACATAGTTATTCTACCACTTGAAGGATCTACTGTTTGAATTGCAGTCGCTGAAGGTCTTTTCGTAGTTATATCATGTTCATTTATAGGATATTGTTGCCACTCTAGATTTAAGGAATTTTGGAATTGCTCTTGCTGGTTTGGATGTAGTGATAAAGTTAGTTCACTATCAGAGAAACTTTGCGGTGTAGTTGGTTTGAGTTCATTTTGCAAATTTTCAGGATATTTCGGCAAGTTTTCATTTTCAAAACCATTTTGGGATGGTTTCAGTGAGGGGCTTAATGTTGTTAAGTCATTCGTTATACCAAATATGTTGGGATTTGGTGTAGTTTTACTTGTTAGTTCGCCGTTGGGATACTGCGACCAGGTAACTGAAAGCTCGTTCTCGGGCTGTTCTTCCTGTTGACTTCCCGTTACTGAAGGACTAAGTGTCGTTGTATCCTGGCCATTGTGGGGATTGTCAGAAGGATGCGGTTCATTTGGATACTGTGAAAAAGTTATCTCACTATCTGAAGGTTTTTGTGGTTTACTACTGCTCGATGAGGGCTTTGTAGTTGTTGTTTTTAGGCCATAAGGGGAGTCTTCAGGAAATTCAGGCCAATCATTATGTGCAAAATCACCTTCTAAGGGTGTATGTGAAGGTTTTGCCGTTGTTACTTCAGACAAGGTTAAAAATACTGTCGGGTATTGTGTTGTTGTGACAGGCAGTCGCCCATTAGGATATTCTGACCATGTAACTGTGAATTTTTCGTCGGAAGGTTCTTGTGATTGAATTCCAGTCACTAAAGGACTTTTCGTTGGTTGAATTTGACCAAGACCTGTTATTTCATTTATGTAGTCACTTATTCCATCTAATATGATGTTTTCTTCTGGCTTCAAAGTTGTAGTTGTAGGTTCTTGCCCATAAAATTGGTTATAAATTCCATTAATCCAGCTTATTTGATCTGGTTCATTGGGTCTTTGAATTGTTTGTTGACTAAGTTCTCTTATCTGTTGAACTATGTAATTGATAACAATGGACGGATTGTTGGGTTGTTGTTGATTTGGTTTTAGTATCCCTTCTTTGATTTGGGTAACTATCCCGCTGATCCATGTCCAACGGGGGTTTGGTCTTTCGGGGTACATTAAACCTTCAGTTATTTGATTAATTATTATGGTAATCCATTCGGGCTCATCCAATGGCTTTCCTGTTAACATTGTTTGATCTTTGAGTGGTTGCAGTAATCCTTGCCTTATTTGATTTATGATCCAATTAATGTTTATTTGGATGTTTTCGTCTTCTTTTGGATCTTTTGGGGGAAAATTAATCTGGTCAAATCCAGGTTGCTGAACAACAGGATATTGGTTGATTTGGTTGAAAAATCCACTTATCCAACTTGGTAAATCGTTCGCTATTGGTTTTTGAGTAGTTGTTGTTTCTTGACCATAACCTTCGTTATAAATTCCACTAATCCAGTTTGGTTGAGCTGGTTCGTTAGGACTTTGAGTGTTGGGTTGGGATTTTTCTGTTATTTCTCTGACTATATTATTAATCAAAAATAAGGGATTTACAGGCTGCTCTCCGTTCTGTTTGGGTAAACTTTCTAGAATTTGGGTGATAATTCCATTTACCCATGGCAATCGTTGGTTTGGTCTGTCTGGGTAAAATAGACCTTCCGAGATTTGATTAATTATTATTATAATCCATTCTGGTTCATCGATCAGTATTCCAGATAAAAGATATTGATCGGCAAAAGGTTGCAGTAATCCATATCTTATTTGGCTAATAATCCAATTTATGTAAATTATGATATTTTGATTGATTGGTGGAAACTCAATTTGACCAAAACCAGGCTGTTGATATCCTGGGTTTTGGCCAATACCTGGGTATGTCATTTGTCCAAATCCATTCCATATTCCCTGAGGTTGGTTAAAATTGGGGAAACTAATTTGCTGCCCAGAGCCCCCCGGTTGATAATTCGGTGGATATTGAACATTTTCAACTCCACTTGGTGGGCCATTTCCCGGCGGCTTATATCCACCTGGCAATGTAAATTGATCAATTCCATTCCATGGATAATATCCTTGAAATTGGCTACTAGTTGGGTACTGCACATTCGGAACTTGAATATTTAAATTGGGGACATTCGGTGCCTGCGTCGGCGTCGTCGTCGCGGACACTTGCACTGGTTTCGGTCTTAGTCGGTGTTTACACTTTTTACTTTTTCTTTTACTTGATTTCGAACTTTGGGGCTTTTCTCCCAAAATTATTTGTCTAAAATAAGCACTTAAATCAGTTTGGGGAAAAAATATATTCACTGAATTAATATTTATCGGTGATGCCGATAATTCACTCTTTTCATTATTATTCACTTTTCTTTTTTTCGAAATTCTCGCACTCGCGACAGCGAAGAGGCAAATTACGCCTAGTGCAAAAATATGCACCCACGCGAGCCTCATAATCGTGGTTATTTAACAAAAAAATGATGCTGAATCGCTGCCTGCGAACCCTTTATAAAGGAAAAATGTCTCCAAAAAATTTTAGCAAATATTTGCTTCCCTAAAAACCTGTATCAACATCGTGTAGGTTAAATCACCTAAACTAAGCTTATGTATTTTGACTTTTATTATTTGCCGTTGTTTTTTTTTTTATTATTTAAACAGATATCGGCTGATTTTTGACTTTAATATTGAAAGAAAAAGAACGTATTTAGTAGAAATGCCTGTTTTTATGTAAAGTGTCTAAATATTAGAAGCTTTGTACACGTTTCAGCAAAAGAATAAATAGTAGAATAATTGATTGTTCTCCGAATATCTAAGAGGACCTTTGTTTGTTTTCTTCCAAAACACTTGAGTAAATTCTGAATCTGAAAAATAAAAGCTAGGTGCAGAACTTAATGAGACACCTTCATGTCATAAACACTATGTATCGAGATTTTTATGAAATTTGATCTCTCAATGTTTTTCTTCAAATTTCCAGGTGGGATATAGGGTTTGGAGTCAAGCCAAACTGATCGTTGAGGAGATCGTCTGGCAGATTGAAATCGATTGCTAGATATATTTCAATCTTCAATTAATACAATTATTTCCCATCTTGACCTAAGCAATTAAAGTTTTGACAGAAGTCCTAGGTGGGAACCATACATTTCGACTAGGTAGCGGGTTATGATTGATATGGAGGATCACTTAAACTAATACAACGGCTCTTTAATGAATCAAATCTAAACCAAATTAATTGTTGGCACAACAGCTCCACACGGGGACGGGGGCTGTGACTCACGCTCTTAACCATTTCTGTGTGATATTCTTCAGTTATAGAATGGATCTACGCTTTACCGAGGAACGTTTTCATGACAAGATTTTCTCTTGGAGAATTTGTAACTTCCGCGGCCGAAGCAGTACACGAGAAAAAATTTTGGTTGAGTCAGGGGTCGAACCCAAAACCTTCGGCGTAATAGTCCGACACACTACCCACTACGCAAACCAAAATAGTATTCAGTCTGGATGGCAAACAGTTTGGAGCTGATCACATTGAGCGTCTAGGTGTTCGTATTGTAGATTAGGATCAATTTATTAATGAATTGTTTTCTTATCCATCCTCCTATTTCGGCCTTTACAATCAAAAGGGCGTGCTTTCATTCTTGGAAGAACAAGAAACATACCCGTTAACTGAATGAACTCTCTGGCGAATCAAATGTACTCTAACTAAAACCAGCTACCTTTCTAGGGGATCATACTGTTTGCCACAGACCCATCTAGGGCCACACAAATAAAGGGGTTATTCATATGACTAAACCTGGTTTTGAGCTATGATACTCTTCGGAATTACAAACCGACCACTTAGACGAATCATATGTTACCTTTTCTGAGTTTCTATCGAAGTAGATGCTAAAGCATTCAAATAAATCATTTTATTGATCATGCGAGTGGTTTAGAAATCAATATTTCCACTTTAATTTAACATCCTAGAAACGAGCCTTCAACTTTGCATATTAACCCGATTCAAGGAAATTGTTTTCGTTTTCAAACGTCGCCATTCCCCCTGAACAAACATTCATTCAGAAACTATAGCAAAAAATATTTAACCTACTGTCAAGGCCATATCAGAAGCAAAGTCTTTGCGTCATACAAAAGCCGATAAGAACATCTGTTTGACACAGCGCGCATGTTATTGCTTTTGTAAACAAGATCCCAAACCAGTGCGCATAAGATAGATACGCTGACAAAATCAGACACCCAAAAATATGGCCGACCAACAAGTTTTTCAAATGTTTCGTCGATCAAAAAAAAATTGTAAAAAGATTCCAATCAATCGAAACAATTTGTATTTTGATTGGTTTTCTTATTTCAAAGAAAGAAAAAAAACCTACAATATAAAAGTCGATGTAAGTAAAGTAACTTTAGTCAAATACCCTAAGCACTTTATACCGATATGATTTGGGCTCCGACAATTTTTCCACTTATCCTAGGACTAGTTTTGGTTGGTCCTTGGGAAGGCATTGAAGCCAAAAGGAATTACAACTTAAACGTCAAGAACTCCACTTTTGGCAGACCGGGCAATGTAAGTTTACTCACTCAAACAGGACCAATTATTTTCTGACAGTTTAATTGTTTTCAGAGAACCCATTATTCAGCACCTGCTACACCGGTTACAGTGGACAGCACCCTCTATATGAAATATGCCTGTCAGGGCAAACAAAATAGCCTCCGTTTGCCAATCGAAGGAAGTTGCACTCAATACTTGGAGTGTCAGCAAGGCTCAGCAAAGTTGTTGACCTGTAAGGAAGGAAAGCATTTCAGTACCTTCGGTTTAGCATGCATCGACGCTAGATTGTCCAAGTGTACTGTCAAATGTGAAGGTCTATGCTGTGGCAAGGAAGATGGCCTATATCCTGATGTAACAAATTGTTCTAATTTCGTTATTTGTGTCAAAGGAGAAGCACATCACCAGAGCTGCGGAAGCATATTCAAATTTAACGCTGAGAAACTCATTTGTGACATTCCCGAACGTACCAGGTGCACCGAAGAGCCAAAAAATAATTATATCGAACGTAAAATTGAAACACAATCGAATTTTACTAAACCAACAATGTACATGATTTCACACAGAGTCTGCCGTAATAAGCCTAATGGTAAGACCGTCAGTATACCCGGCAGCTGCAACAAGTTCTATTTTTGTGTCAATGGTGAAGGACACCTGAAATCATGTGGAAATTTGCAGTTTAATGCTGCAAGAAGTTTCTGCGACACTAGAACTCGTATTTACTGCCCAGAATTTGAAATGGATGATGTCATTTTGACTGAAGATGAATACCCAGTAATTGATGAAGTACCACGACCATGGGTGAGGCCAACAATACCAGTACCACCAGTAGCAGTGGAAGAAGGCAAAAAACCACAACAAAAACCAGCTATTCCCGATTGGGACTTTTGGAAACCAAAGCCAGTTTATCCTGAAAATGTTGACGTGCCCCAGCCGCCACATAGAATACCCGGCAAGCCATTCCCAGAAAAACAACCATCGCATGAAGAACACGAAATTCAACCTCCAGTCGTAGGACAAGTAGAACATCCTCATTGGGAGCCAGTTCCGATGCCACACTTTCCAGAAAATGTTGAAAAACCCGAGATTTTACCTTACCATCCACCAAATCATAAACCTCAAGTAGTCACTCAACGTCCTGCTATTGATCCTGTTCCAGTGCCCCCAAATGTTTTTAATCCCAATGTTGTAGAAGAAATCATTGATCCCAAGAACTATTCTAGTTTTTGTGCTGATGAATCGGTTGGGGCACTTATTGCAATGCCAAATCAATGCAATAAATACATCCGCTGCAAGTGGGATTGGTTTGAGAAGCGTGTAGCTGAGATTGTATCTTGTCCTAAAAACAAGCACTTCAATGCTAAAACTAAGCTTTGTACTGTACCAGAGAAAGCTGGATGCATTATTCCTTTGAACTGATTTTTAAGTCAATTCACAACAATTTTATAATTTTTTGTTTGCAATAAAAAAATATTTAAAAATACGAGTTTGTTTTTTAAGTTTATTTAATTTTTGAAACACTTTCTTCTTAAAATTGTCTAAATTTTGTAGGTGATATTTTTTCTAAAAAGTTCTCTAAATTAAAAAGAAATTAATTTAAACAGGCAAATACAAAATTTAAAAATCTTATTATTTAAGAAACTGGTTTCGGACGCAAAATAAGCGTGGAAAAAATGTCTGCATCTCAGGACTACCTGATTTCAGTTTTGGTAAAAATATTTTCGAAGTGAGTTTTCTGAGTTGAGATAAATATTTGAACATGAAATACCTGAAGCATTTCAAGGTAGTGTAGTTTTTTAAGAAACCACAATTTCTACACTCATTTATAATGTCAGTCAGAGATTTCTTCATTTAATATGCTGATCGCTTCCTCTTAATAAAGAACTTCTTCAATTAGGAAGCACTTTCATAATTGGTCAAATTACCAGGAAACTCATAGTTGTGCTTGATGAGGAATGTAATTCAACCCGATGAGGCACATGGAAGACGTACAAGTTTGTCATTCATCATGTCACCGGCTTTCTTCAGCAAGTCATCGAACTCCACCTTAAGCAATTGATGATCTTTTTCCGGATAGTATTTTAAAATTAGACGAACAATCAATAATTGCCAGTTCTTTCCGATTCAGTTCAAGTTCTTTTTTGTATTTATGATAGTCGCGGAGTTTTGTCATCATCCATTACTATAGCGCTCGCAACGGACATGAAATGATATTTTAGCGAGTTCATCTGATTCCAGATGGAAACATATAGATCGGGTGAAGCTTGGCAGCCTGAAGGTACTTTTAATACAAATACGAAGGAACTTCTCTACGGCGCGCGTCAAGGAAAAGAGATCCTCTTCTGGGTGAAGTTGGCAGCACAGCAAGAGAACAGACAGTATCTCCTTTTATATCCTTTCCAACTTTCCTAAGCGCTCGCACTGTGTTAATTCATGTTAAGGGTATTAATAATACAAATAATTAATAAACATAAACCTTAATGCACCTAAAACCAAATTGGAATTGCAGTTGCTGAAAACACTCCAACACATTGCTCTTTTAGCTTCCCCTAATTTGACTTGAAGATGCTCGTTAAATTCATGCTAGAAGCAATCAAGAACCCACACACTCATACTCCTTAAATGTTTCTATCGTTTCCTCTTCAAAAGACAATGTTGCCCTCCTTGAGTAACTTTCCTTGCAGCTGATTCGGGGGTATCCTCTTGTGGAGCTTTATCATTGGTGGCATTCTCAATGAGGACTTTTGCCATGGGCTTGAGAAATAGGAGCATCCGAATAATCATCAACTAATAAATATGCTGCGTACTGAAAAGTAGTACTGTGTAAGACTATTAAATGAACTATATTTCCCCACTAATAACTCCTTCCAGAACTCCTTGAAGTTCTTGCTTCGTTTCTTATTTCGACGTTTGCAAATCCGTCTTATCCAAAGCCAAGATGTGTAATGAAAAACGTTTTTGAAAATTATCTTTTTGCGACTATCAATATTCGGAACAGTCACATAAAACACAAGTTTTTGCAAACATTGATAAACAAAAAAATTGTAAGTTATTCCGAAAAGATACAATTTCAAATTAAAATAATAAAACCAATATCAAAACCATGTCTTAATATCAAGTTTAATCTGATAACAACCAAAAAACACTGTTCAACACGAATGGATACAAATTCGGAAACAACAATTAAACATTGGATGACTGTCACTTGGTAATCGGAATTTAAGTTCTTGCTTGCTATAAAAAAAGAACACTTTGCGATGAGTACTTCTAGGTGAAATATCAAGACCGCGTACTAGTAAATCAAAAACTATGAAGGGTAGGTACGAAGGAGTAATATAGCTTTTAAACTTATAATTAACAGCAAACACACTCTCTTCCTATTTTCGCAGTCTTCCTTACAATTGTTATCTTCGGACTTGTTTCCCTTCCATTGATGGACGCTTGGTCCTTCAAAAATCCATTCCACTCGAAGGACCTCGTCCAACCATCAGTTCAGCAAAATGAATCCAGTCCAGTAAGTACTTTTCGATTTCATCAAAACTTGTTTAATCTATAAAATTTGCTCTTCTTCTTTCTTCCGTCAGATTGTTGTTCCTGTCAATACTACCTTGTACCAGAAATATGTTTGTCTTGGCAATTCCAATGGCACCAAACTATTAGTCCCGGGAAGCTGTTCTTCGTACTATTATTGTGTGAACGAAAAAGCTACAATCAACTCATGCAGATACCCCACACCATTTTACAATCCAATTTCAAAATCTTGTGTTTCAAAGAGTACATGTGAAGAGCGAGATATTTTGGTTCCCGGTGGACCAGTGGGATGTAAGGGTCTGTGCTGTGGCAAACCTGCTGGTTTGTATGTTGATCCCGCTAATAAAACTCGATTCTATTTTTGTAATAAAAATGAAGAAGTTTTACATGAATGCTGCGGAGGCGAACAGTTCAATCCAATAACCAAAGCCTGTGATGTTCCAGCAAATTGTCCTTAAAAAGGATTTCGAGTATATTCTTTTTGTATTATTTAAATCTTAAATATTATAAAGTGAATCTTTATTAAATTTGATTGTCGTTTTCAAATGAAAGTACTGTTTTGTTGGCTATCTAAGCCTTAAATTTTGTGTGCTTTGAAGACCCAGAGATGTGTTTTCCTGCAAGATTAATCAATTTATACTTTATAAGAAATCTTAAACTTGAAGGAACACATTTCAATTGAATTGGAATTGGGTGGTGTTGGCAGCATAGCAAGAGAACACAAACTGAAAAACGGACGTGGATCTTTTTTTTTTACTTCAAGCTGAAAAAAGTATGTTTAGCTTGTTCACTGTGCATTTCAAATGAAAACGGTTCAATTCAAGGGTAAATTTAAATGAACACGCACACGTGAACATTGAACATTTATCCTCCAGAGGCCGACACTAGTCCAACAACAATTATACACATATTCAAAAAATATGGTTCTTGCTAGTGTCAGATTTACCCAAAGTGAACCCCTTCTTTAGCCGCTCTATACGAATGTAGAATTTACATTTAAAGAGAGTTTGGCACAATGACAAATGTTCAACCTTAAGGCTATTGAAGCAAACATTTTCAAATATTGTCCAAAATTCTAAAAAGACAACTTCAATCAGGAAAAAAGCACCGAAGCATTAATTTTAAGCTTTAAAAATAAAATAAAATTTTGATTGACAAAGGTGTTTGTGTATTTTTATTTGTTTGCTCTTGTAAGTCAACTGCTTCAAAATTTGATAATTATATAATGTTCTTCAAATATTGTCAATTATTTGAAAACAAAATTCCATCGCAATCAATTTACTTCATAAAATTTGGATTTCAACGTTCTTTAATGTTCTAAAAAGTTTATTGATACAGTATTTAAGAACCAGCTGGTTAAATGTATAAATTGTTGTCGATAGGTAAGTATCTATAGGTTAGGCAGATACATAGGTATCTATGAGTTCTCATTAGGATTGTTAATAGCACGAGTTATCGTGTGTACAAGTGTTTTGACGTTTGAATTAATTAAACATAGTAACGAACGTCACTAGATTTCAATACAATCGTAAAAAAGGAACACACACAAAAAATACGACGAAAATCATAAATATTTTTGCGTATCCATTGTATTTGAGAACACCACATCGCCATTTTTTTAAACTAAAACTTTGTCAAATTGATTTATCAAAAATGAAATTGACTTAATATTTCCTTTCGTGATGAAATTCGGAGCAAGTTTTAGCAAATCAAATTGAAACATTTGTGTAGCATTAAGAAAAATCAATAAAACACGCAACATGATGCTCAAACAAAACGATTTGTTTTTGAAAAAAAAAGAAAAGAAATTTAGAAAACTAAATATTATTGAGGAATTTCTATTCAAGCATCCCAATATTCGAAAACTGGTTGGTGTATATGTACTTTCTTAAAAAAATATTTACCAATTAAAATTTTAATTTTTATTGCAAAACAAACTGACATCAAATGTTGAAAACAATTATGTTTTTCAATTTACTTGAAAGAAATTCGAAAATAAAAACACATTTAAAAATCGGTTCTCTTCATGGTTTTGTAGATTCAGAAGTGATCATTTCGATGATATTTTATATGCACAGTATCCTTTATAAGGAACTTAAGTGATTTATTTCAGATCTTGTATAGATAACACATCAAAAATCTGTGAATTCAAAACATTCTTTGAAGTACCACAAGGTTCAATTTTTGGTCCTCTTTTGTTTTTAAATTATTGAAATGGCTAATGCTGAGAATAAAATATTGCAAGATAGTTATGAATGCAATATAAATTTACAGATTTATGAGAGCGGACAATAAGCACAAGTAAATATCAGAAATCTTTCAATCGTGCACCAAGTGCTTGGTGCTGGGATGTGGGATAATAGCTTATAGTAGCTCTATCGGCAAGCACTGATGGCACTCTATATTTGAACACTTGATTCAATTGACAATTTGTAAATTATACCGTTGGCTCTGGAAATCCTTGTTCCAGCATCCTGATCAGGTCTTTTTTGGGTTTCGATTAAGACCACCAGTTCAAACTCGCCATAAATAAATTTTTTAAAAGTATTACTCTCAAAAACGAACAATTTGTGACAAGTTTCCTAAATCAAATTTTTGCAAAGATTGCAAAAAAAAATTATTTATGCGACGAAATCTAAGATTTCATTAAAGGTTTAATGAATAGAAATACAATTTATCTTTAATAAAGTCCAGATAAGATTATTCCACTGACAGAGTGATAGGTGAATTCTAAATTTGTCGATTTATTGTTGCTTATCTCTTCGGAACTGCTTTAAATCGATTAAGACCTACACATTTCTAAGTTTTCTAATAAAAGGACAGGACTGAATAACCTGCAATTTAGTCGTGGGGTTCTATTACAATCGAAACGAAACTCCTGAACAGCGAAACCGTGAACGTGCAATGAAAAGTACGTACCTACTCGTTAGAAGAAATTTCAAAAGTTAGAGCGTTACTAACCTATCTATTTTCACTTTTATTCTTGCAGCGATAGCTATAACTTTGGGGCTCCTATGTTTTGCCGGTGTTGTGTTTGCTGATGGACCAGTTACTGGACCATCAGGAACAGTATGCGAATCAGCTGGTGGATCGTGTAAAGGAATTCCTGACGGAATTAATATTCCGTACAAAAACAACTGCTCGAAATTTATTCAGTGTTTTCTGGAATGTGGATGTGACAAGGAATGTAGTGGAGGGTTGCATTTCAACTCGAAACTTCAAGTATGTGATTGGCCAACAAGTGCTGGATGTGATCCAGGATGTGTTAACCCAGGAATTGAATGTGAATCACCTGGTATTTCGTGTAAGAATGTTACAGACGGCACTTTAATTCCGTACGAAAATGACTGCACCAAATTCATCCAGTGCTCCAATGGTTGTGAATATAGTAAGAACTGTCCACCTGGAACACATTTCTGCTCCCAACTTCAAGCGTGCACTTGGCCATCCCAAGCTGGATGTGATCCATCGTATGTGGATCCAACTCCCGGAACCCCAGGAACTGGATGTGAATCACCTGGAGGTTCATGTAAAAATATTACCGACGGCACTTTAATTCCGTACGAAAATGACTGCACCAAATACATCCAGTGCTCCAATGGTTGTGAATATAGTAGGAACTGTCCACCGGGCACACATTTCTGCTCCCAACTTCAAGCGTGCACTTGGCCATCCCAAGCTGGATGTGATCCATCGTATGTGGATCCAACTCCGGGAACCCCAGGAACTGGATGTGAATCACCTGGAGGTTCATGTAAAAATATTACCGACGGCACTTTAATTCCGTACGAAAATGACTGCACCAAATACATCCAGTGCTCCAATGGTTGTGAATATAGTAAGAACTGTCCACCTGGAACACACTTCTGCTCCCAACTTCAAGCGTGCACTTGGCCATCCCAAGCTGGATGTGATCCATCGTATGTGGATCCAACTCCTGGAACCCCAGGAACTGGGTGTGAATTCATTGTAGATTCGTGTAAAAACGTTAAGGATGGCACTTTAGTTCCGTACGAAAATGACTGCAACAAATTTATTGAATGTTCCAAAGGGTGTGGCAATTATAAAAAGTGTCCTTCTGGTATGCATTTTTGCTCAAAACTTCAAATGTGTACTTCACCTCCCAAAGCGGGCTGTGATCCATCATATACTGATCAACCTCCCAAGCCTTCAGAAAATGTATGCCAATCATCAGGAGGATCATGTGCAAATATTAAGGATGGAACTTTTATATCCTACAAAGATGACTGTAGCAAATTTATTGAGTGTTCGAAGGGTTGTGGAAACGATAGAAAGTTGTAACGAAGTTACAAATTTCCACTTTCTATCCGCCGCCCAATACCGGGAATTAATGAAACGACCGCTGCCATGTAACTTAATCACCGCCAACCGCCACCGACGAAGCCACTCCACTCCACATCATACACAACGACATCACCAATTACCATAAATCGAGCCATCCTACACCCCACCGCACACAGCGTCATCATCAACTAACATAAAAGAAACCATGCCACATTCCGCCGCACTCAACAAAAAAAAAAACAACCAACGACAACACCCGCCAACCCTGGGCCCCTTAGCCAATGAAATAGACCTCCAACCACTTGCAATTGCCAACACATTAGCAAGCGACAAAAGAACACAATATTAAAATATTCATAGGTAAATTTGTACTTTATTTTACAATTCACACTGTGTCTTTCCAGGAATATGCATAAGGAGGAGTGGAAAATGCACTGAAAATCAGATTCGAAATCTCCGCCAGTGGTTTCGGTGCTAATCAAACGCATCAAGGAATTCGTCTCTCGCTTTAAGGCATACTGTATGGGAATACCAGTCAGCAGCTTTAAATTAATTTTTGGTATTTATACCGTGAAAGAGCCCTGCTCACCGTTTATGTCGGCTTTTCTCTCCGCTGTTTGTCATAGAGGATCGCCAGACCGGCATTAGGCCACCAGTTTATGTCGTGGATCGTTTACTTTACAGAGTACACGCCACAGACCTGTTTATGTCGCAGCTATTGCTTCTTTTAGCAATACTGTAGACCGAGTTTATACTCACCCGTTTATGCCGTAGTCCCTTCATTTAAGTAAGGAGGAATTACAGGCCGAGCTCTGCTCAACCATTCATGTCGGCTTTTCTCTCCGTTGTTTGCCGTAGAGAATCGCTAGACCGGCATTAGGCCAACAGTTTATGTCGTGGATCGTTTACTTTATAGAGTACACACCACAGACCTGTTTATGTCGCATCTATTGCTTCTTTAAGCAATACTGTAGACCGAGTTTATACTCACTTGTTTATGCCGTAGTTCCTTCATTTAAGTAAGGAGGAATTACAGGCCGAGCTCTGCTCAACCCTTCATGTCGGCTTTTCTCTCCGTTGTTTGTCGTAGAGAATCGCTAGACCGGCATTAGGCCCCCAGTTCATGTCGTGGAGCGTTTTGCTTTGAAGAGTGAACACCACAGACCGGCACTAGGCCACACGTTTATGTCGTGGACGGTTTCTTAGGAACCCCACAGACCTAGTCTTAAGTTGAAGTAACATATAGTATATGAAATAAATTGTTAATTTAATTTTTCTATTCATGGAATTTTGATTGTTAACAAGAAAATGTCAAATTGAAGTATTATATGGAATATATTGTTAAGTTTAAGAGAAATAATAAAATATTCGGAGTTCGAAACTTCTTAAATCAAAAGTTTTCGCTTTCTTATTGATACACCCTGGACACCGACGAGCTGACCTCAGCCTCGACACAAAAAAGCATCACAAATTGGCGCCCGAGCAGGGACCTTTAGAAGACTCAACCGAACTCCGACCGCCGACCGACCAGGAGCCTTCGAGAGGTACCACCGATAACCGCCGATCCAGCTTGAATTATATAACCGTCCATCGCAACATGTCCGATAACGAAGACAGCCAGAACCGACCAGGGGACGATATAGAAGAAAACCGACTGGGAGCCGACATGGAAGACCAGAACATCCTAAAGAATCTGGGATTTATACATTACATGAAGAAATCTGAATTAGTGGAGACGCTAGAGCATCTTCACCTAGACACAGACGGGAAGGTGAAAGATTTACGCCAGCGTTTGAGTGTACATCTCAAAAAGGTTCGAACTCATGGCTCGACCCAAAACCTTTGTGAGAAATGGGAAGAAGTAGTGGAGCAAAGGTTGGAAGACGATTCACCTGCGGAACTTAACTCCACTAGTAAACCCACCGCACCACCGACATTGAATACCGGCCCGAACTCAGGACGAATAAGTCCAGCCCCGAAAACCGCCACCCCTCGTTATGAAGAAATCAGCTTCAAGGTGCCGCCGATTCAACAACCGACTAGGCCACCACCAGCTGCCCCGCAACCGATGCACAAAAGCCCAGACCAGGTAGACCAGCGCCGAACCCCGAGTCCGAACCGACCCCGAAATACGCCGCCCGAGATACAAAACATCCAGCACCCGCCTTCTTCAAGTCGACGTACTCTCAGCTACGAAGCTGAAGTGATGGATACCGTCCGCAAGTGGGGACTCCGTTTTGATTCCTCCGGAAACCCCTTGGAATTCTTGGAAAGGCTCACTGAGTTAACGCAATGCTATGATATTCCGCTTAACGACGTACTGCGAACGTTGCCTGAAATTTTCAGGGGTAGTGCACTGGAATGGCTGCGCATAAAAAGGGATAGTTTCTTCTCGTGGGCAGATTTCCGAACAGCATTTATAGGACACTTCTTACCTGCCCGATACCTGCACCGTTTAGAAGAAGAGATCCTACGCAAACGCCAAGGGCCACGTGAAAAGGCCAAGGAGTATATTCTCGCCGTCCAATACTTGCTGCATCAACACCCGCGAATGTCAGCAACTGAGAATATCGATCGGATTTTTGATAACATGAGGCCCGAGTACCGGTATTACATCCGCCGTAAGGATTTTGAGACGCTAGATGAGTTGGCTCATTTAGCTGAGGAATTTGAAGCAATCAAGAACGACGATCGTAACGCCCGTCCGCTACCGACCAGTCACACTCCGCCGACACCCCGAGTTCCGACATCCAACGTGCCGTATGACCGCAACACGCACTGTTGGAATTGCAAAGATAGGGGTCACCGCAAGGAAACGTGTCGCCGACCGTTCCGTTTATTTTGTTCGTTTTGCGGGGAAGACGGGAGGCTAACAAAAGATTGTTCGTGCCACCAGCATCCTGTAGCCGTTGTAAACACACCACCAGCAAACGACCCCCGCTGTTTCGTACCCATTATAGTGGGGGACCAGGATTTTCACGCGCTAGTGGATACCGGGTCTACGAAAACATTCATAGGATTTTCGTTGAGGCAAATATTCCGTGAACTGGCATTACCTTTGCGAGAGTTTCAGAAAGTCATTCATTTAGCCAACGGAGCCCCTGTCATAACTGCCGAACACTACACCGTCACGTTCTTCCTCGGAGAAACCGCATTGACAAGCGAGGTGACTTACCTCCCTTCGCTGACAGAAGATGCATTAATCGGGATGGATTTGCTTAGCAAAGCTGGCCTGCAAATAACCATGGGAGGAAAAACAGTGGTCGGTAGGAAGCCGCCAACAGGCCCTTCTGGTAGCGCTTCATGTCTTGCCACTTCACATCTTCCGGTCCACCAGCAAGAAAAGTTAGACGAACTATTAAAATTGGAGCTTCCTAAATTTGACGAGATAAAGGAGTTAGCGAATGTTCCCCCACACCGAATTCGTCTTAAGACCACCGAGCCGTTTAAACAACGCTATTACCCCCGAAATCCGGCAATGCAAAAAATCATTGACGAGGAAGTGGATGAATTGCTACAAACCGGTAAGATACGTCCATCCAAAAGCCCGTATAGCTCACCGATAGTCCTAGTAAGGAAAAAAGGCGGGTCATGGCGGGTGTGCGTAGATTTCCGGCAACTAAATGAGTTATCGATTAAAGACGCGTACCCTCTGCCATACATAGTATCGATATTAGACAAACTTCGAGGAGCCAAGTTCATGAGTACCATTGACCTGAAGCAAGGATACTGGCAGATTGCATTGGAGCCGCAAAGCCGTCCCTATACTGCCTTCACCGTTCCGGGCAGGGGACTGTTTGAGTGGAACGTCATGCCGTGCGGCCTCCATTCGGCAGGAGCCACTTTCCAAAGGGCAATGGATGCTATTTTTGGACCAGACATGCTCGACCATGTATTTGTCTACTTGGATGACATCATTATTATCAGCCCGACTTTTTCCGAACACATACAACATTTGATCGAAGTTTTCCAAAGGCTTCGTTCAGCCAATTTAAAAATCAACGTAGACAAATGCAATTTCTGCCGAGAGAATCTCAAATACCTTGGGCACGTAGTGAGCAGAGAGGGAATTCAAACCGACCCCGATAAGGTTTCTGCGGTTCAGGAACTAAAAGCACCTTCCAACATCCGAGAGTTACGCCGAATATTGGGGATATGTTCGTGGTATAGGCGTTTCATTAAGGATTTTTCGACAATCGCTTCACCGCTGACCGGTTTGCTCAAGAAGAACGTTAAGTGGGAATGGACCTCGATTCATCAAACGGCGTTCGACCTACTCAAAGAAAAGCTCACCAAGGCACCGGTACTGACCTGCCCGAACTTCGATGTACCGTTTACGCTACAGACCGATGCCAGTAATTTTGGGTTGGGAATAGTACTCACCCAAACGGACGAGGGCAATGAAAAAGTAATAGCCTACGCCAGCCGTACATTAACCGAGCTCGAGCAGAAGTACGCTGCCACCGAGAAGGAATGCTTGGCAATTTTGTGGGGCATACGGAAGATGCGACCCTACCTCGAGGGCTACCATTTTAATGTAGTTACAGATCATCATTCGCTCAAGTGGTTGCATTCTTTAGAAAATCCTTCCGGCCGATTAGCCCGCTGGGCATTAGAATTGCAACAGTACGATTTCACCATCCTATATCGCAAAGGAGCGATGAATGTAGTCGCTGACGCCTTGTCCCGAGATCCTTTACCGATAAACGAAACCGACATGCTAGCAGCATCCTGGGACGCAAGACCGGACTGGTTGCAGAAAAAGATCGACCAGGTTAGACAAGATCCGACCAAATACCCCGATTATAACTTCGTGGAGAACCAGCTGTACAGGAAGTTCACACCGACCGAATCACTAGCAACCTCTCAACCGTACGATTGGAAACTATGTGTCCCCATAGCCGACCGAAACCGAATCTTACAGGAGAACCATGATGCCGTAACCGCCGGACATTTAGGGGTAGCCAAGACTACGTCCCGCATGGCCAGACGCTATTATTGGCCCGGCATGTTTCGTGACGTAAGTAAATACGTTCGGAAATGCGACGTGTGCAACCGTTATAAGACGTCTCAGCAAAAACCCAGCGGCCTCATGCATTCCACTCCCGTAAAGGAACCATGGGAAAATGTGTGTGCTGACTTCGTCGGTCCCTTACCCCGTTCCATGAAAGGACACACCGTCATGTTGGTAATGACCGACCAGTTCACCAAATGGGTGGAAGCCATCCCCCTCAGAGCTGCCACGACCGCGAGTTTGATCCAAGCCGTAAGAGAGAGAATTTTCACCCGATTTGGTTTCCCTCGCCGTTTTATATCCGATAACGGAGCCCAGTTTACTAGCCACCAATTCAAAGAATTTTTGGAAGACTGGGGCGTCCAGCATCGGCTCACCGCTCCGTACACACCTCAGGAAAATCCTACCGAGAGGGTAAACCGTGGACTAAAGACTATGATCACTCAATACGTCCAGAGTAACCAACGTAATTGGGACGAGCACATCTCGGAGTTGACTTTCGCTTTAAATTCCAGCCGACACGAGTCCACCGGTTTTTCACCCGCCATGCTAAACTTCGGTCGAGAACTTCGAACGCCGAATGAGTTCAACTCCCTTTTACCGTCACACACCTCCCCCGAAGATATAAATACCCGCAAGGAACGCATGCAAGCTTTGTTTGAACTGGCTCGCGTGCATCTCCAGAAAGCTAGCCAGACCCAAGCTAAATATTACAATTTGCGCCGCCGAGCCTGGCGTCCCAGCATAGGAGAACAGGTGTACAAAAGGTCTCGCGTCTTGTCTTCCGGAGTAAATTATTTCGCTGAAAAACTGGCCCCCCGTTACGACGGCCCCTACGAGGTCGTAAGATTCATTTCCCCCGTCATTGTGGTCCTTAAGCCGAAAGGAGCGATAGCGGCAAAGAGAAGAGAAACCCAAATCCGCGCTCATGTGCGAGATTTAAAAGGGTTCTATTCAGATCCAACCGAGGACAACCCGAATGAGGGGAACCAAACAGCTGCGCTTGTTATAACCCCTTCGACCACCGAACAACACCACCAAAAGAAAAGAAAAAGAAGGGCTCGCAAGAGGAATAAATCAATCAGTCAGAAAGAAGACGTCCACGAAAGCAGTCCTTCCACCACCAGTCGTACCAAATTGCTACCAACTACGAAATATAAATTCAGTCAGCCATCAGCCGTCAACCAGGACAGTAGTCAGCAGTGCATATTGGAGATAGCAATTCCCAGTCAGAGAGGTGAGAAAAATATAATTTATAACCGGCCGGATACTCATGTATCAACCGTCTGCAGAATTGTACACTCAACCGAATCCGTTCATCGACCAGGCAACTATTTGTTACCACTCCCGCTCCCCTTCAACGAAGCTATGGACACCGAAAGTGACATATCGAAAAAGAGGAAGATCACCGTACCACGCATGGGCGTGCGTCGGAGCCCGAGACAGAAGCCACAGGAGAACCGGTCGACTAGCCCTAGATTCCATCGGCTATCAGCACCTGAACGGGTAGCTCGTCCTTCTTCAGCACCGAAGGTACCTACCAAGGGAACGAGGCCCACGAAAACCGGGACCGAACCATGGCTCCGGCAACCTCCTAAACCGCAGAAAATGAAGCCGCCAGCAAAAGAGCCAGCAGTATTGCGCATAGAGACGAAGCGACGAGTAAGCCGAGTGTCGTTACACCACGACTTAGAAGCTGCCCGACCCATTCCACCGCGACCACCGGCCGCTTCCTGTTTGGAAAAAGTACGAGAGCAGCGTATTAAAGCCGAGGAAATCTGGTTTTCACTTAACCCGCCCGTAGATAAACCAGAACCTGAACCGTTGCCGAGTAGTAGCGGCCAGTCCGTCGGAACCGCTCCCCAATCCCTTCCTTTCCCGGCACCAACAGTTGGTGCAGCTCCTAGCACAGGCCCATTAGTCACCGCTCCTGGACACGTTGTTCCTTTAACAGAGGCCAAACCGTTGCCGAGTTACAATCACCAGCACGTTGGACCCGCTCACCGCTCTTTCCCTCCACCATCACATGCAGCTGGTTCATCACTTGGAACAGGTCCGCCAATCGTCGCCCCTGGACGCATCTTTCCTTTGCCCCCTGCAGCAGATACGTTGCCTCAAGAAACCCCACGTTATGCGCTGCTGTTGGACGGGAACGGTAATATGTGTTTCCCCGGTCGAGTCTCTTCTCCAGTTGCCGCGATAGAAACTTCCGAGCCGTCGTTTGACCCTTTCCTGGGGATTAAGCTGCGGGGCGAAAAACATCATAGGGTTTTCGTTATTCAACGCCCTTGGGGGCCCATTCACGTCCGTATGAACAGGCGAGGAACCCGTGCCGAACTACGCTTCCGGAATCAGAGGAAGTTTATTGACATCGACGTAAAACCGAATTGAATGCTCCTTCCTGCAGGCCGACCTAATTTGAATTTTTTTAAGTTTTTTTTGTATGTAAGAAGAAATGAATTGTTTAAGTTTTTTTTAATAAAGAAAAGTTATATTTTTAATACTTTAAATGGATAATTAAAAAAAAAAAAAAAAAAAAAAAAAAAAAAAAAAAAAAAAAAAAAAAAAAAAAAAAAAAAAAAATAAAAAAAATAAAAAAAAAAAAAAAAAAAAAAAAAAAAAACCCTACCGCAGAATATCTTTTTGACGAGAAAGTCCTCGTCACATTAAGTAGGGGGGGAATGTAACGAAGTTACAAATTTCCACTTTCTATCCGCCGCCCAATACCGGGAATTAATGAAACGACCGCTGCCATGTAACTTAATCACCGCCAACCGCCACCGACGAAGCCACTCCACTCCACATCATACACAACGACATCACCAATTACCATAAATCGAGCCATCCTACACCCCACCGCACACAGCGTCATCATCAACTAACATAAAAGAAACCATGCCACATTCCGCCGCACTCAACAAAAAAAAAAACAACCAACGACAACACCCGCCAACCCTGGGCCCCTTAGCCAATGAAATAGACCTCCAACCACTTGCAATTGCCAACACATTAGCAAGCGACAAAAGAACACAATATTAAAATATTCATAGGTAAATTTGTACTTTATTTTACAATTCACACTGTGTCTTTCCAGGAATATGCATAAGGAGGAGTGGAAAATGCACTGAAAATCAGATTCGAAATCTCCGCCAGTGGTTTCGGTGCTAATCAAACGCATCAAGGAATTCGTCTCTCGCTTTAAGGCATACTGTATGGGAATACCAGTCAGCAGCTTTAAATTAATTTTTGGTATTTATACCGTGAAAGAGCCCTGCTCACCGTTTATGTCGGCTTTTCTCTCCGCTGTTTGTCATAGAGGATCGCCAGACCGGCATTAGGCCACCAGTTTATGTCGTGGATCGTTTACTTTACAGAGTACACGCCACAGACCTGTTTATGTCGCAGCTATTGCTTCTTTTAGCAATACTGTAGACCGAGTTTATACTCACCCGTTTATGCCGTAGTCCCTTCATTTAAGTAAGGAGGAATTACAGGCCGAGCTCTGCTCAACCATTCATGTCGGCTTTTCTCTCCGTTGTTTGCCGTAGAGAATCGCTAGACCGGCATTAGGCCAACAGTTTATGTCGTGGATCGTTTACTTTATAGAGTACACACCACAGACCTGTTTATGTCGCATCTATTGCTTCTTTAAGCAATACTGTAGACCGAGTTTATACTCACTTGTTTATGCCGTAGTTCCTTCATTTAAGTAAGGAGGAATTACAGGCCGAGCTCTGCTCAACCCTTCATGTCGGCTTTTCTCTCCGTTGTTTGTCGTAGAGAATCGCTAGACCGGCATTAGGCCCCCAGTTCATGTCGTGGAGCGTTTTGCTTTGAAGAGTGAACACCACAGACCGGCACTAGGCCACACGTTTATGTCGTGGACGGTTTCTTAGGAACCCCACAGACCT
The DNA here is from genome assembly GCA_916050605.2 of Platycheirus albimanus. Lineage (NCBI taxonomy): Eukaryota > Metazoa > Arthropoda > Insecta > Diptera > Syrphidae > Platycheirus > Platycheirus albimanus. The sequence continues at coordinate 369,250,496 of OU696696.1, read as the reverse complement.
AGTCTTAAGTTGAAGTAACATATAGTATATGAAATAAATTGTTAATTTAATTTTTCTATTCATGGAATTTTGATTGTTAACAAGAAAATGTCAAATTGAAGTATTATATGGAATATATTGTTAAGTTTAAGAGAAATAATAAAATATTCGGAGTTCGAAACTTCTTAAATCAAAAGTTTTCGCTTTCTTATTGATACACCCTGGACACCGACGAGCTGACCTCAGCCTCGACACAAAAAAGCATCACAAAGTGTCCTTCTGGGATGCATTTCTGCCCGACACTCCAAAGCTGTACCACGCCATCGAAAGCAGGTTGTGATCCTTCTTATATTGACCGTCCACCCAAGCCTTCAGAAACCGTATGCCAATCATCAGGAGGATCATGTGCAAATATTAAGGATGGCACTTTTATACCCTACAAAGACGACTGCAGCAAATTCATTGAGTGTTCGAAGGGTTGTGGAAACGATAGAAAGTGTCCTTCTGGGATGCATTTCTGCCCGACACTCCAAAGCTGTACCACGCCATCGAAAGCAGGCTGTGATCCGTCATACATTGATCGACCACCCAAGCCTTCAGAAACTGTATGCCAATCATCTGGAGGATCATGTGCAAATATTAAGGATGGCACTCTTATAGCTTACAAAGATGACTGCAGCAAATTCATTCAGTGTTCCAAAGGATGTGGAAGTGATAAAAAATGTACCTCTGGTATGCACTTCTCCACCATGCTTCAAGGGTGTACATTGCCGTCTAGAGCTGGCTGCGATCCATCTTATGTTGCTCCACCACCTGAGACCTCTACGACTATATGTGCATCTGAAGGACAATGCAACAATATTAAAGATGGTGTTTTAATATCGTACGAAAATAATTGCAACATGTTCCTTGAGTGCTTTAAGGACTGCGGAATAATCAGTGAATGCCCCTCTGGGATGTACTTCCACTCAAAACATCAAGGATGTACTTTACTGCCCGAAACTGGCTGCAATCTCGTGCCTCCTCCAAAACCAACTCCTGGTCAAAACTCATGTTCTGGCGAAGAACCTGGTAAATTACTGTCATTTATTGGAAACTGTTCCAAATATATAGCCTGTGGAGAGGGATATGCATACATAATGGACTGTGGTTCCCAATTCCATTTTAATGCCGATTTGGAAATTTGCGATTGGCCGGAAACGGCCGGCTGTGATCCATCCTATGTTCAACCAGAACCCATTCCAACTTGTCAGTCTAAGGGAGCTTCTTGCTCGGGTGAAGACTCTGGTAAGTTATTGTCTTATGCTGGCAACTGCACAAAGTTTGTTGCCTGTGTCAATGGATGTGCCTTTGACATGAACTGTGGCAATGGATTGCATTTCAACAAGGACTCACAAGCTTGTGATTGTCCCAACAGGGCTGGATGTGATCCAACAATAAGCTCAAATTCAGTTGCATGCCTATGTCAGGAATGTTCAGGTTCAAGTGCGACTCCCGCATGTTCATGCACATGATGATTTGAAAGTATTATCAAAAATAAATATAATTTATAATTTAAAAAAAATTATGTGCATATTAAGTCTTTTATTTATTGCGACTTGTTAATTGACAGTGGATCATCCTTTATGAAATGTAGAAATGAAGTTTCACAGTAAATTGAATCTTAAATGAATAAAAACATTATTGGCACAACATCTCCAACGGCTACCAGAGAAGCAGTTTTATATGATAAATTTTACTTTTGGAGAACTTCTTACTTCCTCAGCAGTACCCTAGAAAAAAGAATTGTCAAAGACAGGGGTCGAATCCGTTACCTTCGCCGTGGCAGTCCGACATACTAAACACTACTCCACGGGGTATTGCAGACGACGAAGTTTTGCTATTGGAAAATTTTCCGAACTAGCAACGTTAATGTTACTTCCCGTGCCAATCTTATGATTTCAAAAATCCCCGTTTACACTTTTGGAAAAATAATTGAATAGTAGATTCATGAACTTCAAGTTTTTTAAATAATGTCTTGCCAACGAAGAAAGAAAGAAATCGGTCACACAAATTGGCGCCTAACGTGGGGCTTCAATTTCAAAGCTATTGTAAGAAAATAAAAAAAACTAAAAAAGTACTTGGAATTCCAATGTGTTCATTTATTATCTTTTCGAATTTATATTCATTATTACAAAAGTTAAGAACTGCATCCAGCGTTCTGTGGTTTATCGCACAACCCAGTCTTTTGGTTGAAATGCAAGAACTCTGGGCAAAGGATTTCAGCACCACATCCATTGAAACAGGCTATATACTTGCTGCAGTTGTTCTTGTATGGAATCGTTGATCCGTTTGAAATTGCACGACATGATCCACCAGGGGATTCACAACGTTGTCCAGAAGATGCGAAGAACTCTTCATATTGTTTCTCAAGTTGGTCTTTCACCTTCTGGAGTTCTTGTTGTTTTTTGATTTCACATGGGGTCTGATGGGGAGTTGATGGCTCGATTGTCGAAGATGTGGTAGTTGTTGATGTTTCAGTTGTTGATGTTGGAGTTGTCGGCATTGGTGTAGTTGTCTTGTTGTTACATGGTGGTTTTGGTTTAGGCTTAGCTGTTGAACAATCACCTTTTGGCTCAATACAGCTTGATGTTGCTACACACTTTTTAGATGATGAATCAAAGAACTTGTTTGGACTTACACAAGTCTTCACCACACTCTGACCAGATTGACATTCGAAGTATTGGGTGCATGTGCCCGGTACTAATACCCGCACGCCATTTTGTTTGCCATTACAAATGTATTTTGAATAGACTTCATCATCTACACCGCTTGCTCTGGACTGTCAAAAGTAAATTTTTAAAGATTTTAAGAGTTTGATAGAAACCGAACTACCTTACCTGAATAGCAAAACTTTGCACGCTCGAAAATCCAAACAGGAAAGTTATCAAAATTACAAAAGTCTTCGACATATTGTTTTTTTTTTTTCAACGATGAAAGAATTTATGATTCAGGTGTCTATTTGACACTGTCATTTGGAAAAAAATTGAAGGTTTTTATAAAGCAGATAGCTTCATCAATGATTAGTGATGTGTTTTGGTGGAATCTTTATTTGAAGACGAATTGGTGTAACATGTTTCTATTTGTCATGTTAGAGATGTGTTTTTGTGATGGCTCGTGCTGATTTAAAAACAAATTGAAATTGTTTCCATTCTTTTAAAGATTTAACAACAAGATGGCAAGAGAATGGAAGCAGGTATTTCTTATCTGTGATGAGACCCTTGTTTTTAAGGTGACATTGAAGAAAACAAAATTTCGGAAGGCAGATAAAAATGTATACGAATCAAAAGAAGATTCCAGTAGGCGCTATCGTATGATAGCTAAGGAAACTCAAGCGAACATTTTTCGGCAGTCCCCCTCCTCGGCATACATTATATCTTCAATATAAGGTTTTCACTGTTTGGAAATTAAGGTGGTTCATAGTACAAACATGAGCCATAATTGCCAAAATCAGTTGATTCAGAAAATGTGATTCTGACGAAAACATATTTTGCGTCAAAAAGTTGAGAGAACAAGCAATTCGAATCAAAAAGAACCGACTATTTGAAAACATATGTTCAAGTTGATGAGAATTTTTGGGCGAAAGGTCATTGAAAAGAAAATCAGGTACCAAAAAGAGTCTTACAAGAGTCCAACTTCCATAAGACTTGAAATCTCTTAATAAAGGGACTTAAAGTATCGTTTTCGATAAGAGACCTCCATGTCAAAATCAATCAAACGCTTTTGAAGTCACAAGTGTTACAATCTTGCTTTCCCCAGAATAATTCGTTTTACTTGCAATCAGCAGTAAGCAACAAGAAACATAATCTTTGAATTGAATGATTACGCTCACGCAAATTCTCACTTACGCACTAAGAATATCTTGTTTTTATTTGTTCAAAATATTGTGACCTAATTCTTTTTTAATCAGTTTTAGAAAACTTTCATCTGTTGGCGAATTCCCCCACTTTCCGTACAATTCCAACTTACTCATTACTTTGAAATATGTAAGCCACCTTTGTGCTTCATTTCCGAAAATTCCGGACAATTCTATGTATCTATAGTTTTGAAAGTCCCCTTCCTGTTAAATTTTTGTCATATTAGTATGCCAAATAATCTGATTATTGGGAATTACAAAAGATAAACTATAAGTACCACAGTTAACGATTTGATTAATATCTAGTCTAAAGTTTGAAAATATTTCTTGGTCGTTGGCGTGTGTGAGATACGGTGGTTCTTTTGTACAAAATAAAATCATATTTTGGACTTCAGTTTTAACAAACATTATTATCAATATCGTCACTCGGTTCAATATTCAAAACATGACTATCAAATTCGTCTAGTTATCTGAGCTTCTTGTCACTAACTTTGGCCTAATTTGAAAAGTGTATATTTTTGTAAGATAAAGAATATGAATGAACGAACTTATTTTAAAGTGGTATGGGTAGAGATTGGTCGTCTTTTTCAAAAAAAAAAAATTTCTCATTTCGAAATATCGAAATATCGAAATTCAAAAACTCAAGCATTCCATATCTATGTCATTAGTAAGTTCATTAATGGCCAGCGGAACATCGAACATTCTAAAACGTATCAGTTTACTAGGAATTCTAAATCGGGTTACATTTTCGTAAGCTGCTTTGAAATCACAATACTGGGCTGAACAGCTGATAGGTCTCGATGTTAAATTCCATGGTTGCTCTCCAGGATCGGACAGATGTAAAGAGTTTTACGTGCACACCTGCTTATTAAGGCTTATCACACGACGAGCCTACTCATATCCAGTCCCAGCGACAAAGCCAAGTATTGTGAAACACCAGAACTTCACCACCCATCAGGGCCTATCTTCCGTGGTACCAGCACATAGCTTCCAATGGAGCTTCTTAACCGTAAGGTCACCTCCAGATGAGCATCTCAACACTCAAGGCCTTTCAGCCTCAGATATGTACATTCAAACACTAGCAAAGGTATACAAGATATACTTGCATACGTTTCCAGCACAGGAGTCAATACGGCAAGGCAAAGAAATATAGCTGCCAATATTTACCCTTATTTCATTTACATCAAGATCCCTGCCATTCATATTGTTTCAGAGAGACCACTAGGAGGTGGAGGATAGGCACGTCTATGTTCTAGTAAATTCCAATTACTAACTCAGAGGAACTTTCTAGTCAAAGCTACAAGACGGTGGCGCATGCATGTGAAAATTACTCACTTTGCCACTGTCGACCTTTTTTCGAGTCGATATTTTCAAAATCGACTTTATAAGAGCCAATCGACTTTCCGAAAGTCGACATTATGACGATCGATTTTTTTAAATAGATATTTTAAAATTCGACAAATTATACCCTTGTTTCCCCTATTCGACACTATAACTTAGTGGTGCTGCGGGATATAATCAAAGTCAAGCTAGCATTAGACGGCCCTTCTAAATGGTCATTGCAATGACAATCTGACGTCACAGAAAAATGTGCCCTTGTCCTGACAGTGCATGGTCATTGTTCACCGTGTCATAGCTAGCTAAACGAATAAACTAAATCTGCCATTTTTGTCCCAAACAAAATTGCCAGCAAGTTGCTCATTGTTAACTTTTGCAATTCGGTGTCAAGCATAACAATGACCACTGACCACTTTGACAGTTGGTAGTACAAAGAGCTGACAAGGGTAATTTTTTGCCGTGACCATCACACGACATTTATAAATTGGTCATTGTCAAAAGTAAATTTGACGTTTCAGGGACATTCATAAATTGAGAGACAATCACGATTGTCATTCTTTTTTCTCTAGAAAATATTTACCGATTCAAAATCCAAAATTTTTAGAAAATATTTACCTGAGTTTTGTGAAATTTTTCGGTAAAACAATTTAAATTAAAAATAATATAAAAATAAATTTTGTTATAATTAATGTCATACTACAAAAAAAAAAGTTGGAGGATTCTCGCAGCCTATATATTGGAGAGTAGCACAGACAGCGCGGCGGCGACAACAACAACCAAGAGAGAGAGGTTATTAAAATCTGATTGGTCACTTTGGCAGCTCAATGAAATTGAACAAAAACAAAACCACCATGAACAGTGGTCAGTGCGAGCAACAATGGCCCGGCAGAAATTCCAGCCGTCGTCATTGTTGGGACATGGTCTTTGCAAAGAACACTTGTCGAAAAATTGGTCATTGCGTCCCATCAACAATGGCAGGGCTATTACACGGTCATTGTAATGGGTCTTTGAAAATACTCAAAAATCCGTGACATTGTGCTGGTCATTGTGTGGGTCTTTGAAATGACCGTATTTAACAATGACCATTACACGACATGACGACTTTAGGAAAGATTAATAATTCATATTGACTTCAGAGGGTCATTGCAATGGCCATTACAAAGACCGCCTATAACTTCATGAATACTAATGCTGCATTTCAATCGAAAGCATTTTCAAGAAACACTTCCCGGTTTCCAAGACATTGTTCATGTTTATGTCTCCAAAATAATTTTAGAGCTGGTTTTAATGAGCTGTCAGATTCCTTTGCGATTAATATTAGTGGATTATAAGTTTAAGAGATTCGTTAAGTTCACTGCTCCGATCAGCAGACCAATTTGTATGGTGAAAGCTTTATTATATTTGTCATTCTTGACAACAATAAATAATCTACTGATTTGCGAGAAATGTAAAACTACAACTCAATGATTTGATTACACACAATCAGCTTCAGATTAAGCTATTTCAATCACTTCAATTGATTTTTTTTATCATTATTTCAAAGAATTCTAGAGTCAAGGGTAGATCAGCATGAAAGAAGTGTCATACCCTGTCTCAAAGTCCAACATTTTGTAAGTAGTTTCATTCATTTCCCCTTCAAGATGTTAACCTACATTTGTCTTTTGTTGGGAAGAGATTATATAGATGAAAGACACCGTCTCTGACTTTCTGGGAAAGAGTGTGTCTGGGCGGTTTTTCCCATATACCAGGGGAAAGATAATGTATTGGGTTGGTCACTGAAGATTTCAGCCAACATGTAGGCTTTACCCTGACTAACTGCTATCAACTTTATCAAATAAAACACACATTATCGAGAACTGTATATCTTTGAAAATGAATTAAAAATTTATTGTTAATATTTTATTTTTAAATAAAATTTACAACGCGAACTACCTAGTGCTGTTGTTTCTTTTCAGAAGGACAGTAAACGCTGCTCTTTTCATCACATGCATTTACCTCTGGGTTGAAGTATCGGTCCTTTCCGCAGTCCTTTCGGTATGAATGTCCACCGATGCAGTAATAATATTCACTACATTTTTCTGGCACGATCAACATTGTTCCGTCAGACTTTCCACGGCACACAAAGGACCCGTATAAGTCGTTGGGATCAAACCAATTGCCACATGGTCCACCTGATGGTGGTGGACATGGAGGTTTTGGTGTTGGATCAGTTGAGGGCTCTGTTGGTGGTTCTGTTGGTGGTTCGGTTGGTGGCTCTGTTGTTGGCTCTGTTGAAGGGCAGGTTGGTTCTGGACACGTAATTGGTGGAGGACATGTGGGAACAGATGGACATGGTTTAGCAGTTGGGCATGTTACAATTGGACAATCCTTTGGAGGTGGAGTTGTTGGTGGTGCTGGGCATTCACAAGGTTCTGGAGTTGATGGTGTAACATTACCAGAGCACGGTGGTGGTGTTGGTATAATACAGCTGGTATCATCAACCTCAACGCAATCCGATTCCAATACGCAAATTTTTTGCACAGGATCAAAGAATTTTGGACAGGATTTCTTTGTGCTCACATTCTTTGAACATTCATAGTACTCTCCGCATTTTCCAGGAACAAGAAATTTTTCGCCATCTTTCCGCTCAATGCACAGATACTTGGCATACAAGGTATTATCAACACATTCCTTTTTCTTTTCCCGATAAATAAAATAAAAATTAGAAAAATTGTTTCAAATCACTTCAAATATCGACAAACTTACGGGTGGTGCTTTAAGTTTTGCTGCACTGGCTAGTCCAAAAAGGACAGCAAATAATATCACAAACACTCGGATCGACATGCTGAGAAACAGTTGCTGAATGAAAACGATAGAACCCAAGTTTTATATACTCACGAGGGTCATATCTTTTTCTTATCAGAATTTTTTTTGGTATTTGATAGTTCAAGCACCGGACACCGAAAAAATCTAATTAAATTTGAAATAATTTATCGATTGATCTTCCTTACTTACGTTATCGGGACTTTTTGTTAATCATTTCAAAGCAATGAATAGCGATTCTTTAAATAAGCGCACCCCGAAAAGGGTAAGTATTGCATCTGGAAACAATTTGGTTTCTGTAAACGAAAGATATTTGAATTGAAAGGAGCTGTAAGCATCAATGGTGCAAGTGGAACGTCGTTTCTGAAAAAGGAAATCTATATTGAAAGGCATATCGAACTTTACGGACTGTAATTTGCGGGACAAAAAAAAAATTTCATTTGAAACTCCATCTTTTTGATGCTTGAGAATAAAAGCGATTCTTCTCGAAACCTATTTCAACGATTTTGATGAAACTATACATATCTAGTTTGAATCTATGCCTTAAGGAGAAGTCTTCTCACTGTGTAGATACCTTTCTACCTGCTTACTGAGATAGGTGCAAGTTCATATGACAAAGTGGTGCACTTTATTTATTTGTTTTCCAAAATTGAAGTAGATTAAAAATGATAGATTGATTACCTATTACTTCTATTTTTAGTATATAATTATTTTTGAAGGATCCACTTATATCTTTTTGGGTAACAATGACGTTGAAGATCACATTCTTCCAATTAATACGATTTGTTTAGATAATTTTTTAGGCACGTGCCGGAAAGGAAAATTAGCAATTCTAAAAAAATATAGTTTTTTACGCCTGATACTTTTGAAAATTTTCTAAAGTAGATTATTGTTAAGAAGAGAAAACTAATGTTTCACAGTGTGCTTACACCCTTAGTCGATTTAAAAAAAACTATCTTATCTGGTGATAGTTTTATAAAATTATTTTGGAAAAAAAAAAAATATAAAGCTTTCTTATCCAGAATCTTCATAACCACAATACATTCATACTTAAAGCTTTTACTAAAGGCACAGTATGTAATGATTCATCCAGAATTCTTGGACTTACTATGAACAAAAGTTTTGCGTTAATGATAAAAACTGTAATAGTACAATATTATTATTATTTAAATTGATTTCATTATGATCATGAATTTGATTGACATTTTTGAATGAACGTCGAGTATTTGCGTTCTGGATTTTCGAAAACAAACGATAAGACATAGTTTTAAGCTTTTGACGTAAAAGATGATAGGGGGAGCCTTTGGACATGGGCGTGATTAACACGATTTCACTGAAATTATTTTTATCTTGACATGACCTTGTAACTTCAAGATAGAGGTTCTTGTTTCATCGAAGTTTATCGAGTGGTTTACGACAAAGTTTGGTTAGAAAAACCGATGCCGGATAAGAAATTTTCTGAAAAATCTATTTCAACCTAAGGACAGTTATTAAATAAATCCCGAACAAATCGATTCTAACCAAAAGATAGATTGTTTTACTTGAATGGTTAGAGCTGTTTTCGAAATACATAGAATTTTTCCATTACATGGCAGATACCTTTATTTTTTGACCGAAAAGAAGGAATTCCGAAAAGAACCTCCGGAGATTTTCAAAGAAACAATAAATTCAAGGTTTGAAGCCATTTAGCCTTTCCGATGGGGAAACAGGGGTGTCCATAGACAGACAGATAGACAAACGGAATGTTCAGATCCAATTTATCGATCAGTTTTGACGCGTGACCCGTGACTGTAGATTACCCCAACAGCCTCACGAGTTTTTTAATTTATTCAAACTAAGTAAAAAAACATGGTTGTCTTTAAAGACGGTTTACGGACGATAATTTTACGTGATAACCAGTTCACAAAACAGTTCATGTGTAGGTATCTCTCCAACCACCCAACCCACCTACAACCACCCAGCAATTTCGAATTTTTTTTCCATCCCTTAACCCAAACATTAACCTACCACCCCCACATACAACCACCAACCAACAGCCCACCATTTTTGAAAATGTTTGTCCTTCTCCCCACAGAATAAATCCCCCTTTCTTTCCACCACCCCACCCCACCTACAACCAACCAACCACTATTTTTGACAATTCAACCCCAGCAAATTCAACCACCCACTGCAATTACAACCACCTGCTACTCACCCACAATTTGTGACAATTTTTTCCACCGCCAACCACCCACCCCACCAAAACCAAGCACCCATCCCACCTTCAGTCACCAAGAAACCACCCATTATATTTGACAATTTTTGTCTTACCACCCACACCAACTACAACCCCCCCCCCCCCCACACACACACATACACACACCACCACCACTTACAATCACCAACCATCCAACAATTTTTCGACTTTCTATGCTATCAAAGCAGATATGGAACGTGACTGTGACTGTGACACTTTTTCGTGCGCGCTGCCCATATAAGTATTCCGATTTATTAGACGTTATCACGTAAAAAAAAAGTACGTTGGATTTGACCTTTATACGAGTATTACACCGTTGTCTTTTAAATGGCACACAAAACAAATCAGCAGAATTCCAGCTTGTTTCAGCATCAGGTTCCAAGCAAGTCTTTTTCACTAATCAGATCGCTGTTCTGTGTCTTCTTTCTATGCTGCCAACACCTCTCAGCACACAATGCCGATTCCATTGAAATCTCTCCTTAATGATCCTGTCTTTTTAACTGTATTACAGAACTTTTTTGTGCGTCACCTTCAACAGATCAGCTCACAAGCTTTGTTGACCTTCTAGATTTTGAAACCACTCTTCTTGGCCAATGTCAAAGAGAGATACAAATTAAATTTTAAGAAGGAAACATGAAAAGTTGCTTTTATACTATTTTTTACGAAATCTTTTTTTGAATTTTTTATTATATCTTTCATTTTTTAAACAAAACATTAGAAATTTGAACAACATTTTAATGATTTGGATTTAATGCAGAGCATTCTTTTTAGATGGACAGTAAACGCTGCTCTTTTCATCACATGCATTTACCTTTGGGTTAAAGTATCGATTTTGTCCACAGGTCTTAAGGTAAGAATGTCCTCCGATGCAGTAATAGTAGTCGCTGCAGTTATTAAGAGCGATTAGCTTCATTCCATCGGGCTTGCCGTTGCAGACAAATGAACCGTATAAGTCGTTGGGGTCATACCAATTTCCACATGGTCCGCCTGAGGGTGGTGAACATGGACATGATGGAGGCTTTGGACATTGAATTGGTGGTGGACAAGTCGGAGGCTTTGGACATTGAGTTGGTGGTGCACATGTTGGAACAGATGGACAAGGGCGAGCAGTTGGACATGTTACAATTGGACAATCCTTTGGAGGCGGTGTCGTTGGAGGTGCTGGGCAATCACAAGGTATTGGAGTTGGAAGTGTCACATTTCCGGAACAGGCTTGAGGTGTTGGCATAACACAATCTGTATTATCAACTTCAACGCATTTCGATTCCGAAACACACATCTTTTTCTCATTGTCATAGAACTTTGGGCATGTCTTCTTAACACTGACACCCTTTGAGCATTCAAAGTATTCTCCGCATTTTCCAGGAACAGTGAACCTCTCTCCATCCTTTCTTTCGTAGCACAAATACTTGGCGAGTAAAGTGTTATCAATACATTCTTTTTGCTTTGCCTGAAAAATTATAAAAACAAAGTTCGGAAAACTGTTTTGCTTAGCTTAAAAACGGAAAAGGACTTACGGGTTGTTTAAGATTGAGAGCGCTGGTTAATCCAATAAGGACAACTAACAGTATCACACCCACTCGAACTGACATCTTGATGATCAGTTGCTGAATGAAATATTCAGACAATGTCGAGTTTTATATAGGTTTACCATCTGATGAGGGTTGGTTCTAGAAGCCATCATATCTAATTTTTTTTTCTTATCGGGATAATTTTTTGTTTAAGAAAAAAACATCGAAAGTCTTAAAACAAGAATTCAATTAAAATTGAAAATGATAGCAAGATTCCTCAGTCGCACGGAACCTAGGTAATATTTCCGACAGATCCAATTTATATCTTTGTCTTTGAAGTTCACATTTTTTGAAACGATTTGATAGCTGATTTGTGACTTCTTTATCAATTTAAACATGGTTGTAGTCAGTATAAAATGTTGGGCTTTAATTTCTTTTTGAAATTCTAATTGCCTTTGTTTCTTGCGTAGGTAGATTGCTGACGTTTTACGCCTGATAATAGGCGCAAGCTTTCTGGAACTAACGACTAGTCGATGTTTTTTATGGACTAGAGTCGCAAAGTTTTTTATAAGTAGAGGATAGAAAAAGGGGAAAAATGAACAGGTGGGTACAGCTCACCAGATTTCTGTTTTTCCTTTTTTCGGATGGCGTTTTAATAACGTTCGATATTGAACTTGAAAAACTTTTGCAAGCTCCACTTTTTGTTCGTCATGAACCATGTCTGAGGGCAACAAAATGTTACCACAAATCTAATCAAAGATTCTAACTACCAATTTAATTACTTTTGGTAAATCCACCTTTCCCAATTCGTTGGTGATGCTTGCAGATCAAGTGTTATGATCGTCGTACAGGTTTTGGAACGCTTCTTTTTTAAAAAGTCTATGTTTTATTTTTCTAACACATGAATTGCAAAATTAGTATCCCAAAAATGCAAAGTTTGGATTTCACCCAATTTTTGTGGGCAAAAGTATCACGATCTCTATCGACTAAACTTCTGTCAACTTGATGGACGAGTTTTTTGCTGCAGTTTTCGAAGGTACAAAGATCCTTACTCTTCAAATTGTCTGAACCTTTAGGGTTTTTCAATAAGAGCCTTACATACAAATGTATCATACCGTCTTTAAGAAAATCTTCGGCCAAGGTTCCCGAGCTATTTAATTGGCTATTCTTCCAATTTGCTTTTTGGAGCAAAGGCAAACATCTTTAAAGTGAATTGAGAACCAGGCTCCAGTGTTTCCTAACCGATCGATAGTTGGAATTACTTGCATGGTGGAAACAACCTCAACCCTAATATATCTTATCAAGAAGCCATTCCAAAATTTTTGAAAATTTAAACAAATAAACAAGACTTAAAATATTTTGTATGAATCTTTATTGAATGCAGGTTTTGAAGAAATCGAAATTTTGTTTAGGTCGTTGTTTCTTTTTCATTTAATATTTCCTTCGAGACTTAAATTGCTTGTTAGTATGACAGAAGTGCTGGCATTTTTAGAGGTAGGATAGTTTTCTTCAGAAACCTCTTCAACAATTTCATTCGAATCCGTCGACACTGGCTTAACCCTGACATAACCTTCAAAACACTCTGAAATCTCAGGATCAATACAAGTCCTACTCACTGGATAAAAATGTTTCTGTCCACATGACTTTTCATAGGCTTTATGTCCGAAACAGTCAAAGTATTTTGAGCAGTTGCCAGGAACGGGAAACTTTTCCCCATCAAACATACCCTTGCAAACGGTCTGAATCAGCTCGGGCTTACGAGTGGTTGTCGCTTCGGGCTGTATTCTTATAAAACAATCCGATTGATTAACGGGAATACATGACCGAGAGTAGGAATCAAAATGCGAGTTCATTCCACATGTCCTGAGACTTGGGTTACTACTGATACAGGAATAGTACTCACTGCAGTTCTTTCTCGATGGAACCAGAGATCCAATTGCCTTACCCAGACAAATATGTTTTGGAATTTCTGGAACTAGTGGCTTGACTTCAGAACTTATCACGATAGATTGTTCCTGAGTGCAGTCCGATTTCGATGCATCAGTGCAGTTTTTAGTTTCCGGATCAAAATGAAGACCTTCCAAGCAATTAATCAAAATGGCTTTTCCATTTTTACAACTATAAAATTGACTGCACTCGTCAAAAACTGGCAGGAGAACATCATTTTGTTGATCGATGCAAGGTGCTATTTGTTGGGAAATTCCAACAGATGCGGACTCCGTACAACATAGTCCACAAATTATTATCAAAAAACCAATTAACGCTATGAAAGTCGATAAATATATTTTTTTTAATTGATAAAAGATTTAAGTTTATATTGTTTCTAACTTTACCTTTCATTTCTTAAACAGAGTCCTTGTGAAAAGTAATGTTTAAAGAAACGAATTTCAAGATATCGCGACCGCTCACCAAGATACCTTGTATTTATTCTCTTGATCATCATTGTTTCACTTGTACCTATGTGTTGTCAAAGTTGCTAACATTTAATGCTTTTATAGAAAACCAATCTTTAAATGAAAAGTCATATCTTTTGCGACGCGACGTAACAAACATGGAAGACGATATTTCATTAAAACTTTCAGAAAGGTATCTACACAGAGTGCCTACCTATTCTTGATAAACAGGTAAAATAGTAGGTTAGTGTAAAGATAAGAATACTGAACTGATAAACCTTACAAAAATTCGTAAAGGGAGCTGAGAGTTTTTACTTGGATCTGTTATAGATAGTGACGCATACAAAAGTTCTATAATAAAGGGCAAAAGACTAATCATCAAGGTTTAAGTGGCACTTACTTAAATGCTACTAGATCTTACAGAAAGTAGGGTGCCCAAAGCCCTATTCAACCTAAACTGTTTTTGCTGTGTTCCCCGTTACTAGTTATGTTATGCCTTTGAGACTACAACCAAACATGACATAACGATGATATAGAAAAGAAAAATAAAGATCTGCATCTCTGCATTTGGAGGCACTGGTAGCCCAAGCGGCTGGACCAATATGCTTCAAATTTCGTACTTAGAGTTTTTGGGGTAACTAGACTCATGACTTAAAAGCTTGTTTTATTCTCCGATACGGCTAAACTGATTTTGGTAAAAATAGTGAAGATGTTAGTTTGAATATACAGTCGATCACTTAGATTACTTAAAAGACAACACAGATCAGCGACTACAGAAGACTTTGAACTTGATGATGAACCAAGCTGAAAATCTGCTTGGTATTGGGTGCTGTGTGGTGTTGTCAGCATAGAAAGAGAACACCTCAGAACAGCGACCTGATTAATAAAGACTTGGAACTTCATGATGAACCAAGCTAATATCTGCTTGGTATTGGGTACTGGGTGGTGTTGGCAGCATAGAAAAAGAACACAGAACAGCAACATAAGTACTACAAAAGACTTGAAACCTGATGATGAGCCGAGCAAAAAATCTGCTTGGTATTAGGCGTTGGTTTATATTGGCAGCATTGAAAGAGAATACAGAAGTGGCTTAATTACTACAGAAGACTTGGAACTTGATGATGAACCAAGCTGAAAATTTGCTGGGTATTGGCGCTGAGTGGTGTTGGCAGCATAGAAAGAGAACAAAGAACAGTAAATACTACAGAAGACTTGGAATTTGATGATAAACCAAGCTGAAAATCTGTTTGGTATTGGGCGATGAGTGGTGTTGGCAGATCAGCGACCTAAGCACTACAGAAGACTTGGAACTTAATGATAAACCAAGCTGAAAATTTTCTTGGTATTGGGTGATGGGTGGTGTTGGTAGCATAGAAAGAGAACACAGAACAGCTACTTGATTACTAAAGGAGACTGGGAACCCGATGATGAACATGCTGCAAATCTGCTGATTTTCATTTGACACTGTGCCTTTGCATTGAAAACATGCAAACTCAGGGATGGATACTGAGCACGATTCAAATTCACCATACAAATGTTGGCAGACAGATAAATCTGTTAAGCTTTTACCAATCAAAAAAACTAAAGTTAGCATCTGAAGAACTAGTGAACTAAAAATCTTGAAGACAAACAAAAATTCACCGGTCTTTGTAAGACTGCCTATTCGTGAATTTCCATTGAGAGAAGCATTGAGCTTAGAACTTCTAGTTTTAGAGTTAGGCAGTTTCTCAGCAATATCTACTTCCTTAAGGATTTGAAAATACCTTTGGCTCTCACTCCTTAATGGGAAGAGATGCGATGGTTCTGAGAACGCATCTAATCTATTCTTATTTGCGATTCTGAGACATGCGGGTGTTTTCCTCGTTTTTTTCACTCTCGTGAAAAAGTTCCCTATAACCTCAACTTAAAGCTGATTAATACCTTCATCGGAAGCAACCAAACTCTGCACATTTTATTTCAATAGGAACACACACAAAAATTAACATCAAACTAAAAGCTACCGAACATGATGTTTGCTTGGAATCTTATCGTTTTAATCTTATCGCTACCTCAGAGGCTTCTTGTACATTTTCCAGAGCAAGACTTTTTTAATTATTCTAAGTTCTATTCCATGTTCTATGATTTTGGCAAAAACCAAATGATATATCGAAGATGACACATATACGATATGCCGAAACCAAGCCAAATAATTTCTCATAAATACCTCGGAATCGTTTTTGAATAGTCAGAGTTACCTGTCGAATTGAAGGAAACAGTAAGATACAATAATGCAAGGTTCGTTCAATCAGAAGAAAAATACGACTATTTTTATAACTTCATTGTAAATTTTGCAGGTTTCAAAATTTTAGCAGCCTTATGTGCTCTTGTAAGCCTTGTGGCAGCTGACGGTGGAAGGGTGAGTTAAAAAAGCCAGTTAAGTGTAAATATTTCATTAAATTTTCGTGTTTTTTTTTTTATAAATTTAAAGATAAAATTGCCAAAACCTCAGCAGAAAAATGTTTGCCAAAACAAGGAAGATGGTGTTTTCCTTCCAGTGGCTGGAAGTTGTTCAAAATACATCATCTGTTCTGGTGGCTCTGCTATTGAACAGGACTGTGGTGGATATCATTTCAGTGCCAAGTACTCTGCATGTGATCTTCCTGAACGTGTTGGTTGTGTAGTCACAGAATCTTTACTTCCTCCATCTCCCCCCTCGAAATCAGTTTGTTCTGGAAAAATGGACGGTACAAAACTTTCAGTTCCCGGAAGCGACTCCAAATATCACCTTTGCAAAAATGAAAAGGCAACACTTAACGACTGCGGCTCACTCAAGTTTGACAAGCTTTCTAAACAGTGTGTCACAGATAAGCAAGTCGTGGTACCAAACCCAACACTTCCACCATGCTACGCAGTAGCAAATGGTATCAGCCTTCCAGTTCCTGGAAACTCAAGACAATACTACTTCTGCATGAACAACAAAGCTTACCTCAAGGATTGTGGTAATATGTATTTCGTCGCCAAGTACTCAGCTTGTGTTGTATCACCCGATAGCCCTGCTCCTGTAGTCACACCAAGGCCCGAAATTGTTATGCCAACAAAAATCCCCTCAACCCAACATGAAACCGAATCATCTGCTTGCAATGGACAACCAGACGGTGTCAGCCTTCCCATTTATGGAAACCCACAACAATACAATTTCTGCATGAACAACAAAGCTTTCCTCAAAGACTGTGGTAATAGGATGGTCTTCGTCGCTAAATACTCAGCTTGTGCTCCTTCATCATCTATTCAACCTGTCGAGGAACTGGATTTAACCAGCAACGAAGCTTTAATTCGCCATGTTTGTAAGAATCAGAAATTCGGAGCCAGAGTTGCTCTTCCAGGACATTGTTCGTGGTATGCCATTTGCACTGTCAATACCGGATTCCTCAAAACCTGTGGTTGGAGGGAGTTCAACTCAAACACCGCATCTTGTGATCTTCCCCAAAACGTTTTATGCAAGGCTTACGAAGAAACCCCAGAAGAGCCAGATTACCAAGCAACACCGAAACCCCCGACCAGTAACTTAGCTGATCGCATTTGCGTCAATCAATATGATGGTGCTTTTGTTGCTGCTCCAGGAAGTTGCTCAGAGTTCTTCTTCTGCTTGAAGAAACAAGGATACCGCAAGTCATGCGGTAGGAACCGTCATTTCAACCCAACAAACATGATTTGTGTTGACCAGAAAGATTCAAAGTGTGTTGATGTTTTGTATAAGAAGTCTCAGCGTGCCGTCGATCCCAGAGATGATACCAGCTGTGTCAATAGGGAAAGTGGAACTTTATTAAGAAGCCCAACTGGATGTGGACAATTTATTATTTGTGACAATCACATTGCAACTGAAATGGACTGCCCAGCAGGATTACACTTCAATGTTGAGGACAATGTCTGTGATTGGCCAACAAACGCAAAGTGTGCTTAAATACATTTTAGAAAAAAAACAAGATGTTTAAAAACAAATTAATCAATTAAATTTGTCTACTTAATGTTTAAATAAACAGTATTTTCCCTTACCTAACTGTCTTTTCTGTTATTTAATCACAACAATCTAGTTATTTCTTAAAAAAAAAAGAAGTAGAAATCAGGATGAATGGAGGCATTAGCAAAGCAGTCTCCCAAGATGTCCCAAACCAACATTTCAGTAGAAAAATCATTGCTTCTTTGCCTTATATATTTAATGGAACTATTACTGGGCCTATAACCCGATTTCTAGGGAAGAAATGTAGAGAGACCTGCTTGAAGTTTTATCAAATGTGAACTTTAAGACAAATTTCAATGAAATTCATATTGGGTGATTGGTGGTGTTGGCAGCATAGAAAGAGAACACAGAACAGCGACCGTTGGACGTAGTTTTCTATTTTTTCTGGACATGCGTCCAACCTTGAAAATGTCTATCAAGCTCTATAAGATTTATCCAAGTAATGTATTGATAGATGGAATATTTAGACAAAAAAACAAAGTTAAAAAAAAGTACGAGTGCCAGTGCGTCACTTTTATAATTCAATATTTGCCAACTGAAAAACGCGCCGAAGAGATTGGATCAATCATTTTTATTTACGAATACACGCAGGCCCTAAATTTTAAAAAATCGATTGCTGTTGTGTGTACAGAACATTTAATAAGTTTTGCTCACAAGATTAATAAAAATTATGGTTCTTTAAAATTGAGAACAAAAAAAAAACATGAACTGCGTAAGAGTTACGCCAGCTGATCAAACATTCAGTGTTTCAAAAAACAAAAATTCTAATAAAATGTAGAATTTTACCTATATCATTTACCATATCGAAATTTAAGGTTATTTCACGAATTAGTATTGTTTGGTCTCTCAGACGGCTTTTTATCTTTATTTAATTTTTGGTCCCAGAACGATTTCAAACCGCCAGAATGACAAGTTTATTTTTAAGATTGACGGTTTATCTGTTCATTGGATTGATTTCTAGTCAAACGGATTGTGCAGCATTTAACCTATTTAGACCTAGTCAAGGCAAGTACCGATGAACTAAAGGTTTATATAAGCCAGTGAAATTGATTCCTTCTTTTTAAACTATCTAGATTTTCCAGCACCTGTTTCTGTGTACGATTTCCTGAACAGCAAAAACCTTGAAAATCAAGTTGGAAACTTGAAACTTTCAAACAGTAGTACAGTTCAACTTCAGGACCCATTTGTAAGCTTTTTCGGAGACAAACCTTTGTTGAGCAAGGTTATTCGGGAAGAAGAACCACCTCATAGTCTTTCACTTCCATCAGCTTCCAGAGGTAATCAGATTGCCTTGTCCATTTCTCAAATCATTGATGAAATGGCTAAAATGTTCAAGTCAACTATTACGAAGGAAAACATTTTAAGTAGATTTATTACTGAAAATGATGAAGAAAAAGAAGACGAAGAGGAAGAAGAAGATGAGGAAAATGAGAAACCATCGACTCAAAATCTTGGACAATCATCAAAGCCAACCTTAAACTCGCAACCTAGCAGCGCTATTGATTTGTTGGTAACTGATATAGAAGAAGACATACAATGCGACTGTGATGAAGAAAAGGAAGAAGAAGACGGTCCCAACAGCTGGCTTTTATCATATCCATCAGCCAGTAACTCTGGGTTGTTAACAATAATAAGTGGATTGTCAGTACCAAAGGAGTCATCGGCTCCCCTTTCCACTTCTGATGAAGACAAAGAATGTGACTGCGATGAAGATGCAGATGAGGGAAAGAAAAAAGAGGAAGGAAGTCAAAGCAGTCCAGTTGCTAACTCAGAATCCTTGCCACTATCTGGAAACATAAATGAGGTATCAGCTTCAACTATAATAGCGTCTCCTTCTAGCGGAATAAATATAGAAGATGTCCTTGACTTAAATGAAGATACAGATGATGATGCGGATGAAGATGAAAAAATAGCCGATATATTAGAATCCTTAGCACTATCTGATATCATATCAGAGGGATCATCAGCTTTAGAGTCAGCATCATCATTATCACCTGGTTCCATTGGAATCATCACTGACGAAGACGTTGATGAGGATGAAGAAAAAGAAGATGAAACAACCAAAAACAGTGGACTTTTAGCACCTTCAAATAGTTTGGGAGCAATTACTGGCGTACAATCTTCTGAGGACATACTCTCTCTGACAGCGCCTACTTCTACTCAAAGCAGTATATTTTCTTCAGCACCAGCCGCCGACAACTCTGGATTCTTATCGATTCCTCAAACTATAAGCGACACTGAGTTTTCAGTAATTAATAAGCCACCAGTCGCCATTGAGAGCTTTTACAATGAAGATAACGTAAAAGATACAATTCAGTCAGTAGCAGCTCCAGTTGCCCAAAGCTCTCCGCTGACTATTGCAGAACCAACTATAATGTCTCTAATTCCACCCTTTTATTTTGTTACATCCACAACACCAGCTCCCAAATCGAATTTCTTCACAGGAAATGAATGCAGAGATCCAAGTGTTCCCGATGGAAAACATATTCCATATCCAGGTGATTGTAATAAATTCATCCATTGTGATAACTACAAAGCCTGGGTCAAAAACTGCGGCGTTGGTTTACATTTCAATAGATTTGTACAAGTCTGTGATTGGCCTGCCAGTGCCGGGTGCATCTAAGTTGGATTTTATATATTCCTTCCAGTTTTGTAAGTTTTAATATTTTGTCCAATAATTTTATTGGAATTTTTTTTTTATCAAAATTAAGACCGAATAAAATACTAACATGGCATTCAGGTCATTGGAATAACTTTCTTTTTTGTTCATGGTGACTTTTCTTGGATTTTGACTTCATTGACAATTTTAAAGTTTATTCAACATTTCAGCTCAGATCTTTTTTGTCCAGCAGCAATTGGATTCCTCCTCAAGCAAAGGCCAGCATAAAGGTCGTTCCACCTTTCACAATTCATCGTGGATAGCTTTAGCTATGACCACAAGAGAATGCCCTGAGACATAGCTTTTTTCTAACAGGTGACCTCGTTTTTTGGTCCTGCAGAAGATGCCCTGGAGTTTTCATTGAGGGTATATAACATCCAGGTGTGTCCCGACATCAAATGCTTTGATTCTCAAGTCAACTACTTCTGCATTAAGTCATCCATTATAAATTGGCAGCAAAAAGAGAATTGGTGACATACGAGTCTTTAATAACAGCTACAAATTTCTCAGGGATTCCTCTCGGAATAAGCTATTTCCTGGTGCAGTTATAATTTACTCGATCACTTTCCAAAATCTATAAGCTAGTTCAAGATGGATTGGCAAAATGCTGGTGTCGTGCGTCAGTGCCTCTTGAGAGTATACTCGATGCAAGACTTTAGGAATTCTGCCGGTATGCCGCCAAGCTTAGCGTCTTTATTTTCTTTAGAAGATGGGTCACGTTTCTTACCTCCACACTTGTTGGGGAGCTTATGGTGATACGTCTTCCTGAAGCATGTTATCCATTCTCCGCAAGTTTTTTCACCTCTATCCCTGAACTGACAATACTCGTTGGGTAGAATCAATGTAGGCTGAGCATCACTTTCTGAATTGATCCATAATTTCAGTGATCTACGGTGTGCGCTTTCGTCTCAGATATCCTGGGATAAAAAGGAATCTCTCGTTCTTGCCTATCTTGTTACAGTTTTGGTCCCAGCTTACATGAAAGCACTCGAGTAGAACAATCATCAATCAATAAGCAAGCATGTTGAAAGATTGAAGTATTGGCACTGAGTGTGGTGGCAAATTAAAACGCCTGTGTCTCCTTGCTATTCCACATTAGCGGTGCTGGACAAGCCCAGTACTAAATGATAGTCACTACTATGGCAGCATTTATTTTGTTACAAACTATATTTTCAAACAGCGGCTACTTCGTTTTTGATTAAAAACAGTACTGGTAATAAAAACAGAACACCAGAACCTTACTAAGACTACTAATGAATTCAACAGTATTTGCAGTGCATAATTTTAGGAGTTCACCATGGAATGATTCAAAAACAAACTGACGTCACGCAATTTTTAGTTTTATCGAACCATTTGATCACAGTTCTTATCAATTTCATAGCGCAATAGTCGGAGTGTTCTTGGAACAAAAAAATGATGAAATGAATTCTTTCTAAACAAAATTTTGCGTGTGTATAAAATAAAACCATATTTGTAGATTTTTTGGTCAAGATAAGTTAAGTTTTATGAACGAACCATTCAGAATATTATATTATTCATCGTGATCAAATGCGTAGAGCTGGACCTTGTACCATGTCATTCAGAACAAAATTTTAAGGTATGTAGGTGTAGGTATATCATTTCTATGACCCCATTAAATAAAAACAACCTCAAAAAAGATTGCCATGTTTTTGATATCTTTTAATTTTTTTTAAATAGCGGATATAAGGTTGTTCCAATCAACTTTAAAAACTAATCATTTCCTAGAGAAAATTTTTGCCTATGAAGAATCGCAAGAATCTTATCGACAGAAGTTTGAAAGTGGATCCCACTTTTGGGGTTAAGATAACACTTCTAATTTTGTTTTCATTCAAAAGTCAATTGATTGGTCATAATTTAAACATTAAATAATAAAAGAATCGGGATTAAATCTAATCAAAGCCTGATTAGACAAAAACCAATCGAAAATTTTTTTTGGCGAAAAGAAGCTCAAAATAAATATGCCCAAAAATGTGGATAGTCAGTCTTATTCGAGAAACGAAACCGAAAAGGAGTCATGAACGGTAACAAAATAAAATTGTTCTTAAGCCAGCAAATCTATTGAGCTAACATTATTTTTCCATTTAAGGTCTCCTACAAGCGATTTGTATTATTGGAGTGGTGACAATCTCACTGGCTTCCAAAATTACATTAAATCTTAACCGAGGTCTAACGGGAAATGAGTGCTATAATCACCAACATGGCGATTTGATCCCGTATCCAGGAGATTGTACAAAATATTTGGTGTGTGAATATTTTGCTGGAACAGTGGTACAGTGCCCAAGTGGACTACATTTCAATCCTGTGCTGAAAGTATGTGATTGGCCAACATCAGCTGGTTGTGATCAAGGGAGTGGTCAACCATCGACACCATCAACCGAACCACCGACAACACCTTCAACTGAGCCACCAACAACACCCTCAACCGAGCCCCCAACAACACCCTCAACAGAACCACCAACAACACCCTCAACCGAGCCCCCAACAACACCCTCAACAGAACCACCAACAACCCCTTCGACGGAACCATCAACAACACCCGAAATTATCCCGACACTAGCACCTGATGATGATAACATTTGCGTTGGTAAACCAAATGGTGCCCTATCTCCGTATCCCTATGACTGTGAGTGGTATATTCGTTGTGAAGATTGCTTACCTCTTGTTCTCCAATGTAAGGAAGGAAAACAATTCAACGCGATCCTTCTTATCTGTGACTATCCAGAGAACGCACAATGCGTAGCGACTCCTTATCCTACGAAAGCAACAGAACCTACCACCACAACTGAGCTTACCACGACAACTGAACTTACCACAACAACTGAACTTACCACAACAACTGAGCTTTCAACAACAACAACTGAACTAACCACAACAACAGAACTCTCCACAACAACAACTGAGCAAGCAACTGACCCCTCGACCACACCAACAGGTGATCCCATTCCAACATTAGGACCAGCCTTCGACAGCTGCATAGGTCAGCCAAATAATACGCTTTTGGCGTATCCTTGGGACTGTGCTTGGTACATCCGTTGTGAAAACAACAATGCCCTTATTGAGCCTTGCAGTGATGGAAGAATTTTTAATTCTATTCTTCGTATTTGTGACTTCCCAGAGAATACAGAGTGCCAAGAATCTTCATACCCATCGAGTTCACCTGTAACTGACCCAACAATAGGAACCCCGCTTTCGACAACAACGGCAGCACCAGGTCCAGGGTCCCCAAAGCCACCTTATGTAGGAACAGGTATCTGTGCAAATATGGACCGTGGTATATTGCTTCCATATCCTGGAAGATGTGACTTGTATATTGTATGCATTGAACCAGCTCCAACTGCAATTTCCTGTCCCGCAGGATTGGAATTCAACCCAGAATCAAGAAACTGTCAAGAACCAGAAGAAGCAGGTTGCTCAATACCGAAAAGAACATCAGAGAGCCCAACTACTAGCGGAGTCACTTCACCTGTTCCACCGGTGTGTTCAGGAATTTGCGATAAATATCCAGAGGGTGACTTAATTGCATATCCTGGAAACTGTTCGCAATACATCAGCTGTGAGTTACCAATTCCAATAGCTCAGGAATGCCCTAATGGCCTGGAGTTCAATGAAAAACTAAAACTGTGTGAGTCTGCTGAAGATGCTGGATGTTCCTGTTCACCAGGAGAACCTCCAAGCACTCCCGAAACCCCAACTACAACACCTTCAACACCATCAAAAGGTTCTGGAATTTGTAAAGACCAAGATGTGGGTGACATAGTAGCCTACCCTGGAGACTGCAACAAATTCATCATATGCGAACAGCCTATCCCTTCAGCCTACAAATGTGACGATGGGCTGGTTTTCAATGTCGATCTCGGCATTTGTGATGAGCCGACAGACGCTGAGTGTGATACTACCACCTTACCTCCACCTACAGAGGGTCCCGGTGATCCAGCAATGACAGGTGTTTGTAAGGGTCATCAAGAAGGCGATCTTATAGCATACCCTGACAGTTGCAATAAATTTATCAGATGTTTGGTTCCTGTACCAGTTGCTGAGACCTGCAAGGGCGGTTTGCTGTTTAACGAAGCCCTCGGTATTTGTGATTCTATTGAGAGTGTTGACTGTCCTGGCTATAATCCAACTACCCCAAGACCTGGCGAAGGAACCACAACTGAAAATCCTTCTCCCGAACTGCCAACAACTGGTGTATGTCAGAACCACAAACCTGGTGACCTGATACCCTACCCCGGAATCTGCAGCAAATTTATTCAATGTGGAAATCCCGTTCCATATGCCAGGACCTGTAAGAATGGTCTGCATTTCAATGCCGTTCTATCAATTTGCGATGATCCTGAAACAGCAGAATGTGAGCCAGTTATTCCCACTACTGAACTTCCATCATCGGGCTCGAATGTTTGCTGTGGAGCAGAAAATGGAACATTGGTTCCATATCCTGATGATTGCACACAGTATATTCAATGTATCTATCCGATTCCGGTAGCTCTGCAGTGTGAAGAAGGTCTTCATTATAGTGAAATGAGTCAAGCGTGTGAGTCTATCGAAAGTGCTGCATGTCAATGGTACACACCTACTACAATTGCTCCGGTAACGTGTGAAGATAAGGAAGACGGAACACTTCTTCCATATAGCGGAGATTGCAAGCAGTACTACTTCTGCAGCAATGGTGAACCAGTTCTCTTGCCTTGTACAATAGGGTCAATTTTTAATCCAGAAATAGGTAAATGTGTACCGGGATATAAGTGTCCTTAAAATAAATAAATGCATACTTTGAACTGTAAACCTTAGTTTTTTTTATCTTTTGTGTAAGACTTATTAGTCATGGTTCGTGAAGATAGTTTACTTAGAATTGAGTATTGATTTTGTGCACTATCATTATGGGCCACTACGAACTTCCAATTTGGCTTCGAGTCAACATCTGAATCTGAACCAAGTAGAACACTTCAAAATAGACTTTCTATATCACAAACGCTTGTTAGCTGGCAGGGTACTTCAAACATTTCCAAAACTGACCAGGTTGAATTGTATAATCAAATGATAAAGTTATCTTTACGGAAGAATGAGTCAGAAACAATGGTCAATTTGTTCAAAGAATTTGCATTCGATTAGGGTATCAAGGAATTTTAAGGACTTGGTTGATCAAGGAGCAAATTTCTTATCAGAAAACAATAACCGGGGGAAGAGTAGGTACAAAATTTGCTGACAGAAACCGTACACGATCACAAGAATCTCAGATAGTTTTCATAGAACTTTGATCTTCAACAACAACAAAAAGAAGAAGAGCGACTTTATTTTCTAGCCAGGAAGACGAAACAGAACATTCTTGAACTTGTGTTCTTCTATAATTAAATAAAAATATATTACGCAATCTATAAAGAGCCTGAAAAAAAACTGCCACAATATCTTTCAAGATAAAATAATCATGAATCCGAGTGTGTGGTGAATAGAAAGAAGTCAATGTCAATAGCTTACGCGTCTACTTGACGATGTATTATTGGAACCAAAAACCACTTAAAATTTACAAGCATTTGAACAGACAAAACATAAAAAAGAAATTGATAGAAGAAGAAGTTTCTTATCAAACACACATGTTGTCAGGTATGTATTTTGAAGATGGCAATATAAAGGTTCTTTCCTTGCTCATAGATACGTCAAGGTTTTGATAAAATGAGTTTAACCGGAGCTGGGAGCGAAGATATAAAAATTGTAAGATTTCAAAAAGGGGAAAGATTTTTGAATATATTGTTGGAAGCAACGAAAGATAATTCATTTGAAAATCCCTCAAACTAAAATGTATCCAAGATGGCAGGTTAATGGGTCTTCAATTTCATTTCTTGTTATTAATGTACGAACTAGGAAAGCCTAAGAAATTCTTACAACCATACTAATTTCAAGAACAGATATAAATTAAGGTCTGTTTACGAATAGGTGATGGGTACGCGTTTAAATGGTCTCCTGGAACTTCTTTTGACCTTTTTTACATTTTAAATCTGGTTTTTTCAGATCTGTACTTTTTACGCCAAGAAATCCATTCCGGATTCATTCCAGCTTTAGCTAAATTTCGATAGAAATATCCTGAACAAGTATAACACATCGAAGATTAGGTAAAATTTCTGCATGTCGTTTCGGTTGTCCGCTTGAAAACGGAAGTAGATTTCAGGCGATTGCCAGTCCCCTTATATGTGTGTTTTACCAAAAAAATTTGTGGCAGTTCCAGAAAACAGTTTATAGATCCCGAAAAATCTTTATCTACGTTTGATATCAAAATGGAGTTAACCCAAGCAAATGGAATCACATTCAAACGAGTTTTTGAACAGTGCGAATAAAAGAAAGTGTTGATTTAGGGGAGAACAGCACACAGAAGTTTGCTAAAGAAGGATCAAAATGGCGGTCCTAAAATGCGAGACTTGATTCAAATTTAAGAAACATTTGTTTTTGACCAGAAATGTTAAGAACATCAACTGACTGAAGAACACATGGGTTTTAAGGTTTTTTCTCAAATTTGCAGCAACCAATATAGCCGATTTAAGCCCAAAACCTTAGAAGACTTACAATGATTGACAACAACAACAAAAAACATGGTGATACAAATTTTTTTTTCATCCAAAAAAAAATCAGATGATTGTGACGTCACTTACAAACTCAGCATAACTTAAATTTTTTTTGCAACGTTTACGATGTTTCCGACAAAGTTAAAGACAAAAATTCGTTTCGGAAAGTTTAGATACGCTTTGTCGTAAAAGATTTTCCATACAAGTTTTGACAGCTAGCTTACGACACGTCGGAAACTTTCTGACGTTTACGATGCTTACGATGGTTTTACGAGGTTGCATGAATACTCCTAACAACAATAAAAATATTTTTTTTTTCGTTATCGTTACTTATTCACCCACGAAAAATAAATTCATTAAAAATATCAATTATTTTTTTTTTGTTGTTCTCTGCTCTTTTTGTTCGATCTTTGTTTCTTTACTGATGAATGATGTTAAAGGAAGTAGTGTATTAAAGAAAGTTCAGAGTGAGAACAGAGCTAAATGCACACCAGGTTATCAAAACCCGATCTGTCACGTTGGCAGCTCATTGAAATTGAACAACAACAAAACCACAATGAAAATTGGTTATTGCGAGCAGCAATGGCCTGGCAGAAATTCCATTGTTAGGACATGGTCTTTGCAAAGAGCACTTGTCAAAAAAAATGGTCATTGCGTATCATCAGCAATGGCAGGGCTATTACACGGTCATTGTAATGGGGCTTTGCAAGGATCCAAAAATTTGTGAAATTAGGCTGGTCATTGTGTGGGTCTTTGGAATGACCACATTTTACAATGACCATTACACGACATGACGACTTTAGGACATATAAGTCATAATGGCGTCAGAGGGCTTGCAATGACCATTTACAGGGCTATTACACGGTCATTGTAATGGGTCTTTGCAAGGACCCACAAATTTGTAAAATTTGGCTGGTCATTGTGTGGGTCTTTGGAATGACCGCATTTTACAATGACCATTACACGACATGACAACTTTAGGACATATTAGTCATAATGACGTCAGAGGGCTTGCAATGACCATTTACAAGGACCGCCTAATGCTAGCTGTACTTACAATTTTAAATGTTTTCAAAGTATATGGTTCATAATCCTGAAAAATAAAAACCACGAAATAGTATGTAAATCCACAAAATGAAAACCCAAAAAAATCGCAGGAAGTCAATACAGAACCAATATTAATCAACATTATTTGGATCGCTTAACGGGATCTATTGATTTTAACTTCCTGTTTTCGAGAAAATACTCCCTCACGCAACATCATTCGTGATTCTATTTTTCGAGTTTTTGGTTTGGTGGGACACAAAAGAAAATACGAGTGTTGCTATGCTACGTAAGTCTTCAGATATGGCAACAGGCAACACTTATTTGAATGTGTCATCGCTACAGGAGAGACAAAAACTGATGTTTTAGAGTAGTAAGGGCATATGAAATACCGTGAGATTGAGACCTATAAGGGCATTAATCACACTTCCATACTTTCAATATTGCATGAACATATGGCCGTTAAAAAGATTTGTTCACTTAGGATGCGGATAATTTGAAAATCACTTAAAAAAATATGCCTTCAATGTTTGCTCAGAAAAAAGCACTTGGAAGCAAATGGTCGCCTATTTTTACCGGAATAATTGGACATTCTAACACCGTAATCTAGAAGCAACGTAGATCCGTCAATTCCGAATAGAGCACATTCATTTGTTTCGAAGAAGTGTTCAGCAAAATAAAGGAAACCAATCGAAGAAATCATTCTCCACCAGCATAATGCAAGCTCTCCTACATCGGGTCAATGAATTAATGAAGTTAGCACTCAAAACATCAGCCGGACGTACAGTCCTGATTCGGCACCCAATAATTCCATCTTATGACGGCAAATCCCACATAAAATGACGTTTTTTGACACCTGGAGAAGTGGGTGACACATTCGAAATCGACATCGGTAATGGCTCCACCTAGTGCGTACTAATGTCGCTAAGAACCACACGAGGGAATCCAGCAAGTGCGAACACAACATTTCATCAAAATCGGTCTAATCACTTTGGAAGACAATAATAACAGCAACAAGCACGGAATTTATAATGTAAAAGTAGACTAGTTAAATATTTGTCAGAGTTTTTAAAAACACTGGATGCGTTAATTCAAACTTGTAGTTTTTAGTTTTTATTTTTTTTTTGACAGAAATTGCCACCAAATATGACAACTATGAACAAACTTGTTATAGTGAAGTGAATTCCCAAAGTCTTGCTCAGCCAAAAACTTATCAGTTTTAATTAACTTAATGTGTAAAGATACTTTATCCACAATCTTATCCTCAAAGAATTTGCTGATCTTCGCCAAATCGATTAATTAAAAAATGTATGGCTGAGGTAATATTTCGGAGCGTAAGCGTTTAGTTCTCTGATAAGACCTTCTTAACAATGCCGCAGTGTATAAATGCTTAAACTTCCTGTTCAATATTTCAGTATCATAAAGTATTTTTATAGTTAAACATAAAACTTAGACGGAATTATGAAAGGTATGACGAACTCAAATTATTGGATGAAAAATTAAACTTAGTTCCTTCTATTACAGTTTTTCTAGTGATACTTGTGGCCATTTTTGTTTCGGCACAGAGCGAATTTGCTTCGGTACGTTGAAAATACTGTATCTTTCCACTAATGTATAACAGTTTGTTTTTGTAAATTTAGCTCTGCAGGAAACCATCAGGTGAATACGAAGTCTCCAATCCATACAATTGTTCGTCATTCATAAAGTGTACCGGCCACAACGGAACGGAACTCCCATGTATGGATGGCAAGTTATTCGATGTCAAACTACGCATATGCCGTCCTCCTGCTTATGCACTATGCCCAGCCAATGATGTTCCACAATATGTCCGCGATATTTGTAAGAGTCTGCCCCAGGAGCAGCTTGTTCCTGGCGTAGATTGCAGCAAGTACTACAAGTGCAATGGAACAAATGCCATTGCATTTACTTGTCCCAACGGGCAGCATTATTCACGAGCGTACGCAACTTGCACAAATCCACTAATAGCTGGCTGTCGAGCACTAAGTGCCATGTGTTCGGATGAATATCCTGGTTTTGGATTCTCATCTCTGACGTGCGACAAATATTTTGTTTGCAACAGCAGTCTTACGCCAGAGCTGACATCCTGTCAGGAAGGGCTTTACTTTAGCCCGGATAACCAGAATTGTACTGAACCAGCTCTGTCGGGTTGTTCCAATGAAGAAACCACCACCACGGGTAGTCCAAGTGGAAGCTGTGATAATCCTCCCGTACCAGTTTGTGATTCGAGTGATGAAGGGGCGTTTTTCCCGCATTCAAAACCTGGATGGTTCTACATGTGCTTCAATTCAGAGCCGTTAGAGCTTCAGTGTGAAACAGGTCTAACTTATGATACCTTGTTAAAATATTGTGTTAAGGAGGGAGCGAACAGGGTGTGTTGATAATAAAAGTGCTTGAAAAGGATGAATAATAAAGAGTGTAATTTTATTTTAAGCAACTGTCATTGTGACATTGTTTTTAAGCTGAGTTCACACGAGAAGAAAAATGTAAGTCATACTTGAATAAATAAAATGGGAAATTGTCTGAAGCGCTCGAACACACCCAATCAAACAACATAGATCAACTTTTTGGCGAGTTGGGGTTAAGGTCTTTAAAAAATTAGCTAAGGACTACCTCAGGGGTAACATCGTCAAAGTGAGGAAGAAGTGGTAAAGGCGGGAAAATAAATTTTTTGAAATTTTACATTTTTGAAAGGTGGTGACAGTGACAAAGAAAGTATTGGGTGAGCCCGTGCACATCCTCGTAACCAAATCCTCTGCCTAACCCCGCCTGTTTCAATTTCAACAGGAAAACCCTTATTTTTAATTTTCAAATATTATTTCAGCGAAACACCATAATTGTTTTTTAATTCGGCCGAAACCTCTATTGACTTTATGGCTTCAGAGGCTTCAAAACAAGGAGTCCGTGGTTCTTTTTTCGTTCAGAGCAAGATCCGAAAACTCGCAAACAAAAAGACACTCCGAAATAAAGTGAAAGTGTTTTATTAAACCTAATATGTATTATGTAACTATATTTTTATATTTTGATATAGGATTAATTAATTTAACTGCAAGTGCGACCGCATACCCCTATTTTGGAATTGAAATACAAATTTCCAGGACAATTCCGAACGTTGCTTGCACCGTCAACACAATGAATATATCGCCTACAATTTCCGGGATATTTCACAAGTTTTGAGGAAATGTTTTTACAATAAGGACTTAAATCAGCATTTGGTGCTGGTGTAGAGCCAATAGTTGGTTGTCGAGTTGGTGCTCGAGTCGGTGCTGGAGTTGGAGCTGGAGTTGGTGCTGGAGTCGGTGCAGGAGTTGGTGCTGGAGTTGGAGCTTGAGTTGGTGCTGGAGTTGGTGCTAGAGTTGGTGATTGAGTTGGTGCTTGAGTTGATGCTGGTGTTGGTGCTGAAGTTGGTGCTGAAGTTGGTGCTAGAGTTGGTGCTGGAGTTGGAGCTAGAGTTGGTGCTGGAGTTGGTGCTGGAGTTGATGCTGGAGCTGGTGCTGGAGTTGGAGCTAGAGTTGGTGCTGGAGTTGGAGCTAGAGTTGGTGCTTGAGTTGGAGCTAGAGTTGGTGCAGGGGTTGGTGCTTGAGTTGGTACTGGAGTTGATGAAAGAGTTGGTTGAAAAGTTGGTACTGCAGTTGGTAATGGAGATATTGGTTGAGTTAAAGCTTTTATCGTAGATTGAGTTTTAATTGGAGCTAAAGTCGGAACAGGAGTTTGTGCTGCAGTTATCACGGGAGCTCGAGTCGGCGCTTTTGTTGATTTCGCTGCTAAGCCGCTAGCACATTTAGCAACTTTTGGCCAGTCACAACGACTTAAAGCAACACTCCAATGCAATCCAATCGGACAATTCAACGCGTAAGCCTTACCAATTTCACACTTGAAAAATTTTGTGCAATCACCAGGATATGGCAGATGAGTTGGCATATTTGGATTTTCTAATATCGGACAATCTAATACCATAAATCCGTCGCCATTATTATCAGGGGAAGATGGTGTTTTTGTTGTTGTTTTTACTACAATTATACCACTTGTATCACAATGTGCCACTCCGGGAAAGTCGCAACGATTAGATTTGGCATTCCAGTGAAGTCCTGATGGACAACTTAATGGAAACGCATAACCTGCAGAGCACTTATAAAATTTGGTACAATCATTCGGATAAGGTAGTTGAGTTGGTCGAGATGCGTCTTCATATTCATTGCAGCTGGGATGTAGAATTGGAAAATTATCCTATGATTGAAAAATCAAAGAAAAAAACATACAATTCAAAGAGATTCAAAAGAAAAGGATTCAAAATACTAACAGCATTGGTTAACTGAACCACTATTAGACAAGCTAAAGCCAAAATCAAAAATTGAACTACTGAAATAAAATGTAGATACATTTGAGTATAATTTATCACAACTTCAACTTCAATATGAACAGCTTACCACTCATAACTTAACAACTTTTCAAAACCAAATAGCTTCTGTAAAGGCGTCGCGATAACTTTTATAGAACACAAAGTGATCTTTAAAAAATATTCAACAACGTAGAAAGTCAACTTCAGAACTAAGTACTTTCGCAAACATACTCAGCGGAGGAAATAGAAATTTAATAGTTCAGTGCAAAGAGGGTGAGCAATTCGAAGGTGAGTGTTCCAAAGGAGAAGAAATAAATATTAATTCCGATTAAAAACTAATACTCTAATCTGGAAACTATGTCATGGCGTATTTTGACATGATATTACTTGGGGGCTCAACCGGAACTTCATTATTAGTATTTCAATGTTCGAACCAAATACTAACAATGTTAGCACAACAAACAAACTTTACGTAAAATCAAGTTGAACATGATTTTGCTACTTCAATTTTGATTAAAACATGGTGTCGGTATGTTTTAAATAAAATAAACACACATTCAAAGTTTTCATAAGAAACCAACATTCATTCGTTTTGTAAACATTTCACAATAGTAATAGCCTCTCCACATCTTTGATGTTAATAAAAATTGAATTTTCCGTTATCTTTAAAATAAATTGATAAAATTTTATTGTATCATCTTAAACCAATAGTTTACGTAAAAAACAAACTTGAAAAATGTCATGTCCATGGCATATAAATAATGTGGAACATAGTGGATTGCATCGTAGGATAATTCGAGAAATTGTCAAAGCAACAATATGTGGAGTAAGTCTTAAATAACTCATATATAACTTAAGTCTTAAATATAATTTATATTCTTAGCAAAAACGACAAGCATCCTTTTGGTGGTATTTTTGGTAAACTTTTCAAGTGGTTTGGATCGGTGGTACAAAAATAATGGAATTGCCACTTTGGATTGCCCTTTGGACGATGATCCCGATGATCCAACACTTCTTCCATTCATAGGAGATTGTACGAAATTCATTAAGTGTTCATATGGCCTGGCATACACGCTCAATTGTCCTAGAGGTTTACACTGGTCTAAGGCATTGAATCGATGTGAATCACAAGTAGTCGCTGCTTGTGATAAAAATTGGACAACTAAAAAGCCAAGTTCCGATGGCTGCGCTGTTCCATATAAACCACATCCAACTGATTGTACTAAGGCTATCCAGTGTCTTAATGGCCAAGAATCCGAAATAATGTGCGTCGCAGGATCAGTTTGGGATAAAGTTACCAACAAATGTAGTTTCGAGATTTCTCCTCCTTGTTAATTAGTTTATTATTTTTATTTTAAATTGCGCGATATGTCGCCATTTTATAAATACATGATATATATTTGAAATAAAAAGTTCAAGCTTAAAGATTTTAATTTATCTACTTTTGTTTGAGCATTTCTGTTGGCTTGACATAATTTTGTCAATCATAGTTAATTTGCTTCATTTAATCTAGAGTCCTATTATGTCCGTTCTTGCCTAGACCAAATGATATTCATTTGGCCAGAATTGTAGGCTAGTTTAAATTTTCTTTAAGTTATTGTGTTTGCTGAAGGACCTCATTCCAAACGGCCGATTCAGCAATTCACTTTGTAGTTGACGTAGTTCAAGGAATGTTTTACAGGCACAGTATGCTAAGGATCCTTCATCAATGGCCTTTCGTCCAACTTCGAGTATTCTTCCGTCATAGCCATCTGTATTTTCTTTAAAGAGCTCAACCAGAAGCACTAAACAAAGAGATGCAAACTGGTACCCTAACTATTTCGAATTCTGTGGATTCTAGATTGTCTGTCTGTCTGGAGTTTTCTCCGCTATCAATAGCACAGCTTTCTCTCTTTTCCAGGATACATAATTTTTCAGGCTTTATATTTGTAAGGATTTTTATTTCTGGTAGAACTTTTGAACTTTGCTTTCAAAAGACTTCAGGATCGGACCTTGGCTTCTTGCGCTCAGTTTTTAACATCTGGCCTAAGCACGTTGCATCAGTATTCTTGGCAATCTCAAGTATGTGGTCATTCCAGCGAAGTTTGTCACTGATACACATATCGGGTATTGATAGCTTTTCGGCCTTCTCGATGCATGTCATGGATAATGGCATAGGGGTATGCTTAGCTTTAACGACAAAAGACAGGATTGAGTTTTCGACGCACTCCAAACTCCACACGATTTCTATTACACCAATCCACAATGCTTAATGTTTAATGAGCTTATCATACGGTATCGTTGTAATAACACGTCCGAAGGCGAGGGCCGTGAATTATCAAACGTATATGAAAAACTGAGGTTTGAGTCGTCAGCAAAACAATGTTATGGATTTGAAGTCACACAAGAGATCATTTATAAATATGAGAAAGAGAGTCGGAGACAGAACAGAGCTCTGGGGCACACCAGCATTTATTTTGTGGAGATCAGACTTGAAACCGGTCCAGAAGTATAAGAGTAGAAGATAAGAGTATCATCGATACCAAAAGCACGCATTTTCGATAAAAGAGCTTCATGCCAAACTCTATCAAATGCCTTTGAAATATCAAGCGCAATAATCTTGCTTTCGCCAAAGCGATGCACAGATTTGTTACACTGTTCTGTTCGGTGAGATAAGCCATCAGATCACCCGTGGAACGATTGCTACGAAAGCCCTACTGTCGATCATTTAAAAGCTCCCGATCTTCGAGTTATTTCTTGAGCTGACGATTTATCAGTGTGTTCATGACCTTGGAAACAAGGGACGTAAGTGCAATAGGTCAGTAGGAGGAGGGAGAGGAGGAGTCACCTTTTTTAGGGACGGGCTGGACAAATGCTGTTTTCCATTTACTAGGAAAGATTTCTGAACGATAGGAGCGATGGAAAAGCTTACGCAATGGTTTTGCCAGCGATGAAGAACACCTTTTCAGAAGTATACGGGGTATACCATACGGGACAGCGGATTTGTATATATCAAGATCTTGGAGAACTATTGCTACTGTACGAGTGCGGAAAAATACCTGTCCCATAGAAAAATTAACGTTCTCAAGAACAGGATGTTCTTTGTTGCTTGCAGGCAGCGTAGAACTTGCAGCGAAATGAGCTGCAAGCATATTCCCCTTTTCTGAAGAGCTGATAATTGGTCCATCTTCGGCGATGAGCATAGGAAGTGATGATAACGTTCGAGTGCTTGACGTTTTTAACAAATGACCAGAAATTTTTACTGCCAGAATTTTTTGTCGTAGCTTTTGGTCATGTAAAAAGTTGGTTTTTTTTATAACGGAACTGCACGAATTCCTAACTTGTTTGTGTTTCTTCCGATTTTCCTCAGTGGGGTAGGCTTTATAAGCCTACTTCCTTCAACCTGATAGCTTCTTTACACTCTGCAAGACTCTTCCTTTGGTTTGATACCTTTTGTTCTGTAAGGGACGAAAGTTCTCATTCCAAGAAAAATCACTTCTGTGATCATTTCAGCGCTGGCATCAATGACAAATGTTAATGAAAACGGAATACGTTCCACAATCTTTTACTTTACGACATATTAAAATTTCGCCATATACGACTTCCTGGAAAAATCTTGAGGGGCGAGGGAAAATGGCTATTGTTAAAAGCTTAGTACACAGTTAGAATGCAAATGAAAATTCGACAGAAATATGCCGGTGTGAATTTCACATCTTCCATTGCTTATATTTTTTAAGCCAAGATCACTTTTTTGTGACACTTCTCCACCACCCTTGAGCTCTTCTCTAGTTTTGCACACTTCGCGATTTGGAACGTGTTCATTTTAAATTTCACTGGAGGTGAATAAAATCTGTAGCGGAAACAAATGTGGAACGTGTTCATTTTAAAGGATTAAAATTTACCAGGTAACTAGTGAGTATACTAATCTTTTCATTCATTCACCTCTCAATTAAATTTGAGTGTAAATATCAATATCTTGTACTTCAAGACGTATTTCATAGCCTTCTGATTTAGCTCCTTCAACAGGAATTTGTATATTTCATTCTTCTTTTTAATAAAAAAAAAACATGGTTGTCTGTAAAGCCGGTTAACGGCCGATAATTTTACGTGATAACCAGTTCACAAAGCACTTCATGTGTATAGGTATCCCTCCAACCACCCAGCCTACCTACCACCACCATTTTTGACAATTTTTTCCTCACCCCCACCCCCTCCCCAGTACAACTATTTTTGACAATTCCCTTCACTACACCCTCAACCCAAATCCAACCACCCATAACACCTACAACAACTTGCCACTCACCCAACACCGCCAACCACCCATCACACCTACAGCCACCAACAAACCACCAACCATTTTTGACAATTATTTTTCCCTCACCCCTCCCAACACCAAATCCCACAGATCCAACCACCTACCCCACCTGCCACCACCTTCCACTCACCCACCTTTTTTGATAATTTTTTCATCGCCCCCAATCAAATCAACTATCCCCAACACCTAAACCGCCGACCACCCAACCCACCTTCAACCACCAACCACCCACCATATTTGCCAATTCACCCCCACCCTCGCTCAATCATACCAAATTCCCCCAACACCATACAAACACCCCACCTACAGCCACCAAGGAACCACCCATTAGTTTTGACAATTTTTGTCTCACCACCCAAACCAGCTACAACCACCCACGATTTTTGACAATTTTTCCTCTTCCCGACACTACCCCCCCCCCCCCCCCCCGCCTGCCCCACACTCACTCCCACCAAAACCAACCACCCACCCAACGCCCTCCACTCCCACTTTAGCGACTTTCTAGGCTATCAAAGCAGCTAGGTAACGTCAGTGTGACTGTGACTGTGACATTTTTCTGTGCGTGCTGCCCATATATTCCAAACCGATTTATTAGACGTTATCACGTCAAAAAAAATATTTTGTCACAAGAGCTCAACCGGAAGCTTTAATTATCCGTTTCAATGTCCAAACAAAACCGACTACTTCAGTTTGGTAATTAAAACATGAAGCCAGTCGGCGTCTTGGACTGTTGTTATTGAAATGCATAAATATTTTCAACAAGCTTCCTCATGTTGTTTCCGTAAAATAAATAAAAATTAATAGAATTCATTGGAAACAAGAAAACATTAATAGCATTTTTAGAAATTTCACAACAACAATTGCCTCTCGAAATCATCAAAAGTCACTAACATTGATGATGTGGAGAGGCAATTATTGCACTTAATTAAATTAATTTGTCTGTTATCTATGATATCAATTGATAACATTTATTTTATCATCTAAAACCAATATTTGCATCCTTGTTTACGTACAAAAAAAGCTTAAGAAAATATAATGCCCATGGCATATATAATGTGGAACATATTGGATCGTATCGTAGGGTTATTTGAGAAATCGTCAAAGCAACAATATGTGGAGTAAGTTTTTATTAAATTTTGTACAATAATTGCAGTTTTCATTAATTTTTTTTTAGCAAAAACGACAAGCATCCTTTTAGTGGTATTTTTGATTAATTGCACCAGTGGTTTGGAAAGGTGGTACAAAAAAAATGGAGTTGCCAGTTTGAATTGCCCGCTGGACGATGATCCCGATGATCCAACTGTCCTTCCATTCATAGGAGATTGTTCGAAATTCATTAAGTGTTCTTATGGCCAGGCATATACAATGGACTGTCCAAGAGGATTACATTGGTCTAAGGAATTGAATCAATGTGAATCACCAAGAGTTGCCGCCTGTAATCCAAACGAAACAACTCCAAAGCCATCTGTTGGGGGAGGAGACTGCCCGTTCAGATACGCACGACATCCAACTGATTGTACTAAGGCTCTACAGTGTGTAAATGGCAAACAATCCGAACTGTATTGCCCAGACGGAGCATACTGGCATCAATCTATAACCAAATGTATAATGGACAATTCTGTTTGTTAATAACTTTTAATCAAGTTGTGCGGAATTGTGCGCCATTGTAAAAATATTACATTAATTCGATATATTAATAAATAAATATTTTAAATAAAAAGTGAGAGGTTATATAAGTAAATATTGTGTGTAAGTTTTAATACTCTTGGAAGATTTGTCACTTCCTCGCAAGAGGCAGTACCCTACCCCGGAAAAGAACTTAGGTGGAGTCGTCAGCGATCGAACCCAGAATCTTCGGCGTGGCAGTCCGACACACTTACCACTACGCCACGGAGTACTGCCGTTCATTGTATGTAGCCATTGTTGAAAGCCATCTCTCTCCGTAATATCCGTAATATCAGGATCTAGCATGATCCGACTTAAGGTAGGCTTTTTAATGCTTCTTTCCGGAAAGAAAGCCTTACATTCTCCAAGAACTTAAGAACATTGCCTCTGCTGTAGCACTCATCTATGAACTCGAGGATCGACCACTGGCTTTTCGTGCTCGTTGGTTTTTCTTTCAATTGAAGCAACTGTGTCTTCAGCTGTTTTATCATCTTTTAATTTGCTGAAAACAAAGTATGTTTCCATCTTTGAAAAAAAATTGCAGTCAATACCTACAATATTTAGTCCTTTTTCTTTACTTTGGCTATAGTTATCTTTCTGGCCATGAAATCATAAGTCATTTTATTGAAAAACTGGTGTTTTTTGCCATTTTGTAGCTTTGTCTGCAGCATTTTGTATTATCGGAACCTAACTCCATTTGTCCAGATTTCAAGATTTCAGATGGTCAAGAAAATTGCCCAGTCAAAATTTTGCGAGAAGTTTGCAATTATTTAAGTCGTTTCTTGAATCTGTCCACAAGATTCTCTTATTATTTTTTACTGTGCGAGACCCTATCATCGCAGTTCTAGCTTTGGTATTGGGTGTGGTTTCAAAGGAGTTTCTTTACTTTTGGCACATATTAAAACGCAGCTATAAAATGTTGATACTGGAACCGGCAATATGTCACTGCTGCCAATGGATCTACAATTGCATCCACAAAATTATGCTGTTGGACATCTGCCGATTATTTGTTGAATCCCTGAGGATAGTCAATTTTTCAGGCGTCAATTTACTGACCGACTCCGAAAAAATTTCACTTACAAGCATGAGGTGTCAGTGTCAGTGAGCCTTGGGACACACTGCCAGTAAGTGTGATAAACTTTTTTTCTCAACTGACTACTGACGAGCATCTGCTTTACTGGCGAAAAAACAGCGTCAGTTTTCGTGACGTCACTGCCTGCCAGTTGATGAAACATCTTCTCCATGAAAACAGTAATAGCTCAACGATTAGTTCATGATCAATGAAGTACTTCTTCAGGGCCTTTAAGAAGGAGCTTCTGCATCCCATACTTATCGAATTTGACTCAGTTGGTTGTGGTTGTGAGTAATCCTTGGTGGATGGCGCTCATTAACTTCTGTACTTCGGTACGTTCAGGTTTCTGGAATAGCCTTTTGACATAAGACTTTTTTGACCTACTCTATCATAGAGATGTCTACCGGTATCTTCGGGCCCAAGCATTTTAACTTTTTAAAAGACATTAATTTCCATAACCAGCCCATACTAAATGCATTGCCATCTCTTTCCACTGTTCTAGAATGTTCGGTACTTGTACTTCCTCCGCTGACTTAATTCGCATTACCCTATTCCTTGATCTGCCACCACAAAATGTTAGCGAACCATAAATGCCATTAATGTTGCTTCCCATCACACAACTTGCAAACAATTACTTTATTGCAACAGGATAACACCAACTTCCTTCTATAAGTTTCTGCGAGAGCAAAAGTTTTCGGTGTCTAAGTTCTAAGTAACATTTATTTGCATGAACCCAATATTTCCCCTTTAAAGGAAGCTCAAAAAGCTCTTCCAATCAAATTTTTAAAAACGAGAATACGCTTTCCAGGAATCCAATAAAAACATCTGAATCATAACAAGTATCGCTCCAGTTTAATAGGTTCTAAGCACATTACCTACTTTGCGGCCATACAAAGAGAAGTATCTGAAGTGGATTTTTTTGAAAACAAATTTCATTGCAATTATCTTGTGTACAATCAAATGTTTTCTGTGTAATTGACTTCCCTTAACGATCTTGACCCTAATTGCACGACGTTGCAGATTTGAAGTGCCCATTTCACAGTGAGGTTTCCTATATATATCAGCCACAATAGTTTTTGCAGAGCAAGTTAAATTCGTGAAAATAAGAAAACTGTACAATGAAAGGTTCGTTTAAATTTGAAATTAAAATTTGTGGAACATAAGTTGCCAAAAAAAAACCTATTGACCATTTTCAGGTTGCATTTGGAAATTGGTCACACTTTGTGCCAGTGTAACAATAGCATATTCTATTGAATCATCTGTTTGGAGTCCAACGTGTTCCACATCATCTGAAGGTACTGTGATTCCACATCCAGGAGACTGCCGAAAATTTTTTGTATGTCTACAAGGAATCGCATATCCTGTCTCATGTCCATATGGGCTTAATTGGAATAATTCATTAAAAAAATGCACAACACTAGTAGCTTGTGGAATCGAACAATACATTCGAGTACCCAAATACAATCCACTTTGTCCACTTGATGAAGACCCTTCCAATCCGACACATCTAGCCGACGTAAATGACTGTGGGAAGTTTTATGAATGCCAAGGAGGATTTGAATTTCATATGGTATGCCCCGACGGACAACATTGGAATGTGGAACGCGAAATCTGCGAAGATGCAAGTATTTCGAAATGTAAGAATTTACAAACGGCAGTCGGTAATGGACAGGTGAATGCTGAATGCCCACTAATTGATGATCCAAACAATCCTACACATCTTCCACATCCAAATGATTGTACGAAATTCTATAAGTGCTCATTTGGCAGGAGCTATATTTTATCTTGTCTATTTGGAATGCATTGGGACGTCGATTCTAATAGATGTGAGAGTCCTTTCATTGCAAAATGTGGAAAAAAGAAAATAACTACGTTATCACCAACAACTTCATATAGAACCACAACCGAAACAGTTACGTCATTACAACCAACTTCTACAGCAAAACCAAATCCAAACATACCAATATGTCCAAGTGAAGGTATGAAAAACTTCGGTATACCTGGACAATGTGACAAATATTTCACATGTAGTCAGGGTAAGCTTTACATAAGGGTTTGCCGTGAAGGATATGAATGGAGTGATAGAGTTAGTACATGTGTTCGTGCTGACTTGGCTGAATGTACAGGTATCAATAGTAGTAGTAGATCACCAACCATTTCGACAAACACTCCTACAGGAACAGTATCGCAGCAAACTTCGACTACGGTTATTCCAAGTACAAACTTGCCAACATGTCCAAGTGAAGGTATCAAAAACTTCGGTTTTCCAGGTCAATGCGATAAATATTTCTCATGCAGTCAGGGAAAGCTTTACACAATAGCTTGCCGTGAAGGACGTGAATGGAGTGAAGCAGTAAGTGGATGCGTTCATGCCAGCCTTGCTGAATGTACAGGCATCAGTAATGCTTCAAGGAAAACATCTCCAACTGCTAAAACGTATTCTTCCATACCGAATCCGCCTTCTTCCACCCAGCGATCATTAGAAATTACCAGGCCAACAAAGTGCAACCCAGGCGTTGCATTTTTATCCCATGCCACAGATTGTCATAAATTCTTCATGTGTTCCAATGGCAAACCAGTTGAAATGTCATGTCCGGCTAATTTATTTTTCAGTTATAGCACTCAAAGCTGTCAATGGACTAATATCGGCTGTTGACCTAAGACATCTAATTGATTTAAAATACTTTAATTAAATAAACGCATTATATAAAAAGTTTTCATTTTTTTCCTTTTTTTCATAACTCGATAAAGTGGGGTTAACCAGAGCATAATGCAATTTTTTAGAAATTGATGTTTCACAGGAATTCGTGGAATTTTGCAGAAAATTCTTCTCACAGGTCAGGAATTACTTTCAGAAAAAAATCAAGTATTGCATTTTCACGAATGAATGTTGTGGTTCTCTGATTTGGCGTAGATACAACCTCAAACTTAACTGATTTAGGCACACAATTAAACAACAAAAAGTTGTGTTTGTTTTTTATTCATTTGGATGAAATTGATATTGGGTGGTGTTGGCAGCGATATATTTAAGTCTTGTGTGGAAAAGAGTGGATATATGTTCCTCTTTCATATTCCTATTACATCTTGTTGTTAAATCCTACGGAAAGATGGTTCTCATGTGGTGTGTTAACTTGGACTGAGACAAGATAGCCATAGACAATTCCTTGGCTGGGCATTGACGATTGACGTATGATAATCTAAGGCAACATATTTGTCTGGGTTAACTTCTCTGCTCACTTTATTTTTTTTTTGCGATTGTGGAAGCAGTCCACCTTCAGAAAACAACTAGATCGACAAGTCAAAGCACATTTTTATAAATCGACCCTTATGCATCTCCCAAAAAGCAAAATATTTGACTCTGACCTTGTGATTTTTTTCTTCAATCGAAATCAGCACATGCTGAAACTGATCATCAAAATCTATGACAGTGAAATCTGTTTTGTCGAAGACATCACCAAAGATAAAATCTGATCAAAGATACTTTTATCTTTTATACTTCTTTGTAGAACACAGCATGATAAAAGAACATTTGATACATTGACAAGGAAAACTCTAGTAGAACACTAATTTGCAGATAAAAACTCATTTGTGTCTCCATAGTTCCCAATTAGCACTTAATAAAAATATACCACGCAAAAGTGCCGCATTTCATGTTCAACATGAAATTTTACCAAAAAAATACGTGATAACATAATTGGGGTGTGGGTGCTTGGCATCAATTTGGTTTTTATATAAAAGACCCTCAAAACGCAATATTTGATGAGTTTCCTAGGAATATACTCGTGAGCGTACAACTAAGGAATACAAATCAAATTGAATAGGACCCATTAATATTGTAAAATACCAGAGCAACAATTGGGGAACCAAGACAATGAGAGGTAGGAACATTAAAAAGTGCCTATTTGTGTTTTCTGAAATCTATCAGTGAATTTTTCCAAGAGTGACTTAAACTTCCTAAAAAATATTTGTCCTTTCAGTTGTCTTTTTAACTACAGTATTAGCTGTTGTATTGAGTGTTGACGCACAAGAAGCAGGAGAAACTCAACATGTAAGTTCAGTTTATTCCTTGTGGATCCTAAGTTTTCTTACCATTTTTTTTTTGTATTCATGACCTTTTGTAGAATGTGTGCAAAAATAAGACGGATGGAGCATTCGTTGCTGACACCAATTCATGTTCCAAATTTATTGTTTGCTTTAACGAGGAACCAGTAAGCCAGAATTGCGACGCAGGTAGTTACTTTGATACTAAGAATCTATTCTGCGCACCGGATACGAAAAATGTTTGTACTCCATCGGAATGCGACAAAGATGGAGCATACTCGGCCCATCCAACCAACTGCTCGCTATTCTATGTTTGCTATGCGGGAAAGCTTGTGGAACAGTCTTGTGGAGAAGAAAGTTACTTTGATAAAGAAAATTTGTTTTGCAAGCCTGATGTGGATCGTATTTGCTGGCCAATATCAGAGCCATGCACTTGTGTGGGAAACTATACTGAAGGTGAGATGGTGAAAGATCCTGATAGCTGCCATTCTTACTACTTGTGTAGCGATGGCGAATTGGTACAACAAACTTGTGGATATGGTAATTATTTTGATAACAAAACGAAGAGATGTGAAAGAGATAACACTGGAGAGTGCTGGACTAATGCCCAATGTACCGGAGGACTAGTTGAAGGCGATCGAGTTCCCAGTTCTAAAAACTGTTCTGTTTATTTGGAATGTCAGCAAGGAGAACTCGTACAACAGAACTGTCAATATGGATACTTGTTTGACAATTCAACGAAAAAATGCGAACAGGATGTAGACCATACCTGCTGGAAAGACAAGCCTTGCGTGTGTGATGATGGATCTAAGGATGGCGATCTAGTCGCAAATAATGCTAGTTGCCATGAACTCTTTGTCTGCACTCAAGGACAACTGATACCACAGAGCTGTGGGAAAGGTAATTACTTCG
This sequence comes from Platycheirus albimanus, assembly GCA_916050605.2. Taxonomy (NCBI): domain Eukaryota; kingdom Metazoa; phylum Arthropoda; class Insecta; order Diptera; family Syrphidae; genus Platycheirus; species Platycheirus albimanus. The sequence goes on along the minus strand of OU696696.1, from coordinate 369,205,729 downwards.
ATAAGGAAACTAAGAGTTGTGTGCGAGATGATAAGGGAATTTGCTGGCCTCTACATTGTGCCGGAGGTTTAGAGGAAGGTGATCGAGTTCCCAGTTCTAAGAACTGTTCTCTTTATTTGGAGTGCAAAAAGGGAGATCTCGTGCAACAGAACTGTCAGTATGGATACTTGTTTGACAATTCAACGAAAAAATGCGAACTAGACGTGGAACATACCTGCTGGAACGAAGAGCCTTGTGTGTGTGATGATGGATCTGAAGAAGGCGATATAGTCGCCAACAATGAAAGTTGCCATGAGTTCTTTGTATGCACTCAAGGAAAACTGATACCACAGAGCTGCGGAAAAGGTAATTACTTCGATAAGGAAACTTTAAATTGTGTCCGAGACGATAAGGGAATTTGCTGGCCTGCCCATTGTGCCGGAGGTTTAGAGGAAGGTGATCGAGTTCCCAGTTCTAAGAACTGTTCTCTTTATTTGGAGTGCAAAAAGGGAGATCTCGTGCAACAAAGCTGTCAAAATGGATACTTATTTGACAATTCAACGAAAAAATGCAAACTAGATGTGGACCATACTTGCTGGAAAGAAGAGCCTTGCGTGTGTGATGATGGATCTGAAGAAGGCGATCTAGTCGCCAACAAAGACAGTTGCCACGAGTTCTATGTATGCACCCAAGGAAAACTCATCCCACAAAGCTGTGGTAAAGGTAATTACTTCGATAAGGAAACTTTAAATTGTGTCCGAGACGATAAGGGAATTTGCTGGCCTCTACATTGTGCCGGAGGTTTAGAGGAAGGTGATCGAGTTCCCAGTTCTAAGAACTGTTCTCTTTATTTGGAGTGCAAAAAGGGAGATCTCGTGCAACAAAGCTGTCAAAATGGATACTTGTTTGACAATTCAACGAAAAAATGCAAACTAGATGTGGACCATACTTGCTGGAAAGAAGAGCCATGCGTGTGTGATGATGGATCAGAAGAAGGAGATCTAGTCGCCAACAAAAACAGTTGCCACGAGTTCTATCTATGCACCCAAGGAAAACTCATCCCACAAAGCTGTGGTAAAGGTAATTACTTCGATAAGGAAACATTAAATTGTGTCCGAGACGATAAGGGAATTTGCTGGCCTCTTCAATGTGCCGGAGGTTTAGAGGAAGGTGATCGAGTTCCCAGTTCTAAGAACTGTTCTCTTTATTTGGAGTGCAAAAAAGGAGAACTCGTACAACAAAATTGTCAAAATGGATATTTGTTTGACAATTCAACGAAAAAATGCAAACTAGATGTGGACCATACTTGCTGGAAAGAAGAGCCTTGCGTGTGTGATGATGGATCTGAAGAAGGCGATCTAGTCGCCAACAAAGACAGTTGCCACGAGTTCTATGTATGCACCCAAGGAAAACTCATCCCACAAAGCTGTGGTAAAGGTAATTACTTCGATAAGGAAACTTTAAATTGTGTCCGAGACGATAAGGGAATTTGCTGGAGTCTTCATTGTGCCGGAGGTTTAGAGGAAGGTGATCGAGTTCCTAGTTCTAAGAACTGTTCTCTTTATTTGGAGTGCAAAAAAGGAGAACTCGTACAACAAAATTGTCAAAATGGATACTTGTTTGACAATTCAACGAAAAAATGCAAACTAGATGTGGACCATATTTGCTGGAAAGAAGAGCCATGCTTGTGTGATGATGGATCAGAAGAAGGAGATTTAGTCGCCAACAAAGACAGTTGCCACGAGTTCTATGTATGCACCCAAGGAAAACTCATCCCACAAAGCTGTGGTAAAGGTAATTACTTCGATAAGGAAACATTAAATTGTGTCCGAGACGATAAGGGAATTTGCTGGACTCTTAAATGTGCCGGAGGTTTAGAGGAAGGTGATCGAGTTCCCAGTTCTAAGAACTGTTCTCTTTATTTGGAGTGCAAAAAAGGAGAACTCGTACAACAAAACTGTCAAAATGGATACTTGTTTGACAATTCAACGAAAAAATGCAAACTAGATGTGGACCATTCTTGCTGGAAAGAAGAGCCTTGTGTGTGTGATGATGGATCTGAAGAAGGCGATCTAGTCGCCAACAAAGACAGTTGTCACGAGTTCTATGTATGCACCCAAGGAAAACTCATCCCACAAAGCTGTGGTAAAGGTAATTACTTCGATAAGGAAACATTAAATTGTGTAAGAGACGATAAGGGAATTTGCTGGCCTCTTCAATGTGCCGGAGGTTTAGAGGAAGGTGATCGAGTTCCCAGCTCTAAGAACTGTTCTCTTTATTTGGAGTGCAAAAAAGGAGAACTCGTACAACAAAACTGTCAAAATGGATACTTGTTTGACAATTCAACGAAAAAATGCAAACTAGATGTGGACCATACTTGCTGGAAAGAAGAGCCTTGCGTGTGTGATGATGGATCAGAAGAAGGAGATCTAGTCGCCAACAAAGACAGTTGTCACGAGTTCTATGTATGCACCCAAGGAAAACTCATCCCACAAAGCTGTGGTAAAGGTAATTACTTCGATAAGGAAACTTTAAATTGTGTCCGAGACGATAAGGGAATTTGCTGGCCTATACATTGTGCCGGAGGTTTAGAGGAAGGTGATCGAGTTCCCAGTTCTAAGAACTGTTCTCTTTATTTGGAGTGCAAAAAGGGAGATCTCGTGCAACAAAGCTGTCAAAATGGATACTTGTTTGACAATTCAACGAAAAAATGCAAACTAGATGTGGACCATACTTGCTGGAAAGAAGAGCCTTGCGTGTGTGATGATGGGTCTGAAGAAGGCGATCTAGTTGCCAACAAAGACAGTTGCCATGAGTTCTTTATATGCACTCAAGGAAAACTGATACCAAAGAGCTGTGGAAAAGGTTATTACTTCGACAAGAAAACTTTAAAATGTGTTCGAGACGATAAGGGAATTTGCTGGCCTATAAAACCAACCCCGTCAACTACAACCACTTCAACTGAAGCACCATGTGAATGCCTTGGTGGGTACGAAGATGGAGAATTCGTTCCACATAATTCAACTTGCTACATGTTTTACATTTGCTACGATGGCAAGTTGATTGAAGAGTCGTGTGGATATGGAAATTACTTTGATGCCGAAATAGGCAGCTGTGTCCTGGACATTAATGGTTTATGTTGGAATAAGGGAAGTTCTTCTTCATCAACTAAATCTACAACAACACCTTCAACGACAACACCATCAACGACAACACCTTCAACGACAACCTCATCAACAACAACACCGTCAACAACAACGCAAAGGACATGCCCTGGAGGCTATGAAGATGGTGAATTAGTTTCAAATCCAAAGAAGTGCTATTCATATTTTGTGTGTTCGAATGGTTATCTAATAGAAAAGTCATGTGGGTTTGGAAAATATTTTGATATTAAAACAAAAACTTGTGTCATAGACAAAACAGGAGTTTGCTGGCCGTCATCTCCATCATCGTCGTCATCCACTTCAACGACTTCAACAACATCAACAACATCAACAACCACTGAAGCACCATGTACTTGTCCAGGTGGCTATGAAGATGGCCAGTTTGTTCCACATCCAAGCAAATGCTATCTATTTTACATGTGCTATAACGGTAAACTAATTGAACAGTCATGTGGATATGGAAACTACTTTGATGCTCTTTCGCAAAGTTGTATTTTGGATATAAATGGAATATGCTGGTCGAAATCATCATCATCTTCAACAAAATCTACATCGACTACTCGCTCAACTTCAACGAAATCTACAACAACACCCTCTACAACCACACGTTCGTCAACAACATCGACTACAACACCTTCCACAACCAGTTCTACAACGGCTGAACCATGTGAATGTGATGGAGGTCATAAAGACGGGGAACTTGTTCCTCATCCAAGTAAGTGCTACAAGTTCTACATTTGCTATAACGGTGAGCTGATAGAGGAATCTTGTGGACGTGGAAACTATTTCGATATTGCAACAAAGAGCTGTGTCCTGGACACAAGTGGTTTTTGCTGGCCATTGAAACCAACACCTTCATCATCATCTTCTACCTCAACTTCAACGAAATCTACAACAACACCCTCTACAACCACACGTTCGTCAACAACATCGACTACAACACCTTCCACAACCAGTTCTACAACGGCTGAACCATGTGAATGTGATGGAGGTCATAAAGACGGGGAACTTGTTCCTCATCCAAGTAAGTGCTACAAGTTCTACATTTGCTATAACGGTGAGCTGAGAGAGGAATCTTGTGGACGTGGAAACTATTTCGATATTGCAACAAAGAGCTGTGTCCTGGACACAAGTGGTTTTTGCTGGCCATTGAAACCAACACCTTCATCATCATCTTCTACCTCAACTTCAACGAAATCTACAACAACACCCTCTACAACCACACGTTCGTCAACAACATCGACTACAACACCTTCCACAACCAGTTCTACAACGGCTGAACCATGTGAATGTGATGGAGGTCATAAAGACGGGGAACTTGTTCCTCATCCAAGTAAGTGCTACAAGTTCTACATTTGCTATAACGGTGAGCTGATAGAGGAATCTTGTGGACGTGGAAACTATTTCGATATTGCAACAAAGAGCTGTGTCCTGGACACAAGTGGTTTTTGCTGGCCATTGAAACCAACACCTTCATCATCATCTTCTACCTCAACTTCAACGAAATCTACAACAACACCCTCTACAACCACACGTTCGTCAACAACATCGACTACAACACCTTCCACAACCAGTTCTACAACGGCTGAACCATGTGAATGTGATGGAGGTCATAAAGACGGGGAACTTGTTCCTCATCCAAGTAAGTGCTACAAGTTCTACATTTGCTATAACGGTGAGCTGATAGAGGAATCTTGTGGACGTGGAAACTATTTCGATATTGCAACAAAGAGCTGTGTCCTGGACACAAGTGGTTTTTGCTGGCCATTGAAACCAACACCTTCATCATCATCTTCTACCTCAACTTCAACGAAATCTACAACAACACCCTCTACAACCACACGTTCGTCAACAACATCGACTACAACACCTTCCACAACCAGTTCTACAACGGCTGAACCATGTGAATGTGATGGAGGTCATAAAGACGGGGAACTTGTTCCTCATCCAAGTAAGTGCTACAAGTTCTACATTTGCTATAATGGTGAGCTGATAGAGGAATCTTGTGGACGTGGAAACTATTTTGATATTGCAACAAAGAGCTGTGTCCTGGATACAAGTGGCATCTGCTGGCCATGGAAACCGACACCTTCAACATCATCCTCTACCTCAACTTCAACGAAATCGACAACAACACCCTCTACAACCACACGTTCGTCAACAAAATCGACTACAACACCTTCCACAACCAGTTCTACAACGGCTGAACCATGTGAATGTGATGGAGGTCATAAAGACGGGGAACTTGTTCCTCATCCAAGTAAGTGCTACAAGTTCTACATTTGCTATAACGGTGAGCTGATAGAGGAATCTTGTGGACGTGGAAACTATTTTGATATTGCAACAAAGAGCTGTGTCCTGGATACAAGTGGCATCTGCTGGCCATGGAAACCGACACCTTCAACATCATCCTCTACCTCAACTTCAACGAAATCGACAACAACACCCTCTACAACAACACGTTCTACAACAACATCGACTACATCTTCCACAACAAGTTCTACAACAGCTGAGCCATGTGAATGCCCTGACGATCACAAAGATGGTGATCTTGTTCCACATCCAAGTAAGTGCTACAAGTTCTACATTTGCTACAAAGGTGAGCTGATCGAAGAATCTTGTGGACGTGGATACTATTTCGACATTGCAACAAAGAGCTGTGTCCTGGACACAAATGGCATCTGCTGGCCATTGAAACCTACACCTTCAACATCATCCTCTACCTCAACTTCAACGAAATCGACAACAACACCCTCTACAACCACACGTTCTACAACAACATCGACTACAACACCTTCCACAACCAGTTCTACAACGGCTGAACCATGTGAATGTGATGGAGGTCATAAAGACGGGGAACTTGTTCCTCATCCAAGTAAGTGCTACAAGTTCTACATTTGCTATAACGGTGAGCTGATAGAGGAATCTTGTGGACGTGGAAACTATTTCGATATTGCAACAAAGAGCTGTGTCCTGGACACAAGTGGTTTTTGCTGGCCATTGAAACCAACACCTTCATCATCATCTTCTACCTCAACTTCAACGAAATCTACAACAACACCCTCTACAACCACACGTTCGTCAACAAAATCGACTACAACACCTTCCACAACCAGTTCTACAACGGCTGAACCATGTGAATGTGATGGAGGTCATAAAGACGGGGAACTTGTTCCTCATCCAAGTAAGTGCTACAAGTTCTACATTTGCTATAACGGTGAGCTGATAGAGGAATCTTGTGGACGTGGAAACTATTTCGATATTGCAACAAAGAGCTGTGTCCGGGACACAAGTGGTTTTTGCTGGCCATTGAAACCAACAACTTCAACATCATCTTCTACTTCAACTTCAACTTCAACAACAACACCATCTACAACCACACGCTCGACAACCCCCTCGACTACAACTTCTACAACAAAATCATCTACAACTTCTCCGTCAACAGCAACACCATCTACAACTACTCAGTCGTCTTCTTCAGAAGTATCAACTTCAACAACTACTCAATCTTCAACAACACCATGTACATGTCCAGGTGACTCCAAGGAAGGTGATTTCATCCCTCATCCAACTCTGTGCTACAAATTCTTAATTTGCTTCCAAGGAGAATTATTGGAAATGTCATGTGGAAAAGGAAACTATTTCAATGATCATACCAAGAGCTGTACTCTTGACACAACTGGAGTTTGTTGGCCAAAAGATAATTCTACGTCATCAACAACCACGACTTCACCTAAACCTGAGCCCTGTTTATGTCCTGATGGAATAAAGGAAGGTCAATTAATTCCGGATGAAACATATTGTTATAAGTACTCGATATGCACTAACGGGGTACTTGTAGAAGGCCATTGTGGAACTGGAAACTATTTCAACAACGACACCAAGAGCTGTGAGCGCGATACAAATGGTTGCTGTTGGCCATGTACAAACGGTGAAATGATACCAAATATTGAAGAATGTGACAAGTTTTCCATTTGTAATGATGGACAATTTGTTGAGCAACAATGTGGAACCGGGTATTATTTCGACGTTTATGACAAATATTGCGTCCGTGACGTAAATGGAACATGCTGGAAGGTTCAACAACCAACCAATACCTGTCAAGGCGCTAAAGATGGAACTCTTTTACCAGATCCAGCAGCATGTGAAAAGTACTTCGTCTGTCAAAATAACAAGCCAGTTTCACAAGAATGTGGCATGGGAAATCTTTTTAATAGCACCATTCTTAAATGCGTTCACGATACCTGTGGAGAGTGTTGGACAAAAATACCAAATGTCTGTGCTAATAAACCGACCGGTACATTTGTGGCTAATGCAGAACATTGTGATCAATTTTATGTGTGCCACGAAAATCATGCTATCCTTCAGCAATGTGGAAATGGCAATTGGTTTGATCCAGAAGAATTAGCTTGTGTGCAGGATTTGAATGCGAAATGCATAAATGTTTGCCGAAACACCAATGGCGTTACACAATTGCCACATCCTCACTGTAACCAGTTTTACCTTTGCTCCGATGGAAACACCAAGGCTATTCGTACTTGTAACAAGGGTACTAACTACGATGCTGTCATGGGAATTTGTCTTGCGTCGGCAACTTGTGAAGAAAACTTATGTTCCACATCACCAAATGGAGTAATTTTCCCTGTGAAAAATGATCCCTCAAGCTTCTACTCGTGCTACAACAAAAAGCCTGTTAAATTGGGCTGTCCCGATGGAACATCATTTGATTCAGAACGTTTAATATGTATCCCAGATACTGGTGTAAGTATAATGCCTAATCCGCTAACCTAATGGAATCCACAAATAATTTTCAACTATTTTTAGCTCTGTATTGGACAAACGAATGGATTCACGATTGCTTCTAAGAAAAACTCAAATGCCTACTATGTATGCAAGGATAATGCTGCCATTTTCGAACAATGCCCAGCACAGACTGTGTTTGATGAAAACAAGAGAATTTGTGTTCATGCTCTTCGTAAACGTCTTGTCAACAATGTATGTACATAATTATTGATTGTCGAAAAAATAGATTTGAAATTTAAATATTTCTTTTTTCTAGATATGTTCCACAGAAGCCGATGGCACCATGATTTCGGGCAATTCCTGTAATAAGTACCATCTATGCTTGGATGGAGAAAGTATTGAACAAAATTGTGGCGCTTATTCCTCATTCAATAACAAACTTAATTCCTGTGTATTGAATTCCACTTGTTTCAACCCCAAAGAGGTATGGTTTAAGTTTAACTTAGGATTTCCTGTATTTTTAACGCTTACTTTTCTCCAAAGATTTGTGCCAAATCAAATACTATTGAAAAACTCCCTGATGCTAGATACGAAACGTCTTACATATCATGCAAACGGGGTGAGGCGATCTTAGAAAAATGTCCCAAAAATACAATATACAGTCATGATATTGGAAGTTGTGTATCCAGCAAAATGGCTATTAAAAAGAATGAACTTTCTGAAGTAAGTACATTGAAGATAATGCCTGTGGAACCTATTCACATAACAGCTTTATATTTTTTTAGATCTGCAATAGAGTTCCTGATAAGACCATTACTCCAGCATTAGACTGTCGAAAATTCTATATATGCAACAACCGAGTTGCCAGTCTACAACAATGTGCCATCGATCAATTGTTCAATATGACAACTGGCACCTGTCAAGCCGATGTTGAACGTCAATGCTGGATGCGAAGTGAGACGTTACGAAAGAGTAACTTCTTGAGAATGGTAGAACTTAAAGATGATTATAAAATAGTAAGAAAAACATATTAATGAAAAAAAAAAATTATAACGCAGAAATTATGCAATAAATAAAAAATAAGAAAATATTCCTCAAAGCGAAGTTCAGTATTTTTAATTTTTGACATTTTTTAAATTTTATTCATCAATCAAAAGAAAAGAAAAAATCCACACAATCCACTGAAACCAGCTGATGGGAGCATTCAATAAAAATATTGAATTTCGCCTGGAATTCAAATATAACGAACCATTTGTGACAAATCAACTCTTTTGACAGGTATGTCAGGAGGGTCAAAAACGTCATCATCACTTTGACAATGTTCGATTTGAAGTGTGCAAGAATCGAGCATGGAGAATAGAATTGTGTCCGGAGAACAATTATTTCGATTCGAAAATAAAAGAGTGTTCTGTTGGAAATCGTTCAGACTTATCGCAGAATCAAAGATCCGCATGGTGTTCTCCTGAATACACATTTCATGTTCGTCGATCTGAACAGTCATGCAACGAATATTATCGCTGCGAAGACAATCAATGGAATCTGCATAAATGTCCTATTGGGAAGTTTTTCAACACTAACTTAGCAACTTGTACAAATGACAATAGTTCATGTGGACAAAATGAAGAAACACAATCCACAGGCAAAAGTTCTTGCATATCAAACGAAATCAAGGCAAATGAAAGTGACTTTAAATTGTACCATGTCTGCTTTGATGGAATATGGTGGAACCGTTACTGTGAAGAAGACAACTATTTTAATGAGACTCTTGGAAGATGTTTGGCTAATGGCGAGGAATCTCATCTAATGGATTCTAACCTACGGAATGTAACCTGTAAAAATGGAACAATCCATAAAAAGGATTCATGCTCAGGGTACTATCTTTGTGTTAATGACATTTGGTTGGACAAAAAGTGCCCTAATGACCATTATTTTAATGAAACTATGAAGGCTTGCATGAACGATGATGATGGAATATGTCGTGATGACATCAAAAAGAAATGTCTAGAAAATGACAGGCGATGCAATCCAAATAACTGTTCTGCATTTGGCATATGTTTATTCGGTGAATGGCTGTCAGTCCATTGCGCCACTGGTCTTTATTATGACATTTCTTTGCAAAAATGTCTTGTTAATCATGGAGAGTGCTCAACAAATGGTTTGTTGCGTCAAAATTGTACCAACACAACCATACAACCTAGTCTGAATAATTGTTCAGAATTTTACCAGTGCTCAAAAAATGAGTGGCACCAGGAAAATTGTTTGAAAAACTTTTATTTCAATTCAACTTTGAAGGCATGTATAGCTTCAAACAAGACATGCAATGCAAAGTCAAAGTGGATCAATCAAAAGTGTTACGAATTTAAAAGTGGATCCTATTTCTCGGACACAACTGATTGCACGAAGTTTTATTTTTGTGAAAATGGTCATCCTGTAGAAGGTGTTTGCAGCAAAGGAACATTTTTTGACAGCCATAGCCAACGATGTGAATTAAATAACGGATCTTGTGTGGTTGAAATGGTAAATCATGACACTATCTGTCAAAACAAATCAGTTGGAAGTTTTCATCGGAATCCTGCTAATTGCACAACATTCTACTCGTGCAGTAATATGACGGCAATACTAACTAGCTGCCCACCAGGTCAATACTTTAATGCTGACCTAGGGACCTGTCAAACTGACATCGATGGAAAATGTTTGGCAAATGTGTGTAAGCATATCAATGGCGGTCGGTTTTCTCATGAAACCTATTGCAGCTTATACTACACATGCATGAGTGGGAAACTGATTCCAATTGCTTGTGCCGATAATCATATTTTCGATCCACTTTTAAGCAAATGCATTCCAGACACAGAACGTCGCTGTATCAATGGAATTTTCAAGGATACAAACTCCATCGAAGAAACTACTGCAACAACCAGCATCAGCCCCAAACCGATTTCTTGCATCGGCAAACAAGGACATCTTATGCCTGATCCAGAAAACTGCAACAAGTTTTATGTGTGTATTAATGAAAATCTTCGCCATGACAAATGTATTGATGGGGAATATTTTGACATCACCAAGAATATCTGCTCTGCAAAAATTGACAACGAATACTGTCAAAATATCACCGAAACTGCTATGAACTGTTCCAGTAATGACATTGAAATCAACTATGCCGATCATACGGACTGTCGAAAATACTTCCAATGCAACGATGATGCAGAATTGATTTCGAAAAAATGTCGAAACGGTGAGAGTTTTGACAATTTATTAGGATTTTGTAGACAAAGCGATGGAACGTGTCTGATAGAAAATGGCCAACGAGTAGGGGCATGTGCTGGTAAACATGGTAAATTGGTAGCCGATGCTGAAAACTGCTCGGGATACTTCACGTGTATTAATGGACAAAAAATTGGAAGAACCTGCAAGACTGGAGATTATTTTGACAAGAAAACAAGTCAATGTGAAAAAGATTTTAAAAGAACTTGTTTGGCATTTGAGGATGAACTTGATTCTGATGAATTGGTAAGTTCCATTACTTTCCACTTAGAGCTAAAAAAAAAAATTGTTTGGGTTTTTAAATCGAGAATTCATTTTAAAAATCTGTTCTCTCATCATTTCCAATTTAAGTGAATGCAGCAAATTTTTTCTTCTTCTCATTTTTAAATTTGTCATTAAAATGTGGTCTTATATCTGTCTGTACAAACAAAATTAATATTAAATTCTAATTTCAGAGCTGTAAAGGGTTGGACGAAATGGTTTTCTATCCAAACACGTTAGATGGTTGCAAAACTTTTTTCCAGTGTGTCAATTCAATACCAAGGAAACACACATGTCCCGATGATTTTCTTTTTGACAGCAAAACTGGAATTTGTGATTGGAAGGAAAATGTCAAATGTTCTCGTGTGTTAAACAAAAAGCAGAAGATAAACACAAATTTTTAGACTATGCAAAAGTCATTTGTTTCTAAACGTCAACTGTCAAAGCGGACATATTAAATGCAGAATAAATCTGTCAAACTAAAAATAAAATGGCATCATTCCTGTCAAAATATTTCATAAATTATTTTTCTTTATAAACCTCAGTTCACAGATCGAGTGAAAATGAGAATTTCACACAAACATTACGGCTTGGATTTCACACCTTCATCTTCCAAATTTTATAATTCTTAAACAAAGGAAAGTGTTTGTAAAAGATTGTGGAACGTATTAATTTTTCATTTCAGAAGAAAAAAGAAAATGATACATAAGAGCACCAGCAGGGCAAGATCTTGTTCTCGTCATCTGTCAATATCAACTGTGGAACGTAGTAGGTGTCATGAATTTCACGTCCCGACTATTTTGAATGAAAGCTTCATTTTCACGAAACCTAACTGAGTTGTATACTACAAATGTACCACATTCTTATAACAATATATCATTTGAGTAAGGACAAACAACATAAAGCCCAAAGCTCACCTCAAGTGAAATGGAAAACGATTACATTCCATTTTGCTTTAACCGCAAATATTCAAATTTGTAATTTGAGACACCATGGAAAAGGAAGTCTCAAGGGACGTGGAAAATTGTGATATTTGTCAAAATATTTGTTTGAAAAATATAAGTGAAAGATGGGATCTATACGTCATTTTCACATTTCAAAGAAACAAAAAATTGAATGATTGAAGCAGCAATATTATTTTATTTCCAAAAGCACTTATTTCCTCACTTAACTGAGTATCTCTAAGTTTCCGATTTGAATACCGAAACGCCATTAATCAATAGAAAACCCTTTTTATTTCCAAAAAAATATGAAATACATTTATGTATGTACGCGAACACCTCAATTGACGCACTAAATTGCTGTTTAATAACTTTTCTTACTGCCAAATCCGATTCCAATTTAAGACTTTTGGATCCAAAAATAAAACCGAACAATTTCAAGCAGAACGTCATATAAAAATGGTATATTTTTGGCTATCGAAAGTTATTTATAAATGTGTTAAGAAAACCCATACCCAAAGTTCAACTACCCAATTATATCGAGTCCTTTGGATCTAACATGCAGGTAAGAGACCCATTACATGCGGTTTAAATTAGCTCACAATAAAAAAAACACATTAACTCTATAATATTCTATATCGAAAACGAACTAGACTGTAGCTGTAAATACCCGGGTGCGTGTTCATTTGGACACACTGTGGACAGATAGTACGTAGGTTGTTTGGCTTCTAATGAATTCGAAAATAACTCTGTTTACCTATTTGTATTGTTAAAAACGTCATTGACACTAGGAATGATTTAATTGGCGGGAAGACCATCCTAACTAACAATTCACAATAAGTGTAACTACGTAGTCATGGTTTGGACAAAAATGACAATAACCCTCCGTAGCGTCACTGGTGAACTTTTTATTTTGTCTTGTCTTTTAGTTGACTGTTTTGACCGATAATATGGTTACCATGGATAACTCCTGGAAGGAGACATCAGAGAGACAATAGACACTAAACCATGTGTGATTCTCATGTATGTTGTTGGGACACGTGCATTCTTAATGATCTTAGATGGGGAAAGTTTTGTGTGGATTGTAAGAATGAAACGTCATTGTTTTATTAACAATTTCGTCATTGGTAACTTCACTTTTCCAAAAATATTGTTGGGTATTTCGTTACTTTATTTTCTAACATAAATAATACAAGTCTCAAAAAAATTTCACTTGCTGTAAGGTGAAAAATGAATATTTGTCACTTACTTAGTTGAAGAAGAACCTTTGCAACGCAAGTAATTTTTCGACTTTGAACTAAGCTTCTACAGCCTAGAATACAGTTCGAGTGAAAATAAAAATTCCACGCAAATATGGTGCCGCGAATTTCCCACCAATACCTACAATTCATAGTCTGTAACATGAACATTGTCAATATTATTCACAGTCTTTTAAGATTTAACCATATATGAACATATTTGGGAAATAAAATATATTGTGAAGTGAAAAACATTGCAGAACGTGAAATCATTTCACAGCAGATGAAAGTATAAGACATGAAAACGTAAGCCTATAAGATTCTGGAATGTAATTAAAATAATATTTCGCAGACTCCAAACATGATTACTTTATAAGTAAAATTTTTTTTTACAAGAATTGAAAACAATTTACCATCCACAAACTTGTCAACGCAATAAAAATTAATTTTGCAATTATTGTCCACATGGGAAAGCTTGAGAGACATGGAAAAGTGTGACGTTTGGTGCAGAGCTTTTTTTTCTTTTTTGAAAAATATTGTTGTGGGACGCATTGGTGTGAAATTCACACCGATTTTGCTTTTATACTACTCCATTTTATATTTTATTTGTAGGTGAGTGATGAAATTCCGGATACTTTTTGCGACCTTTCGCTTTTTCATTCCAAATTGTTATCTATATACACTTTCAGCGACATTTCACAAAAAAACAGTCTTTTCCATATTGTGTCACTAAGTTCCACAAGTTGAATACAGAATTTATGTTTCACTTTTCAACAAACAATAGTGTTAAGCATTTTATTGGTTTAAATCCTAACATTCATCACTTGGTAAATGAACACGTTCCACAATTTTTTCACTTAACATTTTTCATTTCACATGATAAAGGTTAAATGGAGGTGGAATGGTTTCCACTTAGGTACATTTCAACTAAGCAAGAATCGGTTTGTGCAGGAGATGCGAAGATTCAACCCGCGTGAAAGAAAAACAAATAAATCATCATTATTTTGTGGTTTGAGAACGAAACAAACAAAACTGACCTTACCAATAAAAGCAATCACAATCTTTTCTGTGATTATTTTAATTAAAATTTGTTTCCCCTTGTATCAAGTGTCAACCCAAAAGTTAGGAGCTTCTGTAGTTTGTAAATAAAATGATTGCACATAAGACCGCGTATATACAGGTACATACGTCACGAATGTGAAAGGATGATTCCAATTTCAATAAATCAATTTCACTATGCGTGTATTCTACGAATGCAATGCCGTGTCTCCAAGAAATCACCGCTTAAATGAATGAAAGCGATTGTAGGACAACAAACTTTCCAATAACCAATTAGGGGCAAGAAGAATGCCAATACAATCACATATGTGGATTGTATTGTATGTTGATATGTTAACCTGATGCCCTGGAAGGATATATTGCTCACATTTTCATTTATTTTTGTATAGTTATTGGAGGGTTTCTAACATATTGCATTATTCGGAAACAAACCGTTGACAGGATTGTAGTGTATTGAAATATTATCGGGTCGTACCATAGAAGTAGTTAAGTCCTAGAAATGTGAATAATACCTTACCTACAGTAACACTAACAGCAACAACAACAACAACGTCAACAAAATTAAACAAAGGAATGTTGAAAGAATATTGATCGAAATAATTTGAAAGCAGTGTTGTGAGTTTTTTTAAATTAAAGAAAACTGGTGTTTCGAAAATTCCAGTTTACTCAAAACGGAAAAAAGAGTGAAGTTTTCAAATATTCATTGAAATTTTGATAAATCATTTACCTAAATAATTTATTAATTGCGAATTGGATTAAAAATTTGTTGGATATATTTTTTTCTCAAGCTCCTTGAATTCGCAGGTATGTGCGTGTGAGTGCTGTGAACTAAAAACTGTTAATATAAAGTTCATTTTTTTTATTGAACATTTATGAATAATTCTTTCATATACATATATAAAACGGAGGAAAATGTTATTTCTAGCGGAAGTATTGAAAGTAGGTGTAAACGCCTCTCTTCACTTTTGAAACAATATAAGTGTTTTTTGATAAGCTTGAAATTTGTCAGTTAATAAAGGAGAAGTTGGAAAAATTTTAAAGATATAACGCATCCTTTAAGATTTATTTTAATAGTTTATCAGAAGAGTGAGATCTTGATAATAGGAACACGGCTTTCGGCTGACCACTTTTTGAAAACTTGTAAAAATGGCAACATTTGCTTGTTTCTTCAGAATCTGCAAGACGACGCCGACGGTGCGCCACCGGGTTCATCATCATATTCCCATGTTTTGTTCCCAGTCTCGAATTTGTTAATTCGACAACTCAGAATATATTTTTTCTTGTTTAAAGGAACCGCTTGACAACCCCTAAATTGGCCCCCATTTTCTAAAAAAAACCCCCAAGCACAATTTAAAATTGGTTTTATTTTTTTTTATTGTCAGTCTGTAAAATTAAAAATGAATACGTTCCACAATCTTTTTCACGCCATTATTTTAAATTGTTCAATGTTTTACCTCTCAGAAAAAGCTTTAAGGAAATGGACAATTCGCCATACGTCACAATATTTTATCTGCTGTGGTATACAGTGGCGTGAAATTCTCTTCATTCTCGTCGTATGGAATTTTCATTTTCCCACGAAATAGTTTTATTTCCTTCTGTAAGATGTTAACCCTGCTAGTTTGAATTTAAAAAAAAAAACGCCTTAGAGTAAATCCAGAGGATGACTTTTTGACAGCTGCTGTCTTTATACCCTTCAGTACTACAGAAACATGGGCCGATTGGTGCCCAACGATGCGTCAGGACTCTTCAATTGTCTTTCGCCGTAAACGTAATATAGATGGGGAGGGGCAGATCGAACGGAGTAATAATAGACCGAGAATGGTCATAATTGAAAAAAGAAGAGTCCAAAATACTAGCAATCGGTAGCAATCTCAAGCGGCAGAAGCCTGCAACACTAAAAGCTGCTTCTTCATAATAAAGGAATTTCCAATAAGAGGTGTAATTTTGAATAGCCCGCTATTTCGGTAGTTTTCACCTTTGAAGCTGTAATTTGTTGACATTTGATAAGTAAAAACTACACCGTCATTAAAGAAAATGGAACAATACACGCTTCAACAACAACGCATTGAAATTATTAAAATTCGCTATAAAAATGGTGAAAATTTGGCAGAGACGGTTCGTAAAACTAAAACATTTTTTGGTTGTCGTGAAGAACCTTGTCGCACCGCAATTCAGAAATTGATAGAAAAATTTGAGCTCTTGGGACAAGTTAGCAATGTGAAAAATAAAACCCGTGCACATTGCTCAAGAATAACTTGAGAATTTTGATGCTGTAGCCCAAAGTGTTGAAGAAAACCCAGGTTTGTCCATTCCTCATCGTTCTTTGGAATTGGGCATTCCACAAAAGTCATTACACCGTATTTTGCATACAGACTTGGGTCTTAAGGCTTATTAAGTTCAGTTAACAAAAGAACTGAAGCCGGCCGATCATCAACAACATCGTATCTTTGCTGATTGGGTCCTTGAAAAGCATGCATCTGGACTGATGAGGCCCATTTTCAACTCGGTGGCAACGTCAACAAGCAAAACTGTCGCATCTTTGGCTAGGAAAATCCAAGATTTATTTTTGACTCTCCATCCTCAACGAGTAACTGTTTGGTGCGGTTTATGGTTCGGCGGGGTCTTTGGACCATACTTTTTCGAAAATGAGGCTGGAGCAACAGCTACGGTGAATGGATTGCGTTATCGAGAGATGATGAATATTTTTTTATGGCCGGAATGGGATGGTATTTATCTGGAAAACGTTTACTTTGAACGAGACGGTGCTACTTGCCAACAAGCAACGAAACCATGGATCTTTCACGCGAAAAGTTTCCGGACAGTGTTATTTCTTGAAGGGGTGATCACAATTGACCACCGAGATCTTTTGATTTAACACCTTGCGACTTCTTCCTTTCTACGGTGCTCGGAGAGTGGAAGTATTTGCCAGCTGCCACTTTAAGTGCAGTTTTACCGTGAAAGACTTAAAAGTCTCACCAACCGTTCTTCATTGTATGCGTCTAATGAGGTCAAGAATACCAAATAAACCACATTCTTAGACGAAGAGTCTTCAGGGGAACAAAATCCCCAAGTTGAAATATTGCAGCATTCACTTTTTTTTTATAAAAAAAAAATATTACAACTTGCATTGGAATTTGAAAAGACGTCTTCCAACAAAGTCGAAACAAATGATTTCCAACCACGCACCGTACTAATTTATTTTTAATTTAAGAAATTAAAACCCACCTCAAACTACCTATCTAGTATATATTCCTCCAAAATAGACATGCACCATTAAAATCGTTTATGACGGGCCGCCGCCGGCAGTTTTCTAAGTATCACGGAAATTTTTCCGAAAGTTCCATCCACATCGATTGACTGCTATTATAGTTGATGAAAATCAATAAACACACCTATATAAGTAAAATGCTCTTGCTGCCCAATTTTATTAATAGGATTTTTACATTTCCCAAGAGTGTCATTTTTTTCTTTGTCCACTTTTTTTTTAGGAATTAGGATTGTTTACTTTTTGTGAAGGACTACCCCAACGCCCAATATTAACTTCTAGGTGTACTTTACGTTTTCTTCTCGTATGTGTGGATTTGAAATGGTATATTGAATCATTTATGTAATTAGAGAAAAATGAAATAATAAATCAATTTGACAATCGGGGTCATGTTTTCGAAAACATTTTTTTGGGGAAATAAAAATAATTAAGTTAAATATTTAGGGACATTGTATGGTCTTGGTTCGAGCAGATCTGTCCAAATGTTCGAATAGAAAGCACTTTAAAAAAGTGAGCTTCCGAGAACCTTTTTTGTGGAGACTACTTCACAGAAAACATCAATTTGACAGTGACTTTTACAATCTAGTGTGAAGAATTTCTACTTCTTACAGGTAGACATTTGAAAAAGAAGAAATTCAAATTAAACATGACGGAATAAGTCAAATACTCCAATTTGTGAAATGAAAAATGAATAGGTTCCACATTCTTTTACACAGCATATTTTTAAGTTTGCAATATTCACGCCTTTTGTGAAATGAAAAATGAATACGTTCCACATTCTTTTACACAGCATATTTTTAACTTTGCAATATTCAGCACCTTTGTGAAATGAAACACAACATATTTTTAACTTTGCAATATTCAGCCGCATGGAAAAATCTTAAGGGGCGTTAAAATGTGTGACGTTTATCGAAAACTTAGCTTTGTCTAGTAATTATAGCTTCTGGAAGGTAAAAGTGTGGAATCCACGTTTCAATGGAATTTTTACTTCCACTCGAAGTGTTTACTAGGCTTATTTTGTTAAATACCCTTATCGTGAATCAACACTGTGAGAGAATTTAGAATAGAAATACAAGAAATAACTTTTGGTGGTAACATCCCACTGGTGGCATTCAGGTGAAACTGGGGGACATAGAAAAACGTCTGGACATTTTAGAGCTCGAACCAACAACTCAAGGCAACCAAGTACTATACCTATCTACTTTACTGTTGCCCAGCTCGTTCTCGTGCAATAAATGTTACGTCAGCTGTTCCTTAAGTCAATTACTTCCTGTTAGTTATTAACTAGTTGACTTAAAGGACTATTCACATGAGAGCGACAAACGAATGGACGAATTAAAGAACAAATCAGATTTTTAGCACTTTTACAGCTAATTTCTTGGCTAAAACGTGACTGCTCGATATAGATTGAATTTTAAAATAAGTTAGTTTATTAAAATATGCGATATCAAATGTTTAAATTAGTTAAATTGTATAAGATAAATTGTTCGCCGCGAGCTACAAAGTGATTGCTACGAACTGTCAAACTATATTCGCGTTCCACATACGATCCACATCGCAACGAATAAATTATTCGTGCGCGACTAACCTCAAAATCTCACTGTTCAATTGTGATATACGGACATGACGTTCGTTGTTCGCAACGAATAAAATAAATTGCATGTGAATGAAACGTCAAAATGGACGAATATTCGTTCATTCGTTGGTCGTTGGTCGCTTTTATGTGAATAGTCCTTAATTGTTTGTAAACTGTCGTTTACTTTTGTTTTTCCAGAATTTACATTCTTACATTCCACAAACAATTATTCGCATTGTAATGTTGAATAACTTTTTGATTAACTTTTACTGGCATGACATATTGCATCAGAAAGAAATCGCTTCTTTTGAGTATCAAAATACAAAACTTCGGCAAAAATGACAGCGGAATAAGATTCATTGATTCCATCGTCACCAATTTGTGGAACATAAGAAAAATAAATTTTGCATCAATTTATCTGGTAGCTGATTGCCCAACAGTAATGTTTTTATCTTTCAAAAAATGTAGTAGATGCGGCATGTTGTTTGTGATAGAGCGAAACTTTTACTGCTACTTTAACGAGACTCGAGACTCGAGACAAGGTGCTTTACGACGACCAAAAAATGTTTTAGTTTTACGAACCGTCTCTGCCAAATTTTCACCATTTTTAAAGTGAATTTTAATAATTTCAATGTGTTGTTGAAGCGTTTATCGTTTCATTTTTATTTTGTATTAATGGCGTACTTTTTACTTGTCAAATGTCAAAAAATTACAGCTTCAAAAGTGACAACTACCGAAATAGCCGGCTATTCAAAATAACACCTCTTATTGGAAAACCCTTTATCTAAAACACTTAATATAGTTTTATATGAAAGAAAATTGTTTCCATCAAATTCTTAATTTTGAAATAGTTAATAGGAATAAATAAATTTGATTTGTCCGTTTTTTTTTGAATATAAGGGAATTCCTGTTTAAATTTGACACTTTTAAGAAAGATTTTGTAAAAAGAAATCATCTTGCATTTATTTGGAAACTAAGGAATATGATTTTATTAGATTTTTTATTAAGATTAAGGAATTTATAGTATAGTTAATAATGTAATCTTAATCACAACACACACTAATGTTTAATGCAATTGGCTTGGTCTGGCCAATCACAAACCTCTAAAAGTGCATTGAAATGCGTATTTTCTGGACACTTCTTAACAACGGCTTTTTGATTATCACATTGAATAAAAAGTTCACAATTGCCAGGATATGGAAGATGTTGTTTCACTCCGGGACGTTTGCATTCATTCCCTGTGAATCCCCAAGGACTATCACCAAGCCTGCATTGGTACCTATTGCCACCATCACTCACGCAATATCCTTTTAATCGGTTATAATAGTATCCTTGAGGACAGATATGTTTTTGGCCATTACCTTTGCCATTGCAGAAATAAAATACTCGGCAACTATTTCGGTCGTATGCAACTTCATTGAGATTTTTTCCCCAGCAAGGATGACGAAGAAAAATCGCTTGCAATGGTTCGATGAATGCAAGGAGACCAGCAAAAAGTACAAATACTGCAAAGCGATTGAAAAAATGTATTTGAAAAGCAAATATTGAAAAATGTGGAGGATTGTTTTTTACCTTTCATAGTAACAGTCGAGGACAAAATATCTAATGTCTTTCTTAAAACAAATCAACTTGATATGCCAAAGTGTAAGAATCTTCACTTTATATAGTCCAAAATTTTCAAATTTTACTACGAAATTTTATCTTATTTTTATCCAACAAATAAAATTAACCGCATAAATAAAGTTTACGTCAAATTAGTGGCTTTTTATTTCAAAGACAAGACATAGGGATAGAATAAACCAAATTTTTTCTTATCATTTTTGCAATAAACAAATTTATATAATCTAATGCAAAATAAAGTTTAATGAGCCATGGACAAAGAAATTTGTATGAATCAGTCATTCACCTGTAGACGGAGAGTTTTAGATACATACTTAGATTGAGGCCTTAAATTATAAATATGAATTTTATTTGAGCAAAGCCTTGGTCTATTTATTACGATCAAATATGACAGACAAATATCAGAAGTGGGATTTTGTTTATATTCTTGCAAGATGGTGACCTATTCCGCGAGGAAAGATTTTTTGTTTAAAGCTCAAGATTGTGAGTTTTTGGATTAAAATCTTCAATCTGTTTTAATAGGCGGCATTAAAAAAAGTTCTGAACGTTTCTTTATTCGCCTTTTTTACTTGCGATTATAGGTACTATAAGGCAAGTTATGCATTCGTCGAAAAAAAAAGTTTTGAGATAACAATCAAACATGACATTACGATGATAGCGAAGACGAAAAAAGATGGTCTAAAAATTCTGTCCGTCTGTATGTCTGTCTGTCTGTATTGGACCTACAGCCCAAACGGGTGGGCCAAATTGCTTCAAACTTGGTATATAGACTTTTTTAGGTATTGTACAGAAAGGAAATTGAAATTTTTTTTTTAGCTCAAAAAATAACGGTACCTGCCATACAACCGTTACGTTAAAGCTTATTTTTCTCAAAAAACGGCTCTAACGATTTTTAATTAAAAAAATCAGTGTTGCTTTTTAGGTACGACCAATCATATGGCTGAAAAAAAAGTTTTAAAAAATGGCTAAGAACGGTACTTTCCATAGGACCGTTTTTTTTGCTTTCGACTATCTCGAAAACGACTCAACCGATTCTTTCGAAATTTCACACACATATAGCTGTAGGTAGCGCAATTTGTATTGCATACCAATATTTTTGAAAAATATTTTTTTGTATTTTTAAAAGCATTTTTAAAAAAAAAATTTAAAAAATTAATATTTTGAAAACGGCTCATTAAATTTTTTTCTTAAAATTTTAAATAAATGTATTTACTGAATACCTATGAACTAGCGTTTTTAAATTTTTTTTGAAATTTTTTTTCAAAAAGTTTTTCAAAAAAAACTTTTTTTCTCAAAAACCGCTCCACAGATTTTTATAAATTTGTTCTCATAAATTCATAGTTTTCCAAGAAATAAAATGGCGTACTTTTTTTTCAGCTCAAATTAGTTTAAGTATTTATTTAAGAATTTTGAAATTTTTATTTTTATCAAAATCTCAAGCCCCTAAACCACTGTCACTCATTAGAGCAAGTTCGTGCGACCCAGTCGTGCATTTTATTTTTACTGCGCGTGACTTTATAACATTAGCTTATTTTATAAAAAAAAACGGGATTAGCGGGATTTGTCGGGATTTTAAAATGCGGGATTATAATAGATCGGGATTTTGAACAAGCGGGATTTTAGAAGACGGGATTATAAAAAAGCAGTATTTTAGCAGACGGGATTTTAATACTTTTTTTTCGGGATTTTTGAAAAGCGGGATTTTAAAAAGCGGGATTCCGATACGCTCCCATGTAAAACAAAAGTATTATTTCCCTGCCATAGGCCAGGGTCGATCATTTTTGTATAAAAAAATAAAATGCACGACTGGGTCGCACGAACTTGCTCTTATGATAAGCAATTGCGTAGTGGCTGCATATATGGATATTAAAAAAAAATGAAATAATTTCGAAAATTCTTTTATTTTTTAAATTAGTTTAAGAGTTTTCTCGGAAAAACTAAGTATGCAATAAAATTTCAAAGCCATACGTCAATCTAGGAAAAAAAAAATTTGAAAATCGTTGGACCAGTTTTTTTTTTAAAAGGTTATTTTTGAAAAACTTTTTCAAAAAATATTTTGAAATTTATTTGAGTATGCAAATATATGGCAATCTGTAGTTTACATTTGAAAAATAATTTAAAAAAAAAATCAATTTACCCGTTTCCAACATATTTCGAAAACCAAAAATTTTTTTGAAAAAATTATAAAAAATCAAAAAAAAAAGTTTTTGAAAATTTTGAATTGCCATATTAATAAAATTATGAATGGCTTCCTGTGGCCAAAATTTTATTGAAATCGAACGTATAGTTTACGAGAAAATTTGATTTGAAAATACTGGTTCTATGAAAGGTACCGTTATTAGACAAATTTTGAAAAAAAATTTCAAACCAAAAGATAGATTGTCTTGCAAAAATAGCATTCTGAAAGTTTTATCAAAATCGTTAGAACCGTTTTTGAGAAAATCAATTTTGTTCTCCCCGATTGTATGGCAGGTGCCGTTATTTGTGGGTCTAGAGCAAAAATAAAAAAAATTGTTCCGAGAGACGGCCAAATAAATCCTAAATACCAAATTTGAAGCAAATCGGCCAACCCGTTCAGCCTCCAGAGGCGCGAACAGACAGACAGACGGACGGAATTTCCAGACCCACTTTTTTCGACTTCTCCATCAAGGTAATGTCATGTGATTGTTATCTCAAATTTTTTTTCTGCACGAATCCATAGCTTGCCTTATAGTACCTATAATCGCAAGTAAAAAATGGTAAAAAACACACCAAGACATTTTCACCTGTATTTTCAAAAAAAAAATTACAAAACAAAATATTTCCAGCACACCTACTAAGTAATACCTTTCCAACGATATATATATCATCTCAATCGGTTGGGTAACCACCTCGCAATTGGTACCACAAAAAAACTGCTTGCAAATTTATATATAAAGAAGATAGCTCAAAATTGTACCTAATGATTAAAGAAAAAAAATTCCTTAAAGTTTAATTTTACTCGAATTTTTCTTCTCCTCTTCTTTCTTTAATTTCCGGAAGCCGCTATCAGCAGAAATACTCTAACTACTCCTGGAGCATATGTCTCTGAACATAATCCATGTTCCGAATAAACTAATTTCGTCTTTATTGCTGAACCTAGATTTGTATTATGTTTGTTTTCAGACAAAAAATCAAATGATATTTAAAATCATTAAAGCGTTGTAAAATTAAACTCTGATTTTTTTTTACTTTCTAAACATGCTTTGTCATTGGCCTACCAGTTGCAATAGAAGTTATGAAAAAAGAAAACCATACGAAAGTTTGAAATGCGTCAATACATTTGCAAAGAGTGTAAAGTGTCAAGTTTTTTTATGAAAGTATTTTTACGCTTAAAGAGCTTTCTACGCTCTAAACCAGAATGATGCATTTTTTTAAGTTCTAAAAGTAGGTAATAGGTATGTTATTGATTAATGAATTTTAAAAGACCTCGAAGTTTCACGACCACTCCTCTGATTCATTCGATAGCAAACCTTATCTCGAATCTTTGCTGTTGTAACCAAGTAAAACTTATCAACCCTCAATAAAGGCTTAATATGTCGTGCTATAAAAGTTCTCATGCTAAAAATAAAAACAGGAAAATGCAATTAATTTCGTTTAGAAAGTAATTTAAAAAAAAAATCAAACATAACATTTTATTTCTGAGCAAAAGCAATGAAAGTAGACTTTCGCATATACCTATATTATATGTTTCTCGTTCCATGAAATCCACATACAACCCACATATAAGTTGAAATGTCATTCGATGTTATCAAAACATTACATGTTAGTGCTATCAAAAATCAGTGAGATAGTGAAAGATAGTGTCAAAACAATAAAATATTTCGTCTTTTCAACATAGAATCCACATACATTCCACAACTAGTTTACAGCCACTTGTCACTGATAAAAACTAAAAATTTATATCAAGTCGATTTATCTATAAGTATGGATCCGTTAAAAATTGTTCGCATGCTATTTTCTCCCTATCCCCTACGCGGACGTCACAAGTTCAAAGCGTTGCATTAACAACTAGCCAGTTGTTGCATTCTCTCGTAGACTCCATTATTACCAGCAAAAAAGATTGGCTACTGCACAGTGCACATGGTATAGTTTGTTGTTGGAAAATTTACAAACCGATATGTATCTGCATATCTAACCTATAATGTATCTGATATAACAAAAAATAAGTCAGCCTGTGCCGCCAAACGGATGGACAGAAGGGCAACACTAAGAATAATACACGAACACAATAAATTTTTACGAGGTCAGGGAACAGACATTTATAATGCATGATGATGTCGAAAGCTGGCAAAAAAATACCATAATCTGTTTTGAAAGTAAACAATAAAATTATTGACTTAATATTTATGGGACATATGTAGGTGTATATATATGTACATGTATATGGAAGTTGAGGTAGTTCTTCAGTTCGAAATACTCACTTACCTTTATCTTTTACTTTGATGGCTAGATATTAGATATCGAGTTCAAAGTTAATGTTTTGAATTAATGGCCATTTTCAACTCGGACTTTGTTATTTGTATTTGTATTTGTATTTGTGGTTTCATTTAAAGTGTCAGCCCAGTCATTTTGATACTTCTTCTTGATGTAAGCAACACAAACTGTCAATGTTGAAAGTAATGAGACATTTGCATGGCAATTTATTAATGTTATTTGTTGTTGTATGAATATTTTGGTTTGTTGAAGAAATATCTGACCGATTAGGATTTTAAGTGGACACTATTGACTTTTAGAAATCTTAATGAAATTTTTGAAAGACAGAATAATTTTCAATAATTTGTAAAAGATTTTCTGGGGATTAGTATTTTGTTCGCCGTTTTGTTTGACACTCTGGCGTATGAGTACTTTTTTTAAGCAAATTCTAGAGTTTTTTGTAGTCAAAGGATTTTTGGTAACATAGTACGAGAGCTTAGAAAAGTTGGATAGGAGATAAAAAAAAGGTTTTGAACATATTAAAATCCTAAAGAAAGGGAATAAATCGAACCGGGTAAAGTACATTCGTGCAGTGCGGCTTAAGAATCAGTTTGAGAGTAAATTGATGTAGTCCAGTCGACAGGTACTTTTAGGTTGCAAAGATCGGAAGCTAATGAAACTTAAGGATTTTGTTCAGAGGTAACATTTTGCTAAATTTTTGACCTCGAGGGTCCTGTGGAAAAAGAGGAGGGTTAGGAAAACTGCTATTGTTTTTAATCAATAACTTTTTTCCTTACGTCCTACGGCAATAACATATTTATCTCTTTTGTAGAGCTCCTCTTCTTTTCGCGTATCCTGGTAACTTATTGACACTACAGTTTTTGTAGATTCAAAACTGTAGAAAATTTTACGCTCCACAAAAAAAAATGAACTAAACTTTTGATGGAGGACGTAAGGAAAAAAGTTATTGAGCAAGGTCGAAAGATTTGCATTCCTCTCCTCTACCGGCCTCTTTTTCCACAAGGCCCTTTAGGTCAAAAACTTAGCAAAATGTTATTTAACTATCTCTGAACAAAATTAGGTACCGAGTTTCTTATTCCGACCTGTCGACTGGACTTATGGGCATTTCTAACGTCAGACAGAAAACAAAAAATGTTTATGTAATGGTTCCGTCGCATATTCATTTTAAGCCCCTTGTCTAAATCCTATCGAGGAGACACAAAAAATGTACCCCAGACATAAGAACTAAGCTGAAGCCTTGGGCAAATGCATGCCTTGTAGACTGTAGCCATATCAGATGGTTAAACATATTTCCTGCATCGACCTAGAAAACCTCAATATTTCGCTGCATTTTTGACAAAATCCAATATGGATGGATCCTTTCCACAGTTGGCTGTTTAGTGTCTCCTCTATGCAAGTGCCACTCATGGATACTGTTAACGGACGGGGGGTTATGCTTGGAACAGGGTTTTGAATCTGAGAACGAATATAGAAAGCTGGTGGTACTGTCATCATCGAAACAATCTTTTGGGAAAGAAATCATTGATAAAAATGAGGAAAAAAGAAAGGTGACAGAATGCAGCCTTGGGGGACACCATTATTTATTTTGTGAGTATCAGTTTGAAAGCCTTCGGAAGGGGTTCTTCGATACCAAATAGAGTGCTTGGTGTCGAACTCTTTTGAGATGTTGGTGTGGAACTTCACAACTGCTTTGAGTTACTTCAACTCTTTTTCTAAATAGCCGGAAGAACATTGCCAAGTTAAAAATAAGATATGAAAATAGTTGTGGAACGTAATTATTTTTGTATTCCATATTATTTACGGACTAGACACAAATGAATTATAACTTGTACCTAGTATATTATAAAAGTTATTAAATGTTAAAGTTAAGCTATTACCTCTCCCCCATTCAATTCGAAGTAATTTATAAAGTAATTGTATTAATTTCACACAACGTCTACACGTGTTATGTTTAATTTAGTGACAATTTATTTTCCACCCATTTCCTAACATTATTTGAGCATTTAAAAAGGAGATAAGATGAGTAAGTTAGACATCAGAAGGCTTTTAATTAACATTATGTACTTATGCCTATAGCTACTTGATACTATCATACTATTATGACATAAACCTACTAACTTAATTGCTTGTTTGAAACGAATAAATTAAAAGTAATGGACTCAAATATAAAGGTGTATGCACTAACTTATTTTTAGGACAAATTAGTATCACCTTTGAAGTATCTACATTATGTGTGTTCTCTAATTTATTTGAATAAAGTGAATTAAATGAAAACAGGATTATTTCAATTCAAGGAGAGTTTTTGAAGCTGTTATTTGTGAATCTCTTTTTTTTTTTGTCAAATCAGTTAGTGTGCCTAATTAACATGGATTTACGATAGACCGTTGTACTGTGCCGTTTTTGCTGACAAAAATGCTGAGAAATCTGCGTTTTAGTATGACTTCAACTTTATTTATTCAACAAATGTTTTTCAGCGTTGTTAAAATTTTGAAATACCCCAGGGCAGTTATTGCGGCCCTCTACTATTTACAAATTTTATTTATACAAACGATGTGACAATTTTTGAATTGAAATTCCGAATTCGGATAGCCAGATATCATTTCGTTTTTTTTTCTTCTATTTTTAGATAGTAAGAACACATGGATATTTCCAATAAATGTGTTGATGTGGGAATACTGTTCTGACGACTGAAGTGAAGCTGTAGTTTTCAGCAATTTTTTAACTCTTCTTTGGGCGTAGAGTGGCAACTAGGTCCTTTCATATCTCCTAGTTTATATTAGTGGTTTTTTTGCACCACATGATTTGCTGACATGTCAGAACTTTTGCTTAGCAACAGAAAATGACTTGTGTCTTTTCCATCACAATTTACAGATTTAAAGATTTTTACAGTAGAAAAATGTATTGTTTTTCCAACATACACGCAAAAATAATGAATGATTAAAAAAAAACATCAAGAAAATAATTGATGACAAGTCCCAGTGGAAATAACTATAAAGTGACTTCAGTGGAATAGTGTCGTTGAATGACGGCATTAATTATTAAGACTAAAAAGTTATTTCATTCGTGATGGGGTTGTTCAATCTAGCTTTCCTCATTTGTTATATATGCAGTTTGTCATTAAGTAAAGGTGCATTTGACACTTGGAAATAATCTTTGATAATTCCTCTGCATTTTATGATCTTAGAAATTAAAGACCTATTTTTGAATTTCAGCCCAAACACAAACGTATTTGAAGCAGTAGCGAAAAACAAATCTAATATTTTTTTAATTTTAACATGGATTTATAAATGGCAGATCAATACCCCACTTATGTACATTTAGTCAAAAATTACTTTACACAAGAGACTTTTAATTGTGTATACCAGTAACCACATTGTTCTCTTAGAAAACAATTGTGTTTCATTCCGTAATCATTTTGCTGGTTATCAGCTGTACATAAAAATTGACAATGTATAATTGAATGTAGTACAGAAATGTTCTGGTGTACCTAAGGACAGTCATCTTGGGCCACTCCTTTTTATACATTTTATAAATTTAGCTTGGCTTTGGTAAGCTGATTATCTGCAGATTTAGAGCAGCCTCTGCTAGATTATATGAAATTGAAGGGAAAAGAGACAAGGGAAGTTGCGAGGTAAATACGAACATCGACCAATACAACACCCTATGCTTGACTACATGACGGTTCTTTCTTGAAACAGAAAACTCATCGTCGAAAATTCAATTTATTTTTTTTCGAAGCAGGAACGGTAGAAGCAGTCCAATATTATCTTTTAGATAGAACTAACAAATAACAGTTTTCTGTAACCTTGACAATGTATTTATACAAAATCGCATGACGAACAAACTCACATTCGCAATTTTGAATAATTGTCCTTAAGTGGCGCCCAACAAACCAGATACAAAATTGGCTATTTCACTAGTTTTAAGAATGGGATTTAATATTTTAAGATTTTCTTTTTATATATTTCTGCTCGATTCGATAGGCAGTGTAACAAAAATCTTAATTTTGTTTTGGTATAAAGTTGGTGGTCCAAAAATTAAACAACAACACAAAAAAAAAATTATTTTAATTTGATGTTGTTGTCTGAATTATAGGACACCATTCACCGTCCGTTACAACTAATTTATAATTGATTTTCATGCATATGTATTTTGTTGTTGTCATTTTCATTTTAAGAAGCATATAATTTACACAGCCATATATTCAATGTTTTAAAATAAACTATCAATTTTCAACTTTATAGGTCAAAAAACAATGAGCACTGCCGCGTAGGCAGCAAACGATAGCTGCCGCGCGCATACACACATTCAAGTTTCCTTTTTCTTTTTTTGTTGAAAAAAATGTTTTCTGAAGGACATCCAAGCAACCAATTATATTAACAAGACACACAACACGAATGCATAGAAAGAGAATAGTGTCCTTTAGATACATATACATACTCGTACACACATATAAGAAGAATACAACAACAATCCTATAGAATTATGTACTTCAATGACAGAATTAACAACCAATATGATATTTATTCAACAACCTACGCACCGTCAAACATGGAAATCACCATTGAGAATACTGACAATACTGATGACACAACAGCCATTGCCTTAAACTCCACCGAAGACCTTACAGAGGATGTTGGCAACAAGAGGAAGTTCAAGCGACACCGGAACTCGATAGATAGTAGTTATTTGTCGGTGCCGTCATCAATACGTAAGGGCCGCCCACGTTCGACAATAGTTCGGCGACAGATTTCATCGAGTCCGGCCAAGACGGGCTTGCAAAGATTTGGTAATAAATTCCGTGCGAGACGTTCGAGTCAGGATTCGGGAATCGGAACTGCAGGTCGGGGGTTCGTTGCTGGGGTGAGTAGTTTTTGAATAATGTATTTATTTTGGTTCAAGGTAGTTTGTACCTTACCTATGTACATTTGTAGTGTTGCCCGGCCATTTCGGAGTGGGGCGGTGTTGGTGTTGGTTGTTATGGTTTGTTTTAAAGAGAAAAGGGGAAAGCCAGTGGAAAATTGGCATTCAGAAAATCCATCTATCAATATTGGTTTAGGGTGGAATTGACAAATGCTAACTTAGGCTGGTTCATGCAGTCAGTACTCTTTTAGAGGTTCGAAGGTTAAACTGTTTGTTTTTTAAATGTCAAATCAGAAAAGCAGCAATTTCGATAACTTTTAAAAAGTTTTTTTTTTTTGTTGGAACTGTGCATATATGGATATTTTTGAGCGTATGCTTGTTTAGAAAATGACGTTCTGATTTTTATTTTAACACGATAATATTGTTAAAAGACTTCCATTCTTCAAAATAATTTTTAAATATTTTTTGTGTTTCTCAGGAAATTCAATTCAGGGATGCCAATGCTAAACATCACAACAGTAGCGACAATATCTTTAATTTCATCAATGAATTCGATCCCAATGTTAAAGCCGAAATGTATAAAAGTTCAAACAATCACGCCAATAGTTCGATTGAAGCTCCCATTGGCAAGGATAAATTTGAATCATTACATAAATCGAACTCTCATACGATAAAGCTTCCTCCGTTTATGGAAGATGATAGCGAAAGAAGGTAAGTCTTCATCTTAACCAGTAGCATCTTCTCCAAATGTGGTATAAATTAAATCTTTCCAGCCCCACTCTTGCCTTTGGACCCAAGGTTGATGATGAAAACATCCCAGGGACTGCTATGCAGATTGGCCTTGAACTTGAACTGGATACAATGACTGGAGGTGATTCATCTTATTCCCGGCCCATTGCATCGACCCAATCCAATGTCATATCGGACAATCATGTGTTTAACAAACAACAATCGCCAAACGATAAGAACAAGAGTGCCTCATCTACCCTTGACAGTAGCGTTAACAGCTATTTCAACAGCAGGAAAACAAGCAAGAGAAACAGCAGCATAGACGAAAATGAGGAAAAGCGATTGAGCAAACAGGATAAGGAGGTAAGTTTTCGAAACAAAAGGAACAACTTTTAAGAGTTGCTAAGCATACCTTTTTTTTGAAGGGCCTTGATCCAGAGTCACTTATGTTCCGAGACGGACGTCGAAGGATTGACATGGTACTGGCTTGGGAAGAGGAAGACGAAGGTGTAATGACGGAGGCTGAGGCGAAGCGTCGAGATAACCGTCGGATATTTATGGAAAATCTTATCAAAGAAGGCCTTGAAGTTGAGTTAGAAGACAAGACACAATCGTTTAACGAAAAGACGTTTTTTCTGAAGATTAATTTGCCTTGGAGACTCGAGACGCGACTGGCTGAGGTTATGAACCTCAAATTGCCTGTGAAGAGATTTATTACAATAAGTGTAAAGGCATGGGTGAGTTTTGAATAGGAAAGCTTTTCATCGAAACTTTCCACCCACAATTTAAGGAGTTGTTAGCATAAATAATTTTGAGGAATGCTTGCCATCCTTAAAAGCTCTCAACTTTTTATTCACATAAGCAAATTTGCTTTAGTTTAAAAGGGTTTACCATGAGCTTTTAAAAAGCTCAGAAGCTCGTTTGAAAGTTTTTATAAAAACACTTAATTTTATGATCTTGATTTACAGGGCGAGGAAAACACGATTGCTCGAAGAATCCAGGCCTGGAAAAATATTTGGGCTCGCATGACAAAAGTGATACAACTTGAAAGCA
Organism: Platycheirus albimanus; assembly: GCA_916050605.2. Classification (NCBI taxonomy): domain Eukaryota; kingdom Metazoa; phylum Arthropoda; class Insecta; order Diptera; family Syrphidae; genus Platycheirus; species Platycheirus albimanus. The sequence goes on along the minus strand of OU696696.1, from coordinate 369,173,522 downwards.
CTGTCTTAGAGGGGGAAACAACGTATAAGGCATCAACTGCTGGAGGCAATCCCGAAGAACAGTGGGTTGAATTGAGAATATCTTTTGAACATTTATTGAAACACGAATTTCTTTCAGATTTATTGTGAAGGACCGGTGTACAGCATACACCAGCGCCCAACGAAGTCTAATGGTAATGCAAGTTCTGCTACGAACACGTTTTGACGATAGCGATCGAGTAGGAATCAGGCGGCTCCTCAACGACAAAACCTACTTAGCATGCTTTCCACTTCACGAAGGTCGCTATGACCGACCTCACTCAAGTGGAGTGATCTTTGATCGTCGAGTTCTTCACCAAAACTGGGCACATCCTTCGCAGTGGTACAAGAAGCAACCTCTTTGTCTAGTTCGAAAGTATTTCGGTGACAAGATTGCTTTATATTTTTGCTGGCTTGGTTTCTACACGGAGATGTTAGTGTACCCGGCGGTGGTGGGGACGCTTTGTTTTCTTTATGGGGTCGCTTCAATCGACTCCAAGGACAACATACCTAGCAAAGAAATCTGTGATCTCTCCGGGACGGGTAATTTAACCCTATGCCCGTTATGTGATAAAGCATGCAGCTACCAAAGACTGTCCGATTCGTGTTTGTTTGCGAAGATAACTTATCTTTTTGACAATCCTGCCACAGTTTTTTTCGCCATATTCATGTCCTTTTGGGGTAAGTTAGTTGCTTGATTTTTGTTATAGCTTAACAAGTAAATTTTTTGTTAAAATTTTCCATAGCGACAACTTTTCTAGAATTATGGAAACGTAAACAATCAGTTATCGTTTGGGAATGGGATCTTCACAACATCGAGTCGGATGAGGAGAATCGGCCAGAATTCGAAACGAGTGCAACGACATTTCGAATGAACCCGGTCACAAGGGAAAAGGAGCCATACATGTCGACTTCGAGTCGAGCACTGCGTTTTACAATCACCGGCAGTGCTGTTGCTTTCATGGTAACTTTAAAAAACAATTAACATAACCTCAAATCTTAAGTTTATTTTCTTTAATATTGTAGATCTGTATTGTGTTGGGAGCCGTTTTAGGAACGATCATATACCGTATATCGCTTGTCACCGTGATTTACGGTGGCGGGGGATTCGCAAAGAAACATGCCAAACTTTTTACCACCGTTACCGCTGCCCTTATCAATTTGGTTGTTATTATGATTTTAACGAAGGTATTTCTTTAAAAAAAAATATGTATCTTTTTTTTTGTTCTAATGACAATAAATTTTGCTTGACTAGATATACCACAAGATGGCGCTAAGACTAACACACATGGAAAATCCACGTACTCACACCGAATTCGAAGACTCGTACACTTTTAAGATATTCTTTTTCGAATTTATGAACTTTTACAGTTCGCTGATATATATAGCATTTTTTAAGGGAAGGTTTTTTGACTATCCTGGCGATGAGATTGCCCGACAAACCGAATTTTCTCGACTTAAAAATGATATTTGTGATCCAGTTGGTTGTTTGTCAGAATTGTGTATTCAGCTGGCGATTATTATGGTTGGCAAGCAATGTTGGAATAATTTCATGGAATATTTGTTTCCGAAATTTTACAATTGGTGGCGTCAGCGGAAGCATAAACATGAAACGAAAGATGAATCTCATTTGCATATGTCATGGGAGCAGGACTATCATATGCAGGATCCAGGACGACTTGCGTTGTTCGATGAGTATTTGGAAATGGGTAAATCACATGAACTCATTCCAAAGTAAAAGATGTTTGATTTACGTTTCCTTTTTTCTCCAGTTTTGCAGTACGGATTTGTTACACTCTTCGTCGCTGCCTTTCCATTGGCACCACTGTTTGCCCTTCTCAACAACGTAGCCGAAATTCGTCTAGATGCATACAAAATGGTCACCCAAGCTCGAAGGCCTTTAGCTGAACGAATAGAAGACATTGGAGCATGGTATGGAATTTTGCGGATCATCACATATACGGCTGTGGTATCAAATGCCTTCGTTATTGCCTACACAAGTGATTTCATTCCCCGAATGGTATATAAGTTCGTTTATTCTGAAACGAATACTCTGGCAGGATATATCGAACATTCTTTATCGATTTTCAATACCTCAGACTATAAGGAGGAGTGGGGAGCTACAAGTAGTGAACACGATCCAGATACCTGCCATTACAGGGGCTACCGGTAAGGAACAAACCTAAACCTCCCGAAAAACTCTACTGATATGGTTTGTATTTTTTGTGTTTCAGGAACGGGCCAAACGACAGGGATCCTTATGGCTTGAGTCCACACTATTGGCACGTTTTCGCGGCTCGACTGGCGTTTGTGGTAGTCTTTGAGGTTAGTTTTGAATTTCGTTTTTTTTTCGACTTAAAGTTATATTAAGTCTTTTCTTTCAGCATGTAGTATTTGTTGTAACTGGCGTGATGCAATTCATGATTCCCGATGTCCCAGCCGAAGTTAAGACTCAAATGCAACGCGAACAACTGTTGGCGAAGGAAGCGAAATTCCAACATGGCTTGAAAAAAGCCCAACAAGGCGACAATCATGACTTGCTGAATATATTCCGAGAAGCCAGTAGTCGAACTGGAACATCATCATTAGGTGGCCGAGGAAGCTGGGCCAGACGATTGAGTCGCATGAGTGATGGTCTAGATGCACATGTTGATGTTGCATCTAGGCCCCGAAGGTCTATGGAGTCAACTGTTTGGGAAGTTTCCTGACACGAGGAGGAAGACGAAACACCCGATGAAAGAAATGGAGTTTAGGACATATATATAAGTACATACGTAGAAAATAGATTTTTTGTTTTGATTATTTTATCTCAGTTAAAAGCAGTTTCATTAAAAAGTAGTTTGTAAATACATTAACATAAAATACATTTATACTATGAAAATGTTACATAATAAAAAAAACAATCATCACTAAAAGTACCTGCAAATCGAAAAAAAAAACAAGAGAACTTCTAATTTGTAAGGCTTTATTCAAAAATGTGCCTCATAGATGGCGCTAGGCTAGATTAGTGTTAGTTTTAATTAAAATCAATGTTTCGTTTTCTGTGGTTGCTTAGCAGTCTTTGGTTTCGCACGGAATATGTTTGTGTCTAAAACATTACAAGGACTCTCAGCTGCAGGCTGGATTGAACGTCCCCGACGTGTTTCGTTATCTTCCAGTAAATGAGGTGCCAACAGAAGAAACAGTTGCTGAAATGCAGTTAATTACATAGAAATACATTTTTATTTGGGGACCACTTCAAGATCTTATATACCTCAGTCCATGAAGGCAGACCACAACTTGAAAAGCAAAGCTCCCAATAAGGTAGCCCTAAATGAGCGATAGACATCCGCAGGTACTCGCTGAATGTTTCCGCCAAAAATTGCCATTTCATTTTGTTCAGTTCAAGAAGATAGATCCTGGGAAAGCTCATTCCACTTGTTTCGTAGACTAAGCATACCTTAAACATACAAAGAACACATGTACGCACCATCCACCAAAAGAATGTGTAAAAGATACCTTTGCAATATCGTTTACGCTATTGAGTTCAAAAATTTTACTTTTCGGCGTTAGCAATGGTCCCGAACCGGGCGCCAATGATGAATCCTTTGACATAGCTTCAGCTTGTTGATTTGTATACAAAGGTTCGATATTCTCTCGCAAGAGGGTTATTTGGAGAAGATGTGGGAAGTTTATACATCCAACCCGACGAATGTCATTAGCTTGATACGATACATTTTGAATTACCTAAGTTTTGTATTAAATAATTTACAAATGAACTTACGAGCATATTGATAACTCCAGTATAAAATAAATCCATCAGTTGAAAGGTAGAATTTTTTCATGTCTTCAGGAAGATACACACAATGCCTTTGTTCCCAGTTGAGAACTTGGGCTTTTTCACATGGTTGACGTTTTTCACAAGAAACATTGCAAATACGAGGAACAGTAGCTTAGATTATGAAGAAATCAGGACGGAATTTTATGTTATTTAATTTAAAAACAACTTACACAACGTTTTCATGAGACCGAGAGTTAAATTATCGTAGAATGCATCTTCTGGAAGTTGTTTTTGTGACATTTTTAAAAATAAAATATTTTAATTTTGTTAGAAAAAAAGGAGGTCAAACAATTTGTTCCTTCAAATTTTTTTTAAATTATTGATAGGTTGTTTATTTTGAGTTGCTACAAATAAAACGCTCAGTTACAGGTTACCATACCATCATGTTTTGAAACATGCGCAGAACAATAATTCTGGCTGGTTATCTACTTGAAATAAATGATTGCGAGAAATGTGCCTTGTAGTAAATGTTTTTTGTAGCATCTAGATTTTTGTGTTTGTTGGGTAAACTGCTAAATATGCCGTTTACTGTATTTGAAGTACAGTTCCTCTGCAGCGTAGCGCGATTTACCGCATACGATTGCATACGAATACGTGCAGTTTCCCCTTATGTAGTCTTGTCTTTCGACTGTTTTTTTACTTAAGCTTTTGCAGGCTTTATTTAAATCATTCTTGGTAGTAGTTTCCCACTAACAATGTTGACTATTTTGTTTTTTCCGGGTGAAAATAGTCTTTTAGTCTCCTGGTTGCTTTGATTATGTTATATTTTGGCTCGATAAGGGATTTTTTTACCCCTATATTAGCCAGACAGTGAGCCTCTGCGTTACCGTTGACAGCGACATTACCCTGGTATCTAAAAGTGAGTGACCAAAAGAGCTTAGAGCTTTAAGCGCAGCTGACTGTCTGACTGTCTGACATGACATTAGAAAAGTTTTAGCTCATCTTTAAAGTCTCTTCTTGTGCATTTTCCTGTCGCGTTGGCTTGTTTGAAGACGGCTATTTGGCATATCAGAGACCATAGTTCTTGGCAAAACAATTGGTCCAGTTGTCTCTTCCGAAGTTTTACTAAGCCTTGCTACTTAATTTACCTACATCATTCTTTCTTTCGCGCGTTTGTGAAGTTGGAGTCGAGTCGACTTGTACTGCTCTCTGCGCTGCAGCTGCTACTTCACATTGTAGCCGTGCAATACGATTTACGTACTTTGACATTGCTACATACTACTGCTGCAGCTACACCATTGTGCTCAGCCACTTAACAATCTTATGATGTTTAATTCAGCTCCGCTTTGTAGAGTAATTGGTTCAAATTAATGCATGATGCATTGTATATAAGTTAGGTTAGGTATACAATGTTTATCTGTAACCCGGACGCCACATATAACAGCTACTGGCAAGACAGTTGCCATACATTCCGATTTTCCACTTACACAGACAAACTTCCAGCCAACTGGAAGACAGATGGGTCTCTGACAATTAATACATGTAGTAACTTGCTTGCCAGTAGCTGACATATGACGCGTCAGGTCAAAGCATAAACATGCAAGTCGTGCGTTCGTTTTCTAACCAAAATCCACTTTTGTTAACAATAGTCAACAAAAAGGAATTCCTTTAATTTATAGGGTTTTCACATCGAGCCCCGAAAACCCTGTTTTCAGCTAAAAGTTTACGAAAACCTGAAAATCATTCACACCGGACTTTTCAAGTTTTCGTTTGACATTTCCCTTCATTTTTACAACAACAGACTATCAAATTTTGAAATTAAAATATTTTCGGCTGCTATGATTGATATTTTTTTTTGACGTTTATGCGCTTTTTAGGCGTGTTCGGAAAGAATCACAACAAACTTAGGTGTGTTCTGAAAGAATCACAACAAACTTATGTGTTTGCTTTGTATTTCAACAAGTTTTCGACAGGTTTTATATAAAACTAGTTGTTTTCGAAAACTTGTGTTTAGCAAAAATGTATGGTAAAACTTGTGTTTTCGTTCAGGTTTTGGGGGTTTTCAACGAAAACCGTGTTTTCAGCTCGGTGTGAAAACCCTATTAAAATTAGTTACGATTTGTGACTATATGACGTCATAAAGGGGTTCCTGAACTCACTTTAAAGTGCCAAATAGTTACGATTTGTTACTACTTCCAACTCACCTCCATGATATGAGTTGAGATTGTTGATCTGTCAAATTGGACGTTTGTATTAAACAATTCAGTTTTTATTAAATAAGACTTGTTTCGTCACAATAGTGTGGAAACAGAATATGACAGCGCAGATATCATACGATTTGACATGTGTTTAGATCTGAAATATTTTTTTAGGATTGAATGTAAAACCATCATACATTCCTTTACACTTTTTAGATAGTGTGGAACTACCTTTAACAAATTATAACAACGTATCGTGTATAAAAACCCAAGTAATCCTATCAATGACACTTCAACAAATTTTTATTGACGTTACACTACAATGGTTACACCAATAATGATTGACTATGGTTAAAAAAAACCTTACAACGAACTGTCACTCTTCCATTCATAAGTGGGCATTTTGCAAAGAAAAGCATTATAATATTCGTTGTTAAAGTACTGTCGCACTTAAACTGACGGATAAATTAACACAATGTGTGTCATGCTTAAAATCTAGTGTGGAAATCCATTCATCGTCTTAAATTAATCAACTTGGCATCACTGGTTGACATTTCAACACAAGGCGAAGACACTTCACTGACAGTTCTCATTTCTTTTTTGGTCATCGTTCTGCCCCGATTAGTCACGAATTTCAATAAAATTTAGATTTTGTTTAATTTTAAACAAAGTTACGGCAATATTTGTAAATTTTTTTATCAAATCAATTAGAATTTAGTGTGCTAGAGTTAAAACTCATAAAATATCAGCAAAATGCAGGTGAGGAAGCACCAAATTGACTATTTTTTCATCCGCCCCATCAGAAATGACCATATATGGGCATCAAAATATTTGAACGAGATTAAAAATTTCCATTTCTAGGATCCAAATGAAGACACCGAATGGAATGATGTTCTCCGCGCCAAAGGAATACTTCCACCCAAACAAAAAGAAGCCGAAATCACCGAAGATCAAATCGTGTCAATGTTAGAGAATGCCATCGAGAAGCGAACGGGTGGTGAATCGCAGAAGAAAATCGAAGACATGAACATGGACGAGTTGGACGAACTTGAAGACTCTGAAGATGAAAGTGTGTTGGAAGAATATAGACGCAAGCGAATTGCTGAAATGCGCGCATTCTCTGAAAAGGCCAAATTTGGTTCGGTGAGAGAAATCTCTGGACAAGATTATGTGAACGAAGTGACCAAGGCTGGAGAAGGAATCTTTGTTGTGCTCCATTTATATGCAAATGGTGTGCCACTCTGTTCATTGATACACCACCACATGCAACAGCTGGCTATGAAATTCCCACAGACTAAGTTTCTGCGCTCGATAGCAACAACCTGCATACCAAACTTCCCAGAAAAAAATCTGCCAACTATATTTGTCTACTACGAAGGACAAATGCGGAAACAATTTATTGGTGCTTTGGAATTACGTGGCGAGAAATTAACCACAGATGAACTGGAGTTCATGCTAGGTCAATGTGGAGCAATTCCAACGGAAATCAAAGAGGATCCCAAGCCACAGATTCGAGACAAAATGCTGAGTGACCTGGAATCAGTTGACTTCTATTGATTGTGATGTACACTGGGGGAAGTGGGATTCATGTTATTTAGAGTTAAAATATTTATTTTTGTGTTCGAATGGACTTTTGTATTCAAATAAAACTTTTTTTTTAATGGAACTGGCGATTCCGTGAAAAGATGAAATCGATATCGTTGCTATTTTAATTTATGAATCTCAAGAACAAGGGACTAAACATTAGAAAGCGTCATGATAAAAAAGCTACGTCGATACTCTAAAATCCTTCTTATAAGATTAAGAAATCTTCGGCAAACCAGCATGTGAAGTGAAATCAGGGTGACATAGTGGATCCACTATCTTGTATGTGGGACTCAACACGCTCAAAGTCTAGGTTTAATCGCTGATCTAATGAATCATGCGATGAAGTGACAAGGGTCCCAAGAGTAAATCTATCACGACGCAGTGCTTTCCTTGCTATTTTTTTCTATGGGGTAACAACTAGAAGAAGAATCCTAGGGTATTACTTGATAAATATGTGGAGTGTGGAGGAAAATATCGAATGAAGAAGTTTTAGAGCTATACAGCGACGTTAATCTAGACATACAAACAAAAAGGCACAAGCTCTCCGAGGTTTTCGATATTGAGGCACATTAAAAACACAGCTTAGGAAGACCCAACCTATACCGAAAAAGTTTAGAGCGACTGAATTAACTTGGCTTGTGTAGTTGAAGCGAAAAGCTAGTAACTGGAAAGGTTTAAGGTGAATCTTTGCTGAGACCTTGATTCGTAATGTCCTGGTGAGACTACCACTAAACTATCAGCTTGTTTATGCTGTTACCGTGCGCTCCTGCTTCTTTACCAAGCTTCAATGCAGTCCAGTAACGATTTTTATCCCCCATTAAGTTAGGTAGCCCTATCACCATTCCTTTTTTAGGCCTAACACCTAACAAAAATGAAGCAAAATAGTAGTATATCAACTTCGATTAGCTGCTTGCAGATACAAATATGTAAATGTTTTTTAAATTTAATTTAGGACATAGTTTCGATGGCCACGAAACATAACCAAATTAAGGACAATTTATAAGCCGCAGCCTCCTAAAGAGTAGATAACATGACCAGACAAATGCCTCGAAAGTTTGAGCAGTTCTCCAGAAATGTTTAAATAAATATTTTTAATGTTTTTTTTTTAGGAATTGTGTGTCAAAAAATAGTTTCAAAGAACATACAAACATATGTAAGTGAAAAGTATAATAAAGTAAATTTAAATATAAGGTTATTTACGCAAAAAAATTAAATAGGAGCTTACCTAAACATTTTCCATTTTCTGTGGAAACGTTGAAAATACATAATGCTTGCTGCTTAGCTACAGCTACAGATCTCCTCAATAACTTCACTTTTATCGATTTATAATAAAAAAAATAAGGAATAACCAACAACTGCTTGCTTTAGAATTTAGATCATTGCAAGAATTTCACTTTTTTAAATTGAAATAAAAAAAACACCAACAACCGAAACCGGAAGGGAGATTTGATAAACCGACCACGACACCATCATAATTTTCATATTTCAAAATGATTTCACCATTGCTTCTAAATAAACCGCCCGTTTCAATTTTAATCTCACCTTCACCACTACCGTTTCTCGTGCGGGGATACATATTATACATCACTAAGCAAAATAATGTGAACTTTAAAACACACATTTGTGCTATTAAATCGACCTTTTCTTTGCAAAAAACTATCGCGAAACATTGAAAGCACTTTTAAATTTATAAATTTACTATTTTTAATAATTATATCGCCCGGAATTTATCAATAACATATTTTATTTAAGCCACACTTCACCACCGAACGTTTTTCATGAAATTCACCGACGAACTGAAACTGAACAGAAGAACACAGAAGACGAAGAGCAGAAAGATGATCGGTGCAGTTTGTTTGCTAATTTTTTTCTACCCACTAGTGTTTGTATGTGTGTGTGTGTTTGGATTTTAGGTTGTGCATCGGCTAAATAGAAATGTATGATACTTTTAGTGGCAAGGGTTTGAGTTTAAAATAAAAGTAGACGACGAAATGGGGAATGGGAGTTGGCGTGGTTGGGATATTTTTTTTTGTAATGCTTTTAGGCATAGGATGGAGATTCGTAAGAGGCATTTAAAGGCATTTTTTTTAAAGTGAAAATCTTTAGTTTGTATATAAAATTAATAAACTTGATTAATGTACAGGTTTTTTTAATAGGAAACATTTGATATTCAAGTGTTAAATAAAGGGAAATAGTGGTTTAAAAATATCCCTTTTAATTTAATTGACACATATATGAAGTCTGTTTGATGTTCCCTGTACCAGTGCGTGCTGGGGAATGTCAGTGCATTTCATTCAACTGTCAAAAAACTGCATAGTTGCTCGGTTTTTGATTTAACATCGAACATCCCAGTCCCAGTGCAACATATTCAATTTTTTGACAATTCTATCGTATATGAACTTAGTTTTTATATGTAAGCAGTGTAAAATAAATAAAAGTTAATTAAATGCCAAACGAAAACATACTACTAAACAAGCTACTGCAGGGGTGAATCTGAATATGATTTTATTCTCTGTAATTCAGATAGTGAGGATGAGAATTTGGTAGTATAATAAATAAATTACAAAATAATCTACAAAATATTTTATATTTACCAGAAAGAGTACACCAAACATTCAAGATATATACTTATTTCTTCTCTGAAATTGAACTTCTGCCAACAGCTGATTTAAATTTGACAGCTCTGTATTTTTACGACCCCAAGTAAAAAAATGGGGCGCGTTAGAGTGCATTCAATGCGCGCCCCCGAGTTTACATCGCCCCAGTGTCGACATCAAACAGACCTATGGACACATCCAAAAGCTAAAATTGTGTCCATTTCGAAGCAAACGTCAACAATTAGCCAGGGGGGGATTATATTAAGCAAGCATTTTAACAAAATTCAACTTGACATTGAAAATTGTAAGATCAGGCGGTCGGTAGATTTTTGCTAGAAATATCATCTTATGCATCAGGCTTTGAAAAACCTTTTTCACGATCACCTTTTAAAGTCAGAAGTGTGAAACAAAAAAAGAAAATAAACAAAAATGAAATAAACAAATGAAGCTGCGATTATTTTGGCTGTGTTTATGTATGTAATGTATATGTATTAGAAAGTAGTGAAGATGAAGAATTCCAAACAAATTCCGTAGTGTTTGGACAAAGGATTGGGTGGCTCGTCGTCAGCAAGATGGATGTAACCTTGACTCCACTCATGTCTGCTACTGGCAATCAAGTTACTACGTGTATTAATTGCCAGCTACCTGTGTTGCAACTGTCCTTCTAGTAACTGGCATGTGTGGCGTCCGGGTAATGCAAAGTTGCTCGTCGAATTGCGAGCTGAGGAGCCAAAATTGTATTGTAAGTTTTTGCGCATGGATTCTGAGCAATTCGATAATCTTCTAGCTTTGGCGACTTCACTTATCCAAAAGCATAAAACGAATATGCGCGCGAGCATTTTATCGGGTTGAGCGGTTTGTATTGACTATACGATACTTCGCTACCGGCGAATTATTTCGGGCAATGCAAAATGTGTTCTGCATTATCCGCATTCCTGCGTCAACAATCTCGTTCGTCATTCTAGATTTTTTTGGATGCCATCAACGAAGTGCTGCTCGTGGGCAAATATCATATTAATCATTGATTAGCAAGGTAGCGCTAAATAATTCTTTTTCACATCGAACACATCGCCATTTCATAGCACACCTGACAATTTTTTAATGAACCTGACAATGACCTATTACAAAATAAAACTTATATTCTTTTACTTTTAAATCGCCACTTCTATCTCTATAAATACCAGGTATACAATAGCGGTTCAGCACTGAACCTCGCTTTTAAATTCTTTATCCGTGGGTCAACTTTATTTAATCCATCAAAAACGGTGGGTTAACTCTTCAACCACCGTCTTAACTCTAATTATGTACACAGGAACCGAAGTAAATTGTTTTTAAATTTTAAACGGAGGATAAACCATGATTGTACAACTGGCGCTAAATCAAACTGTCCCGTTTCAGTTTGAGATGTCCCATTTATACTGATGAAAAGGTTCTCGAAGAATCTAATACTCGAACCATTCAGAAGATTCAAGATGCTTTTAAAGCTTTGCAGAACATTCAAATATCATAATGCTCAAGTAAAGTATTGGCCGAACAGAATTATTACAGCATAATAACTGTAGTATAATCTTAGGCGAATTATGACGAAAGACAAAAAAACATTCATATGACAATATATCCAACAAGGTCAATCAATAAAATCTATTGCTTTGAAGGTAATGCAAGCTTTATGACAAAATAATTGTTTTAGATAATTTAAAAATTTCTTAACAGGTACGTACTCACGTTAATGATTGCCTGTTCATGTTTCTTCTCTTGACTAATAAATATTCCATATTCTAATTACTTTATGCTCGATGTTTAGCTTCAGATCGCCTCAGTAGCTTCACTTTTATCGAATTATATTAAAAAAGGAATAACCAGCAACTGCTTGCCTTTTAATCATTGCAATAACTTTCTTTTCTTATATTAAATTTATAAAAAAAACATGGTTGTCTGTAAAGTCGGTTTACGGACGATAATTTTACGTGATAACCAGTTCACAAAACAATTCATGTGCATAGGTATCTCTCCAACCACCAACCACCCAACCTACCTACAAGCACCCACCATTTTTTAATTTTTTCATCTCTTGAAGGCCAACCTTCCACCCACACATACATCAACAAACCAACAGCCCACCATTTTTGAACATTTTTTCCTCCTCCTCCACACAGTAAATCCCCCTTCCTAACCACTACCAATCACCCACACCAACTACAACCAACCACCCACTATTTTTGACAATTCCACCCCCCCCCCCCGCCCCTAAACCAAATTCAACCACCCACTCCACCTACAACCACCTGCTACTCACCCATCACTTTTGACAATTCCCCCCCCCCAAACCACTGCACCACCAACCACCCACAACAACTATTTTTGTTAATTCCTTCCACTACTCCCCCCCCCCCCAATCCCAACTACCCATTCCAATACAACCACTGGCCACTCACCCACAAATTTTAACATTCCCCCCCAACACCAAATCACCCCCCAACATTACCAACCACCCATCCCACCTACAGCCACCAACCAACCACCCAAAGTTTTTGACAATTCCCCCTACACCTCATCACCCTCCCTCCTCCCCCTTCACCACCACCGCTAACTGCCCACCCCACCTACAACAGCCAATCAACCACCCACCATTTGTGACATTTTTTGTTCACCCCTTAACCCAAACACTAACCTAACAATAAAGCCAGCCCTTTCTAAATACCACCAATCACCCACCCACTATTTTTGAAAATTCCCCCATGCACCAAATTCAACCACCTACTCCCATTACAACCACCTGCTACCCCCACCCCCTCCCCAGTACAACTATTTTTGACAATTCCCTTCACTATACCCTCAACACAAATCCAACCACCCATAACAGCTACAATCAAATATCCCAACCACCAAAACTGCCAACCAATCAACCCACCTACAACCGCCAACCAACCACCCACCATATTTGACCATTCACCCCCCCCCCAACCTTACCAAATCCCCCCAACTCCAAACACCCATCCCACCTACAGCCACCAAGGAACCAACCATTAGCTTTGACAATATTTATCTCACCACCCAAACCAGCTACAACCACCCACCGTTTTTGACAATATTTCCTCTTCCCGACACTACCCCTCCACTACCTCCCCCCCTTGCCAACACACACTCCCACCACAACCAACCAACCACCCAACACCCTCCCCTCCAACTTTATCAACTCTCTAGGCTATGAAAGCAGCAAGGTAACGTGACTGTGACTGTGACTGTGACATTTTTCTGTGTGTGCTGCCGATATATTCCAAATCGATTTATTAGACGTTATCACGTCAAAAATAACACTATAAACGGACCCGGAAACGAGATTTGATAAACCGATCACGATCACAATTTTCATAATTTCTAAATGATTTCACCCTTGCTGTAAACTAAACCGCCACCACTCACCTTCACCTCTACTGTTTCTCGCGAGGGGATGCATCATTGAACAAGAGAATGTGAGCTATAAAACTCGAATTTGCGCTATCAAATCGAAATAACTATCACAAAACATTGAAAACACTTTAAAATTAACTATTTTCTAACAATACTCATAATATCGCCCGGAATCTATCAATAAAATATTATTTTTAAACCGCACTACCGAAACGTCTTGAAGGAAATTCACTGCCGAACTAAACACGATATTCATTTTACCACAGTGCATCTAGAATGAAAGTAGTGCTCATCAGGGTAAAAGGGGAAACTCCAATTTTTAGGAAATTCCTACGTGCCATGGTTTTAATGTGAAACATTAAATATATATAACTAACATTTTATTTTTTCTTATTTAAACGAAATATGGATGTTAAATAAAAAAACAGTTAAAAAAAAGAATTAGAGTTTTTCAAATGAAATAATGTAGAGCAATTCGATTAAAAAAACAACATGGCGCTTCTTTCATTGAAATGTCGAAGACAATGTTAAATTTAAAATTTAAAATGTAGGTACATTATTTTTACAAAAAGACTTTTCCATCATAATCGACAAGTTTAAGAAGAATATAGATTATATTAATCTATTCTCCTAACTTTTGTCGCGCAAGCAACGAACCTCCTGTCTTGGAAGCACCAAGTTAAAGTTATTAACTAATTCCTGGGGTTTTATCTTGAGCTGGGGCACTATCATCCCAATCAGGTTATGCGGTATTCCGATCGGCATTCTTCGGCATTATTTGAAATAAAATCTATTATGTTGTTGAAACAATGACCCATAAGGAGTGCAAATGAGCTCTGGTCAATAACTTCCCACTGTTACGCAAAGATATCGGTTATTGCCTCTAGTGGGCAGTTATTGCACATTTCAGAAAAGCCAAAATACCAAAAGAACGTCGAACTCCATAGAAATGAACCGCCAATTTTTGATTCTGCACGTGCATTTATATCCGATTATACGGAAATAATTGCATTTTAAAACTCAATGGCCTTTGGTTATCTTGGCCCGAGACAATGATATGCTTCTCATCCTATCAATTGACTATTTAAAATCCAAAAATCAATTAAACGTGCTAACGTTATTGTGCAACTGATAACGCACAAACGAAATTCGAAGATAATTTGACGGTAGGTGCCTACTGATAAAAATTAAGAAAAAGAAATTCAACATGAAGATTAATATAAAAACTTCAAGAAGGTGATCGAAAAGCACAGAACCTGGAGAAAGTTCCGGGATAAAGTATCCCAGTGAAGAAAAAGTTCGCCCAAAATATTTTTGTACTAAAAGTGATGTTTTAAGTTGGTGAAGAAATGTATTTAAATTTTATTGTACACACTTTGTGTGTAGTCTTTTGTGTCAAAGGAATAACCGCAACAACCATACTTCAAGTAAGTTGAAGAAAATTTAAATAAAAAAAAATTAACCTTTTTTTTTTTAACTATTTAAGGATAGCAAATACGAGGTAAGGTATAGGTTGCCAAGTTTTGCCAGATGTACTGCCGATCCACGCCCACATCCGACTAAATGTGATTCTTATATTATTTGTCAAAATGGGGAAGAGGCTGTTGTGAAATGCGACCCAGGATCTTATTTTAATAAGATTAAGATGCGTTGCATGGAAGATATCCTTGATGTGTGTACTCCATCACCTCCATCACCATCATCAGATCCTTGTTCATCTCTGCCCACAGGAGCAAGCTACGCTAATCCAAAAAATTGTAAATCATTCTTTATGTGTGTGGGTGGAACACCAATTGAGATATATTGTAAGCCGAATTATAAGTACGACCCGCATCAAAAATGTTGTTCAAAAGACTACACAGATTGTGAACAATTAAAAACAACGTTGAAGCCAACGAAATCAACAAGAAAATCAACAAAGAAACCAACAAGTACCCCGTTAACAACTAAACACCCTACAAAGCCAACCACGAGCACCGCCAAACCTACCACACGGAAATCGACATCAAAAAGGTCAACAACTTCTATTTCGACGAATTCAAAGTCAACCAAAAATTCAACAACACAGAAGTCGACAACAAGATATTCAACGACCTCTACTTCGAGGACTACGTCCACAAAAAAACCAACAACACGGAAGTCAACAACTAGATGTTCTACAATTTTAACTTCGCCGAGGTCAACATCGACGAAAAAGCCAACAACACAGAAGTCAACAACACGCAAGCCATCAATAGGTACAACTTCTACGATTTCTAAGACACCAACAAGACCAACAGGAACTACCTTCACGACAAAAACAACAACCACACCAAACACGTCTAGTGGGAATACCACTAGACCTACTCGCTCTACTCTGCCCACGTCGACCACAACGATTTGGTCAACAATATCCACAAGGTCAAGTACATCCAACGGAAATTCAAGCACAACTCCAAAAGGACCGACAACAATATCAACCACTACGGTTATAATAACATCAAAAGAACCAACCACGGAATCAACGACATCCAAAAAGCCAACAACAGAATCGACAAAGCAACCAAGCACTCCGAAATCAAATTCAACCACATCAGTAAAGACAACATCATCAACCACCAATACAACCTACACAACTTTGAGCTCTATGCGTCCTAGCACATCAACGGTTTCACCAACTACCAGAAAACCTAGTTCAACCACGAAAGCTAGTTTGACAACTTTCAGTTCACCAATAACAAATGCAACTTCCACAACCTCGACCTCAACTCGCACAGGCACACCAACAGTTACACGAACTACCAAACTAATTTCAACCACAAAGACTACTTCAATAACTTCGAGCTCTACTCATCCAAGCACTCCAACAGGTAGTAACCCAGTAACAAATGCAACTTCGACTTTGAGCTCAACTCGTCCAAGCACACCAACAACTTCAACTACTAGAATATCAAGTTCACCCAGCACGAAAGCAACGCCGACAACTTTGAGTTCTACTCGTCCAAGCACACCAACTACTTCCAGGAAACCAAGTTCGACTACAAATCGTATTTCGACAACTTTGAGCACTACTTCTCCAAACACAACTTCGAAGAAACCAAGTTCGACCACAGAACGACCTAAAACAACTCCTGTTGTTATAACATCAGAGGAACCTATCACTGACGAGCCGACAACATCTGAGGAGCCAACTACGGTAACAACAAAAAGACCAAGCACTCCTACGACCAGTTCAACAACGCCGGTGAAGCCAACATCGTCAACCAAGAGAACGAACACAACAGTATCGGTTTCAACATCACGACGATCAACCACAAAGACGACAAAGCGTTATCCGACAACCAATAAAACCACGACAAAAATGCCACCATGTGACATAAAAACTTCGACGACGATGAATTCAACTCTCCCCAGCACACCAACTACCAAATCAAGTGGGAATACCACAAGACCTACTCGCCCTACTCTGCCCACGTCGACCACAACGATTTGGTCAACACTACCCACAAGGTCAAGTACATATAACGGAAATTCAAGCACAACTCCAAAAGGACCGACAACAATATTAACCACTACGGTTATAATAACATCAAAAGAACCAACCACGGAATCAACGACATCCAAAAAGCCAACAACAGAATCGACAAAGCAACCAAGCACTCCGAAATCAAATTCAACCACATCAGTAAAGACAACATCATCAACCACCAATACAACCTACACAACTTTGAGCTCTATGCGTCCTAGCACATCAACGGTTTCACCAACTACCAGAAAACCTAGTTCAACCACGAAAGCTAGTTTGACAACTTTCAGTTCACCAATAACAAATGCAACTTCCACAACCTCGACCTCAACTCGCACAGGCACACCAACAGTTACACGAACTACCAAACTAATTTCAACCACAAAGACTACTTCAATAACTTCGAGCTCTACTCATCCAAGCACTCCAACAGGTAGTAACCCAGTAACAAATGCAACTTCGACTTTGAGCTCAACTCGTCCAAGCACACCAACAACTTCAACTACTAGAATATCAAGTTCACCCAGCACGAAAGCAACGCCGACAACTTTGAGTTCTACTCGTCCAAGCACACCAACTACTTCCAGGAAACCAAGTTCGACTACAAATCGTATTTCGACAACTTTGAGCACTACTTCTCCAAACACAACTTCGAAGAAACCAAGTTCGACCACAGAACGACCTAAAACAACTCCTGTTGTTATAACATCAGAGGAACCTATCACTGACGAGCCGACAACATCTGAGGAGCCAACTACGGTAACAACAAAAAGACCAAGCACTCCTACGACCAGTTCAACAACGCCGGTGAAGCCAACATCGTCAACCAAAAGAACGAACACAACAGTATCGGTTTCAACATCACGACGATCAACCACAAAGACGACAAAGCGTTATCCGACAACCAATAAAACCACGACAAAAATGCCACCATGTGACATAAAAACTTCGACGACGATGAATTCAACTCTCCCCAGCACACCAACTACCAAATCAAGTGGGAATACCACAAGACCTACTCGCCCTACTCTGCCCACGTCGACCACAACGATTTGGTCAACACTACCCACAAGGTCAAGTACATATAACGGAAATTCAAGCACAACTCCAAAAGGACCGACAACAATATTAACCACTACGGTTATAATAACATCAAAAGAACCAACCACGGAATCAACGACATCCAAAAAGCCAACAACAGAATCGACAAAGCAACCAAGCACTCCGAAATCAAATTCAACCACATCAGTAAAGACAACATCATCAACCACCAATACAACCTACACAACTTTGAGCTCTATGCGTCCTAGCACATCAACGGTTTCACCAACTACCAGAAAACCTAGTTCAACCACGAAAGCTAGTTTGACAACTTTCAGTTCACCAATAACAAATGCAACTTCCACAACCTCGACCTCAACTCGCACAGGCACACCAACAGTTACACGAACTACCAAACTAATTTCAACCACAAAGACTACTTCAATAACTTCGAGCTCTACTCATCCAAGCACTCCAACAGGTAGTAACCCAGTAACAAATGCAACTTCGACTTTGAGCTCAACTCGTCCAAGCACACCAACAACTTCAACTACTAGAATATCAAGTTCACCCAGCACGAAAGCAACGCCGACAACTTTGAGTTCTACTCGTCCAAGCACACCAACTACTTCCAGGAAACCAAGTTCGACTACAAATCGTATTTCGACAACTTTGAGCACTACTTCTCCAAACACAACTTCGAAGAAACCAAGTTCGACCACAGAACGACCTAAAACAACTCCTGTTGTTATAACATCAGAGGAACCTATCACTGACGAGCCGACAACATCTGAGGAGCCAACTACGGTAACAACAAAAAGACCAAGCACTCCTACGACCAGTTCAACAACGCCGGTGAAGCCAACATCGTCAACCAAGAGAACGAACACAACAGTATCGGTTTCAACATCACGACGATCAACCACAAAGACGACAAAGCGTTATCCGACAACCAATAAAACCACGACAAAAATGCCACCATGTGACATAAAAACTTCGACGACGATGAATTCAACTCTCCCCAGCACACCAACTACCAAATCAAGTGGGAATACCACAAGACCTACTCGCCCTACTCTGCCCACGTCGACCACAACGATTTGGTCAACACTACCCACAAGGTCAAGTACATATAACGGAAATTCAAGCACAACTCCAAAAGGACCGACAACAATATTAACCACTACGGTTATAATAACATCAAAAGAACCAACCACGGAATCAACGACATCCAAAAAGCCAACAACAGAATCGACAAAGCAACCAAGCACTCCGAAATCAAATTCAACCACATCAGTAAAGACAACATCATCAACCACCAATACAACCTACACAACTTTGAGCTCTATGCGTCCTAGCACATCAACGGTTTCACCAACTACCAGAAAACCTAGTTCAACCACGAAAGCTAGTTTGACAACTTTCAGTTCACCAATAACAAATGCAACTTCCACAACCTCGACCTCAACTCGCACAGGCACACCAACAGTTACACGAACTACCAAACTAATTTCAACCACAAAGACTACTTCAATAACTTCGAGCTCTACTCATCCAAGCACTCCAACAGGTAGTAACCCAGTAACAAATGCAACTTCGACTTTGAGCTCAACTCGTCCAAGCACACCAACAACTTCAACTACTAGAATATCAAGTTCACCCAGCACGAAAGCAACGCCGACAACTTTGAGTTCTACTCGTCCAAGCACACCAACTACTTCCAGGAAACCAAGTTCGACTACAAATCGTATTTCGACAACTTTGAGCACTACTTCTCCAAACACAACTTCGAAGAAACCAAGTTCGACCACAGAACGACCTAAAACAACTCCTGTTGTTATAACATCAGAGGAACCTATCACTGACGAGCCGACAACATCTGAGGAGCCAACTACGGTAACAACAAAAAGACCAAGCACTCCTACGACCAGTTCAACAACGCCGGTGAAGCCAACATCGTCAACCAAAAGAACGAACACAACAGTATCGGTTTCAACATCACGACGATCAACCACAAAGACGACAAAGCGTTATCCGACAACCAATAAAACCACGACAAAAATGCCACCATGTGACATAAAAACTTCGACGACGATGAATTCAACTCTCCCCAGCACACCAACTACCAAATCAAGTGGGAATACCACAAGACCTACTCGCCCTACTCTGCCCACGTCGACCACAACGATTTGGTCAACACTACCCACAAGGTCAAGTACATATAACGGAAATTCAAGCACAACTCCAAAAGGACCGACAACAATATTAACCACTACGGTTATAATAACATCAAAAGAACCAACCACGGAATCAACGACATCCAAAAAGCCAACAACAGAATCGACAAAGCAACCAAGCACTCCGAAATCAAATTCAACCACATCAGTAAAGACAACATCATCAACCACCAATACAACCTACACAACTTTGAGCTCTATGCGTCCTAGCACATCAACGGTTTCACCAACTACCAGAAAACCTAGTTCAACCACGAAAGCTAGTTTGACAACTTTCAGTTCACCAATAACAAATGCAACTTCCACAACCTCGACCTCAACTCGCACAGGCACACCAACAGTTACACGAACTACCAAACTAATTTCAACCACAAAGACTACTTCAATAACTTCGAGCTCTACTCATCCAAGCACTCCAACAGGTAGTAACCCAGTAACAAATGCAACTTCGACTTTGAGCTCAACTCGTCCAAGCACACCAACAACTTCAACTACTAGAATATCAAGTTCACCCAGCACGAAAGCAACGCCGACAACTTTGAGTTCTACTCGTCCAAGCACACCAACTACTTCCAGGAAACCAAGTTCGACTACAAATCGTATTTCGACAACTTTGAGCACTACTTCTCCAAACACAACTTCGAAGAAACCAAGTTCGACCACAGAACGACCTAAAACAACTCCTGTTGTTATAACATCAGAGGAACCTATCACTGACGAGCCGACAACATCTGAGGAGCCAACTACGGTAACAACAAAAAGACCAAGCACTCCTACGACCAGTTCAACAACGCCGGTGAAGCCAACATCGTCAACCAAAAGAACGAACACAACAGTATCGGTTTCAACATCACGACGATCAACCACAAAGACGACAAAGCGTTATCCGACAACCAATAAAACCACGACAAAAATGCCACCATGTGACATAAAAACTTCGACGACGATGAATTCAACTCTCCCCAGCACACCAACTACCAAATCAAGTGGGAATACCACAAGACCTACTCGCCCTACTCTGCCCACGTCGACCACAACGATTTGGTCAACACTACCCACAAGGTCAAGTACATATAACGGAAATTCAAGCACAACTCCAAAAGGACCGACAACAATATTAACCACTACGGTTATAATAACATCAAAAGAACCAACCACGGAATCAACGACATCCAAAAAGCCAACAACAGAATCGACAAAGCAACCAAGCACTCCGAAATCAAATTCAACCACATCAGTAAAGACAACATCATCAACCACCAATACAACCTACACAACTTTGAGCTCTATGCGTCCTAGCACATCAACGGTTTCACCAACTACCAGAAAACCTAGTTCAACCACGAAAGCTAGTTTGACAACTTTCAGTTCACCAATAACAAATGCAACTTCCACAACCTCGACCTCAACTCGCACAGGCACACCAACAGTTACACGAACTACCAAACTAATTTCAACCACAAAGACTACTTCAATAACTTCGAGCTCTACTCATCCAAGCACTCCAACAGGTAGTAACCCAGTAACAAATGCAACTTCGACTTTGAGCTCAACTCGTCCAAGCACACCAACAACTTCAACTACTAGAATATCAAGTTCACCCAGCACGAAAGCAACGCCGACAACTTTGAGTTCTACTCGTCCAAGCACACCAACTACTTCCAGGAAACCAAGTTCGACTACAAATCGTATTTCGACAACTTTGAGCACTACTTCTCCAAACACAACTTCGAAGAAACCAAGTTCGACCACAGAACGACCTAAAACAACTCCTGTTGTTATAACATCAGAGGAACCTATCACTGACGAGCCGACAACATCTGAGGAGCCAACTACGGTAACAACAAAAAGACCAAGCACTCCTACGACCAGTTCAACAACGCCGGTGAAGCCAACATCGTCAACCAAGAGAACGAACACAACAGTATCGGTTTCAACATCACGACGATCAACCACAAAGACGACAAAGCGTTATCCGACAACCAATAAAACCACGACAAAAATGCCACCATGTGACATAAAAACTTCGACGACGATGAATTCAACTCTCCCCAGCACACCAACTACCAAATCAAGTGGGAATACCACAAGACCTACTCGCCCTACTCTGCCCACGTCGACCACAACGATTTGGTCAACACTACCCACAAGGTCAAGTACATATAACGGAAATTCAAGCACAACTCCAAAAGGACCGACAACAATATTAACCACTACGGTTATAATAACATCAAAAGAACCAACCACGGAATCAACGACATCCAAAAAGCCAACAACAGAATCGACAAAGCAACCAAGCACTCCGAAATCAAATTCAACCACATCAGTAAAAACAACATCATCAACCACCAATACAACCTACACAACTTCAAGCTTTACTCGTCCAAGCACTCCAACAGGTACACCAGTAACAAATGCAACTTCGACTTTGAGCTCAACTCGTCCAAGCACACCAACAACTTCAACTACTGGAATATCAAGTTCACCCAGCACGAAAGCAACACCGACAACTTTGAGTTCTACTCGTCCAAGCACACCAACTACTTCCAGGAAACCAAGTTCGACTACAAATCGTATTTCGACAACTTTGAGCACTACTTCTCCAAACACAACTTCGAAGAAACCAAGTTCGACCACAGAACGACCTAAAACAACTCCTGTTGTTATAACATCAGAGGAACCTATCACTGACGAGCCGACAACATCTGAGGAGCCAACTACGGTAACAACAAAAAGACCAAGCACTCCTACGACCAGTTCAACAACGCCGGTGAAGCCAACATCGTCAACCAAAAGAACGAACACAACAGTATCGGTTTCAACATCACGACGATCAACCACAAAGACGACAAAGCGTTATCCGACAACCAATAAAACCACGACAAAAATGCCACCATGTGACATAAAAACTTCGACGACGATGAATTCAGCTCTCCCCAGCACACCAACTACCAAATCAAGTGGGAATACCACAAGACCTACTCGCCCTACTCTGCCCACGTCGACCACAACGATTTGGTCAACACTACCCACAAGGTCAAGTACATATAACGGAAATTCAAGCACAACTCCAAAAGGACCGACAACAATATTAACCACTACGGTTATAATAACATCAAAAGAACCAACCACGGAATCAACGACATCCAAAAAGCCAACAACAGAATCGACAAAGCAACCAAGCACTCCGAAATCAAATTCAACCACATCAGTAAAGACAACATCATCAACCACCAATACAACCTACACAACTTTGAGCTCTATGCGTCCTAGCACATCAACGGTTTCACCAACTACCAGAAAACCTAGTTCAACCACGAAAGCTAGTTTGACAACTTTCAGTTCACCAATAACAAATGCAACTTCCACAACCTCGACCTCAACTCGCACAGGCACACCAACAGTTACACGAACTACCAAACTAATTTCAACCACAAAGACTACTTCAATAACTTCGAGCTCTACTCATCCAAGCACTCCAACAGGTAGTAACCCAGTAACAAATGCAACTTCGACTTTGAGCTCAACTCGTCCAAGCACACCAACAACTTCAACTACTAGAATATCAAGTTCACCCAGCACGAAAGCAACGCCGACAACTTTGAGTTCTACTCGTCCAAGCACACCAACTACTTCCAGGAAACCAAGTTCGACTACAAATCGTATTTCGACAACTTTGAGCACTACTTCTCCAAACACAACTTCGAAGAAACCAAGTTCGACCACAGAACGACCTAAAACAACTCCTGTTGTTATAACATCAGAGGAACCTATCACTGACGAGCCGACAACATCTGAGGAGCCAACTACGGTAACAACAAAAAGACCAAGCACTCCTACGACCAGTTCAACAACGCCGGTGAAGCCAACATCGTCAACCAAAAGAACGAACACAACAGTATCGATTTCAACAACACGACTATCATCCACAAACAAAACGACGATCTCAACCACAAAGGCTAAAACAACTTCAACAACTACAGTTGGAACTACTTCAGAAGAACCAACAACCGTAACAGAAGAAACAACAACCATGGATGGCTGCGGCGAAGAGACCACTTCAACGACTGAGGAGCCTATTACAACTCCTGAATATCCAAATACGGATGATACCTCAACAACAATGGATGACTGTTCATCTGGAGAAATAACAAGTACAACAACACAATTTCCTATTGTAGATACGTGGGTACCAATCACCGGAACCTCAGAAGAGCCTATTATTACAACATGGACACCGGTGATAGTCACAGCAACTCCAGAACCAGTTATTACAACATGGATTCCAGTTATCGTACCAACAAATTCAACCGAATTTTCCGACACAACAGCAGAAGTTACAACTTCCAGCACCCAAGAACCAATCACCGACAAACCAACAACAAAGCCACCATATTGTTTATGGCCTTGGTGTTAACAATAAACCAATATGACTACATGTATATATTCTAACTACTTATAAAGGGATGGGAAAGGGTATGCCAGAGTATCATAAATTAATTTGACCTTTTACCTTTTACGACGTCATAGTTTCTAATTTTTCTTGCGTTAATAGTAACAAATGACTTTTATTATGTTTTTTTTTAACTTTTAGTTTAAATTATTAAAAAATATTTTACCAATAAAGCAAACATAAATTATTAAAAAAAAATTTTTTTATTGAATTTGAATCTTTTTGAAGACATTTTAAGAAGCATTCGAGGACGAAGCCTAAACAGCGTGGAAACGCAAATACCTTGTAAATTGAAATGCTAGTCTTTTGAAACCTAACCCCTGATTCAAGACTAGTACACAGGACAAAAATACCATTGGTGTGTTCTTTTTCTCGCCATAGTCAACAATAATTGTTGTTATGTCAAAGAAAATTTGTTGGAGTGCCATTGCCAGGATTTGTTGGGTTTTTTACAAACCATTTGGGAACGATACGTTGTTAGAATTTGGTAAACTGTCAAATGACCTTCAACATTTTTTTTTACATTGAGGAACTGTGTAATTAAATTATTCTTCTTTATCGCTCAAAATTGGCGAAAATCCATTTTATTCTTTGTTGTTGATCACTCAAAGAAAATAACTCATATGATGGGGGTGAGTTGGAAATAGTAACAAATCGTTACTATATTTGACACTTCAAAGTGAGTTTAGGAACACTTTTATGAAGTCAAATAGTTACAAATCGTAACTAATTTGGATTGAAGGAACGCCATTTTGTTGACTATTGTTAACAATTGTTGACTATGATTAGAAAAGAACGCACCAAATGCAAAGTTGGGCGGTTATATGTAGCTCTGAAGATAACTTTTTGGTGATTTTTCTCGCTATAAAAAAAAAAATTAAGTTACATATAGCCTCTGACTTCTCACAGCTTTTTTAGGTATTATAAGGCAAGTTATGGATTCGTTGCAGAGAAAACAAATTTCTAACAATCAAACACAACATTACGATGATAGAGAAGATTTTTTGAGATTTAAAAAAAAGTTAAATTATTTTTGAAATTTTTGGTTTTTTTTTTAAATAACGGTCGGTTTAAAATGTTCAACATTTTTGTTTTCTGATGAGATCTAAATGGCATACTCAAACAAAAAAAAAAAAGTTAAAAAAAACACAGTTTTTTGAAGAAAAAAAAAAATGGTCAAACGACTTTGAAAGTAAAGAAATCAGATGGCCTACTTAATTTTTTCCGAAAAACGTTTCAACAAGTAATTTTTAGTGAATAATAAAATTTCATATGATCTTTTAAATACTTTTTTTTTCCAAAATCTCAAGCACCAAGACCACTGTAACATTTTAGAGCAAGTTCGTGCGACGTTGGCGGTGTTTAACATGAGTTTCTTCTCCACGGACTCAACGATAAAATGGTCCAGTGACTTGATTTTTGCTTCTTCCTAGACTAGTTTGTTGCTAAAGTGATTGCGCCTCTAGAGATCAAAGATTAGTCTGGTGCATTTGCTTAGTTTAGTTTTCGAGAACTACACAGAAAAACTTTAGCTGATGACTGGTCGTTGAAGTTAGCCCCAAGCTGCTTTATGACGTTGTCCCTGGCTGCAATAGTTGATTCATCAGATATCTTCAGGACCAAGCTTCTACACTCTACGGTATGCTGCTGTTCGAATTTGGCTGTTGTTGTTGAAGCGGGACCTTCTAAAACACATCAGTTCGGACTTGGCAGTGTTTATTCGGATCCAACATTTCTTGTAGAAATGGGACTTGCAGTTTTCAAAATAAAAGATGAAACTCCTGGACGAAAGAGAGGAAACTAATAAATTTTGAAAGTGAAAATTAATAGCACTTTCCATTGGAGGAAAAGAAGCGTCCAGAAGCATCCGGAAGTCTTCTGAAACCGTTCCATTGGTAAGAAAATGACACTTCTGACGATTCTGAGAAGAGAATTTTGCTTCTGGATTTGAAGTCAGAATCCACTCAAGAAGCACAAATACAAATATAACTCAAATGTCACCCATAGAATATTCATTGGGGAAATGTCTATTCGCATCATGCAGCAATGTCGAAAGTTTTGGTAATTCCAATAAATGTGACATATTTTTGAATCCAAATCTGATGATAAAGGCTTCGAAGGGCAGCAACGATGTTTAGTAATAGTGGTATTTAATACGGGGCACCAGTCAAAATCCCTTTACACCACGAATCGGGCGACACGCACCACTTTGACATTGGCATAACTTGTGAAACTGATTCCTGCGGATACTACATTGTGTTAAAATTGAACAGAAGTGACTTTGCTTGTTCCATTGGTTTTCAGAATGAGTGGTTCCCCGAGTGAAACCAATGGAAAGTGCTATAAGTTTGTTTACGAGGCTCTATCAATGCACTGTCGAATGACATCCAACAGAAAGCATCCAACGATTATGCGATGGCTTTTGAGTGCTATGGAGACGTCAGACTGGAACTTCATTAATGGATGCAGTGTTGAAAGCCCTTCCCGAGAGCAAAATTGTATGTCAGGAATTATGTTGTGTTCGTATAAGAACTTATTGAGTCTCCTCAGGACTACTTCAAGGATCTGGCTGATATTGTTGAGGAGGGCTATTTGTCTGTAGTTAGGTTAGGTTAGGTTTGACGGCTGGCAGAGAGAAACAATCTTCTAGACTAGATATGTTATCATTTAGAACACATCCTGGAAAGCTGACTAAAAGTTCGAGGGTTTCTGAGCACGATTGATTCCAGTTGTCGCTGCTGTCCTTGAGATAGCCTAGAGCAACTCTTTCGAAAGGATTTTTCTTAATATGGTTGTTTTCGTGCAGCCTTCGAGGTCGCTGCAGAAGTTTCGCCAGCTGGTACAGTTTCCACTTTGAGTGGTATTTTTAAATTTGTCTGACCAGCTTTGTAGAGGTCCCATTCAATTTCATTGTAACTCCTTTTTGGAGCACTAAAGAGTTTTCTTGCGTTTTTTCTTAGTTCTTGCAGCCCCTTGTTCCACAGAGCGAGGAGAGAGAAAGAATAGAAAGATAGAAAAGAAAGTTGGTACAGTGGATTGAGATTATAGGTGATAAATATCTCTCTTACTTACATACTTATGTTGGCTCCACTGGAGCGTGGTACTCCAAGGCCTTGCTGAGAATGCCCCCCAGCCGGCTCGATCTCTGGCCTACTGTCTCCAATTTCGTACTCCAAGTTGACGGATGTCTCCCTCTACCTGGTCGCTCCATCGAAGATGAGGTCTACCTTGGCTTCTGACTCCCTCGGGTTTGGCGTTGAAGACTTTACGAGCTGAAGCGTCGATGTCCATTCGCTCTACATGGCCCAGCCGTCTTAGTTTTTGGATTCGAATTTTTCTGGCTAGGCTTATGTCGCTGTACAGCTCGTACAGTTCGTTGTTATATCTTCTTCTCCAAACGTTGTTTTCGCGATTTGCGCAGACAGGACCATAGATCGTACGCAGAACTTTTCTCTCGAAGACTCCAAGTGAATTTTCATCCGATTGGGAGAGGGTCCATGCTTCCGCACCATATAGCAGGACCGGGATGATGAGTGTTTTATACAGTGTCACCTTGGTTCTTCTCGATAGGGCTTTACTCCTCAATTGCTTACTCAGCCCAAAGAAACAGAGATTAGCAAGAGTTAGTCTGCGTTTGATTTCAGCGCTGATGTTGTTGCCTGTGTTTACAGCAGTGCCCAGGTAGACAAATTCACTGACTACCTCGAAGTTATACCTATCAATGGTTACGTTCTGACCAAGTCGATGGTGGGATTGGACTTTTGTTGATGAAAGCATATACTTCGTCTTGTCCTCGTTTATTTTCAGCCACATTCTGCTTGCTGCTGACTCCATAGTAGTGAAAGCACCGGTTACTGCTCGCTTTGTTCTTCCTATCACGTCAATGTCGTCAGCAAACCCAAGTAATTGTGTCGATTTATTGAAAATGGTGCCTGATGTACTGGCATGGGTGCTCCGTATTACATTTTCAAGCACAATATTAAAACAGCTGCATGACAGTGCGTCACCTTGTCTTAGCCCTCTGGTGGTTTCGAAGGTTTCAGTAGAGTCTCTACCAACTTGGACGGAACAGCGAGCATTCTCCAACGTCATCCTGATAAGGCGTATCAGTTTAGCAGGGATTCTAAAGTTAGACATGGCACGATACAGTTCGACTCTATTAACACTGTCGTAGGCGGCTTTAAAATCGACGAATAGGTGGTGGGTGTCGATGTTATACTCTTGGGTTTTCTCCAGGATCTGGCGTAATGTGAATATTTGGTCGGTGGTAGATTTTCCAGGTCTGAAGCCGCATTGGTAAGGACCTATCAGGTCGTCAGCAAACGGCTTGAGACGTTCACATAAAACGGTGGACAGGATCTTATAGGCGATGTTTAAAAGGCTTATGCCTCTATAGTTGGCGCAGAGTAGGCGGTCTCCTTTTTTGTGAATCGGGCAGATGGTACTGAGATTCCACTCATCGGGCATAGTTTCCTCCGACCATATTTTGCAGATGAGTTGGTGTATGCTCTTGACCAGGTCATCTCCAGCGTGTTTAAAAAGCTCCGCTTGAAGGCCATCACATCCAGCTGCCTTATTCATCTTTAGTCTGGTGATGGCTACTTTGATTTCATTTTGGTCAGGCGGGTGTAGTTCGTGGTCGTCATCTAGATTAACTGGAACAAGTTGATCTTGGGCGGGATCTTGGCTGTCATCGCCATTTAGCAACCGGTTAAAGTATTCTCTCCAGATGGGTAGCATCGCCTGCTTTTCCACTATGGTATTTCCATCCTGATCTTTGCAGGGCCCAGGGGCGGCTTGTGAAACCGGATGTAGACTGTTTCACCCTTTTATATAAGTTTCGTACCTCTTTTCTGCAAAAACATCTCTGCATCTCCTCGACTTCGCGTTGCTGGTGTTCTTTTTCCTTCCTCCTGAGTAGACGTTTCTCATCTTTCCTTCGCTCAACATAGAGATTTCTGGATGCTCTAGTATCTCTCTGGAGCCACGACTTGTGTGCCTCTGTTTTGGCTTTGTTTGCCTGAGCACATTCGGAGTCGAACCAGGGGTTTCTCGGGGTTGGATGTGAGAAGCCCAATACCTCTGAAGCAGCACTTCTTACGGCTTGTTGACATAGCCTTCCATTGGTCTTCCGGGTTCATGTCATCAGTCGAAGGATTTCTCGCAAGCTCAAGGGATACGCGGTCGGCATAGGCAGCGGCGGTCTCTTCCGATTGAAGACGTCCAACATTGAATTTCTTAGGTGTAGTCGGTGTTCGCCTAAGAACTTCCATGGAGATCCGTACCCTAAGTTTTGCACCGACTAGGTAGTGGTCCGAATCGATGTTTGCTCCTCGGAATGTACGGACATTCATAATGCTGGAGGAGTGTCTTCCATCAATCACTATCTCACTACCGTATTATCAATCTTTATAGGAGATCTTGATGATATGGGATAAAAGTGTGTTTTTGCTTTTTCCAAATCCCCCTACAAACTGTCCCCAGTTTGTTTTGTTGGGGTTTCTGTATGGAATTTACGCTACCATGAGTTCATCTTGTTGTTGTGAACTCTATCGTTCTGTGATCGGAGAAGGAGGGGTTACACGATACCTTCCAGTCATTGACCTTAAAATTTATCGAATTGTTCTAGATTATGTGACGAACGTTGGTTCGTTACCATTATCGCCTAATATTAAGTTATGTTCAATAATGTATTTAAAAAGAAACTCACCTCGTATATTGGCCTGTAGTTAGAAACCAGGATCTTAGCACCTTTCTTTGGGATAGCGACGATCTTAGCAGTTTTCGCTTGGAGTTGTAAACTTCAAAAAACAAAGCTAACATTTTGAAAAACGGTTTGGAACGGAATTTCGGGTTGGTTAAAATATCATTTTTGGTTCTGAATAATAAAAGTTTTCGGAATCAGAAAGTTCAAAATTTAAACTGAAGAATTCTTTACTGTTCTGCTTTCAAGATTCATGTAACTTTATTAAATTCATAACTTAAGAAAAGAAAAAACTCATGCAAGAAACAAATTTTAAAATTAGTAAAATATGTAAATATGAAGCCAATGTACTTGTAAAAAATTTTAGACCTCTATTTTAGTGATTTTATCACCACCAAGAGGAATGTTCATCTTTGCCTGCGTCGCGTTTTTGTTTAGTTTCATTCAAAAGCTACAAAAATATTTTTGAAATTATTTACAATATTCTAAATACAAAATGTCTTGGGTAATACCTTTGTGCGAAGATTTTTAATCTTTCTCAGCCGCTCCAGCCAGTTAGATGCGTAGGGATTTTTAGTCTTCATACTTTGATAGACATGTGACGCCAGCTAAAAATGGAAAGTAGATTTTGTATACTAAAGGAACTCAAAGAGTTTATGGAAAACTTACATTGGCATGCAGAGCTAGTTGACGAGCTAACAACGGCGCACTTCGATCTGACACAATTTTCGGTTCTGGATGGCAGACAAACTTGGCAATCTCATGGCGGGCCTTAACAAATACTCGATTCATCTTAAGTTCCAGTGGTTGAACCACGACACAAGCATAATTAAATTGTCCCTAAAAATAGAAAACATACGGGTACACTTTCAAAATATCGAAAAACATGGTTTTGGAGACCTACCTTGATGGTATTTAAATTATACTCTTCGCCACTTTCATTGTACACAATGCTGACGTAGTCATTGCCAATGTGTTTCTTCTTTTCATTGCAATTTGGGTCGTTCTCATGATTTGGCATGAGAGTGGCCACGTGGAAGGTGATCTAAAAATAGTAATGATTCGTTAATTTCTTTTATGACATTTCTTGGCGTAATCTTACTTGGACTACATCATCCTTCCATATGTAAGTAAAATTGCCATCGGAACCATTTGTGTCCATGTTCACAAAGAGGTTATTTTCTTTGGCATCCTTAAGACTGACCAGAGTTCCAATGCTTCTTAGGAACTCGACATATCTTACACTACCGTAGCGATTTCTTAGAATTCCCACTTCATTATTACACTGACCTGGACCAACATAGAGTACACCAAATTTGTGCGTTTCAAATGGCGGTATCAGATCCAACAAAGTTATAGTGGCCATATTGTCAGGGCCGACTTTTAGTGGAGGATCTGAAGACTGCAGTTGTCCACTATGGAAAAGCTGAAGGAATACGAAACTTGGACTTATGCCAAGTTTTGAGTTCATCGAAGCCTTAGCAGCTCCAAAAGACGGAAGAGCCAATGGCGTGCGACTTTTTCCGTTAACTTCGCGAACAACAGAAATAGTTTTTGAGCGTACTCGAATCATGTCCATGTTGTTGTTGCCATAGTCGCCCATGCCTCCGCCGACATTTGACGAGGATGAAGCCACCTTGCTTGCGGCATTCTTTGCTAGCAGCCTTGGAGAGAGTGGTGCTGTTGACGGTTTTGCACTTGTGTTTATCTTTTGAAGGTCAAGTGGTATTTTCAGATTTGTCGCTGAAGCTGAACCTGTGACTGGATTAACAGACATTTGGTTGGTTACATCATCAGCCGAGTGTTGTTTTGGTGGAAGGCTGGATTCTTTGCCGGAAGCACTGCCTTCTTGACCTTTCTTTGTAGTTTCGTTTTTTAATTTCTCTTCGTCTTTAAGGGAATCAGCTTGGCTTGGAGGCGTTGAACCAGCGATTTCTTCTGGAATTGCTTCACAACTAACACGTATGTCTTTTGTGTATCCGCTACCAACCACTACCTTTTTCTTGGCTGCTTCTTCCTGATCTACCGGATTAAAAAGTGTTGGTCCGGGAGCATTGAACTCTTTTCCGGTTGTTGGCTTCCTCAAGCTCGAGCTCATCTCCGGACTAGAGTTAACCCTTCGAACTGGATTTCGGGCCCTACTACGACCATCTTCAAAAGCAGTTCCCTCTTCATCGGCTTCTCCATCACTAAGACTTCCCGAGGGATCCTTTCCACGCTTGGATGTCTTGGGGATATCAATTGGTCCTGTTGCAGAAGTTGCCGATGTGACTTCTTCTTGGCGCTGCAAAGCGCGAACTCTAGCAACAGCAAGCTTTGCAGCGTCCAATCGACGTGGGCGTTCCTGGTCAAAAGGCTCACGTGGAGATAGTGCCGGCATCGGAGGTGCTGGTGATAGCAATTTGGCTTCTTCGACGAAATCTGGTCCAAAGACACCACCATGCATTGTCGGTAAGAAAAGTGAAGTCAAATCACTGAGAGGTAGATCGGTACCAAGGCAGTCATTGGCAATGGGATTCTGAATGTGCATTATCCAGGATATATTTCCTGTTGGACGTCTGACGTAGATTTCTGCCCAACCAGTGCATGACCTGGCACATGTAGGCTGCTGAGACGACATTGTTCCGCTGCTTGCATGGCTCAGCTGATTCAGGGAGTTTCCAAGAGCCGACGAAGACTCTATGCGGTTTTCGGGCTCAGGATTTGAGCCACGTCTAGAAAGCGCTTCCAGAGACACAGAAGAACTATTTGAAGTCTGTCGATGCGTCTGGTGTTGCGACGAAGAGGATGTCGATGTTGATGTCAAGTCTGTAGAAGTCCCCGACTCTGTTCCGCTGCTGTATTGCAAACTTGCCTTAGTGTAACGCCGATTTGGCAGCTGGTTGTCGTTGGGTGTCTCCAGGGTCGTGCCAGTAGTTGCAAGAACTTCCGGCGATGTTGGTCCTCCAACAAGGGAATTCGGGGTGCCTGTTACCTCACTCTTGGCATAAGGTGAATTACTTTTATTCATCAGAAGCGAGCAGCGATCACACAAGCCATTTGCTTTTGGTGCCGAAGGACAACCGTTAGTGGTTATCGTTACGAGATTGTGTCCCACTAACCAAGTCTGCGATGGGCCATCCTTAAGCATGCACTCAACTGCTGGTAATCTAAACAAAATTACATAGCTAAATGAGCTCTTAATTGACCGTTCCACTTACCTCTTGGGAAGCGTGGAGCAAGGAGAAAATGTATGTCTTGCCAAGAAATCGATGACGGTTTCCGCTAGCTCAGCTTGAATGCTTTTCAAATTGTCACTCATATCAAAGGCACTATCACGATTACGACTAACACGTTCTGTCAAACTAGTGCTTCGTTGACGACTCGATGAGTCCTCATTCCGGATAGTGGTATCTTTAACCGGGACATTAGCATCCGTTTGGAGACCCTAACCAAATAATTAAGATGACTAACAACCCACAAATAGCCACACAGACTTCTTACCGAAATTATGTACATGACAAAGTTCTTCCTCATGCTCATTTTGCACTTGAGCAACCACCCAGTCATGACATGGTGAGCCAACGAAACTGTGTAGTGATCATAGGGATGAGGCTTGGTGTAACTTAGAGACACCGCAAACACATACATATAATGCCGGGGAACAAAGTTTGCAAACAAGTCATTCGGCAGACGACTGAGAACTATGGAAGCATACAGAAAAAATCAAAAAGAAAGTTCTAAGGGCGAACAATCGAATTACTTGATAGAAATTCCAGGACCGGAATGGCTACACTTGCTGTCCGGGACATCTTACTTATCTCCAAAAGCACCTCAGCTAACTGACGAGATAAGGTTTCAGGCATTTCGAGAATCATAATCGACAGAGTGTTGATGCAAATATGCGCGTTTGCATTCGAACGGATCACCACTTTCACAGCTTCAATCATTCGAAGCTTAAGGTCCGACGAGAGGAACTGGTGGTAGATGACCAAACTCGCGATAGCCGGGA
The DNA here is from genome assembly GCA_916050605.2 of Platycheirus albimanus. NCBI lineage: Eukaryota > Metazoa > Arthropoda > Insecta > Diptera > Syrphidae > Platycheirus > Platycheirus albimanus. The sequence continues at coordinate 369,139,021 of OU696696.1, read as the reverse complement.
GAATCAACGCATTACATTCGTCTAAGGTGGGTTTAGCCGTGTGAAAACTTCGCGGCGGATATTTCGGATCAGGGAGTGCATTACAAAGAGCCGACCCTAATGCTTCCATGTCGTTTCCCAAAATAAGTGCTTTATTTTGAAGAATTTGAGGTAGCTCCTTGACGACCAACTGGAAAATATTATAATCTACCCGAGGAAAAACTTGAAGTTCCTGGACCTTGACTATTACTTAATAATTTACCTTTGTCTTCGGCAATGCATTTCACTATGATCTTGCATGCTCTTCGAATGGATATTGTTGTAAAATTGATTGTCATATGCTCCTGTCCAGCTGGAATCGAATGTCCACTTCCCCCATGCATTGGCAAACTAGATTCGATCCCGAGGTATGGACTAAATCGAATTGTTCCAGTCTCATGGTCAGGATAGCCAATGTGATAGGATGCATTTGCTCGCGCCTTCAGCATCCAAGTAAAAATCTTAAAGAAAAAAGATAAATATTGTGTCCAAAACTGCACTCGAAATCTCACCTTACTCCTAACGAGACTGACATGCTCAAACACCTTGGGTTTCAGGTAGTGTTGCTCGAGATGGCTTATCAGAATGTTGAACACCTTTATGGCATGGCTAGGGGGCAGGTGATAGAGTTTCACAATAAAAATCCGAATCAAGCCATCGACAACTGTGGAAACATCCTGGATTTCGCCTTCCGACTTACAAATGCTCTCATCCAGAGCATACTGTTCGAATGGTCGATTCAGGACTTTTTCCATGATATCAATAAGTTCTCCACACCTCTTCGTTTCACAATGCATGGCAAACTCAACCAAAGCCTTACACACCACAACCCTTATCATCAGATCCGGCTCACTGGCAATATTTCCAAAGTGAGGAATCACCACGCGTTGAAGGATTTCTTCTTCGTAGCTTGCTCGACTAGCGTCCATAATTTGCATCAACGAATGTATCGTCTTCACTCGGATATTTGTGTTTGGAATGCGATAGAATCGGCAAACAAAGTCATTGAGTAGAGTCAACCATTCAGGTTTCGTCGCAGAGATCTTTTTCGATCGGTAGTCAATTAGGTTGAGCACAGAGCCTTCTGGGCGGCTTTCTGAGACACGTTCGATAAGATCGTAAATGAGGTCTTTATTTGCTAGTAATTTGTCAGTATGCATGAGCTCTTCGATTGCATCGATGGTTTCGTGGAAGTTCTCTTGCAAAGTGAAGTCCTTGCGGAGGCCTTCTTTTTCTAAAAATTGATATAAAAAACCGTCATGTTTCCAACCTACCCGAAAAAAAAAACTTTTTCCTAAAATTCAAGCTCACCATAATAAATGATGTTATCAGCGATTGCTGATAGAATTTCACAAATTATATCCCAAATCCGTTCGGGAAGATCTTCGCCGTATTTGGTTACGACCTTTCGTATGCTGAGGATCACTTCGTAGGTTACGATCAGTTTTTTGCTTTCCAGGGCCTGTTTTTTTTTTTTAGTTTAATTTAATAATTTTTGTGAGAACTGTTACGGCTTCAAAGCCACGAACTTACATGTAAAAAGCTCATCAAGACAGATGATGTTGTCGAGAACATTGGCGAGAAAACCAAAGATTGAGTCGATCCAAAAATTCCCATGTTGATGTGGAACACGGCTCCACGCAAAAGGTTGGGGTCGTTATAGTATGTTTTGTCGTTCAGAATGTTGCACATAATTAGCAAGGATGAGTAGCCGAGATTTGTTCCGAGCAGTTTTTTCATGTTCTTAAATAAAATAAACATCACATTCAATGTTACGGAGGGAAAACAGGATTTTTTTTTTGACAACAATTGGTTTTGTAATTCATGAAATATTCCTAAAATTTGATGAGTTTAATGCAAACTTTTTGAATCGGAAACGCCAAATCGCAATCGAAGGTAGGAATTTATAATAAAAAACAACAGTTAAAAAAATGTGTCTTCTTCGTGACTAACTGCATTTTAACCCAAGTTCCTAGTTGGACATTACTAGAAGGCGTTCTGAAAGTGGGGCTGATTGCAACATTTTTTGAGGGGTAAGTTGTAACATGTAAGAACCTAATTCGTTTTCAACTCCTTCCACACCTCACTCATCATCGTTAAAAACGTAACTTACTTTTAGGTCTTATAAAGATGTTGATTAGAGGAAGTAAAATGTTCCGGGGAAATCATAAAAATCAGATATTTTAACTGAAACTTCAGAAAAGCAAGCACTTAAAAGAAGACAAATCAAATTATGCCGAAAAAGATGGATGGGTTAAACTCTTCATTGAGGGAAGGAAATTAGCGATAGCAACAGCTGCGAGTCATAGTTTTTGTTACAACTTAACCCAATGTGTGTCACATCTTACCTTAAAGATGGGGTTTGTTGAAACAACTTATGTTTTAAATCGTTTACTTTTTTTAATCTTAAATCTTTTGAGTTGGTGAGTACGATGTCGGCTTTTTTGTTACAATTGTAATTGGAAACGACTGGGCAGGTTTCCTTCAAATTTATTACATAAAACTGTAAAATTTCATTTTTCTAGAAAACAGCACTTACGAATCTGTTTGTTTTTTTGATTTCCTCGATATTGATTGAACCAATTTTAACCAAATTTGTGTATAAAATTTGGAGTAGGTTCTATGTTTTGAAACGACTTTATAACATTTCTTTTAAAAATCAGTTTCTAGATTTACACTTTGAATACTTTGAAACGCCACCGTTGTAAATTTTACTTTGAAAAATGAGATCAAAAAAGCTTTCAGTTCAAAAAGTAGACTTTACTCAAAAATTTGAAAATTGTAGTAAAACAACTTGAAATTTATTTCTCACGCCATATTTAAATAAAGTGCACGACTGGGTCCTACGAACTTGCTCTAATGTGCTAAAATGGTCTTGGGCATTGAAAAAATCATATGAAATTTTATTAATCACTTAAAAATCAATAGTTAAAACGTTTTTTGGAGAAAATGAACTAAGCCAATAGATTCCTTTTGCTTTTTTAAATTTTGAGGAATTTTTTTTTTCAAAATCGTTTGACCAGTTTTTTCAAAAAACGGTTTTTTTCGAAAAACTTTTCCAAAATATTTTCCAAATTTTTTTTTGAGTATGCCAACTTCTTTGTAGCTTTTATCAGAAAAATAAAATTAAAACAATACAGATTAAACCGTTTTTGGAAAAAACAAAAGTTAAAAAAAATTTTGAAACTTTTTTTAAAAACTCCAAACAACATTTTTTGGAAAATTTAAGAATTTATATTATTTCGTTTATAAAAGGGCTTCTACATTAAAAATTTCATCGAAATTCATCAAGTGGCTTAAGAGAAAATCGGATTTCAAAAAACCGGTCCTATGGGAGGTACCGTTAAGACTTTTCCTGAAAAATCTATTCCAACCAAAATATAAAGTTTCCACAGAAAACTTTATTCAGTAAGTTTTATCAAAATCGTAAGAGCCGTTTTTGAGAAAAATTAATTTTTCACTAAAAATCGTATGGCAGGTACCGTTAGTTTTAAAGCTAGAATGCTAATTCCAAAAACCCCTCTGTAGGACGTCATAATAATACTATCTACCAAGTTTGAAGCAAATCGGTCCAGCCGTTTAGGCTGTAGGTGCCGATACAGACAGACGGACAGACAGACAGAATTGTCAGACCCACTTTTTTAGGCTTCTCTATCATCGTATTTTTTTACGAATGCATAACTTGCTTCATATTACCTATAATCGCAAGTAAAAAAGACTGTTGAAAAAATTGTATTAGTTCGAACAGCTTTTTAAAATATTGCCCTAGGCCCTATAGTTTCTTTTAACGACACAGTTTACTTAGTAACTGATTTTTAACGGTGGATGGCATTTTTTCGAAAACGGCTCTAACAATTTTGATTGAACTTTTTGGCTAAAAATGCAGAAAAAAAAAACGAAATAAAACAAAACTCAACTGGCTACTTTAAAATATTTGGTTTAATTTATTTATCACATTAATTTATTCCCCTGGCAACACTTGCTCAGGTTTGAGTTCTCTGATAGCATCATACCCACAATGCCCCAATTTAAATCCAGCAATTCCATTACCCAACTGTACAGCTTTTTCCAATGATAACTTCATTTCATTTAATCCATATATAACAGCTGCACAAAAAGTATCTCCAGCTCCCAATGAATCTACAATATCTTCTGGGGGCGAGGGCTCAATGTGATGATAGGTGCCAGCTTTGGTAAAACAATATGCTCCTGTTGAACCCCATGTGCAAATAATCTCCGTCCTACGAATGGGACAGATTTTCTGTAAGCTTTCCAAAGCTTCATAGCCACTATTCCAGCCCATGAACAATGCTATTTCCTTCCCTAAAAACACATAGTCAGCCTCTTTGGGTAGATCAAGCAGTTCTTCTTTCAATTTCTCTAGCTCAACTGAAATCTTTATTTTCTGTCCGCCACCATGACTGCGATTGAAATCGTGAATTTTCTGCATCATTTGCAAAGTCTCCTCTGGATTGCGACCTTCAAAGTGAATCCAACTGTATTTAGATAAATCCAACTTCTTAAAGTGGTCAAATGTTAGAATTGGAAAATTCGAATTCGAATGAATTATTGTACGAGAGTCGGATTCTTGACTCAGCAACACCGACGAGAATGGTGGATCCTGATTTGTTCTTGGACAATTGTCAATATGAATCCCTCGTTTGCGACAATCACCTTGGAGGAATCCAAACGCTGGTGATTCACTCAACATCCCCAAGAACTCACAATCGGCATTTAAATTTCGAAGAACCGTGCAGTTGTTCGAGGCATTCCCACCTCGCTGCCAATAACCTTTGAGACACCTACGATCGGTGTCTTCTTCGGGGTATTTGCTACAAACGTGAACGATATCCAGCACGCACATTCCAACGCAAAGAATGCGACCACGACGTGGGTTATTATCATTATTTGTAATCATTTTTTTTTTTACTGATTTTGATAAGATTTTTTATTTAACGATCACTGATCAGAAGTTGGAATTAGAATGCGTGACAATTTAATCAAAATCAATTGACTAATCAACTTGCAAAATTTTTATTTAGGTACAACAACTCTATGGAATACTTTTATTTGAATGTGAGCCGAGCAAGTGTTTAGGTAATGCGAAGCGCGATCTGTCAGTGTCAAGACACAAACACATTGATTAAGGTTCAGTACATGGGATGGTGTACGGTGATACTGAGACTGGTCTGGAAGTTTGTTGTTAAGTAATCTAATCAGCGTTTTGTGGTTTGTTTTGACGCTTAATTCGTTCATGCTTTGACTATTCTTTCGTTTTGTTTATATTTTTGTTGTCTGTTTTCTTTTTCTTGCTTTAGCAGCGGTTATAGGGTGATGCGAAAAGCGTTGGATAGTCGGTAGATCATGCAGCGGTTGCGTTGAAGTTGACGCATAAAGGCGTATACATTAATGGTGTTTCTTGGATTGGGGGGAAAACGTGTTTTTGATACAGCACACTGATTTCTTACCCGGGAATGAATCAAGGGTGCATTAGGGCTCAACAAGTGCTTCCCACGGACTCATATCGAACACAATGCTAACAGAGTGGAATAAAACAATACAACGAACAAACCTATTGTGATACCGGCTTATTCACTTTGAAGCGGAGATAGCTATTCTGGTTTACAAAGCGGAATTTTCATCAATGACGCTCATCTTCCATGACTTATCGACTTTTTTTTGAAGCTTTGGACGCCTCTGATTGGACAACTGTCAACAAAACTTAGCTGACAATAGCTTTGTTTGTTGAACTTTACCCAGGGTCGCCCTCGGTTTTCTTGACAACTCCAAGAGTTGTCAAAAAAACCTGGGTTTTTCGGTTCTCAAAAAACGCATGACTGCTGCTGATTGTATATTTTTCACAACGCACAAAATCAAGAAATGTCCCTAAATGTAATGTTGGCGAAAGGAATCACTGCATCATGATAGTTTCTATAGTTTCTAGGGAACAGTTGACAGTTTTAGTTAATGGCCGTGAACTTAAATTAGTGTGGTGGTGGTGGGGTTTATGTCAACTCTAATTTTCTATTGGCAACATTTTTTACTTGCTCTATAGGGCAAGTATTGGTTTCGTGCAGAAAAAAAAAATCGAGGTTTAAATCAAACATGACATTACGATGATAGAGAAGCCCAAAAAAGTGGTTTTCGTCATACCGTCCGTCGGTCTGTCTGTGCGTCTGTGTGGATGTGCGCTTTTTCACGTCATGCTACAGCCTAAACGGCTTGACGGATTTTCTTCAAACTTGGTATATAGCAGTTTGAAGAAAAACCATTGTCGAGGTTTTTTTTATTTTGTTTTCGTCCGGCTCAAACTGGTACCTTTCAAGTAACGGTTTTTTTAATTTTGGATTTTCTCGAAAACGGCTCTAACGATTTTGATTAAATTTAAAATTTAGCTAACTTTAAGCATTTCTAACAAAACTGCGTTTTTTGTTTTTGCCTTAACTGTTCGTAACGAAAAACAGGTTTTAACGGCTTTTTTTTCAAATAGCCATAAGTTCACAACGGCTTGATTGAATCAACTCAAACTTTGTTTGACATAGTTTTTCAGTGTTCTATAGGATGGTTTAGTAAATTTTTCACTGAAGCCTTTCTAAACGGTGGCTTCCATACAACGAGCCGTTCAGTTTTAGCCAACTTTTTTTGGTTTTTTCTAATTTGCTCAAAAATGGCTCAAACGATTTTGATTAAACTTTGTGTGTTATATTCTTTTAGTGTTCTTAAGAGAACTGCGTTTTTAGTTTTTGGCTAAAAATGCAAATAACGGAGATCTGCTCTTAACGGCTTTTTTTCAAATGGCCATAAGTTGTCAACGGTTGCATCGAATTCACTCAAACTTTGTTTCGTATAGTTCCTTACAGCTTCCTATCAGATGGCATTGATTTTTTTTCATTTTCTCTTTTTTAAATGGTTGCTCCTATACAAAGAGCCACTAGATTTTGGCCAATTTTTTCGTTTTTTTCAAATTTACTGAAAAACGGCTTCCCCGATTTTTATGAAACTTTGTATGTAACATATATAGAATACTTCAAAGAAAACTGCATTTTTAGTTCTTGGCTACACATGATAATAGCGGAAATTGCTTTTAACAGTATTATTAATTTGGCCATAAGTTTACATTTGTATCATTTATAACACCCAAAAGATAACGTCTTAATTTTAAATATTAAAGGTTTCTTAACGTTAGCTCCCGTATATCGTTTTTTCCAGTTTCAGTCAAATTTTTTTTGGGTTTTACCAATTTTTTCAAAAATGAGTTCTTCTCATTGGTCGAAAAGTTTGTTTTCATCGTACTATTGCACCCACAGAGCAAGTACGTGCGACCCAGTCGTGCATTTTATTTTGTACGAATTCTTAACTTGCCGTATAGTACCTGTGATCGCAAGTAAAAATAGCTGGATGTTTTATTTCAAAAACAGTGAAACGTGAGCCGTATTTGTACCCTATACTTTTTTTTTTACCCACGCAGACTTTTGGAATACCGCTTAAGAAGCTTGGCAACGGTGAAATACTTGGTGGAAGCACACTTAAGTCGCTCTTGTTGCATTCAAGTTTTCAAAATATCCATGATGACGCGAAAGCTTTACAGCCTACACCTTAACTTTAAATTGTTATCTCGAATCCGATTTTTTTCTCGAATCCATAACTTGCCTTTATAGTGCAGATGTCGCAAAATAATCAGCAAACAATATCCAATATCCTAAGACATGACTCTCAATGTTATTTTTGAGCGGCGTTGGTTATTTCGGCTGATTTCCCAAACTGATTATTTTTTTTATTAATTAACAAAAGAAATGTATAAGCGCAATGTGGATTGCAGTCATCAATTATTTCAAACAACAATCATTTAATCGTTTGTATAAAAAATTTCCCAAGCTTTGACTTGACATGACACATCGAACATATCCGACAAAATAGACACTGATGCTTCGAAAATTAAATGGGTTTTCGAACAACTGCGGTATGTGGCTGTTTTTTAAGTTGATGGCCTTTTTAAATGACATCTCTACGACTTGAAAATGTAAGCTTTTAAAGACGATTAGAAATGCTTGGTACATAGCTATCAAAAAACATTTAAAAATATATTTCAGTTCAGATTTCTCGAGATTTAAGGAAATTTTTTTAGTTTTTTGACGGAAATCGGTAACTACCAAGAAAGATCAAGAGAACCAGCTCAATTAATAAAATCAATTGAGATGTCTTTCTGAAAAGTTTCTAAACAGAGGACAGGGATAAAATCAACCTTCCCCTACAGAACACAGGTATAAGATCAACCTTCCCCTACAAAAATTGAGCTTAGTGCCTTAATGGGAGTGGAACTTTGAGTTAACTTGAAATGCTAAGAACCATTCCACATTCGTGTAGTGGGTCTAAGGAACTTAGTTCTTATCTTGACAGTATCACAGAAAGAATACACAAGTAAGTAGAAATGTAACAAGGACAGTCACGAGGGGCAAGGACTTGGTTCAAACAAAACCATTTGTTTTGTTTGAACCAAGTCCTTCCTTTATGATGATTTCGCCGACCATATTAAGCGATATATTTTAAATTTGGTCTTGAAGACCCTAATGTGGACAAGAAGCACCTGCCGAGGTATATGAATCTTATTTAAGTTATAGAAAACGTACGTCTTTAAAATCCTAGTCAAAGCAGCTGGGAACAAATATTTAATTATAGTTTAAAGAAGCATTTTTCGCGACTTAAAACTGAGAACTCAAAAACGTTGGGTTTCCTTAACACAAGTGCCATTCAAGGATACGATCAGCATTAACGCCAAGATGCAGCATTCAGTTAAAATGGAATTGAATTCGTCAAAGCTGAGGATTCCCTTTTTAAAAGTGGTTTAAAGATCGTTAACGTTCTCAAGTGGTTAAAGCAAGATTGAATTTTTCAAGTGCTAATCACCAACGATGAAACGCACTCTCAAGAGTCTACCTACCGAATATTGCACATGGCTAGCATTTTTCAAAACAAAAACAATCTGGAAGATGACTGGCTTCATGTACGACGTTTGGCTAACTTGGTCTACTTCAGAATTAATCATTCACAAAAACAACAAGTTATTTAATAAACAAAATATTTAAAAGCAAAAAACAAGCACTTGTGCCAGTAAAAGAATTCAAGAACATAAATGCTATCTACAAAGCTATCTCAAAAGACAAATCTTCTTCTTCAAAGGAAAGACGAATAAGTACAAAATATATTTCAAGTGTTAAAGAATAAATTGCTTCTGGTAATCTAGATTTAGAACAGATAACTTTTTTTTTTCTTTTGACAATTAAATTAATCGGCTCGTTTTTCTTTTTTACTTTGCTGATAACATTTTTTGGCAATATATGATGATGGGCTTTTTTATGGCGTGTAAAAAAAATTGATAATCAAATCATTTCTAGATAAACTTAGCATTTCTGGAAACCGAATAGCAATAAGTTATAAATAATCATTCATTTGTCCAATAACTCTTTAGTTGAGGCATCGACAATCGAAAGAATAGTACGGAGTGCCAACGAATAAAATTTTAAAAAAATATAAAACTAGAATAAACAATGGATTTACGACCAGCCACCTTGTGTTTCCTCCTTCTAATTGTTGGAATCAGTGATATCAATGGATTTAAGGTACTACATTATTTGTGAGATGAATTAATTTGGAACAAATTTTTCTTATCATTTAGCTTCGACTTCCGGATATCTTTTCAAGTTCACTGAAAAACGAAGGAGACTCTTGTGTGGGACTTCCCGGAGTTTATTTACCAGTTGAAGATAGTTGTAGCGACTTCTATCTCTGCCTTAACGGTAAGAACATTCAGATGAGCTGCCCCGATGGAATGTATCTCGATGTGGAAGCGAAATATTGCAAAATGGACACGGACAATAAATGCAATCGATTAGCTGAAACAACTACTGAATCACTAATAACAACAACGGAGTCTCTAATATGCACTTCAGATTTGGATGGACATTTCATTGCGGGTGAAGAATGCAATACATTCTACTTTTGCATTAACAACGCATCTGTTCCATTGAAATGTCCAAATGGACAAATGTTTTCTGTAGAACGGGAATATTGTATTGCTGATACTTCTGGAATATGTGGTAATTCAACATCAACGGAGGAACCGATTACAACTTCAGAGGAGCCATCAACTACTGAGGAACCATCAACTTCAGAAGAACCATCAAGTTCTGTGGAACCATCAAGTTCTGAGGAACCATCGAGTTCTGTGGAACCATCAACTTCAGAGGAACCATCAAGTTCCGTGGAACCATCAACTTCAGAGGAATCATCAAGTTCCGTGGAACCATCAACTTCAGAGGAACCATCAAGTTCCGTGGAACCATCAACTTCAGAGGAACCATCAAGTTCCGTGGAACCATCAACTTCAGAGGAACCATCAAGTTCTGTGGAACCATCAACTTCAGAGGAACCATCAAGTTCCGTGGAACCATCAACTTCAGAGGAACCATCAAGTTCCGTGGAACCATCAACTTCAGAGGAACCATCAAGTTCTGTGGAACCATCAACTTCAGAGGAACCATCAAGTTCCGTGGAACCATCAACTTCAGAGGAACCATCAACATCAGATGAACCGGCAACTTCAGAGGAACCATCAACTTCAGAGGAACCATCAAGTTCTGTGGAACCATCAACTTCAGAGGAACCATCAAGTTCTGTGGAACCATCTACTTCAGAGGATCCATCAACATCAGATGAACCGGCAACTTCAGAGGAACCATCATCTTCAGAAGAACCACAAAGTACGGAAGGATGGCCAAATACAGAGGAACCTTCAACTTCAGAAGAACCTTCAAGTACAGAACAACCTTCAACTTCAGAAGAACCTTCAAGTACAGTAGAAGCACCAACTACGCATGATGACTCAGGAACAACAGCCACAGACGTTCCAGAAACGACTAGCGAATCATCATCGTCATCATCATCTTCAGCAGAACCCTCAACTGAAGGGCCAGAAAGCACAACAAAGATTGGTAATGTCTGTGAAGGTGTCTCAATCGGAGCTGTTCCCCACGAAGACTGTGACAAATACTATTTCTGCAACCAAGAAGTTGAAACCGTTCAAGTTTGTCCCGAGGGAAATTACTTCGACAAAGCAGCCAACGAATGCAAAGAAGATAAAAGTGGTGTTTGCTTGGGTCGTTGTACAAACTCCGTAAGTGGAACACGCTTCGTCGATGAACTAAACTGTGCCGGCTACTATGAATGCCGAACAGGCGATGAATACCAAGAATCATGTCCAATTGGAAACTATTTCAATTCAAAGATTCTGCAATGTGAAGAAGATGTAGACAAGACATGTATTGCGACGCTACGCAATCCCTGTGAGAATGAAAACGATGGAACGGTGTTGGCTAGCGATGATTGTGGGTCATACTATGTTTGCAACAACAAGGAAACCGAGGTTAGGGAGTGTCACGTCGGATTTATTTTCGATGAGAAAGATTTAAAGTGTGTGGATGATGTGGATGGTAAATGTCAATCAACACAACCCACACCATCTCCAGAATAATTTATAATTTCAATTAAAAATAAATAAATAAAAAAATAAATTTGAGTACATACCTTCCAAGACGTCTGACAGTAAGGAATATGATTGACCGTCCGACACAGGGTCATAACACACAAAGCCAATGTTTCGTTGGGAAATATTGTATAGCACATCACTAGTTCGAGGATGTTCAAACATTGTAGTCCAATAGCATCGTCGGACACGGTGCAGCTAAGCTGACACGCGTTTCTGAAAGTAAGGTTTTTTTATAACTTTTTGATTTATTTAGCAACTTGTTAGGACTTACTGCACGATTCCGACGACGATTTCGTTGTCAAGATGAGCTGCATTGAATTTAATGAGGTTCACAAGCATATCGAGGTATTGACAGAGGAGGAGACCATTGGCGATTTGGGGTAGCCATTGGAGCATGAATTTTCCAATCTGAAATCATAAAAATTAAACCTTTTTTATTCTCAGAAACGTTTTGTTCTTCGCAAACAGGAAAAACATTTAAAAAAATTCCAATCCAATTAGCCACATTTAAAATTCTGATAAGATCGAATGCCCTGATATGCCCTGAAGATTAATTTGTTAATAATTTTGATAAATAACTTAAAAGGGTTACATCATTTGATAAAAACAGTTGTGATGGCCTACAATTCTTTGATGGGTCAGAGATTATACAAAGCCGCCAAAAAACGTATTTTTAATCAATGAAACTGATTAATGGCAAATTTGAGGAATGTCCGGATTTTTATTTTCATTGGAAATACCAGGTTTTTCAGTTGGAAACGGCTTTAAAGACTTTAGAACTTATTTTCGAGTATGAAATGTCCTATTTTGGATGGGTGCTGTACGAATAGGGTAGGCTCTGATTGGTATCAACTTGGAGCGGCCCAGTGTAGTGTTGCAACTATCTCATACGCATGAATTATGTGCTTGTATTACCTCCTAGTCCTTGTCCACCCGAACTTGATTTGCCAAACTTATAAGCGCTAGTGTTAAGGAGGGAAAAATAGCAACACTATAATTCCCTGCCAGAACGGCTTCTCAGTTTTCTTTCTTATTAGGTCTGTAGTAACGTCATCTCGTGATCATTTGCTGTATGAACTGGCAGTAAATAGCTGATTAGCTGCTGTCTTGTGTGATCGAAAAATGTAATCTTTGCTAAAAGAAATGAACCGTCATGCCAAAACTTATGGGTTCTTTTCGGATAAATGTTTCTTGCTAACAAGTGAAAAATCTTCCAAGAGTAAGACCTGCCACGAAAAAAAGGATCTTCGTCAGCAGATTGTTTCCGTCGGTAGGTAGCTTCTTTTCCTACAGTTTATCAACTCACACACAGGGATGGTTGAGGGTGTACATTTTGGTTCCTCTTAGAGCTGTTATACCATAAAACCCATTTCTTGTTTTGGTCATGTTTGGAGAAAATACTCCCTGAAGCCCGTCGAAAAGGCAATATTAAAAAACATTCATAGTCGCAAAAGGGAAGGTGCATTTGAGTCACAAGAAAAGGCAGGCTTGCTTTGAAAACTAACGTTGTTGTCTCGAATCCAAAAAAAAAAGAGGGGAAGAGTACATCATTTGTATGAAGGTTTCTTAATCAACTTTGAAGAGTATGTGAAGAGCAACAATAAGTTCTCAAATCATCGAACCCTGAAGGCAATTGGTTGTTCCTGAACGGTCGAATCACGTTGCAACTGATGAAAGACAAAGCTAGGTATTTATTTTTTAGCAGACAACATCGGCCGAGACTACTGCTCCGTTGTGAAGTAAATGGTTACAATTGAAGTAAGCTCAGCTTATGTGGATCGGTTTATCCTTCGGCACCTTAAGAGGAAATCTAGGCGCTGAAGATTAGGAACCAAGACACCTCATGCTTGACTTCAAATGCACTCAAAAATATGAAAGGAGTATTGGAGGTCTAACCACAGAAATCAAATTTCAAAAATCCATAACATTTGTTGGGTTACAGGTTACAGATGGAATTGGAAAAAACCAAGTTTGCTAATTCTCATGGGAGTTTAACTATGACTATCTTAAAGTTTTTGAACGCTTAGCCAAGGCAGCAATTAAATCGCAACACTTCTTCTGCTTCTTTGCAGCATCCTTGGAGCGTTGAGTTAGCGCCTCTAGGAAACCTGCCGGGCTAAGTTTTTACGATATTTTGTAGCTGGCATCTATCCAACTATTACTTGAGATGAGTGAGTGCCTATGTTCCATAAAATTGGTACTAAGATATCTACCTTAGGGTAGATCTTAGGGCTCTGGTCTAAGCTTAATTTGACTCTGTATGCTAGTAGGCTGGCCGTAGAATGTAAGTCTAAATTGCTACCCTCATACTGTTAATTCTTCATATGGCATCAGAACCGAGCATATTGGGAGCGGTAGTAAACGAGGACAAGACACAGTATAATTTATTTTTAAAACATTAAGTTGACCTTGGTAGGTACTCCTTTGAGGTAATCAGTGAATTCCCTTTCCATGGTACGGCTGAACTTGGAGCATAAAGTCAGTGCCGAAATCAAGCTCAGAATAATTCTTATAAATCGGTATTTTTCGGGCATAAGGAAACAAGGACGAAAGCACAAACGAGGAGAACCAATACATTCACTATCCTTCACTATCCTGGTCCTCCTCTTTGGTGCGAAGAATGTCCCTCAATCAGACGGATGGAAATTCCCTTGAAATATTCTTATTCAACTGTTAAAATGGCAGAACCATGTAGATCGAATTGGATTCGACGCTAGATCAGCTCGTTTAGTCATCAATGTCATCATACCAGCGTGAGTTACAAGACATCGAGGTACACCTTCAATCTTTGATGACATGATTGCAAGGGAACCTCAAATTCGTGATGGCAAACAAGGGATTCAATATAATGGAGAATCACGTTTTGTAGTGCTATTAAAAATAAAGAAAGAATCAGGTGCGAAACATCCATAGAAGAGTGAACAACACAACCAGAGGATGAAGGCTTCAACTATCTGACCAAACCAAGACAAAAGTGCACGTTGCCAGGCAAACGTATGCTAGAATGAACTTGCCTAGCTGTTGAGATCCGAGAATCATCTGCTGGGTCTATTAAAAAAGCAGAACTACGCTGCACTTACCACAGAAGCCAGACCACTTCAAATATTGCATTTATTTTTGGCCACATTCAATATGGCTTCAGATCTTGGGTTGTCAGCCTGTTGGCAATGCTGCCAATAACATCAACAACGTCATCTAGCAGTGAAATTGTAGAAGTCTAAGCATCGTTAAAAAAGGAAAACGACACCATCAGAAAGAGATGCCAAATTCAAAAGATTTCTAACGAGATTCTCGAGCTTGGCTTCCCTTGGTTGAGTCATTCTTACTTGTGATTCGAAGAAGCCAACATCGGGTAAAAAAACGAAATTTAAAGTCTTTGTCTTTTTACATAAATTTTAATAAATAATAATTAAATAACAAACTGAAAGCGAATTCTGTTATTTTTGAGATACCCCCACAGTTGATTTTCAACATTTCTTTAAATTTCATATAAATTCGTTGGTATTCGCAAATAAAATTCTTAAAACAAACAAAAAACACCGTGCGTTCCAACTTCAAAATGGACGCTACTAAAACACCAGGACAACAATCTTCTGGTGCAAAAGAAAATAATTTCCAAAGTGAATCATGCAAACTTTGCACCGAAAAGGACAACATGGAAATGGTACAGTGCGATAAATGCGACAAATGGTACCACTTCAAATGCGTTAAAGTAACAGCAGAAATCTCCAAGCAGGACTGGATATGCCAAGAATGTTCTCTACAGGCCGATGACAACAGGTCTATAAAATCCAAAACGCAGTCAAAGAGACCGTCGTCGACACGATCAAAGCGTCATAGTCTCGCGCTTCAACGGTTGGAAGAAGAGAAGGTACTTGCAGACAAACGAGAAAAAGAAGCGCAGGCACGCAAAGAACAAATGGACAAAGAGTATTTGGACAAGCGATTCGAATTACTCATGAATTTCAGCTCAGAATCGGATGAAGACGAAATTGAACTCCCGGAGGTTATAACGAAAAAGCACGTAACTGAGTGGTTGGAGAAAGAACCAAACGTGGCAAATGAAAAGCAAATTGACAAACTGCTAGTTAACTTGCCAAACTTAAGTCACACTGCAAATCAGCCTAACATGGAATCTTGCCACGAGTTTTGTGCATATCAACAGCAACAACCTCGACTTCTGAAATCAACCAACTTTCGCCAAAATGACTGGGTGCATCAAAGTAATAGTCTTTACGAACAAGCGGTTGATCCCGAGCCTCACCCTCAACATCAGAGGCAGAGAGGTAACAATGACACCAAACCCTCAGGGAGTTTCTATTTTGAGCCGAAGCTCCCAACTGCGTATCAACTCGCTGCAAGACAATCCCTGCCAAACGAACTGCCAATCTTCACAGGACGATCCGAAGAATGGCCCGTTTTCATAACCATGTTCGAAGGCACTACATTGTCATGCGGATTCAATCACGTTGAAAACCTTTTACGCCTCCAAAAATGTTTGAAAGGTAAAGCGTATGACGCCGTTAAAAGTAGATTGACGCAACCAAAAAATGTGCCTCGGATAATCGAGACTCTAAAGGAAACGTATGGCAGGCCAGACGTCGTTCTAGACTCACTTATTATGAGAGTGCAAAATGAACCGGCCCCAAGAGCGGATCGACTAGAATCTATAATTCCATTCGCTTTGGCCGTCGACAACATCTGTTCAACGATGGAAGCCTGTGACATGTTCGATCATCTCTATAACCCGTCAGTGTTGCGTGCCCTCATCGAAAAGCTGCCACCTACTATCAAACTGCAATGGGCAACTTACATGGAAACCCTGGTGGATGTTAACCTCATAACGTTCGGTGAGTGGCTAACAAAACTCTCCAGAACGATTAACCGTGTTACGTTCACAAGCGCCAATATAAACCCCAAAGGAGAAAAGCGAAGCGAGAGAGGACACATTAACGTGCACAGCGAAGACAAGAGACTGCAACTGCAAACAAAAACTTGTTGCATCTGCCAACAAAAGTGCAACAAAGTCGATAGCTGCCGCCAATTTATTAGTCTAAGTCTCAACGACAAATGGAACGCCGTGAAGCAACACAATCTTTGCCGGACATGCCTATCCTTCCATCCCACTTCTCGATGCAGAGTGGACTCAAAGTGCGGAGTTAACGGATGTAGCTTTCGACACCACAAGCTTCTGCACAACACAAGCAAAGATGCATCTTCAGTCGCACAATGCAACGCCCATCATGATAAAGCGACATCAGTTCTGTTCCGAGTTTTGCCAATCATAATACATGGACAAAAAGGTGAGGTCAAAGTTTACGCTTTTCTTGATGAAGGATCTTCACTTTCATTGATGGATGACGCCCTGGCAGAAGAATTAGGCATCCAAG
Organism: Platycheirus albimanus; assembly: GCA_916050605.2. Lineage (NCBI taxonomy): Eukaryota > Metazoa > Arthropoda > Insecta > Diptera > Syrphidae > Platycheirus > Platycheirus albimanus. The sequence continues at coordinate 369,122,071 of OU696696.1, read as the reverse complement.
GTCAAACGGATCCACTTTGCCTTAAATGGACCGGCAAGACGCATCGTATGGAAAACGATTCGAAGATTGTATCTTTGAGTGTATCCGGTGTAAACAGTACAAAAAGATATCGACTTACAAACATCCGTACAGTTAAGTCTCTTGACCTGCCGGTTCAATCTATATGCATAGACAAAATAGTGCAACACTATACATATCTGCAAGGAATCCCAATTGAATCGTACGAGAATGCTACACCAAGGATTTTAATAGGTCTCGACAACGCCAACCTAGGATTAACTTTGAAATTCAAAGATAGTGGTCGCAATGATCCAGTAGCTACAAAGACTCGGTTGGGCTGGGCTATTTATGGACCATATGAAAAAGGAATTGGTATTCAAATATTTCCAAGAGCCAACAATCACGTCTTTCACAGCTTCCACCACTGTGAATGTGAACAGTCCAGGGATGCAAAACTCAACAAGATGCTCAAAGACTACTTCTCACTGGACAGTGTAGGAGTGACCGCTATTCAACTTCAGTCAACAATGTCACATGAGGACACAAGAGCCCTTCAACAGCTGGATTCAGAAACCAAACGAGTGGGCAACCGGTTTGAAACATCCCTCTTGTGGAAATATGATGACATTCAACTCCCGAATAGTCGTCCGATGGCATCTCGTCGATTTGAGTGTCTTCGAAAAAAAACTAAGACGTGAACCATTAATGAGAGAAAACCTGGAATATCAAATCCACGATTACGTCTCTAAAGGATACATCCGCAAGTTGGGACCAGAAGAGCTCGAAGAAAATTATCCACGTACCTGGTATTTGCCTATATTTCCGGTCGTAAATCCAAACAAACCGGGTAAAATAAGGATAGTCTGGGACGCAGCAGCAAAAGTAAATGGAGTGTCGTTAAATTCTGTGCTACTCAAAGGACCCGATCAGATGACTTCTCTGATGGGTATTCTGTATCGCTTCAGAGAAAGAAAAATCGGCATATGTGGTGATATTCATGAGATGTACCATCAAGTTCTCATCAAGAAGGAAGACCAGCATGCCCAACGATTTCTATGGTGCCAGGATGATTCTCAGTCTGAGCCGGATACATACGTCATGCAGGTAATGACATTCGGGGCAACTTGTTCCCCCACCTGTGCTCAACACGTGAAGAACAAAAATGCAATGGAATTTGAAGACACTCATCCAAAAGCTGTAAGATGTATCACTAAAAACCATTACGTGGACGATTTACTCGAAAGCGTGGACACGGAAGAAGAGGCACTCCAACTTGCTACCGACGTTTCAATGATTCATCAACGAGGTGGTTTTGAAATAGGCAAATGGATTTCAAATTCACCCAAAGTGCTAAGCCAACTCGGAGAATGTTCAGCTAACGACAAACGAAACCTGAACATATGCGATGAAATTGGAACAGCCAAAGTACTTGGAATGTGGTGGTGTACTTCGACTGATTCCTTTAAGTACATACTGTGTCGATCCAATAACGACATCCTCCAGGCAGATCGCAAACCAACAAAGAGAGAAGTTCTTCGAGTGTTGATGTCAATCTTTGACCCATTGGGTTTGATAGCGAACTTCCTAATATTCCTGAAAATATTGCTGCAAGACATCTGGAGGACACCAGTAGATGGAGACATAATTGGATGGGATGATCCTATAGGCGATGAGCACTTCGCACGCTGGCTTCAATGGGTAAGGCTGCTTAACCAAATTGAAGAAATATCGATTCCTAGATGTTACCTGAATAACATGCGATTCGACGACGACGCCGATACCCAACTCCATATATTTGTTGACGCAAGCGATAAAGCGTATGCGGCTGTGGCTTACATAAGGACGAGTAAGAGTAACGATGTTGAGTGCAGACTTGTAGGAGCAAAAACAAGAGTCGCACCACTGAAGCTGGCTTCAATTCCTAGACTCGAACTTGAAGCTGCAAGGCTCGGATGTCGCTTATCCAAATATATAAAGGAAAACCATTCCATAGCAATTTCACGAATATGCTTCTGGACAGATTCAAAAACAGCCTTATGTTGGATTCGGTCGGACCATCGTCGCTATCGTCAATTTGTCGCCTTTCGTGTGGGAGAAATAGTTGAAAATACAAATATACACGATTGGCGATACGTACCAACAAAATTGAACGTCGCAGATGAAGGAACTAAATGGCAAAAAACTCCAGCATTCAACTCATCCAGCCGTTGGTTTACTGGACCATCATTTCTGCAGTATCCAGAAGAAGATTGGCCCGAAGATATTCCGAAGAGCACCACCACAGATGAGGAAATAAAAATACATTTATTCGTCGACAAATTCAAATCGAATAATGTGATAGACGTCAAACGATTTTCGAAATGGATGCGCCTGCTGAGATCTCAAGTATATGTTTTTCGATTTATTTTCAATTTAAGAGCAAAAAAAAGAGAAGTACAAAGGCATCAAGGTATTATATCAAAAGAAGAATACCATGAAGCCGAGCAATATCTTTACCGCCAAGCACAATTGGAAACATATGCAAATGAGATAAAACAGTTGGAGAGGGAGACTGATCATGATTTGCCGACAAAGGAACACAAAGGACTTAAAACGAGCAGCCACATATATGCACTTTCACCATACTTGGACAGCAGTAACATCCTTCGCATTCATGGTCGCATAGACGCAGCAGTAGAAGCATCCACGGAAATGAAGCGTCCAATACTACTTGAGAAGGACCATTATATCACGGGTCTCATTATCCAATATTATCACGAGCAGTTTCACCACCTTAATAATGAAACAGTGGTAAATGAACTACGCCAAAAGTATTGGATTCCGAAGATTCGTATTGCTGTGAAGGTTGCAGTAAAAAACTGTCAGATGTGTAAAGTGAAGAAAGCAGTTCCACGAGCACCAATGATGGGTGACCTTCCAGCTGCAAGACTATCAGCATTTTCTCGACCATTCTCTTACTCTGGAATTGATTACTTTGGCCCGATGACCGTTGCAGTGGGAAGACGAACCGAAAAACGCTGGGGAGTACTAATAACGTGTTTAACGACACGAGCCGTCCATATAGAGTTAGCCAACAGTCTCTCATCCGACTCCTGCATATTAGCCATCAAACGATTCATCGCTCGTCGTGGGATACCAACAGAGTTCTACAGCGACAATGGCACAAACTTCCATGGAGCCGATCGTGAACTTCAACAAGCTGCAGATATTCAGAAGAGCCTCGCTATGGAATTCTCTTCTTCAGCCACCAGATGGATCTTCAATCCACCCTCATCGCCTCATATGGGTGGCAGTTGGGAAAGGATGGTACGAGCAACTAAAAGAGTGCTTAAAGAATTAATGCCAATGCGAAATCCATCAGATGAACTGTTACACAGCATGATGGTGGAGGTAGAAAGAATTATAAACTGCCACCCACTTACTTACGTGCCATTAGATAGTGAAGCTGATGAAGCGTTGACCCCAAATCATTTCCTCCTTGGTTCATCTGATGGAAGCAAAGTCGATAGTATTCCCTCCGACGATGGAACACTCCTAAGAAAAAATTGGATGAAAGCGCAACAATATGCCAACATGTTCTGGAGGCGATGGATCAAGGAATACCTTCCAACTCTCACACGAAGGACAAAGTGGTACAAACTCACAAAACCTATCGAAGTAGGAGACATCGTCATAGTAGTAGATGATTCCAATCCAAGAAATCTTTGGCCAAAAGGACGAATTCTAGATACTGTCATGAGCAAAAATGGACAAGTCCGTAAAGTGACGGTACAGACAAACTCTGGAATCTACGTTCGTCCAGCAGTCAAAATAGCCGTTCTTGACGTTTGTAAGCCTGGTAAGCCGACGAAGGAAGTCGCCGTACCGGGGGGGAGTGTTGGCAATGCTGCCAATAACATCAACAACGTCATCTAGCAGTGAAATTGTAGAAGTCTAAGCATCGTTAAAAAAAGGAAAACGACACCATCAGAAAGAGATGCCAAATTCAAAAGATTTCTAACGAGATTCTCGAGCTTGGCTTCCCTTGGTTGAGTCATTCTTACTTGTGATTCGAAGAAGCCAACATCGGGTAAAAAAACGAAATTTAAAGTCTTTGTCTTTTTACATAAATTTTAATAAATAATAATTAAATAACAAACTGAAAGCGAATTCTGTTATTTTTGAGATACCCCCACAGTTGATTTTCAACACAGCCAAAGTGGCTGTCTAAAAAGAAAATGCGACCATTCTATCTCAGGCATCGTCACAGAAGCGAGCTAGAAGGCGTTACAAAAGAGAACGAGACTAAGATTACGCTTTTATAAACCAAAATTGTAATCCAACAAAGACTTGGTCGGTTGTTAAGTTAGGTCAAGGCGGCTGTCAGCTAATGGACAAACTGAACCCTTAATCCAAAGGATGGTCGTTGTGATACCACGTAAATCAATTAGTTATTTCAACCTAACATCAGAACCAATATATCGTTGATGAAGAATTCCAAAAGGAGCTCTTGTCAAAGGAGATGGGCAGTTATCTACTCAGTTTCCGAATTATGTCAAGTTAATTGCGTACTTAAGTTCGCACCGTGTATGAGAGGGATCGATACCGATAATGGAGCTAAAAATGTGCCGTCAGCTTGGAGAGAGATCAAAACCTTAGAGCGTTTTGTAAGTAATTTTGGCTAAATCTGTTTTGTAGCTAGACATGGTGTAACCAATCGTCCACCTAAGATGTTTCCTCTCCGCAGCATATTGACTTAACCGAAAAAAACAAGTAGACATGGATATCTTGCATATTCTTACTTTGTTCTACTCTAAACTTGAACGTTATTATCACGTTAGCTTACCTTCTCCTCGAAATGAGTAATGTCCCTTCCGTTTTCTGTCAATGCGATAAGTAACTCCAGACGATGTTTCAAATCCTCTGGGACTTCATGATTCTGCAATGGGATAAATATTATTCCTTGAATCTATTTCCAAGAACTCGACAACTCACTTGAATTACGAGAAAGAAGTGCTCCCGCATTAGAGTCAGCTTCCTGTACTGTGTTTGTATAAGAATCTTATAGAAAGTCAACGTTGTCTGACGATGTTCTGTTGACTTGTTGTCCACTATTAGATCTTTGGTTAGATCCCAGAGTTTAGTTACAGACGACTGGAAAACAGAAGATCTCCACATTAAACCATCATCTTCCTTGGAACCCCAGTTTAATACACTTACCTCATCTAAGTTTTCCGACCGCAAATCTTCGCCCAATTCCTTGAGAGTCTTGCATCTTTGAGCCACAGGAGTTTCTGGTCGTAATTCAGACTCTAGAGCTGGCCTTAAATCACGTTCATCTCTGGTGTTGCCTTGGGAATACAATATTATTTATTGGAATTTTATTGTTGTTGGTGGATTAAATTGATTACTTACCACCGGTACTTCGGCCAACGGAGCGAAAGAATTGACGAACTTTATTTAGACGATTGTCTTTGTCTTTGGAACTCATTTTTATGTTCGTCCGTCAAGATTTCTTGTTTTTGTTAACAACAAAATGGAACAAGAAATTAACACTTTAAATATTTTCTAATTTGAGAAAAACAAAATTATAAATTTCTTTTCGTTGAAAAATTTTAGTTTTTATTTTTACTGTAAATTGGAAATGTCAAATTGTATTTTGACAGTTGGAGGGGGAAATTTAACATATGTTTGAAATTTCCCTCAAAAAAGAAAAAAGGATTTTGTAAGGCCCTCGTTACATTGAGTTGTATTTTAACTTATTTTTACAAAACAAAATTAAGATTTATTTTCTGGGAACAAAGTTTCTCAGTAATTGCTCACAGGCGTAGCAGAATTCCTGGAAATTCAAAGGTATTCCCTGTTCTAGAAAAAACTACAACCTTTTGTTACATATCCAACAACGAACGGTAGCTTAAAGCTACGTACAGACGATTGTAAAATATGACAATATTTTCTTACAACCGTGTGAACTGACAAAAATTGTAAGACATTTCGCCGCCTGAGTGCTTAAGTGCCTCATATCCATCGAAATTATTCATCAGAAAACGAATTTTAAGGTTTGAAAAATAATTGCGTTACTTTCTACTTAACTAATATGACTTTTGAATGTTTATACATATTAATTGAACATTTCTCTTTTGTAATTTGTGAACCTTGGTTCAAAAACTGTTACAGTTAAAAAAAATAAAAAAAAAATTCGAAAAAAGTCAGAAATGGATATAGGACCCTGTTCCATACGATATGTAAATCAATGAAAACCAAACTTCATTTTTCCATGGGATATAGGACATTTGTGCACTAAACATTGGAAAACAAACAAAAACGAAAATAAAATAAAAATGAATATCTGTAGCAATATAAATTTTTAAAATTGTATTTTTAGTGATAAAAATATAAAATAAAAATTAATATAAATGCTCTGGTTATGCCCTACATTATATCACATTGGCTTATTTTTAAGTCAATAGGGAACCTTTCAAAATGATACATTATTTTAACACTAAAATATGAAAAATAAATTTAATTATTTTTGGTCCATTAAATTTTTTAGAAAAATACATTTGATTTTATTCGGAATGGGTTATTAAAATACTTCAACATTCGTAGGAGCTAGTTTTATTAGTGGTTTTTTTTTTTTTTTTTTTTATTTAAAATTTTTTTTACCAGTTTTGTTTTCATCCAGTTTTGTAAAAAAAAAAAAAAGATGCTTTATTATTAAAAATAAAAACTTCGAAAAGACTACATTTAACTTTGTTATGTAGTTTGGTAACGTGAAGGTATATAAATTTTCTTATATAAAATAAATTTGTTTCCTGTTGTTCAACTCGTTTTCTATTTTTTTAAAATGTTATAAAAATATATTGTTATTACGCCTGCTTTTTGGAAAGGATCAAAGACAGTCGATTATAATTCGGTCTTAAAGAAGATTCCCACCAAAACTGAAACATCGAAGCATATTCAACAAAATTGAAAATTGAAAAAAAGCAAACAAAAATCAGTCTTTGCTTCAAGACTGATTTTTTTGCTTTTTTAGCAAACATTTTATTAAGCTAAAAAAAAATAATAATTCGCAAGGGGTATTCACGAGCTGGTGCAAACAAGTATTCTAAAAGTGCGAAATTTTTTGCATTTCTTGCAGATCGTGAACTCACTTCTTCCAATCTGTAGCAAAACTCACACAAATGTCAAAATCAGGTTGACACAAATGTCAAAATCAAAAGTACAAACACCGTTGTATTTTCCTGTTGCAATGGGGTTCAGGTATAGATAAAATGCAAAAGTGTAACAAATGACATCCAGTATATTTTGTTGTTGTATTGCAAGAAAACGTAGCACTTCTACACTTTTACAATGATGCAAGACAAGTTACACCAGATCGTGAATACCCCTACAGTTTTTTTTTAAATTCATTTAAAAAGTAATAAAAAAATTTAAAAAAATAAATAAAAGTGTTTACAAACACATTTAGTGGTTAACTTATTCTATAAGCACTAAAATGTTTACTTAGTTGTAATATATTATGTGAGCTTAAATGCTCTGTATCCCACTTCCTGTGGATATGGGGCAATTAAGCACTGAAAATATATTTTAGTTTAATTTGCTCTATATCCATTGCCTATTGCTATAGGGCATTTAAGCACTAAGTATTTGTTATTCCAACTTCTATACCAAAATTGCCCTACCTAATACAAATTTTGGATATGAGGCAAATAAGCACTTAGAGAACACAAAAATGTGTGGTCTATAGAGCAAAAGTGGTTTTCGTAACTTTGTTAATAATAGAGATAGAGCAATGGGGATAGGACCAAACGATAGAGAATATTCGAATTAGTATAACTGCATCATTAACTCAGTTTCCCGAAAAAGTGGTCTATGGGGCACTTAAGCACTCAGGAGGCGATTTGTTTGTAGACCTGGCAATATTGTAAGGCTAAGATTACACATGTAAGTTTTACTTACGTAAGTTACTCACGTAAGAAACTTCTGAAAAAAATACTAATGTAAACGGCTCTGTAAAGTGACTTAAATAAATTTTATCAATCAAGGTAAGTTTACGTGTCAACGCGTTTTTGACACTTATGGAAATCTCAAAGCTTTCACACCTGACAGTGATAAGTTCTCAACTCACGGGAAGCATATTTCTTACTGTAAGTTCTTCTATAGTGTAAACCTAATTGTACGTTACTTTTAGAAGACTTACGTAAGTGGTGAGTAATATTTACATGTGTCATCTTAAAGGCGCATGCATATTATGCCGAATGATGCCGGTCGGCCAAGCCGAACGAGTATCCATTTGATTCGGTTTGAGTTCGGTTCGGTCGGCACAGGCCGATCGGCATAATATGGACGAGCCTTTAGCCTAAAGCTTGAGTTTAAATGAAAGCAAGGCTATTGCAGTTCAAATGAAGTGCATTTTCCCTAGTGTGGTCTTATCCTTAACGAAAGTATTCCTTGTATGAAATTGTATGGGTTAAATTACAATACTCTGCACCACGTCGGTACTCTGCAGCAGATTTAAACTCCAAGGAAAGTAAACGCCATAATGGTAGTCTACTCGAAAAGTGCAGTGCAGTTCCTAATGCTGACTTTTCTTAAGAGTAAACCCTCCAATTTCCACGAATTCCAAACAGTTAATCCTCTGATCGAGAATTCTGAAAAAAAGAAAACTTACATTGTTCACTTTAGTTTTTTGTTTTACCTTTTTTGACAACAAAAAGTCGTATCGTCTGAACAACAGCGATGGAATTCCTTAAGCGCGTTTATCAAATTAAATTCACTTGGCATCACTTTTCTTCATCTTTCAAACAACCGTTTGTTTCATTCTCAAGTTGCCAGCCCTGTTTAGAAAAATTTGTTTTGCAAAAAGCGCAGCAGCTGAGTGAGTGCGTCCGCCATCATCTATGAAAACCGTTGAAAGCAAGAATTATAGAACATTATTGGATAATTAATTTCTATTAAAAAAAAGTAAATTATTTACAATTTCTTTGTTTTAAATCAAATAAAAAATATTGAATTTTGTTTTTAAACAACAATTTATACAAAAAAGCGGTTAAAAAGTGAGTAAAAGTTAAGCATTTGCAGAAGAAAAAAAAAAATATTTCGTCCGCCATTCGTCTGCGTAAATGTCAATGAAATAATCCCGTTGCGGCAACAAAAGAGGAATTTTTATTTTTTTCAACAAAAAAGTTTGGTTTCTTTTTTTCAAGGAAAGTTTTATTTAATTGTTTTTGCAAAAAATAACTCCACATAGCACATAAGAAGATGTGAATTCCCGAGTTCCCAAGTCGATTACTTTCCTCGGCTGTTTTTATGTAAAGAACAAAAATGAGTGTGCTCGAAGCGAGTTTCGGTTTTGGAAGACTCAAGTTCAAGTCCCACAAAACGACAGTTCAACGATATCTCCATTTTTGGTCAGAAAGAAGATCTGGAGACCTGGTGCCCTTGTCACCATTGTCTTCCTCAGGCCCACCGCTGCGCTGGTTTCGCCATCAGTGTAGCACTACGATGTAATCCGAATTTGCCAATAAATTCACGTGGCCCAAACTGGGAAATGTTCCAGTTTTTTTGTTGCTTCCTCTCGTCCGATGTAGAAACAACAAAATGTGTTGTAAGAAGTCATCAGTCGTGGCCAATTAGCATCGATTGCGCTTGGCCAAACAAGCGTGACTTGGTGTCGTTGCTGGTTGGACTTGCAATGTACTATTTCAAAAATATCATTTGTTTTGAAATTCTTACCACGATCACCCGAATCTAGGAAGTTTTCAATCGTTTCTTTGTTCCTTTTTATCTTCTTTTTTTGTTGATAACAGAAGAGCGACTTTAAAACATTTTTCTTTTACTTTTTCCAGAGAGTGCTCGTCATCACGTGGACAATCTTTTCTTTAATTCATCGCAAAAAAAATATATTAAACAAGCATCACAGCACAATGAGTTCAACAGAGGAAGCACCAGCAGCTCAAGAGCCACAGGTGAGTGTTTTTTTTTTTTTGTCGTTTTATTGAATTTTCAAATTAATTTGTTTACTAATAGTCGGGTCGGTTCGTTGCGGTTGTCGTGTTGGTCTTTGACGAGACAACAAAGTACATATTCCTAAAAATAGATTTTGCTGCTTATTTAGCTCCAACGCAGTTGATAGAATTTTGCAGAAGCGTTTATCTAATGCGTCGCCGGCATTAATCGTTTCTTGTGTGAAATAAGAGATAAACGTTTTGAGGTTGGTTGTTCGCAGTTTGTTGGACTTGAACATCATCAATCAATGCGAAACTTGTCATTAATCTTGGAAATACAAAATGAAAATGTTGTCGTGAATACTTATGCCCTCATCGACGAGTTAAGCTGAGCCCCGCAAGCATTCTTTATTCCACCTGTCTCCTTGGGAATTGCCTGTTTTTTTGTAGCACATTCAAGATGTTCTCCTAATTGGTGATTCTGTTATTCATTTTGTATCCCCGATCAAGCCTGCCATAATGATTCCCCCCAATCTTTGTTTCTGGGACTACATTGTGTTAGAAAGACCAATCTAGTATTATTTCATCTTCATTCCATTTGCTTCAGGTCATAGTTGGCCACAGCGTTTTAGGGATACAACTGCGGAAATTGATGCAAGTAACGTTTTGAGATGTTTACCAAGAATGTTAAGGGTTCATGGGCAATTCAGTGCGTAAGGATTTACTATTTTAAAATAGTATGCCAAATAAAGCAGTTCCATCCCTTGCTATCTTAATTGTGTGTGTCTTGTCGTTCATTCTAGAATCGAGTGACTTTTAATGGGAAGTGTTTATTATTTATTGAAATCAAGCTAAATGTCTAGCGTACAATAATTTTATCATATTATAAGTTATAAAATAATCGTTTATTTGTTACATCGGGAAAATGAATTAATAAGTTATTATTTACGTTATATAAACTGAACATATTATTTAAGGGCGAAGACCTTTCGTAGTTGGTACGATAGTGCGTTATATAAATTAGGTCAGGTAGACCTCTTAGATTACGGTTGGGAACATTAAAACTAACGCGAGACAGAAGATTCAAAGCATCAATATTACCATTAATCAGATTAACAATAAAAGCAAAACTTAAATAAGAACGTCTGCTCTCCAGGCTGGGTAGGTCTATGAGTTTTAGACGGCTAATGTACGAAGGAAGATTTAATGGGCTCTGACAGCCTAGGCCTCTGAGGGCAAATTTTAAGAACCTTTTTTGTATTCGTTCTATTCGTATTTTGTGGCAACTGTAATGAGGGGTCCATACCTGGCAAGCATACTCTATAATAGGTCTGACAAATGAGGTAAACAATTGTTTGATGACATAAGGGTCAGAAAACTGACGTGATTCCCTTTTAATCCAACCTAATACTGAATTTGCCTTAATGCATGTGGCATTAATATGTTGCGTAAATTCGAGTTTTTTATCAAACAAGACACCAAGGATAGATACCTCACTTACATTTAACAGATTTACGCCATTGAAACTGTACTCAAAAGACAAAACAGATAGTTTTCTAGTAAAATTTATAATCTTACACTTGTCCATATTTAACAACAAACAATTTCGTACACACCAATTGTAGAAAGCATTCAAATCCGTTTGAAGCTTATCACAGTCAAGTTTACAAGAAATAGTTTTAAAAATGTTAACATCGTCGGCATATATGAGGCAGTTTGAGTGCCTTAAAACTGATGGGAGGTCATTTATAAATAATATAAAAAGAACTGGACCCAAATGGCTACCCTAGGGTACTCCAGAATTAACTACAAAAGATTTTGAATGGTAGCCGTTAAAATTCACAGTATAGGACCTATCAAGTAAATAGGATTTGAGCCAGGCAATGAAGTTCATGCTAAAGCCCAGCTTGCTCATTTTCTGAAGCAGAACTGTATGTGAAAGCTTGTCGAATGCCTTGCTGAAATCAGTAAGAACACAATCCATTTGCTTCTTATTTTTGAAAGAATCAATACAGAACTCCGCTAACTCGATGAGAAGAGTGACAGTCGAACGGACCTTTGAAAAACCATGTTGGTTAGGAACAATTATTGATTTTGTGTAAAAACTCAATTTTTTGCAGACCATTGCTTCAAAAAGTTTCGGAATAGCAGACAGTTTAGCTATTGGTCGATAGTTTCCAATTTGATCCTTTTTACCTTTTTTATGTAGAGGAATAATAAAAGATTGTTTCCATGCATGAGGAAACTTACACGTAGACAGTGAACAGTTGAAGAGAACAGCAAGTGGAAAGGACAAATGACTAACACACTTTTTTAGAACTGAAGCTGGCACTCCATCAGGGCCAGATGTGTCATTATCTTCTAAATTAGATATAAATTTCGAAATATCGCCGCCAGTTATATGAAAATTTATATCAGTCAAGTGCGAATACGATTTCAAATGACCAAATAGTTGATCACTTTCGTCAAGATTATCACAGTTTAGATTATCATAGTTCGAATAGTTATCACAGTTGGAAGAATCACAGATGAATGCGCTTTGAAAAAAGTCAGAAAATAGTTGTGTAATGATATGTGGATCGTGGACTGAAATATTGTTATGTTTAAAAACGGACGAATATGGAGTACATTTACGTTTGCTATTAATAAAATTCCAAAAGGATTTAGGATCCATTTTTAAATTGCTCTGAACATTTTGTATGTAATTAAGATACTTAATACTTGACTCTCTGTTGAAAATATTTCTGGCCTCACAGTAACTAATAAAATCGGAATCTAAGCCAGTTTGTTTGTATTTAAACCATAACTTATTTCTGTAGTTTTTAATCTCCTCACTTCACTATCATACCAACTTGGAGCAAGTGATTTTGATTTATTAGATATAAGGGGAACATATGCCAAAAAACAATCAAATATTTTGTCATAAAATTTTAAAACCATAGAATTAATATCTGAACAAGAATAAAGGCAGGACCAATCAATTAAAGATAGCAAACTATTCAATTTAGTGTAATCAGTTTTTTTAAAGTTAAATTTAAAAACATTGTCAGAATCTTGATTATTACTTCTTACAAAGTTTTGAACAGTTATGATGAGTGCTGGATGATGAGAGTCCTCTTTTACCAGAGGGTCAGTCGTTTTGTCCAGTGAAATGTCGGCATCAATTGTTGTGAAAATCAAGTCAAGGATCTTAGCATTTGAGTTTGGTATGTTATTTATCTGATGCAGACCAAGCGACGTAATATTATCCAGAGTCTGCGAGTCATCTACTGAAAGGTTTCCTGTTGGCACCATAGTGTTAGTATCAGGACATCGTTTCCAAGACACATTGGTTAAATTAAAATCTCCAAGGCATATTATGTCGGCATTGTAGTTCATCAGATCAAATATGTAATTTAAAAAGGTGAAGGCTTCGTTGTAGGTATTAACTGAGCTTCCAGGAACAATGTACATAGTGACGAAGTAGATATGTTTTCCTTGAAGATCCATCCACACATAAAAACTCTTCGTTCAAACAAACAGGAACACTGACTAGTGAAGTCACAAAACAAGATTTAACGGCAATAAGGATACCACCGCCAACAGTAGTAATACTCGGATCGGAGTATCTATCACGTCTATAAACATTAAACGAAGAATCAAAAAGTTCTGAGTCCTTTATTCCACCAAATAGCCATGTTTCCGTCAAAGATATGACATCGTAGGAAAAGTTCGAGGTATTAAAGTAAACCAAATTGGTCTTTGTCCGTAAGCCTCTTACGTTTTGATAAAGTATATCAATTAGTTGCAACGAAGGTTTGTTGGTCTTGTCAAATTCTTCCGAAAAGGGTTATTCAAAGTATTTCGTTTAACGAATTCGTGGATGATTATGTTTTTCGGCCAGAAATGCTTATCCAATAATTGAGTAAATGTTTCATGTGGAACAAATAACTTGAAAGACGAGTAATCAATTCCTTTCGTTGGTAACTGCTCAATTTTGAAATTGGTATTTTTGAAATGTGATTCAATATATGCAGATATATCGCTGCACTTAGTGTTAGCCTCAAAATTTGATCAAAAAATGCATTTGAATCTTTCAGCTGCTCTCAACGTTACTGTATGCATTACGTTATCCTTAGGTGCTTCTGCAGACAATGACGACGGTTGGATGAAGGAGGTCGTAGAAAATGTATTTGGACACACCGCAGACAAAGAAGGGTGCGATGGCATTATTTGAGAATTGAAGAGAGGTTCTGAATTTGTTGATGTGGATGAGGTTGATTTCGAATTCAAAGTACATGGAGCTTCGGAATTTATTGACGACATATAGGAGGGCGAATTCGAGGATAATGAGTTAGAAGATGTGGTTAAAGTTATAGTTGATGAAGATGAAGTTGATATCGAAGTGTGATGTAGTGTTGAAGTTATAGGTGTAGATGGTGCAATTGGTGGACCCAATGATGAAGTTATTGATGTTTTTTCGGATGGTGAAGGTGTTCTTGAAATTTCCAAATTCTTGGAAGATTCATCCGCCTAGAAGAGATATCCATAAGGATCCTTGATTCCTTGGTTCTATAAAGGTCTCCAAGTTTAAGAATATGAACTAAAGTCGTGACTGAAACTCGGCTTATTGACCGAAAATGTTACTAAGGCTGTACAGATAAGGTCATCACATGAAATGCTCCTATTTAAAGCTTCCTTATCTATTTAAGTAAAGACTTTTAACTAGTTGACATCATTTGATAAGGATTGGGCAGCTTCGTTATACCACGTCGGTTATTTCAGTTTTTTAGATCACCTTACTTTGGCATTCTCCTTAGCCCCTGGAATTCAATTGCGTTTTGCTTCACTTCACTTGATTGCCTGTATGTACCCAAAAAGAAGCTTTCTGGGAAAGGAAGGCTTCAGATGTTCTTCAGTTAGCTATGAAGTCTGGTTGGCGGTTTCGTGTCGATACCTCCTATAATAATAACAACCTTAACCAACATATCCCGTCAGCCATCCTTGTCCCCAGCAAGTTGTCTTAACTTACGTTGGCTTAGGTCGTCCTCCACTTGATCGCGCCACCTTAGATGAGGCCTTCCACTGCTGCGTTGGGCCTTAGGCTTACAATTGAAAACTTAACGGGCCGGTGCGTAGTCGAAGATACACTTTACATGTACCAGCCATCTAAAGTGTATTTTCAGATTTTTAATTAGGTCAATGAAGCGACAAAGCTCAAACAGACCATGATGAAATGTTTTCCTTCACACTTCATTGGCAGATACAGTACCGAATATCACCCGAAAAATCTTTCTCTCAAACTGAAAGAAGAGGAAACAGCGACAGGCAAGAGTGATTCTTCACTTGCTTATTTACTTATGTTGGCTCCACTAGAGCGTGGTGCTCATGGGCCTTTTTAAATTGCTCTCCAGCCGTTTCGATATCTAGCCTGCCGTCTCCAATTTTGCACTCTTCCACAAAAAAGGAGACCGCCTACTCTGCGCCAACTATAGCGTTTTATGTGAACGTCTCAAGCCGTTTGCTATGATCTAATAGGTCCTTGCCAATGCGGCTTCAGACCTGGAAAATGTACGACCGACCAAATATTCGCATTACGCCAGATCCTGGAGAAAACCCAAGAATATAACATCGATACCCACCACCTGTTCGTCGATTTTAAAGCAGCCTACGACAGTGTTAGAGTTGAACTGCATCGTGACATGTTTGGTAGGGACTCTACTGAAACCTTCGAAACCACCAGAGGGCTAAGACAAGGTGACGAACGTCTTGCAGCTGTTTTAAAATTGTCATACGGAACACCCATGCCAGCATATCGGGCACCAACTTTAATAACTCCAATCAATTACTTGGGTTTGCGGATGACATTGACGTTATAGGTGATAGTAGACAAGACTGATTTGTCAACTGATCTAAATTTTTTGGAGGTGTAATAGTGGAACCTAAACTGACTAATTCCTTAACAACTTTAAAGTTACATCTTTCCATTGTGACGTTTTGTCCAAGTCTACGATGATGAAGGTGACCTCGTATACCCTTTTCTTGCAGCATATCAACCAGTTATTGCAAGACCATCAATCTAACCTCTATCTTTGTTACATCTGACACCGACAGCGATGGGATGTCCTATCAGCTGATCAATAATGCTCTGGGTTCTCTGCTTGCCGAAGCGGGGCCATAACTTCTTGGTAATGAATGACACACGCCCGGACCAAACTCCATCGTTCATAAGATTTTCTTTTAAAACTTCGTTTCAAGTATTACGATAGAAATATTTTCTGCTCCGATCGATAGGTATGGTAAGAGTCAAACAATCAATTCAGGATTAAATCAAAAAACTGGTCAGATACTCAATAAGTCCTGGGTAGCATTTTAATTAATTTTACAAGTCCTTCAGTGCGTAGTCAATTCAAACTCTGGTTTTATTTAAAACAAAGTAAAAAGCGTTTCTAAATAATGTACATTGTTTGTCTGCTTTACAATACTTCCTAGTTTTGAAACTATAGGTTTCTATTTGTAACTAAATAATTTAAAAAAATGTATTTCTCTTTCAGTCGAGTCCTCGTGATTTGGAAAAAATCGAAGAGGAGAAGTTGAAATCGAAATACCCCGCATCTGGTATGCGTGGTCCTGGCGGTCACTCGGCTTTTCTACAAAAACGACTACAAAAAGGGGTAAGTTTCACAAACGACTGGACACTTGTGACAAGGAACTGTTTGGTTGCATAAGTGATTGCAGTGAGCAACCAAACTACTCCTTGACAAAGAGTCTAGCGTAACAATATTAAATTATTCTTTATTCAAATTGTTTTTTTTTTTTTTTTTAGCAAAAATTCTTCGACTCAGGTGACTACCAAATGGCCAAGCAAAAAGGTGGCAGTGTCAAGCAAGTATTTGCGAATAAAGTTTCCACAGGAGAAGCCATCCCAACACCAGAAACAGTGCCTGCTCGCAAGACGTCAATCATACAGCCATGCAACAAATTCCAAACGACGAGTTAATTTACAATTATTGTCTCCTCCTCCCACATCCCTCTAAATGTCCCCAAACAAATACTGTTTTCTCTCACTCTATCCACCATTATTAAACAACAACTAACAGTAAACAGAAAAAGAAGAAGCATCAAGCTTTAAACTATAAATACAAATACTAAAACTATAAAATATTATATACAAACTACCTACTATTCTTATGTACGAATTAAAATCATACCTTATTATTTACTCTCGCTTCAATTTGTTAATAATTTTTTTGTTTCCTATTTCTTTCAATTTGTGGTTTATTTTTTTTATAATTAATTTTGTTTTCTTGCTCAAGTGTATTTATTTTTATTAAAAAAAAAAAAAAAAAACAATATTGTAAGCTTATTTTACGACGCCCATTGTTTGTATTTTGTTTGTTCATTCAAAAAGATTTGTGTTTTATAAAAAAAAACTTATCTCCAACAAACAACACAGCAGCGTTCAAAAATATTTTTTAATAAAATTGTTGCTCAAAGAGCTAAAATTTAAAACAAAAAAGAAATTATTTTGTATCTTCTTGTTGTGTTTCTCTGTGCTTGTTAAATTTTTGGGGAGAAGGATACAACGGATTTGGCCAGGTTTAATGGATCTTAGAATGCTTAATGTTGTCAAAGTGGACATGTTTTTGAAGGAATGTTCTTTGTAAACGTTTTTGTGTAGTTTTTTTTTTTTTTTACAATAATAACGGACAATTTCTTGTACTTAATGATTTTTTTAAGTCATTGACAGTATTCTTCTCCCACTGCATGGTTCTGTTCGTGTCCTTTTTTTGTTATTCAAACATTTGCAAAAACATCAAAAAATATCTTTAGCGTTCCAAATGTTCATTAAACAAAAATATATACCTAACAACGAGAGGTTAATGTTAGAAAGTGTTAACAAGAAAAAAAAAATATCCAAAAAACAAGCTAATATTTGCCTTATTTTAAGACACATTGACAGAAAAAATGCTGAATTAATCATTTGTAGAAAATAGAAAAGCCGCTTTGAAACAATATTGAGAATGACAAAAAACTTACCAACATTTTGTGAAAAAAAGTAATAAAGAATACAGGTTAAGGTAATTTGGGAGTTAATAAAAAGCAAAACTGTTAAAATTTAAGAAAGTCAAATTTTGTGTTTTTTTTTATAGTGATGGCAGAAAATGACAACTCGCCAATATTTCTGCCATTATTTGGATTTTGTTTTAGCAAAAATCAAAGAAACTCTTGGGATCAAAATGTCGGAGAGTGGCAAAAGTATAAAAAACTCTTCACTGAATGATAATGACAACTCGCCAATATTTCTGCCATTATTTGGCTTTTACAAAAAATCATAGAAATTCTTGGGATCAGAATGTCGGCGAGTGTGGCAAAAGTATTTTAAACTCTTCACTGAATGATAATGACAACTCGCAAATATTTCTGCCATTATTTGGCTTTTACAAAAAATCATAGAAATTCTTGGGATCAAAATGTCGGAGAGTGGCAAAAGTATATTAAACTCTTCGCTGAATGATAATGACAACTCGCCAATATTTCTGCCAAATGGCATAGAAATTCTTGGGATCAAAATGGTATGATATAAATAATGGAGAAACGCTTGATACTTTGCTTTCCGAAATTTCCAACGAATATTTGGTCATTTATAACAAACTTACAGCCTCAGTCAGTCGTATTACATATAGAAATGCCCTTTTTACACAACTTGCCAAAATTTGTGACCATTATAACATAATTGTAGTTTGTTTTTTTTTGCTATTTGATTTGACCAAAAACACGGGTTTTGTTTGACAACTCTCAGAGTTGTCAAAGAAACTTGGATAAAGTTCAAAGAACAAAGCGTGACATGAAATTACGCCATTTACGGTTGTCAATCGCATCTGTCAATTTTTGGATTGCAAATCAAACCTCCTGGCAATGACACAATACATACCAACAATCTGGATTGTTTTTTCTTTCCCTTACAAAAACAACTTACTTTCTACTTTACTTGTCTTTAAATAGTAAAAAAAAAAAAAAAAAAAAACAATAATTCCCTGTGTGATTTTCGTCACTTTAAATAATAATAAAATCAAATAATTTCAAACTTCAACCGATTGTGTACGAATCCGAGTCCGAAAAAGTCTATTTAGCCGATGCGCAACCCAAAGAAGAAATTTACCGCTTCGATCTCTCATTCTCTTTGTCTTCCATTTCTTAACCAACTTTCAGTTCAGCGCTGAATTTCATGCAAGTCGGTTCGGTAGTGAAGTGCGGCTAGAAAAATATTCGTTTATTTAATTTCTGATCGGTTTCTTATAAAAATAAAGTGCACGACTGGGTCGTACGAACTTGCTCTAATGTGTTCAAATGGTCTTGGGGCTTGAGATTTTCGGAAAAAGGCATTGAAAAAATCATATGAAATTTTATTAATCACTTAAAAATCAATAGTTAAAACGTTTTTTGGAGAAAATGAAGTAAGCCATCAGATTTCTTTTGCTTTTTCAAAATTTAAGGAAATTTTTTTTCAAAATCGTTCGACCAGTTTTTTCAAAAAACGGTTTTTTTTGAAAAACTTTTCGAAAAAATATTCCAAATTTTTTTTGAGTATGCCAACTTCTAGAACTTTGTAGTTTTTATTAGAAAAATAAAATTAAAAAAAAATTGATTAAACCGTTTTTGGAAAAAACAAAAAATAAAAAAAAAATTTTAAACTTTTTTAAAAAACTCAAAAAAACTTTTTTTGAAAAATTAAAGATTTTTTATTATTTCGTTTGTAATAGGGCTTCTACATTAAAAATTTCATCGGAATTCGTCCAGTGGCTTACGAGAAAATCGGATTTCAAAAAACCGGTCCTATGGGAGGTACCGTTATAAGACTTTTCCTGAAAAATCTATTCCAACCAAAACATTAAGTTTGCGGAGAAAACATCATTCAGAAAGTTTTATCAAAATCGTAGGAGCCGTTTTCGAGAAAAATTGAATTTTCACTAAAAGTCGTATGGCAGGTACCGTTAGTTTTAAAGCTAGAATGCTAATTCCAAAAACCCCTCTGTAGGACGTCATAATAATACTATCTACCAAGTTTGAAGCAAATCAGTCCAGCCGTTTAGGCTGTAGGTGCCGATACAGACAGACGGACAGACAGACAGACAGACAGACAGACAGAATTGTCGGACCCACTTTTTTCGACTTCTCTATCATCGTAATGTTATGTTTGATTGTCGAAAAAAATTTTTTTTTTTTTACGAATGCATAACTTGCCTTATAGTACCTATAATCGCAAGTAAAAAAAGTGAATTCATGTAAATTGAAGATGTTTCGCGATAATTTTTTGCAAATAAATGCTCGATTTAATAGCAAAAATTCAGGTTTAAAGCTCCCATTCTCTTGTTCAGTGATGTAGATGTATTCCCTCGCGAGAAACGGTAGTGGTGAAGGTGAGATTAAATTAAGCGGGCGTGCGGTTTATTTGAAAGCAATGGTGAAATAATTTTAAAATATGAAAATTATGATGGTGTCGTGGTCAGTTTATCAAATCTCCCTTCCGGCTTCGTTTTTGGTGTGTATTTAATTTAATTTAAAATAAAATAGCAGAGTTCTTGCGAAGATATAAAATCAAATAGTTGTTGGTTATTCCTTTTTTTATAAAACAAGGAAAGTGAAGTTATTGCGGAGATCTGAAGCTGAACACCGAGCATAATGGATACGAAATATTTATTAGTCAAGAGAAGAAACAATACCAGCCCATTATTTATGTGAGTACCTACCTACCTTTTTGGACATTTTTATATCATTTTTAAAATAACCTAAATAACATCAACATCGATTAAGCGAGCTTGCTTCATTTTGGGGAAAAATAGCATTTAGTAACCGTGTTTAAATAAATTTAATACCATCTTATCTCAGGTTCTAGGCCATTCCATTATATCTGCGTCCATGGTCATTTTTTGACTTCGGATCAATTTTCTCCAGAAATTCTATTTATATTAAACATCACGTTTTACCTACAATTTTGTATAAAATGAACTTGGGAAACCCCGTACCTAGCAGGGGAAAAATTGCTGATAAGCTTTTCCTAATTTTTTTCTTTAAACACGAATTGGGAAACACCCTGTAGTTTAAAATTATTTAGACCTTGTGCCAATTGCATGGAAATGATAGCTTAATTTGACCCCCTTTCTAATTTTTGACGTTTTCGTCAATTGGATTAAAAGGGATATTTTTAAACCACTATTTCCCTTTATTTAACACTTGAATATCAAATGTTTCCTATAAAAAAACCTGTACATTAATCAAGTTTATTAATTTTATATACAAACTAAAGATTTTCACTTAAAAAAAATGCCTTTAAATGCCTCTTTCGAATCTCCATTCTATGCCTAAAAGCATTGAATAATTACAATTTGCAATTATTCAATGCTAAAAGCATAACAAAAAAAATTTCCCAACCACCCCGAACTCCCATTCACCATTTCGTCGTCTTCTTTTATTTTAAACTCAAACCCTTGCCACTAAAAGTATCATACATTTCTATTTAGCCGATGCACAACCTAAAATCCAAACATACACACACACATACAAACACTAGTGGGTAGAAAAAAATTAGCAAACAAACTGCATCGATCATCTTTCTGCTCTTCGTCTTCTGTGTTCTTCTGTTCAGTTGTCAGTTCGTCAGTGAATTTCATGCAAAACGTTCGGCAGTGAAGTGCGGCTTAAATAAAATATTCTATTGATAAATTCCGGGCGATATAATTATTAAAAATAGTAAATTTATAAATTTAAAAGTGCTTTCAATGTTTCGCGATAGTTTTTTGCAAAGAAAAGGTCGATTTAATTGCACAAATTTGTGTTTTAAAGTTCACATTATTTTGCTTAGTGATGTATAATATGTATCCCCGCACGAGAAACGGTCGTGGTGAAGGTGAGATTAAAATTGAAACGGGCGGTTTATTTGAAAGCAATGGTGAAATCATTTTGAAATATGAAAATTATGATGGTGTCGTGGTCGGTTTATCAAATCTCCCTTCCGGTTTCGGTTGTTGGTGTTTTTTTTTTTTTCAATTTAAAAAAGTGAAATTCTTGCAATGATCTAATCTAAAGCAAGCAGTTCTTGGTTATTCGTTATTTTTTTAATATAAATCGATAAAAGTGAAGTTATTGAGGAGATCTGTAGCTAAACAGCAAGCATTATGTATTTTCAACGTTTCCACAGAAAATGGAAAATGTTTAGGTAAGCTCCTATTTAATCTTTTTGCGTGAATAACATTATATTTAAATTTACTTTATTATATATGTCGCTTATGTACTTTGAAACTATTTTTTGACACACATTTCCTGAAAAAAAAAAAAACATTAAAAATATTTATTTAAACATTTCTGGAGAACTGCTCAAACTTTCGAGGCATTTGTCTGGTCATGTTATCTACTCTTTAGGAGGCTGCGGCTTATAAATTGTCCTTAATTTGGTTATGTTTCGTGGCCATCGAAACTGTCCTAATTTAAATTTAAAAAACATTTACGGATGATTTGTATCTGCAAGCAGCTAATCAAAGCTGATATACTTCCTCTAGTTTGTATTTTGTTTCATTTTTGGTAGGTGTTAGGCCTAACAAAGGAATGGTGATAGGGCTACCTAACTTAATGGGGGACAACAATCGTTACTGGACTGCATTGATTCTTGGTAAAGAAGCAGGAGCCGGACAGTACGGCCCCAGCATAAACAAGCTGATAGTTTAGTGGTTGTCTCACCAGGACATTATGGATCAAGGTCTCAGCAACCATTCACCTTGAACCTTTCCAGTTCCTAGCCTTTTCGCTTCAACTACACAAGCCAAGTTAATTCAGTCGCTCTAAACTTTTTCGGTATAGGTTGGGTCTTCCTAAGCTGTGTTTTTAATGTGCCTCAATATCGAAAACCTCGGAGAGCTTGTGCCTTTTTGTTTGTATGTCTAGATTAACGTCGCTGTATAGCTCTAAAACTTCTTCATTCGATATTTTCCTCCACACTCCACATATTTATCAAGTAATACCCTAGGATTCTTCTTCTAGTTGTTACCCCATAGAAAAAAATAGCAAGGAAAAGCACTGCGTCGTGATAGGTTTACTCTTGGGACACTTGTCACTTCATCGCATGATTCATCAGTTCAGCGATTAAACCTAGACTTTGAGCGTGTTGAGTCCCACATACAAGATAGTGGATCCACTATGTCACCCTGATTTCACTTCACATGCTGGTTTGCCGAAGATTTCTTAATCTTATAAGGTTTTTAGACTATCGACGTAGCTTTTTTGTCATGACGCTTTCTGGTGTTTAGTCCGTCTTCTTCCCTCGTTCTTGAGATTCAAAAATTAAAATAGCAACGATATCGATTTCATCTTTTCACGGAATCGCCAGTTCCATTAAAAAAAAAAGTTTTATTTAAATACAAAAGTCCATTCGAACACAAAAATAAATATTTTAACTCTAAATAACATGAATCCCACTTCCCCCAGTGTACATCACAATCAATAGAAGTCAACTGATTCCAGGTCACTCAGCATTTTGTCTCGAATCTGTGGCTTGGGATCCTCTTTGATTTCCGTTGGAATTGCTCCACATTGACCTAGCATGAACTCCAGTTCATCTGTGGTTAATTTCTCGCCACGTAATTCCAAAGCACCAATAAATTGTTTCCTCATTTGTCCTTCGTAGTAGACAAATATAGTTGGCAGATTCTTTTCTGGGAAGTTTGGTATGCAGGTTGTTGCTATCGAGCGCAGAAACTTAGTCTGTGGGAATTTCATAGCGAGCTGTTGCATGTGGTGGTGTATCAATGAACAGAGTGGCACACCATTTGCATATAAATGCAGCACAACAAAGATTCCTTCTCCAGCTTTGGTCACTTCGTTCACATAATCTTGTCCAGAGATTTCTCTCACCGAACCAAATTTGGCCTTTTCAGAGAATGCGCGCATTTCAGCGATTCGCTTGCGTCTATATTCTTCCAACACACTTTCATCTTCAGAGTCTTCAAGTTCGTCCAACTCGTCCATGTTCATGTCTTCGATTTTCTTCTGCGATTCACCACCCGTTCGCTTCTCGATGGCATTCTCTAACATTGACACGATTTGATCTTCGGTGATTTCGGCTTCTTTTTGTTTGGGTGGAAGTATTCCTTTGGCGCGGAGAACATCATTCCAATCGGTGTCTTCATTTGGATCCTAGAAATAGAAATTTTTAAAGTCAAAAGAATATTTGTATTCTGAATTATTTAAAATGTCGTTATAGTTGCTCAGACTTAGAGCCGGATCCAGGATTTATTCAAACAAGGCGAATTTGGCGGCCCTACAATGTCATCATTTTTTGAAGACTTTTTTTTTGTTTGTTCTTCACTAACTTTCTTCTTTTTTTCTTTTTTCATCTTCTTTGGTTTTGCATCCCCCAAACGCTAACGCCCGGGGCAAGTGCTCCCCCCCCCCTGCTCAGACTGTATAGAGGGGCGTCCTGGTTAATATAAACAGATGACAAAAACAGATATACTTTTTCCAATTTTACTTATCATCGTTACGTCAACTTTGCAGTTTCATTCAAAATCTTTTCTAATGCATAACTTGCCTTTGTTGTACTCGTAGATTTATCTTTCTTTGAAATTAATAACTCTTGACTTGGAATGGGTTTCCAGTTTTAAAATTTAGGCTAATGTTTTTGAGCCAGGCACAATTTGTCAAGACTTTAAATTTGATTAAGGGCTACTTGTACAACAGTGGTTCATCATCAGATCAAAATTTGAAAACGATTTACCTCATGGTTTAAGAGTTAACCCACCGATTACCACGTATTAAATAAAGTTGATCCACAAATCTTGAACTTAAAAACGATGTTTAGTACTGAACCACTGTTGTACAACAAGCCTATGCATATAAGAAGGCATTTAATGTCACAACACTGACATAAGTCCTCTTTAAAAAACACAGACAGACAGACAAGTCTGCGCATACCATTTCTTTATTCATTTTAATACCGACCGTATAAAGACGTTCCAACATTGAGATACATGTCTGGAGCGACGCGTTCAGTTTTTTTCTTTTAAAGTCTTAAAAAAGAAACAATTTTTCTTCAATAAAATTATATTTTCTTTTATTTAATAATATATTTTAAATATTTTATATAATATTTTATTATGCATTTTTGTTTCCAAACAATTTTCGTTTAAAACGTTATTTGTATTTAAATTCTCTAAATTATGTACAAAAAATTCAATTTTTCCCTTTTCACGGACATCTTTTTCAGCCTCCAGAGGGATTAACTTATCTCTCACAAAACTCAATTTATATATAGGTATTTATTTACACAAAAGTTTCACAAATTTCCAAAAAAAATTACTTAACATTCTGCTGTTTCTTACCTAATCATAAATAACTCTATTTTTTTTTTTAATATTATGACACAATACTTGTATAAACTTTTTTTTATAATTTAGGCTTTTTTCCTCTCAAATTAATTTAGTTTTTATTTTATATCATGACACTATAATAAATTTTGTGATTTTGAAATTATTATAATGAAAGGGGAACTTTGCATGCCATTTCGTAGTTTGTTCGTAGTTTTCCTTTATTTTGTATGTACTTTGATATTGTTTGGAAAAAATTGCACATTACGCCCAGGCACTGCGCTGGCAACCTAGTTGCTTCAGTTTGATTACAGGCAATTATAGTTGCAGACAACTTTTTGTTAGATCATTCATAGTAAGTTGAGACAAAACCGCAAAAGGTTGCTCTAGCTGTTAACTACAAATAGTTGTTGCAACTCAAGAGGCAGATCTGTGCCGGCTTAGAAAACTACGAGATGACACATAAGTAGAGTAACCCTTAAAGGTAGTTCCACACTATCCCACAGTATAGTACGACAAAAAAAAGTGTGAAGGAATGTGTGATGGTCTTACATTCAGTCCTAAAAAAATATTTTAGGTCGAAACACATGTCAAATCGTATGAGATCTGCGCTGTCATATTCTGTTCCCACACTATTATACATCTGTTTCATCACACATTTTTGACATGTCGTATTACACTGTGGGATAGTGTGGAACTACCTTAAGCTTGGATTTAACGACATGTATAAAACTACATAATTGTCTACCTCGGACGTCATTTTGACGTAGGTCAGCTGTCGTCTGATGACAAAATCAGCCGTGTGATGTCAAAATGACGTCAGAAGCATATGATTATGTGGGTTTTACATATACATACGTCAAATCTAAGCTTTCCAAGTACCAACAAATTTGGTGCTTTCGTAAATTTATTTAAATTTTACAATATTCATGTTTTTTAATACTCGTATAGTTTTTTGTTTTTTTTGTTTGCTTGGTTTAAATTTACTACTTTGAAGCATATATTTTAATTTGTTGTTGCTTGTTTATTTTTAATATTACTACTTCAAAAAACTTACCTAAAAGCAAATGCAAATATTTTTGTAGTGAGTGTGTAAAATTCCCATTAATGACTTTTTAATTATTTACTTTTTTAATTCCCTAATTCAATTAATTTCGTTAGATTTAATTAACTTTACTTTTGATTATTTAATAATGCTTTGCTACATCAATTCCTATTGTTTTCCTTCTGGTCAAAAAGGTTGTTTGTTTTTGTATATTTTAATTTCCTTTTGATGCTTTTTGAAGCTTCTTTTATATTACTGCAAGGACCACAACATACAAAATTGATTTATTTTTAAGTTAAACAAAAAATATATTTTTAATATTTTTTCTTTTATATTGCATTCGAAGTTATATATGATCTCTTTTTACAACGATTGTATTTTTCAATTGGTCCTTCCAACAAATTGTTTCTTTTTGGTTTTTCCTTACCTATCTAGTTTTTTTTTGTTAAATATGTTTTAAGGTTATATACTTTTTTGAATATTGTAATTTAATTGTTTCTGTTTTTTTCTTTTTGCTATTGTTTTAATATAAATTTAAATGCTAATATTGCTTTGTGTCCATATTTTTGTTTTGTGGGGTTTTGTTTTGTTTGTGGTCTATGTTTGCAAATAAAGTTTTATTACTGCGGTACAAAATTGGTAAATATACTGTCCTGTTGAAGTTTTTATATTAATACATTTTATCTTATTTATTTGAGACATTAGCAAATTGAGTATTTGTGGATAAAAGCTGCTTAAAATGAAGTTCTTCAAAGTGCGATCGTTAAGGGACCCGTTTGAAATTGTCTAGGAAAGCTTTTTTTTTGAAAGACATCTCTGGCTAAATGTCAAATATTTATTTATATTAAATTAATCAATGCTAGATGTCTCTAGTTTCTACGAAAAAGTTATGCAATGGCAGAGTTACGACCGTGACTTCACCGAAACCAGTACGCCAAAATATTTCTACCATTTTTGCTTTTTTACAACACAACACCTTTAATGGTCACTGCTACAGCAAATGATTGATAAAGTGCATACAGAAGAATCTGCTTGATCCATTGTATCTTTAGATAGCTACAATTAAAATTCGAACTGAGAGATGCAGCCTTTTGCTTTGGACAGCGGGTTTTTTTAAATGAAAACGATCATAAGTAGATCATAAGTAGCATTATTGTTTCTCTTATTCGGCGCTCAATTTTCGTACAGTGATTAAGCAGAGTTATATGAAATAAAATGACAAGAAGTCTATTAATTGATAGTCATCAGCGTTGCCATTCATATATTTCAAATCATGCAATTTTTTTAAATTTCTTCTCATTGTGTCCGCAAAAGAAATCACTTATTTTTGCCAAGTCGGCTAAAAATATACCGGGATTCGTTTGTTTCTATAAAATTGGCATTGTCCTCGATTGCTGTTTTTCTAGTTCAAAGATATCGACCTATGTTGTAGATATTCCATGCAGCGTGGTTAAATTGTAGTTTCTGAAGTTTCACCTGGGAACGCTGTGTAGGTCAAAAATACTGTCTTGCGAAAAATAAAGCATTACCGGCTCTCCAGCTCTGAAATGAAGAACCGTATAAAAACGGCAATATCATACAGCTTTCCAATACGATTGCGAAAGTAACAGGGCTTAAAACAAGACTTGACAAGACTTGATAAGACTTGACAAGACTTGATAAGACTTGACAAGACTTGATAAGACTTGACAAGACTTGATAAGACTTGACAAGACTTGATAAGACTTGATAAGACTTGGTAAGACTTGATAAGACTTGATAAGACTTGACAAGACTTGACAAGACTTGATAAGACTTGACAAGACTTGATAAGACTTGACAAGACTTGATAAGACTTGATAAGACTTGATAAGACTTGATAAGACTTGATAAGACTTGATAAGACTTGACAAGACTTGACAAGACTTGACAAGACTTGACAAGACTTGACAAGACTTGACAAGACTTGACAAGACTTGACAAGACTTGACAAGACTTGACAAGACTTGACAAGACTTGACAAGACTTGATAAGACTTGATAAGACTTGATAAGACTTGATAAGACTTGACAAGACTTGATAAGACTTGACAAGACTTGATAAGACTTGATAAGACTTGATAAGACTTGACAAGACTTGACAAGACTTGGCAAGACCTGACAAGACTTGACAAGACTTGACAAGACTTGACAAGACTTGATAAGACTTGATAAGACTTGACAAGACTTGATAAGACTTGATAGGACTTGATAGGACTTGATAAGACTTGACAAGACTTGACAAGACTTGACAAGACTTGACAAGACCTGACAAGACTTGACAAGACTTGACAAGACTTGACAAGACTTGATAAGACTTGATAAGACTTGATAAGACTTGATAAGACTTGATAAGACTTGATAAGACTTGATAAGACTTGATAAGACTTGATAAGACTTGATAAGACTTGATAAGACTTGATAAGACTTGATAAGACTTGATAAGACTTGATAAGACTTGATAAGACTTGATAAGACTTGATAAGACTTGACAAGACTTGACAAGACTTGACAAGACTTGACAAGACTTGACAAGACTTGACAAGACTTGACAAGACTTGACAAGACTTGAAATCATGCTAGACTCTCTCACCACATCGTGGTGTTCATTGCGATAAGCAATCAAACCTGACAGAAGATTGCAGATCCATATTTTGAATACCAGCATTACTCTGCTCAACAAGAATTGTTGCGGTCAGAAGTTTTGGTGGAATACTTATCCTAGAGAAAATTAATTTTGGTCTTAAAGCATAAATCGGAATTTGTTCCCTATAGTTTTTGATGGATACATGAAAGCTCTTTGTAAAGTTTTGGCAGTTGCAGAAGGTAAAAATTGAAAAATAAAGGTCATAACATAACCTTATGTCCAAGTCACCAGTCGAATTTTGGTAAGGAAATCAGGTTATAAAAGTTAGAAAAGCATGAACCTAGTCTTGTCATTGGCATTAGTTACTAAATTTTTGAAGCAAGAAACTAAATACGAGTATTTTCATAGATTTATACAGTTTTTAAGCGAATGTATTTAGTTTTATACAAAGTACAGAATTGGTATAAAATCGATTTTGCTTTGGACTTTGGATTATTAAATCATATATATTTAATTGCATCTTTAAAAATAACAATTACATATAAATTTACTTATATACAAATCTTACACTTTTTTTTTTAACACATTTCACTTTGATAACAATATTTTTTTGAAAACTTAGAATAGAATTTCGTCAACTACATCTCAGTAGGTACTAAAAATACTTCTCTTATGTAATGTTAATATACCCATACAATATATAGATAATTTAATTTTTTATTTTATAAGTAATGTTTATGTTTTTATTTTTGTTTTTTGTTTGTGTTGGAAAACTCTAGAAATTTGTTTCCTTTTCTGTACAATTAATTTAGAAATTATGTTACGCTTTTTTCATTTTGAATAAAAAATATTCTTTTAATTCTCAATTTTTGATTTATTTACAAAAAAAATATTGTTTTAAATAAAATATATTTATGCACTCAATATATTCTGATATATGTTGTTATATACTAATTATAATAATTATATTTATGTTTTAAGATTTTATATAATTTTTTTTATAAGAATAGGAATGTTTTTTTTGTTTTGTTTTAAGACTTAGTGAAATGTATATGAGTAAGGCTTTTGTTAGATGTGATGGACTTTGGGTTTGAAAATATTAAGTTTATACAAGTTTTTTTTGTTTGAGTTTTGATCATGTTGGAGTACCTATTTGTTAGTTTGCATCTTCTTTGCTGTTGGGCGAGTTTCAGGATTTTTAAGTGATTGATTTGAATTTACTGATCGTGTGGGCAAACTGGGCCAGGGCCCAAATCAATTCTGC
This sequence comes from Platycheirus albimanus, assembly GCA_916050605.2. Classification (NCBI taxonomy): domain Eukaryota; kingdom Metazoa; phylum Arthropoda; class Insecta; order Diptera; family Syrphidae; genus Platycheirus; species Platycheirus albimanus. The sequence goes on along the minus strand of OU696696.1, from coordinate 369,091,894 downwards.
GTGGCTTTTTATTATTATTACATTATTTTATCGCATGATGAAAATACTGACGTGTCCTCAAAAATTTTCATCGGCGAAAAGAAAATCAAAAAGTTCTTACACCAAACTTTTTTCTGTCCGTTTAAAATGACAGCCAAAGAAACGGGGTCTTTTAAATTGTTACTTCCATCCTGATCAAATCTGCTTGGAGACCGCTATCACTATGACTGCGTCAGTTACTCTGTTTCACCGTTTTTAACCAAAGCTACAACAGAGTGAAAGTGATATGGCTCCTTCCTATTTAAATATACTTGAAACCTGGATTGGTTTTATTGAACGAATCTCCCTTTCAGTTACTAGAAAACTTTAAGATCTCGATATACACGAATCCGCGGACCCGGATAGTGACTTTCCGAGTTAATGGATAATGTGGATGAAAAATATCTTCATCGCTCTCAAACTTCCGACCAATTGCTATACTTTGCTTCTTTTCAAAGTCATCAGATTTCAATCTTCAGAAGTATCCTGAGAAACTGAAATTTTTAGATCGTTTTGGAGAAAGTAAGTTTACTCTATTGAATTCCGATGTTGATAGCAATGGGGAATTAAATAACGTGTACAAATTATTGCTTCAAAACCTCAGTGATATCTCCGTCGTTAAAGCAAAACCTATCCGCCCGGCCAGTGGGAATTTCCATGAGTGGCACTTGCATCGAGGAAACCGAAAAGCATTTCTGTGGAACGAATACAGCGAATTTTGTAGGTTCCCTAGGACCTTGCAAGAAATAATTTTCCCGTAAGGTCTGCCTATACTCTATAAAGTCATCATTCGCCCTAAGCTTGAGTACAATTCTCAAATTTGGCCAGGAGCCTCTGTTACTTGCATCTTTCCATTCTTAAGCCATACTACACGAATGTGGTATACTTTACGTCGCTCCATTATTGTCTTCCATTAATATTTGCTGACATTAAAAACCAATGTGTATTGGTATCTCCTTTAATATTCTATAACTTTCATGAAAAGGTCTCAATAACTAACGAAAAAATCCTTTAACTTTTTTAACTGGCGCCCAACAATAGCAAAAATGCAAATCAAACATCTGGAATGAACAAGGAAGATCTATAGAATAAGTGTCTACCTAAAAGCTTTCAATGATATATGTATATTATATACTACTTGATAGTTTTGAAGGCAATCTAGAATACGTTCCACTCAATGTGGAACTTATCGAAAATCTCTTAAGAACGAAGCATTTTCAAAAAGTTTATATTCAATTAAAATGCTTAGTTTGTTAAAACCTTAATGCAAGTTTAACTAAAGTAGATACAACATGCCAATAGAGGTTAACACCTAAGAAAAGTAATCTTTAAACTATTTTCACTAACACAACATTTGTTTTTTTTTTCATTTTTCACTATTTTATATATAACATTTCTTATAATTGGTAAATAAGTACATTTAAAAGTGATTTTTGTTTTTTTAATACTATATTTTATGACCTCGTTCTTTACTAATACTAAATATTAAATTATGTGTTCTTATTTTTACATCACGTCATATTATACATTATGTTTGTATCTTTGTGATGTGTCAATTTTTAAAAAATACAATATTGTTAAAAAAGCTAAGTACCACAATGCTTTCGTTTATCATTCGTCAAGAAGAACTAGTTAGTATATATTTTAGAAGAAAAATGTTTAGGAAGAAAACGACGACGATAAATTAAGAAATTAGAAGACTATGAACGAACAACAATATTTGGTAACGAACGACTAAATCAAACGTCAGTTTCTGTGCTGCTGATATGCAATGAGCTCACGTCACTTCCAGTATGATTTGTCAGTTGAGCAGCACTGCCAGATGTGGGTGTTACGGGTGTTTGATCTGTCAATGGAGTTGAAGGCGGAGCTACAATTGCTGAATTTGACGATGATGATGTTTGATTTATTTGTGACTGGGACTGTGATTGCGGGCTGGTAGGCGTTGGTGTCGCTGGTATTTGATGCCAATTTATGCTATTTTGTGAGGTTATGTTACGCGATTTGACTAGTGGTGGGTTTTTGATTGACGCCGAAAATGCCATTCCACGACGAAGAGTAGCTCTAAAATTTTGTGAGAATTTTTGAAGAGAAAATTTATCTTAGCCTTGGCAACATCCATCTCAGACTTAGGGGTACTTTCTTTATTCATTTCGTTCAATAGGATGTATAAATAGGACCATAACAATCGAACAATAAAATGTATACAACAATGGTGAAAATGAATTCAAAAAATGTCAAAAAAGTGCTTTTATACAAAAATTAAAACTTTAACCAATTTTCGAAATGAATAAAGACAATCACCATGCACATGAATATATTATTTAAAAAATTAGTTTGTTTGTTAGTAACCATTACATGAGAGAAGAACTTACCTCGTCGGACTTGGTGGTGGATATGATATACCACGATGACTAGGCGATAATAAATTGCCCGAATGACTACTTGTTGGTCCAGGTACAAGCAACGTATTGTTACTATAAGTATGGTAAAGGTTACTACAACAAGAAGAACAATAACAAACAGAAATAGAACAACAATTAAAAACACTACATCGATTTTGAGCATTTGTGTTTAGGTGTATGCAAAAAAAAATATTATATACAAATTTATTTTAATTCATATGGGTTTATGTTAATGATCCTGAATGTTATAAGACAAATTAATAGTGCTAGGTCGATGGTGTTTGGCTAAAAGCCTTGGATTTGTTAATGTTTAAAGTTGAAATGAGTTAAAAACATTGGAAAATGAGCGGCTCTTTCGGTTCTTACGGTATTACGAAGGGATGTTATACAGTCTAAGTCAAAAAAACATATCCACTTGAAAAAAAATTATTACAATTGAAAACGCTTCAGTTTTAAGATGAATTTTAAAAGTTAATCAATAAAATAAGATTTCTCAACGAATTGTAAAAAAAAGTCTAGATCTCCTTTCATCCGTTTATTTGTTCAAAAAAATTTTGTCCTTTCCATTCATGGATTAAAAAAAAAAAACATACATACATACATACATGTGATGACTGTCAACTGCAACCTGTGTCACGTTTGTTATGAAGCATAAAACATTCAGAAATTAAAAACAGATAACACATTGGCAATGATTGGATTTTGTTTCTTCAAATTTTGAATCAAGCTCGCAGGCAACTGAAAAACAATATCTACTGGTTTTGGCACTCATCCATTTTTTTTAGTCACCACTACATGAAAACACAGTCAAAAATATTCACAGAACCCTTAAATAATCAAAATTTCCAAACTTATTTACACAAAACGTTTTCCCCTAAAAGAAAGAAAACAACTCACGATTGACTATGATGTAAGTTTAAGTTAGGCAAACTCTGTCCAAGATGGTTGATAGGTTGCACTGAAAGTGTATTGGACGTTGTTATAATTTTCTGCTTGTGTGGACTAGTTGCTAAAACTTTGGATTTCACTACAAAGCCTTGATTCGGACCTAGAAAACATAAAGAAATGATTAAAGATCCAGTTTGTGTGTCATTTCGAAATAATAAACTCAAACCTTCATCACTTGACAGTGAATTTGTCTTTTCGAACTCCACAGATATATTCCGTGAATCATTCCATTCCACCGAACCACTATGACTATTGTTAGCACTTGACACATGACTACAAATCGAACTGTTCATCGGACTCTTCTTCACTCCTAGGGAATCTCCAGTTCCACCACTAGCACCACTGCCACCATAACGGAAGCTGTCCAAATTATTAGAACTTCCCTGCTTCAGTCTTGCGTAGATATGTTTAGCTCGCTTCAATGACTCATACCAATTCTTTGCCTCTGAACATTGCAGTGTAAAAGCTGATGTGGCAACCTGGAATTCATTCAGGTAGATGCAGTTCAAAATGTTGTTATGGTGCTGAACGACCAGCCGATCGGTGAGATAAGGCTGTCTTATGACTTTCAAGGCTCCCAGACCTTTTTTCGCTATAGTCTTACAGACCAGCAAAATGTCAGTCAAAAGAAAACAATGAACGTCTGCCTTGCCTAGGTTGTCTTTGTATTTATGATCACCTTCCATGAAAAGATGGCGTACTTGATGAGCAGGGCAGCCTTTCATAGGAGCACATAAATCAAACATGACACTATGTTGTTTGATAAGTTTTTCCAGGTGCTCGTTGTTGGTATCCTAAGGAAGAAGCGGTGAATTTAAATGATTAAAGAAGAAATTCACCAAACTCACCACAACATCATATGACTCTATCCGTGCCATAACACCCTTCAAACGCTCATTTTCTTGTCTCGTTGTTAAATGATTATTCACACTGCATACGAAATTCTCCACCGAATGAATCTAAAATGACATTTAAAAAGTATTCACCACATTTTTTGACAGTTCAAAGTGTGAACTTACCATTTCATCTATTGCATCAGCATCGTCTTCATCCAAAACATGCCTTCTTATCGCAGTTAGTAGCAAATTATATTTAGTCAGTCTTTGCATGGGCCGCACCAATATGTCAGCCAATCGCAAACGATTGCACATCTTTTGTGATTCACACCACGCTAAATAAGCTGTAAAAAGTGCATTATTCCGATTCAGTTCCTTGCAATAGAACTGACAAGTGCTCTGTTCGGCACAATACTTTTTGTATGGTGCAAATATCGTTGCAAAAGTGACGAAACCTTGGCGAAAGTAATCAATGCAAAGTGGTGCATGGCTGGCAATACTGTTAGCCACCATTGGGAACAAATATAAAGTCCAAAATTTTAAATTTGCCTCACAAATGTCACGGACATTGGAGAACAGCTTGTTTTGATCGACATCGGTAAGGAGTTTTTCTTCTTGTATCGCCTCAAGACAGGCAAGAAAAAGCTATTAATGAAAAAAAAAAATATTATAAAGATGACAGCTCCTGTCAAAATGATCCGACTTACATCAGTAACAGTTTGCAGCGCATGAATGTAATAAACTTCCGTTGTAACTAATTCCCAAATGGCCGTTTGTATTTTTATCTCAACATCCGACATATTATCACAGTGAACGAAATCCTTCCAAGATGAATGCATATTATCTAAATATTCTTGCGCTGCATCGAAATCCTGATGATCAAAACTTAACGAAGCTGTTTTTTGAGGGACGCCATTTTTGGCATAACTATTTAATAATTCACAGAGTTGACTTTGGTGAGGGTTTTTGATGCCAAACAAACCGGACCAACGTTGTTTTAACTGTTTGCCAGGTATACTTCGTTGTTCCGATTCGGTGGTCTCTTCGGTTGAAGCCGATGACAGGAGTCTTGGTGGGCGGGTACGTGAACCCTGTGAAACAAAAAAATGGAATTTATTAAAAACAGTTCGTAAAAATGAAGCGATGGGCAAAATTATTTTCTGACTTACAAATGAGGCAGCTTTTTGTAATGTCTTCTTGCTATCTCTTTCGGTTATGATCAAATGTCTACCAACTAAATTCTCAATGTCGGTGTTTTCTTCAAAGGAGCTCGTATAAGGCGGGGATCCTGGGATGAAAATTCAAGAAATTTTAAGTTTTTAGTTTTAGTTTTATATGATTTTAATGAAAAAAGCAATTGCAAAATAAAGGTACCGTTGAATTACAAACTGGACTATAGTTCAAGAAAACTTAACGAAAGCTTGTTTTTCAAATTCTTTCAACGGATGTTAAAATTTTTTTTTTAATTTAAAACAGATCTCTGCATCAAAAGAAGCTTTCAGTTCGACAGTAATCACCACTTTAGTCAAATTAAAGCTTACAAAAAACTTAACGAAAGTGAGTAAGCAAGCACATAACTATATGATGGGCATAACGTTACGTACAAAGTCGTGCGTAGTTGAGCGAATACAAGAAACACATTTTTCGTGCCTATGAAAGCGGTCGGCTTTCCTTCGTTAAATGTTCGATAAGTTTTGTTTACGGCTTTAAAGTACAGGTTACTTGAATGCTCTAAGCAAAATTTCAGTTAGTTTCGTGTAACAATTTGAGATTCACTTAAAATTCGAAAGCAAACCAAAATTCATGGCACAATTCTACGTTAAGTTTCTTTCAGAGGCATCAAAAATTCCTTCAAAGTGATAGCTAAGGAGTTGAATGTCAACTTCATCTGTCTAACCGCCAAAGTGTCGCACATTTGACAATGACTGTATATGATAGAAAACTTAACGAAAGTTTGTTTTACTCTAAATTACACTTAAATTAATAACAACCAAACTTACCTGATTCCAAAAAACTAGGCAAATTATTGTCCGTTATAATTATCTGTGAAAAACTTAAATTCCTCCGTCTTAACGAACTGTTTAGGGCCTCTCTGCAAATAAATTACAAAAAATAAAAAAATACGTCGTCATTCTCAACTAACGACATTATAACACACGTCACACGTGTTTTTCTATAAAATACTTACGAAAGCGTAACACCTTTAATGGCTGGTATAAATTCTTCCTCTTGACATCCATTTTCCAAACAAAAACTCACTGAGAAGAATTCCGAACTTGAGATCTAAATTGAAAAAAGAAAAATTCAAATTATAAAATCCTGGTGAAAAATGGGTTTTAAATTTAAATTTAATAGAAAATCTTGTCAGTAAACGATTAAATTGTCACTCAAAATTGCCTCAATAAAAAAAAAACCATATTGTAAGGAAAATATTTTGTCAACCCCTTGTCAAAGCTGGTACAGAAGCTAGGGGGTAGATGATATACGTTAAGTATAGAACCCACATCAAAAAAATAAGATGAATTTGTTATGTCAGATGATAGAAGCCTTAAGTGGGCACAGACAAAAGAAAACTATTAAATGGAGACTTTATTTGTTGGCAATTTAAGTGGAATTCGATTTAAAACCATCCCGGAATTTTCGTTAAAAAAAGTATAAATATCCCAAACTGTTTTAAGGATTCTTATTTTACCTGACAACCAGCCAGAAGGAAAGGTAAAAAAGAAAAGTGTGCCTTTGGGGATCAGAAAAGTACCTCAGAGCTAACTGGGTGTTAGGATGATTGTATTAAAAAAGGTTAAGGATCATAAATCTAGGTTAGGTAATCGTTTTATGGGCAAAAAACTTAAAGGGTTCTCATCAGTTAGCCTAGAAGAAGATTTTCGTCATAAAAATCTAAATAAGAAAATTCGGACCAAAAAGAAGAGATGTGTTGAAGTTCGTGCCACTCCGAAAGTGTAGGCAAAACCCGCTTATGCGAAATAAATGCTTATGTGATTTTCTAAGCATCTTTGTCAGGCTTTCACGCCTTAACTACTAACCGATCATCATGAAACTCTGTACAATTTTTTAAGGAGTACAGCAAAGTACTCCAGAGGGATACAAAAAATGGTTTACTACGTCGTTCCGTAGCAACCCACGAGTGAATGCTGGTTTCATAAATTTCCTTCTGAAAGCTGACAGTTCTTGAAACTTTGGATTCAGGCTTTTCGTTGTCTGAGCATGACTAAGACACCACTAAAAGGAGTCTGATAATTGGGTCGTGCTTTGTGAAATATCTTTTACTCTTTGCTTTGAAATTTGGGGAAGTACTTTACTCAAACCTTCGAAACAGAGTTGAAAAGTTTGAGAATATATACACACTAACTTCAAATTAGTCGTTTCGTTAAGTTTCTATAACTTTTGCAAACTTAAGTACTTGACGCAGATGGAAGTCTGACAGTTAAGACCTATTTTACCTATGAAGTGTCTACTCGCACGCACTAGTGTCGACACAAACCACATTTTGAATTAAGACATTTGATTACACACGCCTGACAGACGATTGAACGAATCCTTACAGGACGTAGAACTCCTTCTATCTCTCCATCTTTGTGTGACATTGGCGAAACTTGTTGATGCATATAAACACTGTCTGTGAAAATAATATTAAAATAACTGCCCTGCAATTATGAACGCAAAAGTGGTTTATGACAATACGGCTTACTTAAAGAAACACTTCGTTAAGTTTTGACATTTATGTTTGCTCAAGCCTATTATGTTGGACCTCTAAGTGTCAAATTGAAGAATGACGTTAAAAATACATAAAAAGAAATGTTTAGTGTTAAGTCTGCATTACGGGTTACGAATACATTCATGATGCAATGGTAAACAAATGTCATTTGAAATAAGTGTCACTCCAAATGTTTTCAAGTGTTAAGATCAAACCTACATTTGTACACATATTAAATCTCAAAAGCAAAATCATATTAGCTATGTCAAGGACTTATCTTAAAGTCTCCAAGACAATATTCCTTTGCTTCTTTACTATCTGTAACTTAAATCCATTTTAGCAAAGCTGCTCAAAGGATAATCGCCTTATTGCAACCTATATAGGAACTCAAAAATGACATTTATTTTACATATTTCCCTTCAAGGGTTACGTCGATATATTTTATCTACTCGTTCACTTTCTGAACTCCTGTTTGTGACTCTTCGAAATAACATAACATCGTCCTTATACAAGCTTCTGACATTTCTGTACCTATCCCCCCCCCCCTGAACTCTTGTGAGTATGAGCGAGGACAATTTCCTTTTAAAGATATGACATTGTTAAACCTTGAAATAAAATAAAAATAAAAAATAAGAAAAAAGTATGTAAAGCAAATGCGTGCAAAATGTGCATTAAGGATTTGCATCACGTTTTTAACGTTTTTTCCTTAAGTGCTTCGAATGGACGAACACGACGATGACGATGACGACGACGACAAGGACCAGTTCGAGGACGACAAAGCACTGGACTGTGTCTTTTTTATATTTTCCTTTTCCGAAGACTATATCCTTAGAAGGATACAAATACTCTTAAAGTTAATCGCAGAAAAGTTTTCTTCTCTATGTTTTCTTGAACTCACACAATTGTCCATCGTCACGATTGGTGTCCTCCAGTGAGGTCCTTGAATTTAATTTTCCGTCCTTATGGATGAGTATGAGAAAAAGATTGCTAAACACCTGGGATTTAGTTCGCTCTGTTTTTTTTCCTTCACTCCCCATTTTCTGTTTCTTTTTTCAAAGAGCAATAAACTTTAAAAGCAGATAGATACGACAAGTCTAAGCGAAAGTCAAGAAAGTGGATGAATTTTCAAAAGCTATAGCAAACGTAAAAGGTATGTGCGAAGTTTTAAAGGAAATACACATACACACACAGCGCACAGGTGACATTTGTTTTGTTGGACAAAAATGTCCTTTCATGTGCATGTTGTGCAAAAGTTCAAACACAAAAATTGCTTTTTTCCTTACTTACTTTTCTTAACTGTCAGAATGGCTGTGTGAAAAGTTCAGAGTTTAGTTTAAGGTTGACTTGTTGTATTTGTACTCGTAAGTAGGTAGATCCATATGGGAATGAAATAGTGAAGTCTTATTCGGTTGACTTTTGCATTTATCCGGTTTCCATTATAGAAACTTTTATGCAAAAAAAAAAAAAAAAAACATTTTTTTCAGGAAATCACGCAATAAATCTTCAAAGTTGCGAAGCTTTGGAGAAGTTTATTGAAAGGATGCCACGCTTGTAGGAAATATACGTAACCAATGTTCAAAAATTGTTTTAATTCTCTAAAGACAATAAATTGAATTCAAAGTTGGAAGAGAATATTACATCTGAAACCGTGTAAGCTTGAAGAATGAAAGTGGGCAAAAGTCAGTTTCCTAATCAACAAGAAATCGATTTGCAATAAGGGAGCTTGATACCAAAATTGACAGACCGCCAAGATAAAGGTTTCTAGAATTCTTACCGAAACAACAATTTCGAACACCTTAAGCGCAAGCTTTGGGCCAAAAAAAAGCCTTTTAAAAGAAGTTTGAAACAAAGTTGTGGATAGAAACCGAGATTGCCTTTAATAGGGGCTTGGGATAGTCATGGTCCAGTTTGCTTAGCTACACGAGAAGTCAATCGTGTATCGTGAACCTTCAAAGTCTACAATGCTTTATCTCAAGTTTTAAACAGATTTATAACGACCTATTCAAGACATAATATGTATGTACATAAAGACATAAATGAAGACCGGAATCAAAAATACGGTCTTTTCCAGGAATTAGAAAAAAACACCCACAATAATTAAGTGTACCCCAGGGAAGCATCATCAGTCCTTTACTTTTAATTTAGTGATTGGCATTATGTGACTGATTTTAAAATCAACTAACGTTCGAATGAATTGCTTCATCGACAAGTGAAATTGACAGACTAAGGAGAAGATACCAATCCACACGAAGTCCATCATTTATGTTGCCATCATCATCACTAATCGTGATGGCTACTTATCGATGACAACCAATTTTTGTTGTACTTTGGATGCTATGTTAGTAAACGACATGTAGTTTCAACACTGCTGATGTCACAATGAAAATTCTGCACTGGTGGTGCAAGGGCTTGAACACCTATCTAACGCAGAGCCAACATAAACTGGCAACCCGAATCACCGATTTTACGTCCTTAGGAAATTACTTAAGTTATATCTAACTATGTCATATGTGCGGATGTTTAAAGACACTGACGAAGAGCGGAATCAAAAATAATTCGGTGTACCCCAGGGAAGCACCATCAGGCCTTTACTCTTTAATTAAGTCTTTGGCTTCGATTCTCACGAGGTCGACCAGCGGCATCAATGACATTGCCATCGCAATCAGCGGATATTTCTACCGATCAATGATAAATAATGCATTTTGTACCATATGGGACATCACATGGGTGATATAGAAGTAAAGGACATATGGTTTCAACAAGACAGTGCTACGTTCGATTTAGAGCTTACCTATCTCACATAGAGTCGACGTGGACTGGCAACACAATATTCCAATTTGACCCTCTTAGATTTTTGCCATCACCATCCACGAATATTTCTTCCGATCAATGATAACTAATTCCATTTGTACCATGGGTGTCATAAAAGTTAAGATTTCAACAAAACAGCTACGTTCGATTTAAGGGCTTAATTACTCAAAAAATAGTTGATTTCTCACTGATAGCTTGTTTTATTGAAGTATAACATCTTCCCATCCCCATTGAAAAACATTTTCCTTTAAATTTTTAAGGCTCAATTACATTCCTTTTGTTTCTCTCCTCACCTCACCTAAAAATTAATTAAATCATCAACAGATAAAAGATATTTTTGTTCCATCGTCCTTAAAATTCCTTTAACAAAAAAAAAAAGACATTACTCAAGCCATCTTTTCCATTGAAGAGATAAGCAGCGAGGCAACATTGATGACAATAATAAAACAACATCCCAAGGAAGATTGGGGAACCTTTCAAAACATAAAGCTCTCAAGTGACCCCATAAAATCGAAAAGGAAGGTCCTTGCTTTCTTTTAAAATTCTTCTTGTGCACTCTTTTGCGTGAGTTAAGATTTACAATTTGACCCGAATTATCTCATAAAATAAATTTTTATAGCACAAACACAAAGTGAGAACAAAAGCACACATTAAAATCTTTCATCCGCAGTGCATTATTGTTAAGGGTTGGCAGACATTTGTCTCAAACTCTGAACTCATTCTTATTACTTTTTTTCTATCCAGAGATAGTAGCTCCACCTACATAATTTGAAGTATAACACAAACTAGAACTAAAAAGAACATTGAACTTTTTGTATCATAAAATAGTATAATGTTGGTGAAACATAACAAAACTTCCCTTTCACTTTGACAAATCCCATTTTACACATCAACAAGTATGTATAAGTCCATTTGCCATTGTGCATGCTTGTGAATCTTTATAGAAAAAGGAACTACTTCTAGGACATGAAACTTGGACAGTGACAGGACGTAGTTTTTTTTTCTTTTTCTATTTCTTTGTTAAAATGAAACACATTTTTGTGAACCATTTCATATTATGTGAATGGGTTTGTTGTGCGATTTGTTTTATTCATCAGGAAGGCTCGTAATGTTGTTGGATTGGATTTTATTTTTACATTGGTTTGGGAGATAATAATGTGAGTTGGTCAATTATATTGATGATGATGATGATGATGGGTCCTTTTGATGTGGGAATCGGAAAATCCATTAGAAGTGAAGTGGCTTGTAATTTTGTTTTGAATGATTTCGTATCCTTTGTTTGGGTTTTGTTTGAAAAATCAGTTTGCATTCAATCGAAAGAATGTTTCAGAAGTTTTCGTTTGAATTCGAATCAGCTTTTGGGAACTTGGTTTTTTTTTTTTTCATTTAGTGAAAACTATTTGCGGAACTAAGCAATCAAAAGCTATTTTATTCGCTTTATTTTGATTTGTTTGCTGTATATACACCTAGTGACGTTAGCGCCATCTGATTTCCACAACTAACAGTATGAACATAGTAGAGCCAGAGCCACTGTTTGGTCCGCTGAAGCAGAACCAGTCAAAGTTCTAAATGCATAAAAGTTTGACATTGTAAATAGAATGACACAGTGAAGAGTCGAAAGGTTTGGTTTACAATTTTGATATTTCATTAAACAATAGAAACAAAAATCGACAGCAACGCAGAATATCAAACTACATTTTTGCAACTTTCATACTTTTGAGTTCTTGCAAAGGCGGCCCTGACTTGGCCCTGAGTTCCCATTTTTTCATGTCGTAGGAAACATTACGTGATAAAATTGAAATTAATGCAATTTATTCTCGATTTTGCAAAGCAACTTTTCAATTTTTTTTTTGAGCCGCCTGATTTTCTTATTTTGCACGCAGAAGGCGCGTCGATCGATTGTGTCTCGGATAATCAAACTTCACTCACAGCATTGTATATGAAATCTATAGTAATATGGATAGCAGGATCGACCGTGAGTCTCCAAACCTTTTTTTTGAAATTTCTCATTTTGGAGAGAATATGTAGGTGGAAAGGTTTAAATATGTGGTAATTATCAGCGACATCTATGTGTCTCCAAACCCCGTTATCTCTTACTCGTTCTCCAGACTACTATAGGTTCCATTTACAAAGCTCAGAGTAAAAAATGTATATATGATGTGTCTTTTTATCAAATCGAATTTCATCATTGAGTATGTAAACTGTAGTACTTTAATGACCGTGTTTTAGTGGTGCCATCTGGTGCCCGATAATTCGGCTCTAATAGTCAATAAACAAACCACAGAGAGCATAGCAGAGACACCTAGCATGAATCAATTGCAGCAGAAATTAATGCTCCATGACTATACTATAGTTTCTGTACCAAAAATTTCATGAATGGTATGAAAGTAAACCCGCAATTTGGATGTATTTAAGGAAAACAAATGAAAGATTTTACTAAAGCAACTGAAATGGTGGAAAGCAATAATAAAGGGTGTTTTTTTTAGAGGTATATAACTTTAAGTTTGCAACACTATTTTAACTGGCGGCCATTTTGTCAGCTGTCAAATGAAATATTTTTTTTAGTTTTGTTTGAACAGTCTGAGTCTGAACAAAACTTCCAAATTGTGCAAATTTTTTGAAAATCATGGTTAAAAAAACACTATTTACAAGAAAATTTTTGTTCAGCGTGAAGCTCATTTTTGGTTGATCGGATACGTCAGTAAACAAAACTTCCGTATTTCGAGTGATGATAATCCTCAAGTGTATGTTGAAAAACCGTTACATCCACAAAAACTGACTATTTGGTATGCTTTATGGATTGGTGGATAAATTGGTCCGTACTTCTTTTAAACCGATACTGACCAGAACGTTATTGGCCTCCAAAATCCTGCGATTTAGCGTCGCTTGACTATTTTCTGTGCCGATATGTGAAGTCGCTAGTCTACGCCGATAAGCTTGAAACGATTGGCCACTTAGACGACAACATTTGCCCCGCTATTGCCGATATAAGGCCACAATTGTTGGAAAAAGTCATCGAAAATTCGACCTCCGGATTAGACTACGTCTGAGCCAGCTGTGGCGGTCATATTCCAGAAATCGTATTTAAATTGCCAGAAGATTATCTTTCGAATAAAGTTAATTTCATGTCAATTTAAAAAAAAAATCATCTTTGCTTTGTTCCATTTCAAATTTAAAAACACCCTTTAGATTGGAATTTAAGGAATCACTCGTTTAAATATAGGAAATGGCAATCGGATGCTATCAATACTGAATCATCAACAAAAATCAAAAGAAACAGAAAACAGTGGTCAAAGATTAAATAGTTTCGGCTGAGTGCTTAATAAAAAGTTCTAGAATTCGTAAAATTTCAATCATCCAACGATGCAGTGGGGGACAACAAAACCACGTTCAGCTCAACTCGGTCTTCACTCCTCAGCAAGTTTTGAAAGGAGACATCACTATCATCAGGTGGGCCCTCGATGCCTAATTTAGCCCGGGCAACCTTGACCTTGAAAGCGTTATGGGTAGGCAAGGCACACCTTTGGTGGTGATATGCTTGTTTAATTTCGCAACGCTCGTCAGATGACCACCTACGTTGCAAATTGATAAAGTCAAATGGGTTATTTATTTTTATAACAAAGAAAATGTTTTTTTAAAGTATTTTACTAGGCTGTAACTTTGCGTAGTTTTAACTGGGTTGTATTGTAACGTTAACGTTCTAGAAGGCTACACATATAAAGCAGGAACCTATAGTAGCTATTTTTTTTGTCATATTACAGTTAAATTTCTCATATGATTACTACGGGAATCGGTATCTGCTAATGAGACAACTCTGATATAGGCTCGTGGATCGTGGTATTTCCTTTATACCTGTGACACACTGCTGGTATCGATACCATGGTATTCGAGTATACCACGTAGGTGGTCAGAGAAAACCATTGTAATACCACGCCAGCAACATAGTATTGTTACTTGGGTTTTCTTCGTAGTATACTTATCTTTTTAACGACAGCAGCGCCATTCTTCTTAACTGATTTTTTTTAGAACTGAAGTTATTTGCTGCTTTGACAACGACCCTATGAAATCACTTGTGGTTTTTTTTTTTTAACAATGGACAGTGCTATTAACGTATACTACACAAGTGTGTGCCACCTTCTACGGTATTGTAAATACCATTGTATGTTTACTATGGAATCGATAACAGGTGTGTGTCTCGGCTATTAGTTACCAAACTATCACTTGTCGATAAAACACAACTATTCATTGACTTCTATCATCGATTTCGTTAAAATCCAGTGAAGCCTTTAAAAAGAAAATTCATCCTGGAATTCTGTCTGTAATCAATAACAGAAACTTATTTAATACATCGAACGTGATCCCATCAATTAAAATCTAGGTTAGGTAGAAACTCCAGTCTAAACCTCTATTCCCATCATTCAACTATACCATATATTATTTCTCTTCCAAGAAGACTTTTTTAATTTACCTCGTCCTAGTAAGGATAAGCAATTAAATAAAAAAAAAAAAAAGAAGAAAAATAATAACAATAAATTTTAAAATCAATTAAAGTCTTCAATATTCTGGAGTAGAATGACAGGGACAAAATAAGTTGCTCCCTCAAGCAAAGGTATAGCGATAGCCAGTTGTAGTATGTTGTAAATATATATATGTGATTGGACCTCAGAGTTCATGAAAGTTAATTAGTTATCCACCCTTTTGAGCTTTTCCTTCATTAAACCCTCCGCATCACCCTCGCATCAGATGAATGGGATAAATGAAAATGCACAAAGTCCAAGGAATAACCAAGAACCAAGCAGTTTGCTGTTGCTCCTGGCAGCCAAGCAACAACCCCAAGGAATGCTTTCAATTGCAGGAACTACGCAATTATTTATTTCCACCACTCACGAGTCACGACTTACCTCACTCCTTGTTAGAAGAGGTTTCTTTCGTTGCATAAACGATGACTTCTTCTTGTGCATTGTAGTTGCTGGTGCTGCTGCCATCACTGATGTTGCCCCTAATCCTCCTTGGGCTGTAACGACGACGCTTGAGCTTGTCAAAACCCCACCCACACTGGAACAGATGGCATGACTGCTTCCAGGAGCATTGCTTCCGATTGCACCGATCACCCCAGCCGAGGCAGGGCTCAACGCACTCGAGCTGGAAATGGCTGTGGTTCCTCCACCTCCAAGACAACATATTTTGTTGCAGGTCGTGGATGTCACCGAAGAAGCTATCGATGGATGATGATGATGTACCTGTGTTCCTGTTGAGGAAGATTGATAATGGTGCTGTGAGGCAGAAGAGGGTGAAAGTGGCATGGTTGGATGGACATAGTGATGGTGCAAAGCGGCAACAGCGCCTGTTGGTGGGTGACTGTAGGCTGCAGCTACAGCAGGCTTCGATGGTGTTTGCGGCGATGCTGTTTCCAATTGCTCAGACTTGTTGGGATAAGAAAATTTTCAATTTCGCAAATGACCAAACAACAACACTAATAACAAACAACAACAACAACAAAAAAGGGGAATAAACTATAACACGAAGATAGGAAGAGACAGCTCAATACAAGTGCCAACTCACTAAGGATTCATTTCAACAAAAAAAAGGACTAAAAGGCTAAATGGACAAAAAAAAAAAATTCATTTCACACTTGAATACTTACATCGTGGGATTTTTGCTGTTGTCCAACTGCTGAGCCATGCGGACATGCTATCATCGAGTCCAAGCCATCCAAATGAGTGAGGCTTTTTGACTTCAACTGCGTGTGGGAAGAAAGAAAAAAAAAAGAATGGAAAACAATTTAGTATGGAAGGCTGACAGGTTGTAAAGATGTTAGTGATTGATAGTTTTCCAAAAATTGTGGATATAAAGAGGATGAATATGCTAAAAGGAAGGCCTTTTGTATTTTAGGATAAATTGAATTGCAGAGGATGATGATGAGTGAGAGACAGACAAAGGTTATAAATGAAAGCCCAATTGATGACTTTTGAAGCCATTCAAATATACAAAAAAAAAAATAACACACACACAGAAGCTAAAAGAACAATGACACTTCAGATAAGCACTGATGGCTACCACAATATCTGGGGTATGAAAGAAAGGTCATAGAAAATGACTTTCCTTTTTCGTGACCTTAAAACTTGAAAGGCATTGTATTTCTTAAAAGCCTGAAGTCCACTTAAGCCACACAATCGTTTGGTCATATTAGAATGACTTTTGAAGAAAGATTGAAGGCCTAACAATAAAACAACACGATTTTGTAATTTTAAATAAGGATTAAGCAGTTTAACATTTGAACAATGGTCCAAAAGCTTTTCTCAGTATTGTGGACTTTTCTAGCCATCGATATGTTATTGAGTTATTCTACTCGTAGATGGGTCAAGATTCGAAGATTTGGATCATAAGTTCAAGACTCAAGGTCAAATACAAATATTGCGCCCAGGCAGGTAGGTACAAGATAAATCAAAGCTTATAGTGACCAAAAATCACACCATTCTTCTGGGTGCGTTAATAAATTTTTATGGAATGGTACGGACCCAAAATTTACCACCAAATCAAAAGAGGTGTAGGTACCACCTATATTTGAAAAAACACTAAAAAGAGACTTGGCGATTTTATTTTCAATTTTGAGCGGAAATTTGGTAAATATATATAATCTTTGGTTCTATAGCAAGGCTAAGTTCTTGAACCGCTAAAATCCGCCCACAAATACGCCCACAATCGCAATTTTTGTTCAACTACCTGAATTTGGCAAAATTAAATTATGTTTTTTGTACAGTTACGATCAAAGCACAACGCTGAAATTTTGCACACTCAAGCTTTAAGTAAATTTTTTTCCAATTAGATAAAAATATTTCATTTTGGGTCTGGCTGACGCCCACTTTTCATACAAAACCATCAATATTGTTTTTATAGAATAACAATGCTTATATTAGGGCGAAAAACATTAAATTCTGTTCTTGTGTATGAAATAAAAAAAATTGATTTTGGGTGTGGCTGACGCCCACTTTTCATTAGAAACTATACAAAAATTGTTTTTGCAAAACAACGGTACCTACTTATAGTGAAACTTTTAGCCCAAATTAGTGCGTCTCTAATCGAAACTAAGATCCTTGTGTATGAAAAGAATTGTTTGAATTTTAGGCGTGGTTTTTGCCCACTTTTCATGAAAGAACGAAACCGTAGTTTTGAAATTAAATATTAAATTTTTAACTTTTTTTCCGTTCGTTATATTATGAAAAATATGTCTCATTTTTTTGCGTAAATTTTTTCAATACGCCCACTTCTAAGGGCGTGATTATTATAAAATATCATTATTCAGGTAAGATCGTTAAGAAACTACTTGGTTTAGCTGTAGTTTTACACATATGTCTAAAAATTTATTTATGATCAAAGCTAAGTTAGTGCTTTAAATTTTTGTTTAAATTTTTTTAGGACACGCCCACTTTTAAGGGGCGTTTCCGTCATAAGTCGTAATATGCATTCATTTTTCAATTCTCTCTAACTATCGGTAGCAGTTTTGAAGTAAAAGATGAACATTTCGGTTTGTATACCTTAGTTACGTAGCAGATTGTGGTTCAAGAATTGTTAAATACACCCAGAATTGCAATTTCCTTTCCAAATCTAATTTTTAAAAATCCAAGATATGTCTTGTTTTTTTTTTCAAATTGAGCTGCAAGTCTAAAATTAAATTTTGCTAATCTCATAGTAATTGCCTTGGCAATAAAAATTCTCAACTTTGGGCGTGGTACACGCCTTTTTTATTGCGCTTGCGAATGCGCACTCATAAACAAATAGGAAATAGTGGTTCAACAATTCGTTGCAAACGTCAGAAACTCATCAAAGCTGAACGATTCGCTTTCATAGGAAACGATTTTTGTGTGTGCTTTGAATTGAAAAAAAAAGCACCCAATACTTTGGACTCGGTGGAAACACCTTGTTCCACTTCGTCAAGGATAGACTTACTCTCGGAATATTTGTCCCTTGCTCTGGAGAAACATTTTTCTTGGCAAAATTATGGTGCAATCTAGGATTCAAACAAGATCCTTACAGTCCAACAATTTAGAAATCGATGAGGCTGAAGCAGCATGTCAATAAAAGCCCAAGAGCACCGATCTCAGAGTCAAAGAAATGTGTGAGACCAATTTTTTTTAGCAAAAATGCTAAGGTTTATTCTTCCTCTTTTACCGTTTGTAATATTGAAAGAAATAGCTAGAACTCAGAACATCTGTTCTTAGAAATCACTTCTCAAATGAACACAATACCATCAAGTGCTTCCTCTGATTTGAACTTCTTCTCCCATGCTTTGTCACTTCTTTTGTCAGGTATTGACCCTTAATTTTAGCCGTTTTTAATTGGTCTTATGTGGTTTTTTATCAAACCCAGTCTGAACTAACCTTCAAAAAGACAGCCAAAGAGAGTGATAAAAGTAAAGGGCTAACTGCGCTACCTTGGTGTACGTCGATTTGGATTAGGAAATCTTAACATTTGAAGCTGGTTTTTGCTTTTCCGGTTTTCAGGGTCGTTTTGATTTTTACTGGACTACTAGTGTGTTGGAAAAAGCCTAAAAGAGGAACCAGTTTTTAGGCCACCAACAAACAGAATCTGTACTCTACATGATGTTCTGTTTTCCGAGAGTCATAAAAAAGAACTTAAATTAAGAAATAAAACGAAATTCAGCAAATCGTTAAATTCTTCAACATCTCTTTTATAACATCAATCAAACTTCAATAAATATTTAAGTCTGAAAAAGTTGTATCATTTTTTACCAGTTAACCACTTTATTATAAATAAAATGAAACATCCCTTTGTAAAAAAAATTCCATCCCAATGTGTGCATAGAGAAAAAAAAAATGTCTTCGTTCCCTTGTGAAGCTTGCATTTTGTCTTGGTGAATCCCATAACATCGGCATCGCTTCCCCCGCATCACTGAATTACCTGGAATAAAAAATTAATTTCTGAGCTACTTTTTCCAGAACAATAATTGTTCTTCTGATATGTACATAATATACGTCAACATTGCAACAAGCAGCCTCAGCTTTACTAGAGTTTCCTTTGAATTATATCATTTCGTAGAAATATAAAATCCTCTTTATTTTATTTCCAGGAATGGTTTCTATGGATTGCATGGTATCTGTGTATCTTACAGACTATTTTATGTATGAAACAATAAAGTATGACGTCATTGAGTTCGGTTTGTCGTCGTCGTCGTCGTCATCGTCGTCTGGAAAAATAAACATCAATAGGCTCTTATGTTTTATTTTCGTTGTCCACGTAAATCTTTGTATTTTCATGCGACGTCTTTTGGGGAAAGGCCCAAACTTCCCTCTCCAATCATTATACCCTGTCGATGCCCGGCACTCGATAATATAATATTCGATTATATTGAATTGTGTTTATTGAAAGGATGTTATTTGCAATTCATATGGTCCTTCTTGTTCATAAATTGTTGTTTACTTCGTGGTGATGGTAGTTTGCCAAGGAGATGTTTTAAGCATACCTACTTGAAGTTATGTATGTGCCCAGGCCCGGCTGAAAAAGGGTGGAATAATATTAACCTCAAATTAACATTTTTAATTGATGGACATAAGCCTTTCAAAATAAACACATTGACCAAAATGATATCTCTAGACTTATGACGCCCAGGGCTGGGATGTTTCATTGGAGCTTAAGTAGTTCATTGTGTAAGCCTGTCAAGGGATTATAAAATTAATTCCATAACAAACATCCAATTGTCAGAGGACAATGCTGACGAAGGTGCTTTTCCTGATAAGCATATTGTTTAACCACTGTCACTTGGATGTTGACAATTATGTGAAGGTATTTAACTTAAGAGAATGGGGATTTCAGCTTCTTACGGAAGTAGTTTCGAATGTGGTTGAATTTATCTGGGATGTTTTTATCTGAATGAAACTGTCATGAATCAAAACAAAATTAAAGTTAGGTTAAGAAAGATGTCGGGGTTTTTAACTTTTCTTTTACGAAAGTTGGAGATAACTAAACTCTATAAAAGTGTTTGAAAACCGCCTAGAAAATATTTTTATTTTATGGGGGGTTTTGCCTTATCTTCTCATTTACGAACAGCTTCGAAAAATTGCAGACTAGACCTTACCTCACCTTTCAAATATTTCACACGCTATTTTTGCTAACACAGCAGTTACGTGTGAAATGAAACCTTCCATATTTTCCCTCATCCATCGAATCATGGTAAAGATTCATAACGAAGAATCCACTTGACAAACAATTTGTAATGGAAATTTGTGGGAGTGGATTAATTTGGATGTTATTCAACAATCTTACTTTAAGATGCAGCCTTTTTTTAGACAGCGGCCTTCATAAAAAAAAATAAATATAGACAAATATTTAAATACAAAAAACATGAAAAATGCTAAAAGTTTCATATTTTGAATCTCGGAACTCTGATTGAGATAATTGCTGTCGTAAAAAGTAATACAAATCATGGGTCATGGGTGTGAAAGCATAAAAAAGTAAGGTGCCCTGTTGCAATCACCGAAAAATGTTTTGCAATATAAATCGGTGTGCCCCAGGAGAATCTAATTAGCCCTCTACTGTTTATAACAGTTCTTGGCTATATGCTTAATACCATTTCCATAAATTTAAAAGTGTAGTAGATATTTTTGCTAAAAGTTAGGTTATAGTTATTGTTTTTTAAAGTCAAATAATGAAGTTATCTTTGGCCTAAGACAGTTCATTTCTCTAGGACCAGGTGGCTTGTCCACGTTTTTTGAAGCCAGATCACAACACTTGTGTAGAGAAATAAGGTAAAAGAGTTGTGATCGTAGGCACGATAATACAAGTTGGAAGACGAAGATTATTTCCTTTTTCATCAAAGTTTGAGTGAAAATAAAAGTTCCACATGAAAATACTGGCGTGGATTTCACACGGATAAATTTCGCCCAATGAAATAAATTTCTTTACAAATATCGGACCCTTGGCATCTCATAAAATTCGTTCCTGTGAACACAAATTGCTAAATTCGATATGTCGCCATTTTGGAACGTTTTCGTAATTAATTCTACAGGGGGTGTGAATTATGTGAAAACCAGTGAAACACCCATTATTATTCAACCAAAATCTGTTTTTTCGGTTCGCCGGCTCGCCTTTCAGAACATCATGTCTATTCTTATATCCTTCAAAGGAATGGTGTAGTAGACCGTTTTTCGTTAGGTTCTTATCGACCTTTGCCCCAGCTGGGAGTGTTCTTCCGTGTCGTTCTTGCTGTAATGGCAAGGATAAAAACAAACAGATCAATCAATATTCTATTCACCTGTTTCCTGTCTCGAAATCAGTGAACAGCGAAACTTGTAAAGAAGTTACATATTTCCTGCCGCCCCTCCACCACCGACCGCTGCAATAATTTCACCACCGCCACCGAACGGCACCACGATTCCATACAATTTATTTATATAATATGAATATTAGAATCACCATCAGTGTCGTAACAACAATACTTCATTCTGCTGAGCAAATCCGATCGCCCCCCCCCCAACCCCACACTGCCGATGAGGGCTGTCATTCACTTTGCAAATACATATATCAGAAAGATATGCGCAAACGTCCATTGAGCAATTAGATTTGCTCGTTTGCAAGTATTTTTACTTTTTAGCTTTATAATTCACAGTCGCTCCTTTCAGTGAAATTCCATAAGTAGGAGTGAAATTTGCATGAAAAATCAGACTCGACCTCTCAGCCATTGGATGAAGATTCTATTGCAAATAGAGTATAAGGAGTAGAGATCTTAAACGAAGGTACGCTGCGGGGAATACCAGCAGAAGCCTCACCAAGTTTTTTAGAGTAAAAGTTTTTGTCAGCTTTCCACTTCGTTTCACCACATACCGAGTTTGGAACTACTACAGAGTTGCGGCATTAGGCCACCAGTTTATTGTCGTGAAGGAAACTCTGCAGACCTTGTATTAAGGAACCATCTATTGTCGTGGACAGTTTCTCGGGACTCCACAGATCTAGCATTAAAGATATTGTAAGAAATAAAAGTTATTGTTATTTCGGAGTTCAACACTCTTCAACCCTGTCTTTTGGGAACCACCCTGGAGATCAATGAGCTAACCTCAGCTTAAGTACAAAAAAGCATCACAAACTTTTACACTCTCAACTGTTCTGTTGTGTGATTTATCCGCTTATCAGGAATGTAAGGGGATTTGAATGTCAGTCGATCATGACTAGATATGATCTTGAAGGAATGGTTACTTTCTCGCGTGTGGCTTCATGGTTCTTTCTAACCCAAAAACTTTAAAATATCTCCTCAGCAGACCACAAGCTTAACGCTTTTATTTTACTTGCTCATAGTCAGCCAATCCTTACTGTCAGTCTAAATAATCGTCCTTTTTATTAATTTTCATTTTATCCTTCAAATTTCTTTTACTGAAAGGATACTAAAAAATTCTATAAGAAAAACCTAATCTTGTCTTTTCGCTCACAAATATTATCTTTTCCGTTTTGATTTCCTCGAAGTAAATATTAATCTCCAATTCACTCTAATACTTCAAAAAAAAAAAAAAAATATCCAAAAATGTATTTCAATTTACTCATGTAAATCACAACTCTATGAATGCATAAACAAGATCAAACAACTTATGCACATAAAAGTCCCAAAAAAAAATCACATCAAACCCCAGCAAAAAAAAAACCAAGTCCCATCCAAATGATGACAGATTCTCCTTTGCATGCAATTTTTCTATTTGAATTTAAATTTGCACACACACAGCCCAGCCAGAGAAAGGAAAAGGAAACCAAACGAGAAAAATGTACCTTAGATCCTCTGTGTGCAGCACCTGAATTCAAATAATGTATACAGTACAGCCAGCATCCTTACGAAAAGGGAGGCTCTTTTCCTAGAAAAATAAACACACATCCTGCTGCCTTTTTCAGTAGTTCTTGCGTTCACAGAACCTCTCTTCTCAAACAATTGTTGGCTTTTGTGCGGTGGGAGCATCGCGTCGCTTCGCAGTCGTCGGGTTTATATAATGTTGTACATTTAAGGATCATAAATCATTTTCTAGGAGAATCATACTCCCGACACAATGCGGACAGGATTCAAAGGAAAAATAAAGCCAGTAAAATAATGTTTACAAAGTGTAAGAAAACGAAAAAAATCAATCTATGTAAAATAGCAAAGCGCGACGCGAAAAAAGGACGAAGGATACACAGATTCTCTATGCCAACATTGTCACAAACATGCGTCATCCTTTGAATTCATGCACACACACGGAGAGCGACACACTTTTCATGTTACACTCGTGGCATGTGACTCATGTATTAATCATGTTTTACTTCAGATTATTGCTCTTGTCCTGAGTTACTGAACTGATGATGTGACTGACACTGGGAAGGATATTCTCCCCCTACCCGATACCTACTCCTTTTTAAATTCTTCAATTCAATCATGATGATGATGATGATGGAAAATTGTTTGTTTTTTATTGCATTTTAATTTTTTCATTTTTTTTTTTTGTGGGGGAAAATAAATTGTCGTCTTCACTCTTGAAGGCACTCAAATGAATCCTTTGAAGGACAATCTATAAATAAATATGTCAAGTACATGGAAAAGATGGGGGGCTATAGTGTGACAGATTGGGTAGTTAAACCGAACTCCAAACAGCCACCACAAGAAATAATAATGATGATTTTCGTTAGTTTTACACCGACCAATTTGAAAAGGAAATTGAGGTTAAGAGGAAGAAAATATATTGCTTCGTAGTTGGTTATGCAATCGTTGTTGTTGGAGTTCGTAGTTTTTTTGTTTTGTTTTGATTATTTTTCATGGCGGAAAATTTCAAGGGTTCTTACGGATTGGAAGGATTGTTGAAATGTAGTTGGTTAATAGGTTTTTGATTTTGTAAGATGACGTAATTTTATTCTTAATTAAGTGTTTTTTTTTAGTTCATAACATTCAAATGAAGATGGCATTGGACTACTTGGCGCTAATGATGTCAGTTTTGATTTATTATTTATGAGCATTCAAGGTGATTACGACTTCTTCTACCACGAACACGGTACGAATATTCGATAAAGTTGAACACAGTTCAAGAAAAGTACCTGGCGTACATTAGTTTTAATGTCTGAATCTCAACAGTAGGACCAATTTCAATAGCACATTCGTGCAGTGCGCTTGAAGATGGTGAATTTGACTTTTCGATTATTTCTCACTTTATCGCAGGAGGTGGAACCTCGAAAAAAATGTTCGGGGATTGAACCCACAACCTGCAGAGTAGCAGTCACTACACAAACCCCTACGTCACGGGGCACTAACAAATATCCCCTTTTATTTTAAGCACTATGCTGAATCCGGATATGAGAATTGTACCCAAGCTTAAGGTGCAAGTATGCCCCTTACATCATCTAGACCAGAAGTGGAAAACTTTTTTTTTAATATCGGTGGTCGACGCCTTGAACGGTTTAACTTTCAGAAAACTCTTCAGTTTGCTAGATCATGTAACGTGTTGGTCTTAAAGGCTATGAAAAGAGATGCCCCCCCCCCGCGGGACGACTCGGAAAACTTTAAACCACACCCTTCCAGTGAAGATCTAGTCTGGTATACGGATGGCTCGAAAATGGAAAAAGGTACTGGTTGCGGTATTTTTGGGGAATAACCTTGCGCGAACTTCTACATATTCCAGGCAGAGGTTTTCCCTGCAAACGAATGAGCGAGGATATTAATGTGTCAATCGAAGACCACAAATGAAACAATATTCATCTCTTCAGACAGCCAAGCTACCTTAGAAGCTCCGGATTCACCTGTCATAAGATCCAAGCTAGTCCAGGAGACTGTCAAAATACTCACTGAACTTGCAAGGAACAATTTTGTGATAAGGGGCATGTATGATAGTAATCATTCGGCCGACACCCTGGCCAAAGACGGCGCGGCGCCTCACTGCCATTTGTCGGTCCTGAACCCTTCTGCGGAATACATAAAAACTATTTCAAAAACACGACAAGAACATTTTCCTCGTGTAATCCAATGCAGCTTGGCAAACAACTCAAATTTGCTCCAAACAATTCGTACCAGAATATTCAAACAAAACCACAAAATTCCTACTGAACCTAGATAGGGAAACTTAAAAAATGTGACTGTAATTATAACCGGACTCTGATCCCTGAAAAACACACTTTCACAACATGAGACTGGCAATAGACCCTCTTTGCCAACTCTGCCACGAAAGTGAAGAAACATTTTTGCACATACGCAAGAAATGCTCGTCACTAATTCACCTCAGAAACGGAATGCCCGGCACTAATCCGCCTCAGAAAGCGGGCATTTGGTGACGAGATCGTTCCCTTGGAAAAACTCAAAAACTTCCACTCCCAGAATATCTTGAAGTTTTGGTCTCGGTCTGGAGCAACAGACCTGCTCTTAAATCTCACACGGGTTGGCAAACTATCAAGAACCGCAGTGCATGAGCTGTATGAGCTCTGCCCAACAATAAATCTAAATGATGGAGTTCCACAGGAATCTCAACTCGGGCCTTTCTTATTCAACATTTTCAACTCTGACCAGCTAAATGACACGCAGCGGACGAAAATAAAACAGTATGACGAGGACTCCCTCACCTGTTCTACTCCATTTCATGCAATGATAGCGGTAGAAATAGGAAAGGATAATTTTAGGAATCAACCGGGGTTGGGAATGAACAGTTCCAAAACAGAACTTATCAGTTTCCGCGACCCATACCGACCAACAGAGGACTAAGAAGGTTTGCAACTATGTCAAAACATCAGCATTCAGTAACCAAATCCCATTTCCAAACTCAACAAAATATAATAGAGTGAACTTTTCGAAAAATTTTCGAGTTCCAGTTCCAGTTTAAAAAGTTCGGACTCGGACCACCCGCTGATGTGAAAGCAAATTGACTTAGCAACAAATAGCCAAATTGTTGATGGCACTGATTGGTATTCTAGGATCAGCTACTAGACTGCCGCTGCCGATGCATTTTTATTAAGGAACCCTCATCGTTTGCATAAGATTTCTTAGACAGAAAATCAAGAAAAAGAGTCGGACACCAAATGGAACCTTTAGGCACTCCATCCTTTTTTATGGAAATCCAATTGAATAAGTTCAGAAACTGTTTGAATCCAATTTAATATGAAATGGTATATTTGAAAATAATATCCCACCTGCCACACTAAAGAAGAAATTATTAAGCCCCTCTGGAAACAAAGTTCTAGTGAAATGAACTAGTTGAAAAGGTTCTAAGAAAAAGTATCAAAAGTGGACGAAAACATTAAGAAGTTTCGAAGCTACCAATCTACGTAAAACTCATGTCTGATTTGTGGTTCACTCGAAGAGTGTGTGAACTATTATTTAATACGTTCATACGAACAGTTAGTTTAAAAAACCCCATGATTTTCTAGTTTCCCAGCTCTTTTTCACTCCATAGGGAGTCACTTGAGATCTATATGTATACCAAAGGGTGGCTGAATCCACATTCAACCAATAATAAACATTTTACTGTCACCCATCAATTCCTAACTGCATCCACCTAGACAAAAAAAAATAAAATTGAACAAATAGAAAAAGCTAAACTTTCTGTGACATACTGCTGTTGCTGCACAAAACTGATTTACACAATATTGTCGCAAAATCAGAGATAAAATATTATTTCCAAGAATTTTTACGATGTAATCTGGAAGAAAGGTTTTTATTTGGTTTTTTTTTTTCTATTTTTTTACTGGCTTTTTTTTCAAGACGACCGACGATGACGACAGTGATAAAAATTTATTGATTGTTAAGATGACAATAAAATATTGACTTATTGTTAGTATATGGTTAGGGTTTAGTGTAGAACTTAAGTATCTGTTGGATAAAATGCAGTTTTTTTTTGTGTGTGAAGTGGATGAATTGTGTCGTGCAGAAAAATGCTGAGAATTCAATGAGCGGGTTGAAATATTATTGACAGCTCATTTAACAAAGAAGGAGGATTTCTTTTTTGCTTCTAATAAATGCTTCAATTGATGATGATTTTCAGTGAGTTTTTCCACAGAATTAGGTTGGGAAAAAATATTTTAAATATTCAATTGAAAAAAAAATCTTCTTTTCAACTTTTCAATGATGAAAGGCTTTAAGCTAGGATTGAAATTCTCTCACTTTTTTGACTAAAGAAAACTGTAAAAGATGTCTGAAGCCTACATAGTGATGGTTTCTTAAAACATAAATAAATTGTTGGCACAACAGCTCCAAGCGAAAACAGAGACTGTGACTTACACTCTCAGACATCCCTGTGTGTGTTGATATTCTGCAGGAATGGAAGGGACCTACAATTTGTCGCCGAATCCAAACGGCTAACAGAGAACACTTTCCATGACATTAATTACTCTTGGAGGATTCCTCACAAAAAAGTCAGTACCCCAGAAAAAAACTTAGACGGGATCAGGGATTGAATCCAAAACCTTCGGCGTGTCAGTCCGGCACACTAACGACTACTCGGGTGCTATAGTGATAGTTTCGTTAGTTTTTTGCAAAAGCTGGGCTTAGATCTGCTTCTTCTTTTAGATAGAAGTTTAGATCCAAAAACATGGCGAAATTTTTCGGCAAAGGGTCTCTCCAATTCCTTGATTCATCTTCGATATTTCTTTCGAAGTTGATGAAAAAAAGCATTTGGCAAGTGCGTATCCAAAACACTCCACTTAAGTCGTTTTATTTCATAATTTCTTGGCCAAAAATTCAATAGCAAACATTTAAAACAGTATTTCTCACCGAAAAGTGGTGTGCCTCAGGGGTCCAGTTTGTTTCCTAATCTTTTTCTTATGTTTGACTTCTACTACGTTCAATTGATTTCCTGATGGCAGAACTTTTGTTTTTCAATATTCGTTCCCAGGTGGACAATACTGTTCTTGGGATGTTGAATAGCAGCGTATGGTTAGGTTTAAAACTTAATTCTTTCCATTTTGCTTTTTGAATCAGAACACATCTGAGCTAGGTGCATTTCTACTCTGAACAAATCTGGCCATAATACAATTATTAAAAGGCTAGTGATAGATCTCTACTTGTAAATTATAAAACCGTTCAACCTTGCTCAAGAGTCAAGACTTCGGACGTGCTTTAAGGTAAAGAGCCTTCCTTAGCCGCACTAGACGAATGTGAAATCCTATATCATCCTCATTCGTTCTATCCCATTGCAACATCTGTAAGAGAAACTTGATGTCTTGAAATGGTGGTGACTGTAAATTTCTGTTATCAAGAATCAATGCGGGCGCCGCCAATTCGACAAATGTAAGAATTGGAAAGACAACACCCTCTATCAACTTTAACTAATTATTTTTGTTATCAACATATTACAGAATCCGATCAGTATCACCAGGTCTTCGAATTATGCAGCAACAAAATTCGATTTTGAATTCCCTTCCAAGAAAACAGGGCGATAAGTTGTAGATTTGCAATACCTGGAACCCCAAAATCATGTTGTCATAATAATCCTCCCTCTTTTCTCTTTTTTTTCTGACGATTAACAAAAATTTTGCTATGGGAAAGCTTAACATCTTCCCTATTATCCCAGTTAATTGGATTATAAGCTTCGTTTCGTATTTTTGGTAATCTGCTATTAATATTCCACAGAATTTCATTAAATCCAAGCCCACCAATAAAATAATAATAAACCCTCATTCATGGAAAAACAGCAGCTTTATTCCCAAAAGATACTTTTTTGTTGTTGTTGTTGTTGTCAATACTACCTACATTAGATACAATTTCAAATTGAATGTACACCAAGCCACCACAGCCTGCCACTATAAAAGTACCTCCGTCTTTCGTTATAATTTATGTTTTAATGAATTAATGCAATATACACTGATTAAATTCTCACAAAGCACAGAAGTCCTGGAAATCCTTTCTATCTCCCCTTTATTTAATTCCAGCCTTACTCAACCAGAAAATACCCACCTACACCCTACACACAGCATCGATTAACTTAACCAAAAATAATTCAATTTTCCGTTCATTAAATCAGTAAGTTGATTGATTGTGTAGTCTTCCAGTCCAGAATCCAATTGCAGGATTCTGTCGCTTTTTTGATTTCCTTGAATAATCATTTGACATTTTATATTGGCCACAGGATATCCATCAAAGATACAAGTCTATCTATCTACATAATATATTGAAAGGAATAAGGAACGAAGAGAAAAAAAAAACTATCTTTTGCTTACACAAACAAAATCTCGCATGAAATGCTATTTACGGTCTTATCCATCACAACACATTTAATCCTTTTTCAGTGTTTGGCTTTGAATAGATTATTCAATTCAAAGGATATATGTACATATAAATGCATTAAGGAGACATAAACGATGTGAAGTTTTATTTATCATACAAAAACATACATCGTTGTTGTTAAATCCTTTCTGAGCCATGTAATTGCTTTTTAGATTATGATGGTCCTCCTGTGATGATGAGATGGTGGTGGTGGGCCTGAACCAAGCCGAGCCCAGCAAGTTGACTCACACACGTTTTAGTGTCCTTTTTTTTTTTGGTAGGAGATTATCTTTTAAAAGAAGAGAAAGCAGAGAAAGGAACTTGTATCCTCATTTTGATCCTTTTATGTGTGCTGCATTATCATATCGAATGATGCGAGAAAGTAGGGTGAAATTATGGTAACTATTTATCTCGTAGAATTTTTCAAGGTCTATGTCTGGGTCATGGAGTCCTTTTTTATCGTTTTAATGTGTTTATTTTTTTTTTTTCTTTTAAGCTTTTTCATCTTGTTTGCTTTTTCATTATGATTGCATATTTTTCTTGGTTTTAATTATAAGAGAAAAAAAAATATTTTTTTTATTGAAAACAAAGAACAAGTAGACGAATATTCAATCTGAATTAATGTGGCTTTGAATGAATGCAATATGCGGCGGTATTAATAAGGATATTTTAAGACTTAGTTTTTTGGCTTATCAAAGAATATTCTTTGGGCGAAAAAATTCAAACAAAGACACATTTTTTTTATTGAAATTGATTTTGAGAGTAGAGTGTTTGTTTGTAGACTTCTTGGTTGAAGAAAGAAGTGTATTTCAGTTTTAGCAGAAAAGATAATCACATTTTGTGCCAATTTACTATCGGGTCCACCACCAAAAACTTCAATGTATTTGTCTTCTCAAATAAGTCGATGTGCACGTTTCCGATCGAGAAAAAAGCAACTGGACTATGTTTTCTTGGAACTATAGTTCAGTCCGAGTCTAAAACGTTCTGCATGAACCCATCAGAAATATAACGAAAAATTGTCACAGTCACAGTCAAAGTCACGTTATATACCTGCTTTGATAGCATAGAAACTCGATAAAGTGGGAGGGGAGGGTGTTTAATTGGTGATTGTAGGATTGTAGTTGCTTCTGCACCAGCAGCATTTCCCTAAAAAAAATTTGAGCAATTACTGTTTTTTTTTTATACAATAAATTTTGATCCCAGAAACGGACCATATTTAAATTTTGCGTCCAAAGTGTGGGAGACATTTTTGATATAAAATATGCTTTTTTAAACGATGGTTTTAAAGAAAATTCAGCCATAATTATTTATGCTTTGAAATATGTATAGCTTTCCAAAACAACTCTTTGAACCATCGACTTAGGCTGCACCAACAAGGAGAGACTTATAATTTAAATTTTCACTCCAAAATCAATTGAAATGTGCTTTAACAACCTCATTTGCATTCCAAATAGGAATCTTTGATTCCGTTGGCTTTTGATTTGAATTCTTTCTTTTTATAGTTTTAAAGCAATCCTTAAGCAAAATTCAACCTTTCGACACCTGCCCTATTTGCCTCATGAATATCTCATCAGCAAAAACATAATTTCCCAACATCAAGGAATCAAGGATATAAAAAGAAAAATTTCCTTTTATTCTTATTGCACTTCAACACCTGTAAAACAATACAACACATATAAAACCAAAACAATACAATAGTTCAGAAATGAAGAAATAATAAAAAACAACACATTTTTTCCCACGAAACACAAAGAACTCATATCTGACAAAAGCCCATAACCAGCAGTCGAGTCGTCCTGTCCCGTCGTCCTATTGCATTATGCAAATTTCCTTCATGCATATTCTATAAGAACAAAAAAAACATCTGCGAATTGTTCCATGCCGTCATCGTCGTCGTCGTTTTAACAAAAAACAAAAATTCATTTTCAATGAAAAATACAGCACAGGAAAAACTATATACTCCTTCTTTAACAAGGAGTGAGCAAACGACCAGGGATTGGATACCAACCAGAGAGTCTCTAAAACACAAAGGATATCATAGAACAAAAGCTTTAGGTTGTAACTATTAGTCTCTCTATTTCCGAGGTGAAAACAAAAGCGAACCATGTCTCGATTCGTTTTGTATCTTTTTGCTTATGCTCATTATATCTGAGTTATTCTCTTTTCCGTATTGTCTTGTAATACACCAACCAGCTCCAGCTCTAGCTCTAGCTCCAGCTCAATGGAGGAAGGTCGATCAACTTAAAGGATACCCCCGTAGGATGCACTCAGGTTAAATGCATTAACTGTGTCTGTGTGCCGCAGGATGTACTGTTTATTCGATGCAGACGTATAATACTCGTAGTGAGTGGTTTTGCAATTGCAGTTGTTTTTTCCATTTTCAAAAAGAAAAGAGGAAAAAAGGGATGATTAAAGAACGATACGGCTAAGGACGATACGAACGATAGTGTTCAGGAACAAAAACATAGTTCATAAATAGTACGGCGAGTATTGCTTGCAGCTAAACGAGGTTTGGCCTCATTAAAATGTCGCAATAAATATGATTTATTATGGATATCTGTGGTTTGTCTATTATATCTAAGTGGGATAGTATAGTCCGTTTGCTGTCCTGGATTTTAGGTCAAAATGCATATTTATTTATAGTTAAGTAGAATTAGGTTGTGATAAATGAGTGCAATATGATTTTCGGAAAGAAAATTTATATCTTGGAAATAAATTCTGAGGGATAACTGCATACCCCCATCTCAAGTTGATATTCACTGGATCACCACTTAAAGTCTTAAGTTGAAAAGGACTTAGCTATGATTAAATTGATATTTATCTAGATGTAAACCGAGAAAAAGGGAAGTTATTCATTGGGGGCTGTATCTCCAACTGATGTTGATATTGTGAAAAGGAAATCAGAACAATTCCTTTCGCCGTTCTACCTCCAAAGCAGTTGTCTTCGCAAAACAGATATTTAAAAAAGGCGCCCAACGTGGGGCCAATCAGATAAAATCAATTTGTCGCTTATCCGAAAAAGAAGTAATATTAGTTCATAATTATAAGAACCGTCAATGACAAACATAACATTTAAAGCAGTTTCTTAAATACAGTGCGGTCATAGAAATGGCGCCCAACGTAATTCAATTTACCCACGAAAATTAAGTTTGCTCAGGTGGATAAATAAAGAAGGGAAATCGAATATAGTATCTATCTTCCCCAAAATGTTTGTTTGTTTGACCAGGAAGGAATGGTGCAAAAGAAACCGGAAAATCACGAGCCTATCACTACCCATTAATTACATTTTCAGACGGCTCGAAGCGTTGGAAAAGTTTGACATTTTAATAGGATGATCACAAAAATAGCGCCCAACGTGGGGCAATCCAGTAACAAAAATCAAATTTGCTCAACTGTAGAAGAGCAAAGGAGCATCGCATACAGTCATCGAACCTTCTCTAAAACAGAATCTATGGCAAGTCAGACTCCATAATCTTGTGAATTTTAACACTAAGATTTTGTTTGACTAGTAGAGAAAGAAGCAAAGGAACACAACCAATGTTTGTACAGAGCCATAAAGTGGCGAACCTATGCCCACGCATATAACCTATCATAAAATGAAGTATGACCATTTCTTCTGTAGTTGAAGAACAAACACCTTTAAAGAATAGAAGACAACACTGAAGCGGTATCCATCCTTAGAAAGACGACTCTATCATCATTTGCTATTTTTTCCCTAATGCGTTCACAACAATGGCGCCCAACGTGGGGCATTCAAGTGCGATTTTTTTTTGTTCAGTCGGAGATGCTGCAATGAACCATCACCGATCAATTTAGCTAAGTTAAATGACGACAAAGGTGTTTCCACGAGGCGAAAGGCTACATATCAAGCTGGTTGAAAAGGCTTATTTCTTAAAGTTTGGCAGACGCAAGTATCAACGTATAAGCAAAAGTATTAAACAAAGTTACTGAAAACAATTAAGGTGGCAAAACGGTTTTATGGTCAACATCAACGCATTTCTGTGCAGCTTTTCTAAAAAAAATGTCGTACCTATTTTTACACTCTCTGCTGGAAAATAACGTTTAATACTTTAAAGCCCTCTGGTATTTATTAGAAACCAACGACAGGTACTTTCCATTACTCATAACTGAAATGAATTACGTCCAGCAAATTGTTCACAATTTTATGTCAACATTTTTTAATGACAATTCATTATTTACAAAGTATCCGCCGCCATCATCATTCACCGAAAAATTTACCTTAAACGACCAAAAATAGAAAAAAATTATTCTGAATAAATTTTCTGTTTAGTTGCCCAACTACCATGTCCTTGTCATAAAATGTGATATTTCTGTTCTTGAGCACAGTATACAGCATCACTCTCTAAATCATTTGTAACAATAATCGTCATAAAGCTCAATATTGCTTTCATTTTCCTCTCTCACTTCCGGTGTGACTGACTTGCCTTATGAATTTTCAATTTATATCCTTCTTCAATCGTTGGTTGTCGTTCCGACAACAGAACAACATGAGGTGAGGTCCTTTCGGATATTTCAATCACGAAAAAACAACAACGACACAAAAATAAAAAAAAAATATGAAATACGAAATAATGCTTCAAATTCTGAAAATGTTACGAAACACAACGAAATGAAACGATAAAAAGGTATCCGAAGGAAGTGTTTTATTGGATTTAAGGACGAATTTTATTATAGGTCATAATTCGTATCCTTATAGCACATTCATACATTTATCCAACACGATTTTTTTTGTTTCTGTTTACTAAATTGGCTGAGTTTTTGGGTCCTTCATTTGTTGATGACGACGTCGCAGACGACGACGACGACGACAACGACAATATTTTGTACGGGCCGTGACGTAATGAAACATTCAGTGCGATGAAATAAATCAACGAAATTTGAGTGTAAGTGTGCGTATTTTGTGTCCTTGTCAACAGTGTAACAAATCTGTGTTGTAACAACTGCTGAATCCAATTATAAGGATGTCAGGGACACAAATGAAAAGAGTAAGGAAATCAATAAATAACCTGTTACAAGACTGGTCGCGGCCGGCGACGTGGCGGAGCGGAGTGGCAGTGCACGTTAGTTTAATTATGATGTAGAAACATTTTAGCAAAAGACAAAGTTTGAGCTGAGGAGGTGCTATAAGTGCTTTGGCCTGGCCTCAATATTACACCTGTAACATAGATTAATGGATAGAGGCTATAATTAAAAGTTATGGTAGGAAAAGATGGAGTCTATCGAGTTTATGTTCTTGATAGCGATTAATTTATTCACGTTTACGTGGTGCACCAGCTTGTAGAGAAATTACTGCACCTCAATCATAAATTTAGAAAATACAAACAAGGTAAGGGAACTTTAAATCTAGTCAAGTATAATGTCGTTTGGCAAGAACCACAAATGGGAGAGTAATAATTTTTCGTTAATAGTAAGTAATTTCACTGTGAAAGAACGGGTTGAACAAAATCTTAGAAAACAGCACTACTCGGAATCTCAAGAGACTAACGGTGTCAAAAATTTTAAGAAACTAAGACAAAAACAGACGTTCAACAACACAAATTCCACTGAGTTTCTATAGAGA
Organism: Platycheirus albimanus; assembly: GCA_916050605.2. Classification (NCBI taxonomy): domain Eukaryota; kingdom Metazoa; phylum Arthropoda; class Insecta; order Diptera; family Syrphidae; genus Platycheirus; species Platycheirus albimanus. The sequence continues at coordinate 369,056,382 of OU696696.1, read as the reverse complement.
AGCAGTTTCTCTTTATTACCAAGATCATATAAATGGCGCCCAACGTGGAGACATACAGATATTTTGCACACCTCCAGCGGGCCTCCTTGATAACCGATAACCATTAATGGTGACATTTGACATATGAAGAAATTAAATGTAAGGAAACAACACTAAGGTAAGTCGGTCCCTTGATTGGCATATCTGGAGACCGACGGACTGTATTGTAGGAAAAAAAAAACAAACGAATTCACATCAGGAACATATGTTTTGAAACACAGAGCGAGTACGATTCGTGGGGATATCGAAAAAATAAAGTAATTTAGACAAACACAACCATTCTAACAAAAAGCAGATGTCTTAACAATCAGGGTTACGAAAATGGCGCCCTACGTGAGACCATTAAGTCTTAAATTTACATCATTGGAGGTCAAACAGTGTCGTAGAAAAAAGACTCAAGAGATTTTTTTCAACAAAGTTCACTTACATTGCTCAAGGCAAGTTTCTTGTGAAGGACGACAATGCGGAGGCTTCCAATCGTGTTTGTGATCTTGGGAATAATATGCGACGTCACAGCCAAAGATGCTTATGATGCGGTAAAATCAAGAAGTTGAAAGCCGAATAGTGAAAAAAATGAAATATAGCGGCTTCAGACTGATTTTGATCTCTCCAAGAAGATAGATGAAATCAAGATATTATTGACCGCTCAAATAAAACCCCAAATAAAATATGAAAATTTCAAAGTTAAACTTATGTTCCAGATTCACTGAAAGAAGCTCTATTAGGCCATTATTGTTTTCTACAATTTTTGAATATCTTCTTAGAGCTTCGAGCCTAGAGTAATACCGCAACCTTTTGATATCGAAAACTTCCATCTTAGCTCAAAAGAAGAATCTATTAACTGCAGTCCTATCCTTGTCAAGTAATTATTAGCATGTCCCTACAATTCAAATAAGCTCAACATTCAATTCCAAATATTGGATTCGAAGAACGAATTCACATCAAATCAGAGATACTTCCATAAAAAAAATATAATCCCAGAGCTACATTTGCTAAGAGTCAATATAGCACACAAACACGCTCCTTTTTACGATTCCTTACACAACAGATATCCTGAAAAAAAAAAAAAAAAAAACACCATTCAAAGTAATTTGCAACGAAGAGAAAGGAACATTCAAATGAAACAGTTTTTCCATACTAACTTCCATATATAGTATCCGGTACTTGTCCTTGCAACAAATGACCCATCAACGACGACACACGAGTGCACGATATCCCTTTCGAGTGGTCCTGCCAATGTATGCCGTTGACCATTTGATGAGTCCATCAACCCTTCATAAGGGATTGTGTTTATTTCAATATAGATGGATAGAGACACAAAATAAACTTCATTGTCACATACTTTGTTTGTGCTGAACAATTGAACATATAGCACACACACACATGTATCTAGTTGAACCAACACAATACTCGTACACACGTTTGTCCAATTACCGTTATGCTATTATTTTACACTCTGTCAGGTTGTGAAGCACACAAACATAACAAAAAAATGACTTCAACTATTTTGCAGGACATAAAATGAAACAATCACCCGAGGTGTAACAGTAGTTAGTTGCAAAAAAAAAAAAAAAAAAAAAAAAAAACACACACTTCTGTGTAGTGCAAATGGGTTTTATAAACTTCATATGTGCTGATTTGTTGAAATTTATAATCCTCTAGAGTGGGGTTGTTGAGTTGCCCCAAGGAGTGTTTTATGAACAGAATAAGAGTTAAGTGTTCACTGGGAATATGTCTGGATGCCATTGATAGTTAGTAAGTTAGCTTGAAAAATAAATGCACTCCAACAATAGAACTGCACAATATGGAATAAAATTTGGAGGAATTTAGTTTATATAAAAAAATGTTACGTATACGCCAGAGTGAACATGCAAATTGAAAAAGAAAGGTTATTGAGGGAAATTTTTGAATAATTGAGAGAAGGATGGGAAGTAAAAGGTGGAACATAAAATACATTAAGTGATTTTAACGAAATAAGACCATGAAAAAAAAACTATGGCGGAAGCATGAAGTTTGCGGAATGTGCAATATGAAGCTTCAGCCAGGCAGCTCCGACTTGTGCTAACTCATAACTATTTTATTTTCTGATAGTCTCGGGATATTTGGTTTTGAGAAGAGGTGCATTATTTGTTTAATTTAAAAAATAGAGAAGACTGAAATAAAAAAAAATTAAAAATTATATTGTATTTCTAGGAACTGTTTGGCTTTGGGGTTTTCTAGGAAATGGCTCTCATCATGCTGAAATTATTTTTTAAAAGTAAAATTATTAAACGGTTTTCTAGAAAACCATAGCTAAAATTATGTTATGCTGGATTTAATGTTAGTTTGAAAGGGCTTTGGATAATTTTCTAGAAATAACTTTGGGTCGTTGAGAGTATACAAATTGGAGGCAACAGAAAAAAACACGAAATTGAAGTTAGGTATATCTTGTTGTCACAGATATATGGTTTTTCTCCAAAAAAATCTTAGAAAATAAAGCATGAAGTTGGATACTACGAAAGTGGCATTCCATCCACCAACGATTGTAGGGGTACATAAATTCACCGGCACGGAAACTTGGCCACTCTTGATTTTTGCTGTAACTGCTGTAAATATAGGTTTAGTTTCAGTGTTCGTGATGGTTAGAAACTGCTCTTTTCTTCTTCTCCATACACGTTGTCGACCAACTGGTGCTTCTGCACTCATCCGTGAACAAAACTCTGCCCCATTGCCCGTGAGTCCAATTTTTTATATGGTTTTTACCAAATCGAAGCCGGGCTACTTGGTGCTGTCTGAGAAGCTGTGGACCACGTGTTGGCCTAAGAGCTTTTAAATTCACTTCCTCCATGCGTCTTCTTATCGTAATCGCTTACGTTGATTTCTCTTGTGATTTGAAGCTGTTGGCAGACCTCGACGGCGCGGCGGTGAGGAAGCGGTTTCTTAAAGTGTTTTGTAGGTACAATAAATCGGTCAACCCGAACAGAAGTGCATCGTACTTTCCCACTGCCTGGTAGGCAATGTTAGTCACCGGCTCCTGAAACCTTTTGAACATACTTTGATATGCGACATGAGTTATAAACACTCAAAACATTTTCCATCGGGTGATAATAGCTTGGCCAAGATTGCTTGTCCCTGAGTGTATTTAAAGTGGGTCTTAAACTGCGCCAATGACTAACCGTTGAAAGGCTTAATTTTATTCTGAAGAAATAAAGAGCAGCTGATATAGGAAAGTTCAAGGCAAAGGCAGATGTGAACAAATGAAGAGAAGATCCAAGCATCACAATTGTCTCTTCTAGAGTCCTGGAAGAGTCACTTTCACACAAAAACTTTCAAAAGAGCTTTCAAAAATGGCGGCTCTCTGTGACTATTTTATTCATGTGGTATGATTTTTCGCATTATAATATAATTTGTTATATGTAAGTGTTCAATTTGTTAAATAGTCACAGTTCACGGCCATTTTGTAGAATTTCGACGGACTCACAGAACTCAACCGAAAAAATGCTCGGCAATATATTACTCGTATCTGTGCTACATGTACCTTGAATTTTGCCTATAAATTGATCTTTCTGATTTCGTAGTTTTTGGCTTGGACTCTGCTGTGAGTTGAAACACTGAAGTGCAAAATTACACAGAAAGAAGTGACAATGTTTTGACGAGGAAGTGTAGTAAAGGATGTCTCGTTAGAACATTTGGAACTCTAGTGAGCCCTAATATGGGCTGATTCCTTTAAACCTCAAGGCTTTAAAAACTTCTTTCAGTCAGAGCTAATCCTCTTAGGGTGTGGAGTCTTCCTTCTATGTTTACTCTAACTGAAGGTATGAGTAAGAGATTTGTGGTCCATTGAATCAATCAACGCTGAACCGATTTCTTTCGACTAAAAAATAACTTTTTAAAAATCTCTCTTTCAAAGCGACCAAGCACTTCCTTGTCAGGTACTGTAGGGGTGGGTCTGCTTAAAGCCATATGTTTGAAGACGAACTTGAACAAAGTGAAAGTCTTGAGGTATCAAGATCCAAGAAGAGTCATTAATCTTTTTCAGGGAGGCAGACAATTTTGCGTCCTAAAATCAATTTAAAAAATCTTTTTCCTTTGTCGTTTAAAGACGTGAAAAATCCTTGCTGACATAAAACGTCTTCAATATTTTTCCAAAACCAAAAATCTAATGAATTGTGTACGCTCCTTGGGCGCTGTGTCATACCCAACTCAACAACAAATCCTTATATCAAAATTATTATGTTTAAAAAATATCAGACTGGCGACATCTTTCAGTCTCAGTTCAATAGAAATGTATATATTAGTCATCCCAAATGAATGGTGCATTATCCTTTCTCTTAAAAATGATGTCATTGTCCTGTCCGCCATATATTATGTATCTAGCCACAAAAATACAAAACAAACAAATTGCAGACAAAAGATGGTCGTTTCTTTTGCTTTTAATGTCAAAGATAATGCGAATAATTGAAAAGGAGTAGAGATCAGGTTCGCCTGTTCAGAAAGGATAACAAAAGGATATTCAGAACATGGTCTCTATAATATCTTTTGTCTCGCTGTGTTACTCTCTGTCTGAATGAATGTATATAGCTAAAAAGAACAAACGATTGACATTTAAGAAAAAAATTGCTTTCATTCATTGCAGCACTCGATAGCCATTAAGAGTCCTTTATTTTTTTTTTTGCTATCCTTTTACCACCTAAAGGACTCGAAACCTCCATGCCAAGAGTGAACAAAAAAAGGATAAATGGATTTAAACACTTTTATTTTTTTTCTTCTTCTTTTTCTGATGTTGTGTTGTATGTTGGTTACATTTTGTGGCATTTTTTGTTTTTGTTTTTTTTTTTGTTGGTGTTGTTGTTGATTTAGAAAGTGGTTGTGTTAAGTGCTTGCAATTTGTCTTCTTCAAAGCAGGATATACAAAAGTACTCGTCTTTTGCTACAGCCAATGAACAAGGACAAAAACAAAAAACAATAATAGAAGGATCCCAAATGATTCATAGGAGCAAATTTTTGTGAACAATTGGCTAGCCTGCCGGCGGCGGCGCGGCGCAGCGCAGCGGTCGTCGTCATCCTCATCCTCGTCCTCTTCGTCGTCAGCGTCAGTTTTCAATTGCTTGTGTGAGTGAATGCGGTTGAAGGAGGAATTCATCCTTTTAAAAAATTTAAAGGATACAATATACAGGTGATTTTTCTTTGGTTTTTTCTATTTTTAGATTTCTATTTTTTTTTTGTCTGCGTATCCTTCTTTTGTTTTCTATTGTGTTTTGTGATGAAATAAATCTGTTCTTTTGGTTTGTATGTAAGTATACATTCAAACATATTGTGTAGGTCTATGTTTTAGGTGTGGTGTGCGTGTGTGTTGAATACACATCGATGTGATTTGTTGGATAACGTTATTTGAGATAGGTTCACCTCTTGCGGGAATAAGACATTGATTGACTAGCAAAAAGGAAGGAAGTAAAATGTAATTTAAAAATATTCAAGGTTTTTCATGGAATATACATCGGTAGATATCGGCACCGTCTACTGGGGCGTATGTGGAATTATTTTTACTCAGAAATTGATTGTTTATTCAAGGCAAATATTACAGAGTTTCTCTGTTAACAATCAGTTGTTGTGTTCAAGATTTCGAATGTTTGACAGTGTTTATGGCATTGATTCTGGGAAATGTATTTCTGGGTCTTAAAGCGTTTGCTGTCGTAATGTTTTTGAGAAAAGACTTTGAGGATGTTGGAACTTGTATTTATGTAGGTGTTATTGAGGATTATAACATTTCAATAAATTGTTTTTTTAACGTTAAAGTCAGAACAAATGGTTTTGCTGTAACAGCTTCTTCTTCGAACGAGGCGACAAGAACACATCAGAGTAAGGTAGTTATTTACTGGGTTTCATGAATCTGTCTGACAGTCATAGCATGCTTTATTGCGAATGTGAGCTTGTTTCTTCAACTTTAACTTTATAACTCAAACTTTTATTAACACTCCTGAAGGTATGCAACAATCTCAACTCGACTCGAACTCCTATAAGTATACACCAATTAACAAAGATTGGTTACAGTTTGCATTGTGTATATTGTTATATGAATCGTTTTTGTCTTTGGTTGCAGTTCGCCCAAAACTATACTACAGAAATTATGCAGTAATAATTCTGACAAATACTGTACTTAAGCATTATGAAACTCGAAAGCTGTGAAAGCTTTGAAAGCATCTTGAATGTTCTGAATGGTTCGAGTATTAGATTTTTCGAGAACCTTTATACCAGTATAAATAGGACATCTCAAACTGAAACGGGACAGTTTGATTTTAACCGTGGTGACGATTAAATGTTGAATTGGTGCTAAGATAAATTAATAAATAAAGAGTTTGAAAATAGATGAAAGTGAATTTGAGTTATAGGGATAAAAGTGGTTATTTAAAAGTAAAAGAAAATAAGTTTTATTTTCTAACCTAAGCCTAAAACTTAACAATATAAACTATAGTACTACCACTCGAGGTGCACCATCTATCGATGAAAAACTAAGCTCTTGATTTTAGAAGTTTTTGTCTAGATTACCATGGAAAGCAACAACAACAATTAAAATTGTGGAACGTAAAAAAAATTGTCTTTATTGCTTCCCATGGTAATATAGGCACAAACCTCTTAAAGCAAGAGCTTAGTTTTTGGTCGAAAGATGGCGCACCTCAAGTGGTAATACTATAATTTATATAATATATATACAATGCCTTATCATGCTTTACTCTTTATTGTTAATGTGTGCTATTTTTTATTAACACTCCTGAAGGTATGCAACAGTTTAAGCTCAACTCAAACTCCTATAAGTATACACCAAATAAGAACAAGTTGTTACAGTTTGTTTGCAGTTTTCACTCTATCGATTTAAATGAAATTTCAAATAAAGAATATTGCTTTTAAATGCTTTTGATAATTTAAATCAATTTTTTTTTAAATTCAAATATGCCGAATTCTTATTTTTTCAATAAAAAGTGACTGCACAACAATAATTTCAGGAAATAAATAAGTTTTTTTAATCAAAGACCATTTCCATTTTCACGTTTTTCAATTTTTTAACACAACAACCATACTGTTGTAGTCAATTGCAAAAAAATCACAAAATCAAAACTTGAAACATTAATTTAAACACAAAGAACGCCTCTTGAAAATGACCCTCAAAAAGAAAACGAACAAATGGGCACCCACCCTCTCAAAGAACATTACTACACCCACTCAACAGTTCACCACCTGTGACCTGTTTTTCGCATAATTTTCAACCCAAGCGTGAGCTCGTTATAAATTCTGTGAGGTTTCATTAAAACCTGATATAACCTTAAACTGTTGTTGTGTAAGAACAAAAAAAAAAAAAAAACATAACCTCAGACAAACCATAGAAAAGAGCTGCAAGCTGATGTAAATTACTACAACTCACCACCTTTTACGTGATGCCGTCAGAAATTATGTGTTTCCATTTGAAAAAAGAAAAAATAATAATAATACTTTTTGTAAATGATGTAAGATCCTCGTGGAAAATAAAATAAAATTTTATATTCATACGTATTTAGCATTTTGGTTTTTTTCTGTGAACAAAAAAATGGCCGGGTGGGCATCATAATACGTGACATGTGGGCACTAAATGTCAAACCACGTTTTATGGTCACAAAAGCGCAGAATTAAGTTGAATTTTAGCTTTTGCCAGGACATAACAAATGAAAAAGGGGGTATCCACCCCTCCTAAAAAAAAAAATCAAAAGGATATATACAAAATCACAGTTTCATCAGTTTCCACATGCATTTTTTTGCAGAATTTCTGGAGCCAAGAACGTACGCTAAGCTTATTTGTTTTTACGTGTGGTTTAGTTCTCACTCTCACCACCAGACTTGATACCCTCACGCTTTCCTTGTGATATCCTTGCAATCCATGCAAAAGTTTTGGTGTTTCAGTATTTTTTCTCCAAATACTGAACGTATATAGTTTTTAGGAGCACAACAACGTGCTTTGGTTAAGTAATTAGTGTAGTCAGTTGGATTGCACGTATTTCAACTCGCATGCTTAAGCTTTTTTTTAACACCATTTAGAGGGAAATTAATCGGAACCACTTATAAAACCGCATACATTAATTCACTTTAAGCACTTAACATACAAATGTGGTTGTTTCTTTTTTTTTTTTTGGTGTTAAATGGCTTACGTCTAATTGACGTGTGTGTGTGTTGGTGGTGGTGGGGTTGAAAACGGAAACTATACTACAAAACAGCCATTTTAATTTTGTTTGGGTTGGTTGAGCTTAATTGTTGTCTTAAGAGGGAGATTGGATTGAGTATAATTAGCCATGATTTGGAATGAACGACTAATGAAGGTGCTTACCTTGTTTGGGGGAGTCTTAAGTATTTATTGGGTGTAGTTAATTTACCTGAAAAGAAAAGAAAATTTATTAGTTAGCTATTTTAAAGATGTGGTTTTTTTAATATACTTTAAAAGTCCCATACAATTTGTCAATATTAAGTTTTGTCACCACAAATTGGCAGTACTTTTTTAATTATCTGTCAAGTCAAACTGATCCAAGTTGACAGAGGGTTGTTGATCTAATAAAAAAGTGCTGCCATGTTTTATGGCAAATATTGCAGTGTTTTTATGAGAATTTTCACAGCAGTATTCATAAAATAACTGCAATAGTGTATTTCTTGAAAAAAAAAAAAAACAAATTATATATCAAATAAATTAAAAAGGAACTCAAGAGTAACATTAAATAAATTTTAGCTAGTAAATTTATAAAGAAATCATATAGTGCAGATAATCTTTTAGCTTTATTTAAATGACAAAGTTAAACTTCAAATTTTTTAGGGGAAGAATTTTGAACTAACATTTTCTAAACATAGGAAGGTTTTGTTCGCGTTCTCACGGTTTTACTAAAAAAAAAACGTTTTCGTTTTCATTTTCTTTTTTTTTTGTATAAGATATTTATTTTATTTGATTATTCATCTGAAGAGACTACTTTAACCAGTTGTTTAATGGCGATGACAGCCAAGTACCCGCCCGAGATAAATTTGTACCAGTTAATCTATGACGACCATGAGCTACATATATCCACCCAACCAAAATGAAATCAAAGCAGCCATCACCAGGCTAAAGATGAACAAAGCAGTTGGATGCTATGGTTTACAAGCGGATCTTTTCAAACACGCTGGAGATGACCTGGTCAGGAGCATACACCAACTTATCTGGAAAATATGCCCGATGATTTTGACGCCTTGAACAAATTCCCACGTTGGGCGCCATTTAATAAAATTGAGTGAAATTGTAAACAAAAAAACAAAGTTGTAATTGTGGGTGGCAATGGTACAGTGGATGTAGTGCTTGGTTGCTTAACCTGAAAGCTGTGGGTTCAAACCAGCCGGGGCAGCAATTTTTATATATTTTCCAAGTTTCAACTGGATGCCACACGTGGAATTTCCTTGAGATAATTATCACCTAAAATTTCAAACCACTGTACCACCTTTCTTTCCTATCTTTCTATTCCTTCTCTCCTTGCTCGCACATGTTAAATCAGTATAATGGTATTCATATCCCCTTGAGTGCGAGTGCATTATAAAAATAAAAAAAAAAAAATCTGCCCGATTCAAATTTATGTGAACATCTCAAGAAGTTTGCTGATGATGATATTGACGCTCTAGCTCTTAAAGTATTCACCAAACCAGAGGGAGTCAGAAGCCAGGACAGAGCTCATCTCCAATGGAGCGACCAGGTAGAGGGAGACATCCGACAACTTGAAGCGCGAAATGGAGAGACGGCAGGCTAGACATCGAACTGCCTGGAGGGGCATACTAAGCAAGGCCTAGGAGCACCACGCTTTAGAGGAGCCATCATCAAGTAAAGAGAAAATTTTAATTTGATTAAGAATATAAGTTTTTTTTTGTATTATAACAAGAGAAGCCGCTGTCCAAAGCAAAGGGCTGCACTTCTCATGTTGGTTGGTGGATTTCAATATATGCAAAAGACGTGCGCTGTAGCTGTGACTATTCCATTAGTGGAGAATGTGTACGGTTCCAGAAAAACCGGTTTTGCTGACTTCTTTCACGTAACTGAAACTTACTCTTAGTTTTATTATTTATTTCATTGAATAAAGATTCAGACTTTTGAAGAATATTTTTCTCTAAACAAAACTGGAGTGTTTTCAAAATCCAAGACTTGGGTTAGCCAAAAATCATATCAAACTAGGAATAATATTAAAGGACATGACAAGCTCTAATAAAATGTACGGCTCATGAAAATAAAATTTTGGTCCGAAACAGCGAATTAAACCCTGAGAGGACAAGTGGCGAGTTACAACAGAATATTGGCGTCGGCTGGTGTGCAGATCACATTGATCTGGGTATCTCCTTGGCGTGACCTGAAAAGTCAACCTTTGACTACCAAAATAAGATAAGAAAGTAATGGTCAAGGAACCATGAAAATGGCCCACAGACAATTTGGAAAAGGTAATTTGTTTGTATGACAGCAACTTTAATTTCCTGGAAAGTGACAATAAAAAACTTTGATCTGGCCACATGCACCCTCCTAAAGTTATGTTGTTGGGTTGTGTGACCTCAAAAAGTACTGGACGTCTGAAACCGATCGAAGGTATGATAAATGGCTCAGCTGAAGAATTGACCCAGATTATTTAAGGTTATATCTTTATGCAGCTTGAAGAATATTATATAAGCATTCATCATCTTAAAAACAAAAAAAGGAAAACTCATCTTCTCAGCGAACTCGAAACATAAAAATTCTGAAATTTCATACACATTCCAAGCCTCTCCACACAACAGGCATAAGGATTGTTCATCTTAACTTTGGAATCCTTATTATATCATTCATCACAACGCCTTCGCCTTCTCTGCTCCTATAACACATTCCTCTTTCGATTCGGATGAAAAAAATAAAAGAAAAGAAAAAAACTACCCACAGAGGTGTGGATGAGGATAAAATTTTTCTGCGTTCATAACAATTTCTTGCATTATACAACTTTAAGTATCCTCCAACGCCTGAAGTGCCTTTAGCTCTGTATTGTCGGCTCTTTTCTTTTTTTTCCACTCTATTACAATTTTATTGCATTGAAAAATTCAAGATAAAATGAACATTGCACTAACTTCACGTATTCGTTACGTATTCAACGAATTCACTTCCACTTGACCGCAGCAAACTATCTCAAATACGAAATACTGTATACACAGACACACACATGAAAATACTACTTATCCGTGCTTCCAGGCAAATGAACTTCAATCCGACAATATGGGCAGAGAGCCATGTCAAACCACAACGCACGGATGCATTTATATTTCCGTTATCCCTTATCAGGACACCATTATTACTTCATTCAACAAAAGGATTCCTCTTTGCTCTGAAGCGAACACACTTCTATGGCAGCATAATCCTGAAATTTAATATAAATCGATAGAAACCGTTGGAATTAATACATATATATATATTTATGGATGGGTATTTGTATTTGTCGAGTTAATTCAATCGAAGGGGCCAACAGTGCGTATGTGGAACTTTTTTTTTGTTTTTATTTTGTTTCATGGCTGTAATTTTTGCCGGGCGAATTTCCAGCACGAGAATAACTTTCGTGTTGGAATGCAGCAGAAGCAGGAGAAAGTTTTGTGCATTCTCATCATTTTGCCATCAGCAAAGCCAGCAGGCAAGCGGAAGCCAGATAGGCTTGGTTAAAGGGAATGTGCGCTGTTAATTGAAAGTGTATTCGCAGTTGGGTTATACATATAATGGAAGGGTATAAGAGAGGCTTCAGCTACATTTTTTTGGGTTTGATAGCATCGGATTGGTGGTGTGGTACCTTCCTGAATGAGACCGGAATTCTCTGCTCTAATTGGAGTATGGGATTGGATAGATGATGTTGATGATGACTGCAAAAGATAACTTTTTGCAGAACTACACGCTTGGTTTGACTGCATTACCTTTCAGTTATTCTTGCTGTATGCGGATGAAAGTTTAATAATTGTTGAGCTAATCAAAAATAGTTTTGTTATGGAAATCTTTTAGCGTGGACTGTGATTAATAGTACAACTATCTTTTGGGTACTGAATTCTCCAAAAATTTTGAAAACATACAGTTTTGCTGACAGAAGAGTCTGATGGATGAATGGCTATGAAATGTTCATATGAATGGCCAAGGGCATGATCGATAAAAGTTGTGCCCCTAAACTACTCTCAATTTAGTTGATATGGTCCATCAAGAACAAAGGACCACGCATAGGGACATAGAAGGGGACAGAATCATAGTTTTAAGTTGGGAAATTAATCCGATATAAATTGAGTTAAAATCAAAGGCTACAGTCTATCGCCCAGATGGTGCTAAGTGAAATTGCTGCAGTTAGTCAAGATATACTTAAAATACTCCATTACATTTCTGCACGGGTTTTCTCAACCATAGACAAACCTGGGAGAACCACGATCTTGATTCGCAAGCTTTGTGCTATTAACCGTTTGGGGGCCATTTTTGTGAGTCGGGCTCCCAAAAACTAAGCCATAATATTCCATTAGATGACTGCAGTTTCAGCAATCACAGACAAACCCGGAGGAACACAGTCTTAATTGGCCTTATACATATGTGCTATATTTAATCACGCCTCACGTTGGGCGCCATTTCCTATGAGTTGGGTTCCCAAAGGCTAAGCCATAATATTCCATTAGATTTCTACACAGTTTCAGCAATCACAGACAAACCTGGAAAAACACAGTCTTAGTTCACCAGATTTGTGCTATAATCAACCACGCCTCACGTTGGGCGCCATTTCTTATGAGTTGGGTTCCCAAGGACTAAGTCATGATATTCCATTAGATTTCTGCACAGTTTTAGCAGTCACAGACAAATCAGGAGGAACACAGTCTTAATTCACCAGCTTTGTGCCATAATCAATCACGCCTCACGTTGGGCGCCATTTCTTATGAGTTGGGTTCCCAAAGGCTAAGCCATAATATTCCATTACATTTCTGCACAGTTTTTGCAGTCACGGACAAATCAGGAGGAACACAGCCTTAATTCACCAGATTTGTGCTATAATCAATCACGCCTCACATTGGTCGCCATTTCATATAAGTTGGGTTCCCAAAGGCTAAGCCATAATATTAGAATTCTTCGCAGTTTTAACAATCACAGACAAATTAGTACGAAAACAGACTTAATGCACCAGCTTTGTGCTATAATCAATCACTCCTCACGTTGGGCGCCATTTCTCATGAGTAAGGTTCCCAAGGGCAAAGCCATTGGTGACATTTCTTGGTCAAAGAATAATCATTTTTGTTCAATTACTGGACGTCTGAGGTACGGATACTTCCGCAAATAGCTCTACACAGCCCTTTGTGACTCGGCTCTTATTGCAAAAGCCAACGTAATAAATGAAGACAAATTGAAACCCTCCTTTGGGATAATCTGTATATTTTTAGGATGAAAATAACATCAAAAAAGATTTGATGTTATCCGAAGTAATGCCAAAAACTGGTCCCAAAGGTCCATGTTCAAAGGTTGTTGGTTTAAGTCTAACATGTAGCAAGGAAAAACCAACTGACTATGGTTTTATATTATTCTTTTTGTCTTCCCTATACACAAAAATAAATAAAGCTAAGACAAAGCATATAAAAGCATAATAATTCAATGAAAAATAAAACTTTATCTCTCCCAAGAAACAATCATTCCGTGCTGAAAAGATTAAACTGAATAGGTAGCTCTCTCTTTTAGGCAATAAAATCCTTCAACGGGAAAACGCCTTTTATTTTGTAAACATCTCCGCACAAAACAAATAAAATCACAAGAAATAAAACAAAAGGATACGATGAAAGTAACAAAAACAAAATTTATTTCCATAAACAAACCAACAAATAAAGGATAATCCACCCGAAATCAAATATTAACCCTGAGCTTCAACACTCACAATCAAACCCCTTCCAAAAACTACGCACTCACCTGTAACTTGCTCGTCGGGGGTGACACCACTAAACAAATTTTCATCGTCGCCCGCAGGAACTCCTCTCGTTTGGCATTCAATTCGCTGGGTGCCAATTCCTGTTTGCTACTTGACGTCGACAAAAAAGGATTCAAACTCCTTACCACACTGCTGCCAATCGAAGATTGAGGTGAGATTTTGTGTGTGTGCTGTTGCTGTTGCTGGTGTTGATGTTCTTTCGCTTGATGGTGTTTGGGCTCTCTTGTGGGTGAATTCAACGAGAAAAGTTTCCTTTTATGTTTTCCCGGACTTGTGGGTTCGAAGGCACTTGAAGATTTTCTTTCGTGTAGTTTCGATGCTGCTCCTCCTCCTTCGAATACTAAACCGGTAATAGCATCCACATGATCCCGTTCACTATCAGATTTCTCGGCACTACTACTGCGACTGAAGGCAAACAGTGACTGCGTTGGAGATAGCTTTCCTCTGTCATGGATTTCGCCATTGCCACAGGCAGCTGCTCCTGCTCCTTCACTATCGGCACTCTCCGAGCGGTAAGCTCGTGCTATGATCTCCGGCAGGAAAGGATTATTTGGAGAGGTGAGTGTGTATTGATAGTAGTCAAGTTCTGGCTCCTTGTCTGTTGATGTAGAAGAAGCCAGTGCGACGGCAGCGGTGCTCGTTGGGCATTTAGTTGATGTTGATGCAGTCTTGCTATCGTCCGATGATGATGAGTTCTTGAAAAGGAAGCTCTGCAGTCGGTTAAGCTTATCACCATCTTGTGACGGATTTCGATTACCAGTTCCGGTACTTAACTCACCGCCCATCGATAGCAAAGCGGTGTCCTTAAAACTAAAACAGGACGTCGTTGGATCGGAAACTATGTCTCCACTGCCCTCCTGACTGTTGCCACTATCCGCGCTAAAAGTATGATATTCAAATTCTGGCGGGTCGTCGGGACTTTCAAGCAAAAGTGGTCCCAAGTTTCCCAATCCCGGCAGAGAACTCGTGTACAATGATGGACTGATACTCAATCCAGTTAATCCACTAAATCCACTTCCACTACCACTACCACCGCCACCACCGGTGTCTAAAGCAATCGGTGAAATATTCGATGTTTGATCCGATTTTCGATGTTTTTCCTCGAATGAATTGTATAAAGTTCTTTTCGGTTCCGTTGGCGGTTTGTTTTCAAAAAATTGCAACGTCGTTGGTGGTGTGGTAAAACCGCCGCCCATTACGTCGTTTACAGTTGCGGCAATTGTGGCAACAACCGATGCTGGTATATCACAGACAGAGACCTCTGGTGAACGAACTAGTTTGCGATGTTTCTTAAGTGTTGCCGTTGAGCTGGATTTAATTACTACTGACGATGATGATGTGGTGCTTCGACTAGGAAATGTTTTCTGACTTGATGCTGATACTTGATGGCCAGTCGGATGAGCTTCGTCCATAATAGGCTTATGAGCATACAATAAGTTTTTTTTTTTGATTTTGTTTACTTCTTAATTTTTAAAATGTTTTTTTTTTTGGTAAATGTGTTTTTTTTTTAATAAACTATTAATTAATGGTTAAGTATCTAAATTAAGAAGCGTTTAATGTTTTCCCCCCAAAGAGAGTTTATTTTTGATTAAACTTTTTTGTTTTTGATATTTTTTTTTCTACAGTTAAAAGTATATTTTTGATTTTGTGGTTCGTTTAAAAAAATCGTTTTTTGTTCGACTTGCGTAGATTCTGAAAGAAACAATAAAAATGATGTTAGTATGATATTTAATTTTTATTTGTAAAAATTGCAACGACTTTTAAGCTTTCAAGAAAACATTTAAAACAGATTATTTGTGCTAGAAAGAAATGATTGAAAAGTGAGGACGCAAAGAAGTCAAAAAGCTGAGACTCTGGTCACATACCCTTCTGATCAAGGTCTTGATCGTCTATTCTTCCTGTTCGAAGGCTGGTTCTTACTTTCAAGCTAAAAATCTGCTGATGTGTATTCTACCTTCGTTATTGTACATTTTAAGTGAAAACTGTTCAATCCAAGGTCAAACTAAAATAGATATACACCTATCCAACAATGGCTGCCGAGGTCGACTCTATTCCACCGTTCTGAACTTGCAGCAGGATTCCATTTTGAAAAAAAATATTGTACTAACAGGGTGATTCACAAAGTATTATATTTGTCTGTTGTTTTTTGACTCAATTCGCGTAAAATGGAATTGGGTGGGGTTGGTGGAGTAAACTGCTGAAAAGCAACCAAGATGACAAGTACAATTTATTTTTCAATTAAAGTTTGCTTTTTAACGCGCATGAAAGTATGTACTCAAAGTTCCTGTCAGGGTAAATGACATTCAACAGGACACTGTGTTTAATTGTCAGGTAATGACAGACAGCTGGCAGAGTTCAGGGTGTTATTTCTTTAAAGACAGGATTCCACGCTTGATATTGAACAATAGACATTTATGCAATTTCGTACATATAAGCGGTTGCTGATTTTTCCCTACATTGTTCATCCCACGGCTGAGCCCCCAATTTGTACCTTTTACCCTAACTTTTTTCTTATTCTACAAAACATTTTAATTTTTTTTTGGCATCGTTGTAAGAAACTTCTTTAATTACCGAAATCACGCCAGAAAAGTATAACTTTTGTTGAGCGCACGAAAAAACACAAACCCTTTACTATTCAACGAGCACCCATAGAACAAGTACGTGCGACCCAGTCATGCAGTTTTCTGTATAAAAAATAAAGTATACTAGAAACATTACCCACATGAATTGAGACACGATACAGAAAAAAAAGATACACAATATCCATGAATCCTCCCATATAAAGTGCCCTTGCTGCAGGCTGACAAAGTCATCAAAATGAAGTACCTTAAAGTTTTTTTTTTAATGCCTCTCCATAAGGGCTGCTTTCAATGGATCCGAAGTCGTGAGTGCACTGTAGTATTAAAATAATCCTGAAACGACTTTCATACATGTCTTAACTGAAGAACATCTCATTTCATGGATTTAAGAAAGTAATTCAAGGATAAAATGATACTTACTTATTTGAAAAAAAAAAAAAAAAATTACAATAATTGATGTCGGTAAGGTAGGTTGGCAAAGTAGAGTATGTAAGCGATTACATCCATCAATCCATTCATTAATTCATAAATGATAACAATAGGTTTCGTACAAGACTTATTAATATTCATCAAAATGTTCTCTGTTTTTTTTTATGAAATTATTTTTTGACAGCTGACACTTTGATGACATAGTGGTATTGGGGCATAGTTTGTTTTTTGTCTTAACCCTTCAAAAAGTAATCAATCAATCATAATTTCTAGTGGTGTAGTTGTATATCTTAACGATGTGATGGAACGAACAAACTGACTTTTAAGGATGAAAAACTAATTTAGTTAATTATATGCCGAACGTTAACTTTTCTTTTTTTGTTATCAGAGTCCTTGAGGGTATTATTAATTTCCATGGAGCATGTGACAGTCGTTGTGATCAGACCTTATTATAATTCAAGTAACAAAATAAGTACGTCAAGTTGACTTTTTGATTCCAGCCAAGTAGCTACTAGAATGTTTTTCAAGTGCTTGACAATAAAGTATCTACAAAAGTATCTAAGAAGCATCAATGAAGAAATACATTTTCATTCCAATCTTGAAGATTTATTTCAATGTTTTTCGTATCAAAAGTTAAAATCTTTGATAAATATTTCAAGGATACCTATTTTCCAAACTTCTACTTATTTCGATCTAAAAATGACCCCATCACCACAGACACACATGAGGGTGTGTTTTATTTTAAAATTCACAAAACACACTCAGTCTTTTTCGCCAGATTAAGTTAAGTTCTTAAATTATTGATGGATTACGGTCACTTCGATTCCATAATGATTTCTTTAACTTTAACTTTTTTTTGAAGAATACTCAAGTGAACAGTTTTTTGTATTTTGCCCAGAGACGAGAAGTATCAGTTTTAATGGAAAAACTTAATGGTCATTGGAAAAAAAGAAGAAGAATAAAACGTGCTTCGGATGTGTTTTGTGTTGTATATTCGGATCGAAATAAGAGATTTTATTTTTGTATCCTTACGGGGTTATACGCAGTTACAGTTACAGGTGTTGGGAAGGATATCACACTGAAAATAAGTTGAAAGTTTGAAAGTAACTTTTTATTATGTACCCAGGCTAGTATCACACACATATATGTAGTATTTGGAGGTGAGAATTTTAAAAGTTTATATTTCAGCATCAAAACACAACACAAACCTACATATATGAGATGATGAAAAAGTTAGACTCTAGGAGAACATTTTGAAGTTATCACACAATGTATGTCTGGGGATTTGAAAAAAAGGCAATGATTTACAATTATTCCAGTTTATTTTTGTTTTCTTTCTTTAAAAAGAAACAAGTTGAAAGAAAATAAAGGAATTGAAATGAACAACAATATTTTTACCTTGAGGGACTAAACAAATGTGTTCATATACAACAATAGGTTTGAAACAAGTGGTTGGCGTAAAGGAGGGTTTAAGGGATACGGGTCTCATTCAAAATCTCAATAGTCAAGGTACGATAAATCTAAATCTTGAAAAGTTGATTATCCGGATTATTTGGAAGTCCGAATACATTTTGAAAATCTATTGTGCCACAATAAATCTTAAAGATACAACACAGCACTCGAATATATGAGTCTTTAAATGTACATTTTGATATAGATTGATGTTGGGCTCTTTAAAATTAGAAACTATGAGTACTTTTAACGAAGATACAAAAGAAGTTGAATGTGACGCAACATAAACCCTTACTACAGCCTCTTCCTTTGGTTTAAATGCTGAATACGAGAAAGAAATCAAGTCAAAATTGTATTTTCATTTTAATTTAAAATTAAAAAATCTGACTCAGTAAAAAAGTAAACAGCTAAAATTTGATCGAGCCGGATCAAAAAGCTGATATTTTTATCAATTTAAAATCGTTAATATTTCCAAATGCACCAGTCAAAAATCATTTTCTTTTTAAGGATTTCGTTGAGTTTATTTCGTGCTATCCTACGAAACGAATGAAAAGCCTAGATTTTAAGTGCAATGCACCCACGATCAATAAAACGGGGTCCCCTTACAGAGCTGGAAGAGAGCGTTCATCAACAGCAACAGTTCGGAACCTTCCGACCAAAACATTAAAGTAGTGTTGGCATCGAGAGTATTTTTAAAGAGAAGAGATTGGTTAATGCTTCCTGGAGGAACCCAAAATACTGCAGTCGTTTGTGAATTAGTGCTCCACATTTACCTTTGACATAGTTTGGCATACCTATCTTCTTGTTTGCAGAACCAACATGTAGCATTGGTGGTCTGACCAAGTTGACTGTTCTTCTTAGCTTGTTGTAGGGAATTCGGCGATTACTTTAAGGTTGTTTTTAATAAGACTGTTGCTCTTGCAGTCGTTGAATTGAATCATATGATCGCTTTTAGTTAGGTATAGAATTTGATAGACCTAGCAAAAAGTGTAGGTAACAACTGGCACCGAACGTGGGGCCCAATAATTTAGAAGGCGGTATATTATAATGCAGAGCAGATTTTTGAATTATTAACAGCTTAATTTTATAAATTAAAAAGCCAAACGAGCGAATTCTGTTTTATTGAGATCTCTTTTTTTGTTTGCGGATTTATCTGGGAGGACAAAAAAAAAGTCGCGTAGATTTTATATAAAATCTTAAATGTAATCTATCACCATAAATGCTTCAGAAAGGGGCTCTAGATTTCCGTTCATACATTCCTTTTCTGAAATTGAGTTTCCTAGATTAACCATGAAACTCCAATCAACTCCAAGCAATTCCATATAATCTTCAAATCCATTACACCTAAGCCTCAAAACTATTAGTTTCGATTATAAGAAATAGATAAGCCATAAACCAGGCGGAGCAGAAAAAAAAAACACTTCATTAGCTTCAAGTTCCACCAAATAAATGAACGAAGACGGGCTATACAGAACACAATATTGAATGTGTTCCAATGATGCTATCAATCTCACCGAAAACGCGCCGCCTCCTGCCTGAGTCAGGACAATAGAGGTGAGCAATGATGTACGCAATACCCTCCTCACGTTTTGAAATCGAATTCAATTTAGTTAAGCTTTTTTTTGCCTTACCAATAAATATTGGCAATCATCATAATACATTTATTTATACAAAAATTCCTCCTCTTTTTTTTTGCTCCTGCAATGAATCCTTCAGTTTTGTGTTACAAAAATGCTAAGATTATCAAAATGCGATGTTGTATAGGCAGAAAAAAAAGCTTCGTTTGTATTGAAAAGTCAATCAAGAGAGAAATACCCTAATATTTTCACATCAAACAATTTGACAGCATTCTTTTACGGGGGCTGGTTTTTGTTGGGGTTGTTCCTTTAGAAAAGCGAAAGGAGCATTTTTCTCCTTTTGCTTATAATACACAACAAAAATAAGAAAAAAAGACTTTAACCGAAGGTAATGCTGATGGATTTGTCGAAGTGTAAACATAAATTTTATCCGCAACAGATGACATTTCTTATACAAAACTTTTTTTTTTCAATCTACTTTCTTGGCTGCCATGGCTGATATTTTTTCAGAAAGAAGAAAAATATCATGGGAGAAGAGAAAGTATTATGTACCGATTTTATCTTAATTTTATTCAACAATGTTCATTCTCTGAAATACTAAATCCGTGTTCTTAGATTGGCCATAAGACTTGCTAGAAGATTGTGTTCATTTTAATTTCAAATAGAATTTTGTTTTTACGATCATATACATATTCACTATTTAGTCTATTTTAAGACCTGTCTTTTTTTGATAGTTTTTTTTGTTATCCAAAAATGTGAATTCATGAAGTATAAAGCTTGTGGTATACTTTAATACCTGTGAAAAGCAATACATCACCGAAAGACCGATATGTATGATTTTTGTCGATAAAATGTTGATTTTGGCGCTTGCAAGACTCGGATATTAGCCAAACAAAAGAAACAACAAAATCCACCGACATGCTCAAGCTCATACCACAAGTTGGTCAATTTTGCTTTTATGTGAATAGGAAAACTTCCTACTTCTCACACAATACATGTCGCAGCCCTGAATTCCGATAAAAAAAAGTGCAACAACTGGCGCCCAACGTGGGACCATTGCATTGTATCGATGTGTTTTAAGGGAGATTTTAAATTCAATTGATCAACATGAGACTTTAAATGCCATTTTTATGGATTTATGGATAATCTGGATACAAAAATCTTTCTGAGAAGCCATACGTCTTTGGAAGAAGAATTCGAAAGTGTTTTTTCCTCACAAACAGCATTTTAGATCTAGTCTTGGGCAATACGCTTTTTTCTTTGCCATTACACTTAATATTTGTTCACTTAAAATTTCGTGACCTTGCCATTCTTCTTCTTATAATTAGCAGGTATGCAGAATGTAAAATATTTGTTGATGACGTTTGTTAAACTGAGATACTAGTTAAAAATAGGAAACAACAAAATCCACCGACATACTCATACCACAAGATGGTCCATTTATATACCAACCGAATCTGCAAAAACTTTCTACTCTTTAAACAATTTGAGCCATCAAATAATGCATATGTCGCAGCATTAAATTCGGAAAATTGTAACAACTGGCGCCCAACGTGGGGCCATTGCATTGTGTCGATGTGTTTTAAGAGAGATTTTAGATCGATAAACATGAGACTTTAAATTCCTTTTTTGATGGATAATCTGAATAAAAAAAAAATTTCTAGAGGAGCTCGGAAGAGAGCATTAGAAATTGTTTTTTTCTCACAAGCAGCAATTTAGATCTAGTCTCGGGAAAATTGTTTGCACACGTTTCTATGCCTTTCCTCTTACGATTTGTTCACTTTTAAGTTTGTTAACTTGTATTTCTTCTGACTTAACAGCCTAAAACTAGGTGCTAGGCCTGAAACCCACGCAATCCCAAATGAAAACTATTTATAGAAAACTGTGTTTAAAACATAAGTGTATCAAAACTTTTCACCTTAAATTTAATGCTTCCGGCTTACCAACACACCCCCGAATAAATTTTCTTTTTCAAACCACTACCATCATAATTTATTTTACACAAAAGACATTTAAGTATCATAAACTTTTCTCCACTAATTCACATGGGAAGGCAGTCAAACTGTCGTTTAGTAAATGTATTTAAACAGTTCGTTTCAATTTAACGCACATAACAACCACAAAAACCCAGCCCAATTTATTATTGTGCTTTCAAAACCCCCCCTCCTTAAACCCCTCACAAAATAAACTCAAAAGAAAGTATACGTTTAAACTTCTCCTGCCTGCTTGCTTTCGTCGGTCGTCGCCGTTTTAAGTTGAACACAATCCTTTCGTTCGGTGCTTTTGTGGTTTCCAAATTGTTCCCTATACGATGATGTCTGTTGTGTATGTGAAGGTGAAAAAAGGAACTCCCAACTGCCAATCCAACGACTAGAAAATTAACTTGAGTCACCCAAAAACACCAAACCAAAAAAAAAAAAAACTTCACATATGTTGTCATTTTTAAGTGAAAGAGAACTCAGATGAATGCTCCACCATATCCTTCTGGTGCTGATGCTGATGCTGTTGCTGTTACAAATAAGTGGTGCAAAAATGAAAATCCTTTTCTTTACATTCTCTCCTCTTGCTGCTCAGCGCGCACAAATATATTCATTCAACTCACGTCGTCCTTGTATGAGAAAATAAATTCAATTAGAGAAAGGTTGTTTTTTGTTGTTGTTGTTTGTGCTTTGTATAGGTACTGTTCAAGGTACCATACTTCCGCTTGTTGGTTTTTGGCTGATATTTATTTTCGTCCTGGGAGTCATTTCATAATAGAAAATCCTTGATATACTCATGTGCACACCGTATATACAGACACATATCTATTCAATATCATATCTCTGCCACATAACCATACTTTAAGGAACTTTGTAAATAAATCCCAACTACGAGCGGTCTCGTCGCAGAAAGGGCAAATATATTTCTTAAGAAAGCTTACCAAGGATTCTTATACTATACATTCAAATTATGCTGCTCTCCTGCTACTTCTTTGGTATAATTTGCTTTGACGAAGAAAAAATTTTATGAATTTCAATATTTTTAACTTTCAAAAATAACATATCAGATGCAAGCCTCTTTCATCCTCGAGACCTGGTAAATCAGAATGGTGCTGGTGTGGAAATTATTATCCTTATACTGTTGATTTTTTTTTGTATCTTGGCGTGAATTCAATTATAATATCCTCATTGCACATCCTAACGTCAGATCCCTTCCAACTGTTCTTCCTACTTCCCTCTTGCCCTTGATGGTTACACCAAAAAAAAAGCAAAGTATTGAAAAAACAGATTTTTTCATTTTTTATGAAAACATATCTTTCACATGAAAGTACCCTCGTTTTCCTGGGTTTATAGCCAAGTTAACTATGAGAGACTACAAATTTTCGTTGCTTCATACAATCCTGCATTGAGTGTTATATATAGTTTTTTGTTTCTGTAAGTTTATTAAAATATAAAAAAAAATCCCCTTTGAGCGGTTCTTCTTCTTGTGAATGTCCTTTCAATTTATGTACTCAAAAAGGATTTTTTTAATCAATTAAAATATTTACACATCTTTTTTTTTTAATTTTTTAAAATTATGTCCTTGAAAAAGATCCTTTA
Source organism: Platycheirus albimanus (assembly GCA_916050605.2). Taxonomy (NCBI): domain Eukaryota; kingdom Metazoa; phylum Arthropoda; class Insecta; order Diptera; family Syrphidae; genus Platycheirus; species Platycheirus albimanus. The sequence goes on along the minus strand of OU696696.1, from coordinate 369,032,785 downwards.
TATAGTTGACACTATGATTCAAATGTGCAATTAGTATAAAAGGGAGGTGAGACATGTTTCGTGGAATAAGCTTTTGAATACGCATGAGAGATAAATTGTGTTGCTGTGCTCCAGAATTAAAAGATGAGTTTTCATGAGAAAAAAAAAATAATTTAAGTGTGTATCATGGTTGTGCTGGGAAAAGAGCAATTTTCTAAATGGTCGTTGAAAAATAAGACTTTTCAATTGAAAAGACAGATTTATATGTGGGATGATGGAGCTAATGAGCTTGAAGCTTATACTTGGAAGAGAAGGTCGAAGGTTAAGAATGGTGATTAAAAATACTTATTTCTTTCTTTAAAAATTAGTGAAAGTGATTTTTCTTCTCTTTAGAAAACATCTTGAAAGCGAAAGATAGCATTTTTTTTTTTTTGATGATACTTCAATTTTCATAAAATCACAGAAATTGTTGGGAGCTATGAGGTAAGGTTAGGTTTGGTTAGTGGGCTAATGGTTGATGTTGTTTTCATTATACGCAGATCCATTATAGAACCCTGGGGTTATCGAGACCTATTAGACTGTGACCTATGAAAAACCTGCCCGTTTTCAAATCATCTTGAGACGTTTTTACCCGATAGAGTAAACAGGTTTTCTAAGTCTTGGAAGAAGTAATTTCCTATAAATTCATTTCTTAAGTGGCAGCGCGCTGAGCAGTGAAAAAGAATGCTTGGAGTGTCCTCGTGCAGATCTTAGAAACAACTTGTCCATGCTTAGTTTTGTGATGCTTATTTGTGTCGAGGCTGAGGCTAGCTCGTCGATGTCCAGGGTATATCCAAAACTTAACAAATTATTTCATATACATAATATTTCAATTAATTACTAAGAAACTATTTCATATAGTATTTTAATTTAATCTTTTACTTAAGGCTAGGTCTGTGGGGTTCGTAAGAAACAGTCCACGACATAAACGGGTGGCCTATTTCCGGTCGAGCGATTCTTTTCGACGAACAGCGAAGTGAAAATCCGTGAAAAGTGAGCAGGGCTCTGCATGTAGTTCCTCCTTACTTAAATAAAGGGACCACGGCATAAAACGAGCGAGTTAAACACGGTCTACGGTATTGCTAAAAGAAGCTATATCCGTGACATAAACAGGTCTGTGGTGTTAACTCTATAAAGCAAACGCTATACGACATAAACCGGTTGGCCTTCAGCCTAGCGAAAAGCCGACATAAACGGGTGAGCAGGGCTCTTTACGGTAATAACTACCAAAAATTAATGAAGCTTCTGACTGGTATTCCCATAAAGCGTGCCTTCGGATGAGAAACGAATTCCTTAGCCCGTTTAATTAGCACTGAAACAACTGGCTGAGATTTTGAATCTAGTTTATAGTGCATTTTCCACCTTTCCTTATGAAATATTCCTGCAAAGACACGATGTGAATTATAAAGATAAAATACAATTTTATTCAGGAATATTTTATTCGTGTCCTTCATGTGGCTTCGCTGGGTTATGCCTATTGGAAGTGGTTGGGGGTTTGGAACTTGGTTGAAATGGGTCAACTCTGTCTTCTCTGTTAGGGGAAGTAGAGGTAAATGGTCCTTCGACGACCATGCGATCAATCGCGAGCGCGATTTGATTCACTACTTGAACATATTTATTTTGGGGATATTGGTTTGGGGATTTTCGGCTTGTAGATTTTCTCTTTGGGGATTTCGGGGATGGGGATTTTAGTGTGGGAATTTTGCATTTCGGGATTTCCGTTAGGGGCTTGTGTTTTAGGGCAAACGTTACCAACCTCTTAATTTGTATGTGTATTGTGATTTTTGTTTATAATAAACGCCCATTCGAGGGGTTATTAACACCCTTACAATGAGTCTAACACAGTGCTCGCGTTTAAGGCGAAGGAAAAGAAATAAAGGAAATAATTTTCGGTAGTACAGTGGTTTGAGATTTAGGTGATATTTGTCTCATAAAAGTCCTACGAGTGGTGTTCAGTTAAGATTGGAGGAATATAGAAAAAATGCTGCCAGGCTGGGGCTCGAACCAACAACTCTAGGTTACCAACCAAGCACTACATTCACAGTACCACTGACACCGAAAACTAAAGCCCATGACTACATATGTATATTGTCAGGCTCAAAAGTACATTTGTGCGATACATCGTATGTACTCTTTAATTTCGCCAAAACCAAAAACAGGACATTAAAGGTAACCCAACCTACGCTCCCTTTTTTTCTTGTTTTCGTCAAAAATAAACGATTTTACATTAAATTTGAATAATTTCAAATAAGGCTATGATAAATCGTTAGAATATAATGCCCCTCATCAAGTCCCAAAAATTCACCTCAGTAAGCATTTAAACATAAAATAATATCCTTTTTGTAATATAGAACGTAATAATGTATTTTAGAACCCTTAAGCCAATGTTTTTAACAGCTTTATAAGCCAACAGAAAACCGCTTTTCATACAATACTACCTTAAATCTCGGCAAATTTTGACCTTTTGCCCATTTTTGACTTTTACACAAAAAAAAAAAAAAAACATCTTATTTGAATAAAAGGAAAAAATCGGATATTTTTGTGTATCCTTAGGCATTTGTGTTTGTCATTACCATAATCCATCAAGCTCAATTCGATTCACTTCCAAACAAAAGTTTTATGAATATCCTTCGCCACCGGTCCCTTCTCACAAAAAAAAAAAAAAAATCAAACCGTTTAACAAAAAAAAAAAAAAAAAGTGCCAGCTCCATAAATTCCTCTCATATCAAAATGCAACTCACTGTGCTTTATTTTGTGTGTATATGTTATATTCTCACATAATCACAATTCACAAGTCAGAAGAGTGTGCTTTTGTAATAGTAACACACGTGAGGACATGACTTCTGCCATAAATTATATTCACTCTCTTGAGCAAAAGGAAGTCCAAACTCTCCATATTACCCAACAACCGCCCATATCCTTATTTTCGTCTACACGCGCACACCGGAAATAGTTAATTAATTTTCGCTTTGCCAAGCATATTTCACTCGTTCGTCGTCCTTTCGTTCGTTGGTTCGTTTGTTCGCCTCCAACCTTAATATGTTTTTTTTTTTTGTTGAGTTACTTTGACAGACATGGCATATAGTAGAACTAGTGAAACATAGAAAAAAATAAAATGGCGCTAAGATTTACTATGATGCATTACGACATCGCCACCATTGCCGCCATCGTCCCTGTCCGGTAAAAAAAAAAAAAAAAACTAGAAAAAAAAAAACACATCGTCAACAGCAACGGTGGTCGGTGTGCTCGCTCGTAAAACCCATTCGTTATTCTTGAGAACAAGTCACACTGAAGCAGACATCACATGGCAAGGACTTCCGTTCTTTTTTTTCGGAAACTTCTGTATACGTGTACATTTCTTTATGTTCTCTAGTTGGGAAGGTATTGCATTCGTAAAAAATTTCGAACGTCGCCGGCGTCCTCGTGGGGTTTGACTTTCAATCATTCTTGACAACATGTTGACATACAAATTAAAAAGTTGGCCATGCATTTGGCTTGTTTGGAGTGCATGGAGCAGGTGCGTGCACTTTGGAATACTTACTCAGGTTGTCAAAAAAAAAAATGCATGGACTAGGTGAAGGTAAAACATATTTGAAAGCGTCATGGGAACAAAAATGATTAATCAATTCAAAGGTTGCAATTAAAATCTGCCATCACAGTTGATTCTTTAAGAAAGAAAGTGACATTTGACAAATATCGAATAAGTTTCTGATAATCCGAACGTTGGAGAACACTCGTCTTTCCTCAAAACTGATAGTGATTGAATTGTAACTTCGTGTTACTTCGAACAAGTCATTGAGTTTGTCTTAGACTTTGCAACACGCAGGTGCATACACTTACACATGTATTAACAGACGTCTTTGTCGTGACGCATTTTCGTTTCATCGAGTCTTAAATCACAATGATTCAAACAAAACCTTACCCAATGCTGTTAATAGTAAGCAAATTTATGCGACGCATTTGGCTATTTCAACTCTTAACACCATTTGTCTTCTCAAACATGTCTTTATGCTCATATCTGCCAGATGGATGACGAGGGAGAGAAAAAAAAAGAAGAAATACGAGTGGGTTAACTTTCTAATGAACATCCAGAGCATGTTCGTTGTGGAATTACACCCTCGAGGATTGGAAGGACGTTCCTAAAGGTGGATGGAAAGTACTATTCATTACACTACTACGAGTAGAAAGCAGTAGCTCTACTATTTTTCTAAGTGAGACATTTAGCAATGACTTTTAATCGTTTTCAAACCCATAAAGTCACTTATATCTTTTTTTTTGCATAACCGCAAGCAAGTACACACACATAATAGAAAGAAGTAGATGACGAGGACGATTGCATGTTTGGTGAAAGGATAGGGCAACCCTCAAGTAAAAGGCTTTACGACTTGTTCCCCTAAATGAGGTCGAACGTAATAAAGACGGATTACGAAATCAGTTAACAACAACGAGGAAAAAAAAGAACGGCTACAAAAATACTTTGCGTGTTTAACTATTTGTTTCTATTTTTGATTTTTTTTTTGTTTGCATGTTGGTAAGGGTACAAAAGGAAGGAGTAGGAGAGTGTATGCGTGTTTGATTTTCTTTCGTGTTCCAGGATTAGATTGAGATGTATACATATACATAGATATGCGGTGTGCCATTGCAAACGCCCGCCTTTTTATTCTTCTTCTCGACAATTCGACATTTATTACAACAATTAATTTGACTGCGTAGTGTTGCAATCAAACTAATGGCAATCCCATTAGCTGATAGCTTAATATAGAAACTTTCGGCAGCGTAACATAGGTTAAGTTAACTCTATATAGGAGTTCATATACCAAAACAAAAATTGTGAAGAATAAAGCATTGTTATCCTGATCCTGGAGCATGATGATTATACTACTGCTCCATTGAATATATGAGTTGGAAAATAATGAAGGCTATTCCTCATAGGGCTTAACAAAATCCGTATCCAAAAAGCTATTCGAAAGACCTACGACCGAGCCTACTGTGCCAGTAGCTATATATGGCGGTTAATAATTTATAGCAGGTCGTAAATGTACTTAAGTCAGATTTTCAAAAATCTTATCATGTTGTCTGGGTTGGATAGACGGCACGTTAAAGAAAGTTTATGTTTATGAGAGATGTGGATTATCTTAATATTTATTCCAAAAGCAGTGTAAATGAATTGAGTAATTCCTTCAAAAAGACTTGAAAGCTGAAGTGGAAGATTTTCATCATTTTAGGCTTTAAGATTTCGGGTATTTGGGGAAGAGTAATGGGTTCCTACTTTTCGTTAGCTAAACTGGGATGTAAAGCAGATGAATATGACGACCCAGTGGTTGTCTCTAATCTTTACGGGGAGTAAAATTTTATATCGTGGTATCAAAGACATACCATCCTTGGAACCGTTTAAAACTCAGAAGCAGTACTCTATGATATCATAAATGGGTACCCCCAAACCAGGAAACAAAAGCGAACCAGAGAAACATTTGACACTACGACCCCCGAAGCAAATTCGACTATTCGACTCCTTTGATGTACGTCAGGAGAATGTCTTGACACCAATTCTGTTTTTTTTCTCGCAACTGACGACGCGATTCATTGATAAATTGATGACTGCTACGGTGGGAATAAGTCACGTAATCGGGATAGAAATATTTTGTAATGAGTGGAATTATCATTGATTGATACTCTTTGAATCCGACTTTATATATGTGCATTCATATGCTTCCAAAACATGGAAAGAATTTGCCAAACTTCTTAAGAATTTCAAATCCTTCGTTTAACATTTCGATACGTTCTAAAAATCCAATGGCAGCAAAGTAGATCTAACCTTAGCTATTGAATACAGGACAGGACAAGTCAGTACAACCATACTTTGATGCAGTCGTGAAGCTGGATAGGCCACACACTGTCGAAACTCAGGAGTCTGAAGGCACACAGGAAGGCCAGTTGACACGTATACACCACGTATTATCACACTTCTTTGTCGTGATGCATTTTCGTTTCATCGAGTCTATAATCGAAATTGCGACACATGAACGTATCTTCCGGGGGGAACTTAAAACCTGAATACTTGTCTTATGAGAAGGAAATTTTCTGGCCTGCCTCCTATTCATCCTGGAGTTATAAAAAGCTTTAAAAAAAACGATCCTTTGTCACCATATCCAGGTTGAGCAGATAACTCAAAATCAGTCTAATATGAAAAGGCTGTACATGAATCTTTTTTCCAAATCAAGCGGCTGCAACAAATTTAGAGTTTATAATTATTGAATTAAATTTGTCAGCTTATGGCGGCCATGTTTTATTATTAACTGTTGTTAATTTTTCAGTTTTATAAATGTTCAGCCACTTTTCCTTCGAGTTTTAAAGTTGTGCTGGTCAAAATCGAGTGCACTGGTAGTATGAAATCAACGAATATCCATTCGCAAGATCTGGTTAAAAATGATCCACAACCGTGGAACACATAAACTCGGGCTTTCTAAGACATCAGCTGCTCAAAATCCTACTAAAAGCTGATGGAAAATTACCTTAGCTTACGACTAGCGTATTTACTGACTGGATTTTGGAGCAATTGGAATCGGACCCCGGTTAATGCAATAAAACTATTTTCAGTGACGAGGCACATTTCTGAATAAACATCAATATGACGGATTTGGGAAGAGACCAATCCATAAGAGGTAAACGAAACGGTAACCAATCCCCAAAAAGTCATTGTTTGGGATGGATTAAGGGTCATCTTCATCATCTATCTATTCGATTATTGGGGGCTCAACCCGGATGATATGAGGATGTGAACAACATGTGGTCCCAACCTGATGCAAAATACACACTCTGCACGATTAATTTGGGGACATGGTTATGGTTAAGGTCATCTCACACAGAGGCAACGACGGAGAAACTGACCTCCGAGATTGTCTAAATCATGAGCAATATTGGTTATGAAAAATGAGCCTACAGCCTGATTTCGTCCAAGCTTTTTAAATAACATAGAAATTAATCTCCTAAGCATTGCTAATAAGATTTTATTTATCACGCTGTGGATTTTTTTTCAATGAGTATTATAAAAACGTGACCCTAGATTATTTTTAATAAAAAAAAATGTCCTTTGTCTCCCCCGGGGACGTCTTTCACATTATCCAATTTAACAAATCTGGCAACCTACAGCAATTACTTTTGAGGCCATCAGTCTTATTCGCATTCCCTCCTCAAAATCAAAAGAAAGGAAACAAAAAAGAAAAAGAATTCTTGTACCCATCCATCATTCTGGTGAATGTCCTTCTTGAACTCTTGAATCATTTCGAACATCATCACCGGACAAGGAGAACATCCAAATAATACCTTTACCACTTATATTAGTCTGCTATATCAATTCTACCTGTCATCAAATGTCATCTAATTTATGTTGATATTTATATCCTTGGACCAAAATTTTGTATTCTCTATCTCTATCTCTCTTTGGCTTTGGGATTTTGATATTGCGTTCAACATTAAATACACTTAACACCGAATAAACTTTTACCTCTCTCATCATATAGGGGTGTTTGTGTGTGTGTAAGGGTATGTGTGTGTATAAATAACCTAGAGAGCTATAGATACTCCTTCACATCATATCGCAGGGATTACATCGTTCTTGAAAACCTCCCAGAAAACCAAATCACTTCTATCGCATCAGTCTTTTGCCTCCTTACTTCCCTTTCAAGGATTCTATTTATTGATGTAAGGATGGGTCCTGTTAAACTTGTATATATGTTCCTTTGTGCGGGTGCTGTTGTGTGTTGAAATGTTAAGGTTCTTTGATTTGATTAATTGATTCTCTCAAACCAAAGTCCATGTTTAGAATAAATCTCTTCGCTTCTTAAGTCTTGGGCCTTGTTCTTAAAGTCCTTTGCATTTAAGGTGGTCCTTATGGATACTGGATAGTACTCTGTTTACTTATTGTCTACTATGGGAAAGCATTAAGATTGAGATAATATTATTTGTCTGTTTGGATAGTTTGCTTCACTTTCATATCATCTGGAAAGGCTTTCAGGATGGTAAGTGGGACTAAGCATCAGGATGAGGATGAAGTGATGACATGCCTCTCACCTATACCCACACAAATATCATTAGCAAATTTTGAAATGGTTTTATTTTCATCATTTCAGCACAAAACAATCAATACAATTGTGATGAAATATATTATTTTAAAACAATATTTAACTCATTTAACTTTTTAACATTTAACTTTTCATAACCAAGCATCAATATTTAACAAGAATAACCAAAACTAAACGAAGAATTTGTTTCGTTAAATATTCAACATAATTTACTTCATTAAAATTAATGAAGACACAAAACAAGAAGAGATTGGGAAGAATACTTTTGTAAATACGTTCTCGGTACGGTTCGTATCGTCGCGTCGGTATATCCTTGTTTTTCCTTGTTGTAGCTTATAGGTGTGGAGTTATGATATATATTTTTATAAAAAGAAAAGAGGGAAGATTAATTTTTTAATTATTTTAAATGAGGATCTTTAAAATTGGTTTAAATAAAGTCAGCATGTTTGAAGTGACAGACATGAAAATGAGATTAAATACGGTGACAGTGAGTTATTTATTATTGAAGGGATGAGAGGATGTGAATTAAATATAAGAATAGCAGCATCATGCGCGGTGAAGTTGTAGGATGTTTTTTAATATTTCTATGAAATTTTGTTTGTTTTAATTTTAATTAATTAAGAACATTTTTGGAATTTTAAAAAGGACTAATTCAGAATATTTGTGATGTTATTCGAGGGATTTAATTAACGAACATTAGAAGAAGGTCTTTTAGTTGTGGGTTTTACACGGAACCGAGTTGTCTTTTTTAGCAAGCTTGTTTCAGTTTAAAGGTTAAATTCAAACATAATATCATAATAATGCTGGCAGCACTGTTTTCATTGACATCCATTTTGTCATCTGCCCTTTGATTTATCTTCGATTTGGTTTGCCATTTCATCATGAATTGACTGACGCCTGAATAACGCATGCAAATTTGTTTCGAAAACCATGGTTCATGGCTCGAAACAAGATTGCTGTTCACCTCAATTTTCACAAGATAATTTTGTAACTCGATGAAGCCCATTTTGGGTTGAATGCCTACGTCAAAAAGCAAAACTGCAGCATTTGGAGTATATATAATTCTCAAGCCATTTGAGTTTAATGAGCTAGTGGAATCATTTCTTCTTTGAAAACGATGCCGGCCAGAAGGTTACAGTCAATTGACACCATTATCGAGCCGATCAATGGCTTTTCCGTTCCTTAATTGAATCTTGAGCTTTCATGTTGAGGAGCTTTTGTCGAAGGAAAAGTTTGGTGAGAGCATAATTTCCCATTAGAGCGAAATTGAGTTAGCCTCCAAGGTCGTGCGATTTAACGCCGCTAGACTCTTTTTTTGGGTATGTGGAAATGCGAGTCAACCAGCCAGATTGACGATTTGGAATACTAGATTCCCCATGTTATTGCCGATAAACGACCTCAAATGCTGCAAATAATGATCGAAAATTAAACATATATAACACCACATCACACTCAGCCCCGGTCGGTGATCATATGCCATACAGTTCTAACTGTTTATTTTAGACCCAATGCTTGCAACCCTGCTAGTGTCTAGAAATATTAGAGAGCTTCAGGGGTCTTGTTAGAAAGTATTGCAAGAAGCCTCACAAAAAAAAACTTAGACTGAACGAAATAGGTTTTTTGAACGTGATAAGTGGGCAAATTTGAGTGAGGAAAAGCATTCCACATTAGTGAAGTGCTGTTAAAGAATGAGTTTCAATACTTTGCAGTCCAGTGCCTTAAAATTGCGAAACTCTAAAGCTTGAACATTGATATCATGGTTACTTTAGGTCGAGGGGATAGTAACAGCACATGTTTTTCTTGCCGTTGCCCTGCTTGGGCCAGAACAAAATCTAAATCGCCGACCTTACGAACAAATAGCCGCATTTCACTCTTGATCTAGAAAGACTCATTCACATAACTCTCATATAGGACCAAAGACCGGATTTGTGAGCAAATTCAAAGGATGGTTAGAGAGACGCAAGCCTCACTTTATAAATTCCGAGGCCAATGGACTCTTAAAAACATTGAGCAAAGTAAGCGGCGAAAGAACTGCTCCAAGACAGCCACCACTTGTGAGTGAAGAAGTTTCCATTCCATCGAATTTTCTCCTGGTAGTTCTCGACACTAATTAGTTGCCTAGCACATGGTGCTCAGTGTAAAATTTGTTAGTTCAGTCTGTAGACTCATTAAGTCTCTACAAGTCTCCACAAGGACTCAATTTTTTTCTTGATTTTTCCGGTTGGTATGCGTATTGGCCCTATCAAGGTATCCGTCGGAGCGGACAGTTTTCCGCAACGCATACTTTTTCGGAGGTTTCAATTGCGTTCGAGGTATCCCATAATCGTAATTTTTTTTCGTAAGCAAATTCCGCCAAGAATTTGTGTCGGAAAAAATCAGAATCAAAATTATACCAAGCTGCCAAAAATTACACCAAAAAATGTACTTGAACGTACTGCAACGCAATTAACCGTTGTGCGTTAAAATTTTTAGGAGAAATATACATGGGAAAAATACCTCGAAGCAAAAATCGTCCGAATCGTATAAGATCGGAGAAATTTCCGTCCCGACGGATACCTCGATAGAGTCGATTGAGTTGTTAATACCATGGAAACGTTTTGGGGACCCATCACGAACGTGTCTGTCCACGATGTTCTAGTTCCACGAGCATTTGGTAGTCAACGACACGGGACTGACTGGGTGTAAATCTTACGAGCTTACAAACAGATTCTTCCCTGCTTTTGGTAGGCAGAATACTTTCCCCTGTTCTCCAGACATGTGACCAAAAGCAAGGCTGCACTCTGAAAAGTCTGAGAGACTGGGCGTCAGTGTATTAAACCTCCTTCGTAACAGTGCGAGAAATATTCCTTTACCTCCTGATTCCTTGAACGGTTTAAGTAACCAGACTGTGTTTTTTATAAGCGTTGATGTTACAGATTTCACCATCCGGTTGGGATTTTTGACGGATAACAAGAGCAATTAAAACAAGGAAGTGAGAACTTTTTTATAAAAGCTTTGGATTTTACTTTCCAAATCCCTTCTCTTTGGGTGGATTAATGCAAGACACCAAGGGTTCTGACGTTATGGCTTTAACGGTAAATTGATTGAATTATAAGACCACGTATTTTTAACGGAAAAGTGCTATTATAAAATTCTCCAATAGTTCAAGGTTCCTCAACTTTCTTTGACGGTTTCATGCACCTTGTTTTCGTCCCTTTTCGATCGTACTCAGACCCGTCCTAGCACTCCCATCACACAGTTAAATGAAAAACTTTTCTCTCCATGTCAGTCGATATCAAGTCTTGAATTTATTGAAATTTCAAGCCCCAAGAGTTTAGACTTTAATCAACTCAAGTGCTTTCCAATGAGCTCTGCACTTTGCATTTACTATGACTGCATTTAAAAAAGCAAAAAAATAAATATTTGAATCAAAGTTAAAAAAAGGACGAACTAGAACCGACCACAACGAAAGTTATTTTCTTGAAGCATTTTGCTTCGAGAGTCTTTAGAAATGTTGCTTGAGAGTTCAATGCATGATGCCACACCGATATACCGCCCACTGGGAACGGGTTAAATGAGGTCAAAGGATATTCCCTCGTCTGAAAAAAGAAGTGTGTGTGTGTAATGCTAGAGGGAGTTTAAGTAAACACTTTTGGTTTGGTTAGGCGCAATGGGATTGGGAGGGACCCACCTTCAGGACCCATCAAGGCAAATATTCTATACAACCACCCAAGCAAGGCACAAAAACTGATATGGATACGGGTTGCACTTGCAATGAAATGATATTGCGACCATCACTCTGGAGGAATACCCGCCCAGCCTTGAATATCCATTCCTTATATGAATTTAAGTGGGCGGCATATAGAGAAGTTGAAGGAGCAGAAGCAGGAGCAGAAGAGCAAACAAACATTCGTTCGTTCGTTAGTTAAGGCCAAAAGCTGTTATGACTGAAACTGTACGTTGCGTTGGCTGGTGTGGTTGGTGATGATGGTTGATGGTGCCTCTTATATTTTGTAAGAAAGTTCTGCGCTTCCGGCACGGCGTGGCGGCAGTGCGGATCAGCATAGAGCCGTATGTTCCTGTGTACAGTGTATACACTGTTGTGGGAGTTGAATATTCCTCGCAATGTCGAATGAGAATTTCACGCAAAATTGTTTTTAACATTCAGAATCAGAATCTCTGAATCACTGTGTGTGTTGTGTAAAGTTCTGTTTTGTGGTTAGGTGAGCTTAGGGAAATTGCACTTAAATGAGGTTACTTGAAATGGGACTAAAGGACTGTCCTGGGTGTTATATAAGGCTCATTGGAGTCGGTTCTCGGTTTTAAGGACTTTAAAGGAATGTGAATGTGTTGTAATGAGATTTATAATGTTTGTACGTGTAGAATGTGTTTGTGTACATGTTTGTGTATTTTGGGGGTTGTGGAATATTTTTGACTACTTTAACAATGGTTTTGAGTTTCCAAAATGAGAAAAGGTAGAAAGTTTTCTCTGTTTGTTAGGACCAAATTTAATTAAAGGGATCTCTGTTTTCTGGTTTTGGCCTTTTTGGGTCTTTAAGGCAATATAAAGGGTGGTATTATTTCTAGACAATTGATTTTGTTAAAGACCCATTTAGAAGAGCCTTATTCATTTTTTTGGAAAGAAGTTCAAGTTTAGTTGAGGCTTAGGCTTGGAAGAAATAGGTCAACTCGCTTTAATTTCTTTTAATGCGAGCTTTTAAAAAGCTTTATAAAGCCTCAGAATATTTTTCCAAGAAGAAATGACGTCAATTATTTCCGCGTCCCCAGATTTTGTAGACTTTCTTCTATTTAAATTTAGAATACAAAATTTAATAAGCAGCACATTGAAGAAATGTGTCTAATTTTGAGCTTAGGCTTTACGTCAGGAAAACATTTCTGTAAAAAGCAGTTCAGTTGAAAACCCTAACGTGAAAATCAATGCAAAAATCTACCGAAAATACCAACTTAAGAGCCAAATTTCAACATCAGAGTTAATGCCTGCCGTGTAAAATTTTGCGAAAACTCGCCGCCGTTTAAGATACTGAAAAAAACTTGACCTAAAACCAGCTTTAAACCATGCTTTAAGGATCAAAGGTATAGACTTCTGCGAATGACAGGCCTTTCGTAAAAACTTTTTCAAAAGCCCTTAAACTTATGTGAAGGCCTGTCGTATATACTATAGCGGAAGAATAGAGTGCAAACCTTCCGTAAATACTCAAATAAAAGCCACTTGGTCAATAGTATATAGTACGAAGCTATACTTCCTAAATAAAACTAAATTAAAATATTCCGATCGAAATAAAACGCGATGATCTTTTATTGTTGGGAAAAAGACTACTTAAGAAACTCAACATTTATTTAAATTGCTTTAGCTTGCAGTAGCTCGCCCGACCTCGTACACAGTTTTCTTAAGACTAAAATGTATTCTGCATCTACATTGCATAAGCTGTAAGCTCGCTCATATTTAATTTAAGAGAGATATATACTCTTCTAGGCAAAGAGAGCTTTCCAGTTTTTACTCGTATGCCTTGCATACGATACAGCTAGAATGGAAGCATGCTGTGAAAACCATTGCCCTTCCCTCCCTGAAAACTTGTGCAACAGCTAGCCTTAACCACAGGCAAAAGACTGGGGAAATGAGGAGCATCCTGCTCTGAACTTCAAATAGCAAAGGTAAGACCGATCTACAAAGCCAGGAATATCAATTTAAGAACCCGCCTAAGTGTCAACTGGAGCAGAGCCCAGTGGATTCACAGTCACATTGATACACTAGAAGTAGGGTCTTTCTTCAAAAAGCAGTTTTAAGTTGTATTGCCTAAATCACCCAAAATTTTCCAGAAAGAGATCCCCGCAAGGCATACATTGAGGAGACGGTTGTATTATAATGCGAGCGAGTGGGTTTTTTTTTTGGCATTACCATTTTTTGAATTATTGAGAATTTGTGAATTAAAGTTTTGAACGCACCCAAAAAGAGTTTACGGGGGTGTGGCAGAACAAATGTACCAGTAGACAAGAAGAAGACAAGAAGAAGTCTGGTTGCCCATCTGCTTGATATCGGTTGGGTTGTTCTTATATCGACTGTCAAGTCATAACTTCTGGTTTGTTCTGGCAAATATGGGTTTCGTTGCTTTTAAATTTTGCGTACATCCTCCAAACAATTTTGGGTTTTGAACCTGTTTTGTTTCAAGACTTTAAATGAAGCGTTAGAGACAGGGGTTTTTTTTTGAGCGGTCGTTTTCCAGTTCAAGAAGCTATGACAAAACACGCCATCTCGTAATCTTGGTTTTTTTTTAGTCATTTTTATTTTCACGTTTGTTAACAAATGTTTTATTGCATGAAGTTAAAAAAAAATATTTTGATTAAGTTAAAAAAATTGTTGCACGTTGTTTTAAGAGTTAAAAGGATTTTAATGTTTTTCCAATACAAACGTCAATCTCTGAAAAAAAAAAAAAAAAAAAACAAAAGCAAACAACGCGACAAACCCTATACCCTCGAAAGTTTTAAATTTCAAAATACCAATTTGCATACAAAAAAAAAGTATTAAAAATAAATCGTCCTCACAAAATCGTACCCAGTGTAGTGTTCAATTTCCATCAGTCATGCAGCAGCAAAAAAAAAAAATACAAAAAGGACTCCATTTACCACGCTCTCCTGTGGCGGTGCTAAATTTAAAAATCCATTATTTTTGTATCAGTCATCGCGAGTTACCTTTGAGTTCCGCTGATGTACAATCAACCTGATAAAGCTATTAATCATTTTTTGGGAATACCAAAAATACACACACAAAAAAAGAATCCTGGGTGTTAGGAAGGGTCCGCGACCTACCTGTCACCTTCTTGATGGTGGGCCTAGCAAATTAATGGGTCAATCAGGTTTCAAAGAAAGCAAAACGTTACAAAATCTACACTGGCAATCAAAGGTCCTTAATCATCTTTATTATTTTTTTTTAAATCCTGATTTAAAGAAAACAAAATCAAATCTTAAAAAAAAAATATAAAAAAAAAAACAAACTCATCAGCGTGATTTTAAGTAATGGATCTTTTAGCCCAACAACGACGAAAACGATGACAATGACTCCTTAGAGGATTATCAAAAAGAAAATAATAAAAAAAAAAAAATTCGCCGGATTTTATGTATCTTATCGCGCCTTCGCAATCTTTGAAAAGTTTTCATAACACAATTAGGAGATTGTCTTTTGTAGATACTTTTGTATCATGCCGATAGGTATATACAATCAACAGGACTCTCATTCTCGGTGGGAAAGTGAAGAAATAGGTGGTGGGGTGGTGGAAAAAGGATATTCCTTTTAAGCGAATTAATATGCAAATGAATATATCCCAGGAGCAGGTGTAGGTATATTGCAATTCAATGTTTGATCGATAGTAAACGTCAAACAGCAACCAAGGCTTTATGGGAAAGAAACTCCTGCTATCACGTCTTTCTATTGTCGTCATCATCATCATCATCATCGTCGTCGTCATGAGGTTTTAAGGACTACACCCATAAAACCAAACAGGACCGCCATCGCCTCCACGGCAAGGCGCAAACGACGACAAAGTGAAGATGTTTTGAATTAATGGCTAGCGCGTGCTTAATTTATTGCTTGCAAGGCAGTTTGACAGGTGGTAGTGGTAGGGCGTGGGGATGGGGGTGGGTAGTCGTGAAAGGTAAGAAGTAGTTCCAAAGCTCGAAAGTAGGTGGTGATTGAAGGGTTGCCTACATACATAGGTTGTTGCGTAGGCATTGGTTTGGTTTAGAAAGGACGACTTTTAGTTAATTACAAGTTTAAAATTGCGTTTCTATTCGCTATATTTTTTGTTGTTGTTGTTTTTGTTGTTGCTGGTCGATTTTTATTATATTTATCTTGGGCCATTAATTTGGCGCTGTTTGGTTGTTTCCATGGGCTTCGCTGTGTGGCATGGCGCAGCGTTATGTCATTAGGCACGGAAAATCCTGGCTTACTTTTTTAAGGTGCCTAATATAGAAGAATGAATGAATCAAATTTGCCAACACAGAGAAGATGATTTAGTTGGACAAAAATTCCTGTAACTTTAATGGGTTTATTGACCTAGTTAAAGAATATACGCACTAAAAGAAAATGGGGTTGTTTTAGTTCAGGAGGTGGTCTTTCGAAGAGTTGGTATTTGAAAAGGAAATGCTAATGGTTTTTGATAATCTTTTGTTCGTTATTTATTAATTGGGGTAGTCGTGATCAACTGGTGGGAATGGAACTTGGGGTGATTAATTCAATGGACGGGAATGGTGACGAGTACAAATATTTAAATACCAAAGGATTTCTGCTTTTGTTCAAAGGGGTAAATTTTGACAGCTCGTGGCGGCCATGTTGCGTCGTGAGTTATTTTTTTTGTTACATTAAAGACAAATCACAGCATTGAATCACACGTGCAAATGGTAAGACGCTGTTATCTGTGACACACTTTTTTCGGTTTACATGGTTGTCCTTACCAATCAACTATTCAACGTTTGGTAAACAATCCAACACAACAAAACGAAGGGTGTGCCGAAAATATTGCTAATGTCCGTTAATGTGCAGAAGAAATTGAGGTAATCAAGTCCACGCGGCAACATGATTACCAACTTTCGAGGAAATCCGTTTTTCGAATTCCTCGTCGGTTCCTTGATCAATAAAGAGCTAATCCAAATTGGTTATAGAGAAAGTCGTGTGTTCGCTGACTTTGTTCTGGGGCAGCTAAAAAGACAAAGAAATCATTTTCAGTAACGATTCCCAATTTTGCATGACTCTGCCAGTCCATACGAAGTCCATTGAGTGCCAAAAACTTTGCAGGAAGTCAGTCTTTGGTGCAGATTATGAGACGACACTTCTTCCGTCTATCCTTTTTCTAAGACTAATATGACATTGCCATCAACTTATCTCGATCATATTAGACACAAAAGACAACTTGGTCCCTGCACCACTTATTTGAGGGAACTCTTAAGCAAAACGGACGTAAATGAGGGACCTTGATCACAAAATTTGATCCCGATAGACCTTTGCTTAATAGCAGTTCAGTGACAACATCTGATAGAAGCTGGAAACAAGCCACTATAGAAGAGTAAACGCTAGAAAAGAAATCGCTGGATTAGAAGCTCTGGTTCATTCTTGGTCATACAGGTTGTTCAAAAATAAGTTTTTGTTTAATTGGATGAAAGTAAAATTTTGGGGGCGTTTTTTTTTTTTGCTAGAAAACCCCTCACCTACCCTTTCTTTGTTCCATTCCATTCGCACTGTTTTGAACAGCTTGCACTCTGATATTCAAAACGTAAATACTGGTGTGCCACAAGGCTGTGTTCTGTCTCCGATTCTTTTGCAGACTTTTTACAAATGATCCCTTGTTCAAACACTTTTTATTTTTTTTTTATTTTTTTAGTTTTCAACTATATGCCTGTAAGACCCAAGGTCTTTTGAATGCAAACTGCACGGCAATAGTAAGAAGGAATAGAAAGATAGGAAAGATATTTTGTTGCTACAATAGATTGAGAAATAGGTGATATTTATCTCATGAAAATCCCACGGGTAACGTCCAGTTGAAGCTGGGGGAATATTGAAAAATTGCTGCCCAGGCTGGGGCTCGAACCCACAACTCTTAAGTTAGCAACCCAGCACTTCATCCACTGTACCATTGCCACCCGCTAACACTGGATGCTTCAAAAATCTTTATTTTTAAAACTCATGAGACGATTCAAGAAATATTTTCCCCGGTTGATCTGGCGATACTTTTCAAGAAGTTCACTCTCCCAAACGCTTGTGTACATTGCTCATATCTTGGCTGGTAATCGTGTGACTGACTTTCAACTTCTCGATAGAATTCAGAAGTACAATCTATCACTTCTTCTATTAACACTACTCCTGCGGAAAAGCAGGAATGTTTCCTCATTAAAGTAGCCTTGAACCCAATACCAGACGTTCTGTTAAGAAAGTATAGAAAATAATTTTTATGGCGTACTACAAGAATGTGGAATGCTTAAATTGGATCGAGTTTTCCCTCCCATCAAAATGTTCACACATTTAATTTTTAATCAAAAACTTGATATCAAAGAAAAGGTACATGAATAAACCCCCGACCACGCTATTCAAAATTTTTAGTACCAAACTCTACGGGGCTGTTGAAACAAAATTCTGGAACATTTTGTGTCTGCGCTACTACTTTCAGAAATTTCGCTGTTGGTCCGGAAAAAGCCCTAAGTTCCAAAACCATAATTCTTAAAACACTTAATGTCAATATGTTTAGAAGTTGAAGTTTTCAATTTTGGGCGAGTCCAAAAGACTGTCGCGGGTACCCTGTAGGATTAAAAATTCCGAAAGCTTGAAAATTAAAAAAACCAAACACTTTAGATGTTAAAAAATTCTACCCGTTCAATGTATTAATTAATTTTAAAGTATCCCACATCAAAAATAAAATTCAATTCGTGACACAAATTCAATCTAAAAAATTTCAGGTCAAACAGTTTTTTAAACTAAAACTTTAAAATAACCAATTAAGCTTTAGAGTTAAGTGCTTACCCCTTTTCAATTATCTACAACTAACCAATTTGAACAACTTTTTGCTTTTAATAGCAATACACACACACACACACACACACACAAACTGCATAAATTTTGCAACTATTTGAAAAAACTTTTTGCACAATTTAACTTTGTGCATAATCCTGCAAGCGGTTTTTCCTGTTTCCTAAACTGACCTCCCATCCCACCAATCGATTTCAATTAATTTTAATCCTCTTTTCAGAATTATCCTTCCCAGGATAAGTTCTGGGGGAGAATATTTCGGAAAAACTACAATTGAAAATTTTGTTAAAAATAAACTCATCAAAAAAAAAAAAAAAAAAACAAACACACACACACACACACTTGCACACATTAAATATAAAATAAATCAAAAACAACAGTATTTTATCTGTAAAACCAAAAAAAAAATATATCAGAAACCTTCTTCGACCCTTCCACCTCCCCACCCCAGGTCCACACAAGAAATAAAAGAACAAAAACCAAAAATTTTGCAAACTGCAGCGTTAAAAGGGAAATTCAATTACAACACAAAATGTCCCTAATAAACCGTCTATATGGAAGGCATTAGCCCCAACTTGACTGGAAGGCATCCTTATTTTTTTTTTCATTCTTCTTTTTTTGGGGCATAAAATCCCTCAAGTTTTACCCACAGGTGAAACAATGATGAGAAAATCCTCAAACTTTTTCATTCATTCCAGGATAAAACATTAGACTTGAACAAGGACATCTTAGAGAAACCATGCCGACACACAAAATGGAAAAATATATCCTTTTTCATAAGTCTTTTGTGACGAAAATATAAAAAAAAAACCATACGAAACGAAAAGAAACCTAGAGAATTAATGTCTCTAGAAGGATGAAAAAATACTTTATTTTATTTTTGTTCGAGTGTGTAGGTAGTGCCACTTCAAAGTGATTAAGGATTCAAGAATACTCGCTGCCCGCTGCCACCGCACCGCAGCCGTGCCGCCGCCCTTTCGATTGTTGGGGTGTGTTATTTATGAGAGTTGTCGCAGGGCGGAGATTGCCAAGCATCTACGTCCTACTTGTGTACTGAATGGTGCGTGTGTCCCTCTGGCGGCGAAAGAAGGTAACTATGGCGGCG
Organism: Platycheirus albimanus; assembly: GCA_916050605.2. Classification (NCBI taxonomy): domain Eukaryota; kingdom Metazoa; phylum Arthropoda; class Insecta; order Diptera; family Syrphidae; genus Platycheirus; species Platycheirus albimanus. The sequence continues at coordinate 369,013,074 of OU696696.1, read as the reverse complement.
CGGCGGTGTAATTACGACATTTTGATATATGACCCGTGTTTCGGTTGTAAATGCAAAATTTTCCTTCAATACAATAACAAAACAACACTAGGGATGTTCCATGATGTTCCACTTGTGTGTTCGTCCTTAAACGCATCAAGGAGAGAGAAAGTGCTTTCTTCTTTCGGGGTGGCAGGTTTTTGACATTAATTGTCCTCTTTACTGCCATTACCCTTGGTCGCTCTTTGATAATAATATGGTTGTTCGTTTTGGGTGTCGGGTCGTTGTCGGTGTCGGTGGCGGAGAGGGCATTAATAAATTGGGGTTTGCATTTTGTTTTGGGCGGGCAAAAGAATATTAGCAAGGACATATTGTGTTTCATTGTGACGTTATTTATTGTAAATGATTGTTATTCAAAAGCGTTTTCATCTGTATGTGTTTGTATTTGTGTGTAAGAGAGCTTGTTGGTGATGAATGTGAAATTATGCAGAATTTACAGTTTTAAATACAATAAATTGCGTTTTTATTCTCCGGAAGTCATTATGATGTCACACAATCACGATGACACATTTTGGTAGATTTATAGTGAAGCATTTTCATGGGAATATTAAATGTAATTGATGCACGTGGTAATTCAAAGGAATCAATTTCATTATTGTAATGATATGGAAGTATGGTTAACTTAACTGAACATTATGGAGTATGTGGAGAGACCATAATCTTGACCCATTCCAATATAATTGCACGTAATTGCTACGTGTATATATATACCCAGGCTCGTGAGGAATGGAAATTATTACCACGAACCATAATAATTATTATTTTGTGTTGAGTCTGTAATTTAAATAAATTTAATTTTAGGCTAGTAATGTAAATTATGGGAAAGTTAAAATTTGACTCAACTCGTATGAAATTGGATGGTTGGCTATAATATGGTAGGCTTTCGAGATACCTTTTTCGAATGTAAAATTTGGACAAGAAGGGTGATACTTTTTCATTTGTTAGCCTACCGTAGAGCTTATGGAACTTGCACTCTACATCCATCAATAAAGGTACCGACACATAAAATTTGCACAAAGCCAACTTTTTTTTCGCAAATGCTTACTGCGATTTTTGTTAAATTTTCTAAAGCATATTTCTTTTTTTTTGTTTGGTAAAATTAAACTTTTTTGGATAAGTCATATAACGGTACTCTCAGCAAACCGTTATTTAAGATTCAAGGTTTCTCTAGGCGTTAGCATTTTGAATATTTTTTTTTAATAAAATTCTCCAGGGTACTGCCTCTTACGAGAAAGTGAAAAATACTCCAAGCGTAAATCTCGTCACGATTAAATCCTTTGGATTGGCAGTAAATTAAACGTCCATTCTATTCTTGCAAAAACATATCAACTCACACACAGGAATAGTTGAAAGTGTAACTATACTATAATGATGACACACCTAAAGAAAATAAAAAATACATCTCAATAAACTACACTAATCTATTACCACAAGTTCTACAAAATCAACTTCAAAAAATAAACATAAACATCTCATTCAAAACAACCAATAACATCCAAAAAATCCTATCAAACAAATCGACAATAGATAACAAATCTTCATCCGGTGTTTATAAATTAAAATGCAATGATTGCGACAACTACTATATAGGACAGACGGGAAGGACGTTTTACGACAGATTTTTAGAACATAGACCGAAACAGAACACAAAATCCACATACGCAATGCACTTAATAGACAAGAACCATAATTACACCGACTTCGAAACTAACTTAACACCTTTACATATATGTAAGAAAGGAACAAAACTAGACACACTAGAAGAATACGAAATATACAAAGCTTTTAAGTACGAACAAGACAAAATACTAAACGACAAATTAACTATCAAAAATAATATCCTATTCAACACAGCAATTAATTATCAAAATAATATAAACAATAGAACGAGATAAACAGATGTCAAATCAAACAGCAACCAACTAAACATAACGAAGAACAACAAAATAAAAAGAAAACGAGAACTTGGCACAACAACAACACTCAGTCAAAAAGAAGAAGCCCGATGATGGTTTGCATATAAAAAACCGAAACGCGTCGCTTACAAATAAATAAATAAATAAAAAAATTAATGTTGTGAAAAAATTTTTCAAAAAATTTCAATAAATTAATAAAATAAACATAAGTGTTTTTTATTTTTATTTTAAACTATTTATTCAATAAACAAATCGTTTACATGAAAGTGTAAGTTTATATGCCTTGGCCCGCTTGGAGTTGTTGCTCAAGAAATATATTATTTCCAGATGAAATTTTTCGGAATTTCTTTTATAAAGGTAATAGAACAGGTTTTTCGAAATCTGATTTTATCGCAAACTACTTTTCCGATTTCAATAAAAATTTTTGACAAAGGAAGTAGGTAATCTAAAACCTTATTGATACAATATTGTCAACCAATTTTCTTTTTGATTTTTAATAATTTTTTAAAAAAAATGTTTGGTTTTCGAAAAAACATATTTTGAAAGCGAGTGAATTGAATTTTTTCAAAATTATTTTTCAAGATGAAAACTACAAAATGCCTCACATGCTGAGATAAATTTCAAAATACTTAAACCAAAAGTTTAAAAAAAAACTCTTGAAAAAATTGAAGACTTTTCTAAATTTTTTTTGTTTCAAAATACAAAGCCCTTAGTTTTCAGCGATTTTCTTGGAAGAATAATCAGCAAAGACGTGTTTTTTAAATCCGATTTTTATGAAACCAGAAAATACTCAGAAAATTATCATGACTTAGAACTTTGGAAAAGTCATTAAAAACGTTGCTTGATTGGTCAAAAGCCGAATAGAATTTTGAAGGTGAGGGAAGTTAAAATTTCACAGTGGATTTAAAAATTAAAAAAAACAGCATGTTTTTGCTACATTTTCAAAATTCTGAATTAATCACAAGATAAACAGACAAAGATGCAAGTGTATTCACATGTATTTCGCTTTTCTGTTCGACTTCGACAGCCAAGATAAATTTATAAAATACATACTTTTTTTCTCACAGGAAATATGAAATAATGATCTTTAATTTTATTAGAACGGATTCGATAAAATTGATTAAGTAGGTAGTTTTAGGAGAAAAAAATTCAAGTGAAATTAACTGTGGTCTCTAGAATAAGTTCTAGTCGTCCCCAGAGCTGCTGTCACCCCCGAATGGGAACTGTCGTTTAAGCTTCAATAAAATTCGTATTATTCTTTTTACCCAAGTTAATTTGAAAAATGAGTCTGAAGCTTTATAAGATTTCTTTCTTTTGAAGCTACACCAGTGAAAGAAGTTTAATTTGCAAGGGATGCCTTTTAAGGAGAGCATATGGGATTTAAATTTGTCATTTTTACTTGCGTAAGAAAAAAATTTGACAGTCAAACATGACATTACGATGATAGAGAAGCCTAAAAAAGTGGGTCCGTCATTTCTGTCTGTCTGTATCGGCACCTTCAACCTAAGCAGCTGAACCGATTTGGTTCAAACTTTGTACATAGTAGTACTATGACGTCCTACACAAGGTTTTTTGGAGTTAGCATTATAGCTCTAAAAATAACGGTAGGTACCTGCCATGTGATTTTTAATGAAAAAAACTTTTTCTCAAAAACGACTCCTACGATTTTGATAAAACTTTCTGAATTGTGTTTTCTGTGCAAACTTAGTTTTGGTTGGAATAGATTTTTCAGGAAAAGTCTTATAATTCTCATACGATCGGTTTTTCAAAATCAGATTTTCTCGTGAGGCATTTGACGGATTTAGATGAAATTTTTAATGTGAATCCTACATTTAACGAAATAACATGAATTCTTTATTTTTTCAAAAAAAAATTTTTTGAGTATAAAAAAGAGGTAAATCTTTTTTTTTTAATGTTTGGTTTTTTCTAAAACGGTTCGATCGATTTTTTTTTAAATTTAATTTTTGTGATAAAAACTACGAACTGCTAGTTTTGAAATATGTTTTCAATTTTTTTTTTTAATTCTTTTTTCTTGATAAAAACTGCAAAGTGCTACTAAAAAATATGGATTTTTTTTGAAAAAGTTTTTAAAAAAACGGTTTTTGCAAAAAAACTGGTCCGAGGATTTTGAAAATTGTTTTCTTTGAAACTCAAAACAGTAAAAGAAAACATATGGCTTACTTATTTTTTTTTCAAAAAATAGTTTTATTTAGTGATTTTTAAGTGATTAATACAATTTTTTTAATGCTTTTTTTCCAAAATCTCCTAGACCATTGTCACGTATTAGAGGAATTTCGTGCGACCCAGATGTGCATTTTATTTCTTTTCAAATAACATTGCTTTCGAAGCAATGTTCATGCTTGCCTTACGCATCCTAGAAAGTACACACTGCAAACCAGCAACAATTTAACAGATTAAAAACTCATAAAAAGACTCTCCGTGTGCTCCCTTTTGAGTTATTTACAAAAAAAGAACTCATCCTTTACACCATTTCTATTTCAAAAATAAAAAAAGGTGGTTTTGAGAATAACAAAGAATCATTTGAATACATTTCATAAAAGCGTAGCGCAATGAATAAGGCTCTTATTTGGATTACGCACGTATTCCCACATTCCAATCTTTATAACATAAAGCAGCTTTTCAAAAAATTTAAGTATTCAAAACACACATTTGACTTAAACCCTTTCAACTTTCAAGGCCTTAAAAAGGTAATTATTTTTGTGTGCATTAAAAACCAATAAACCCACTTATTTTTCGCTGCCATTAATGCAAATTTCAAAATACCCAGAGGCTTGCGGAGCATGCATTAAATAGTTAATAAAAGAGGCCACTCATAAAAAAAAACACACTCCCTCATCAAAAGCCCTTACCAATTTGGATTATTACTGCAAAAAAAAATATATATATATTCTTCTATCCTTTTAAACAAGGATTCCATTTTTATGTGCCAATAATTCCCATAGCAACATCAATGAAAAATAAAAGTTTTATTGTGTGCAGCAGCACGCATGCTTAAGCAAAATCGCCTTTTAAATTAAGTCGAGCAAAAAAAATCTTTGCACAAAAAAACCCGATATAACAAGTAGACTTTCGCTCAATGATTTCCTGTAGCATCATCCTCAAAGGACTCCACCCCTCTATAGACTTAGTTTTTGTCATAAACGAATGTCATACCGTTTTTCACTTTATTACATCCATTAAATGGCAATGTCGTCGTCCTTCATACATACATTTATAATATGTACATCAGCAACTTGTGGCACTTCATTAATACCAAAAACAAAATTGAGACGTGATCGTTGGTGATTCTAAGGCACGTCCATTAAAGCAGTCAGTCCAAAATTGTGTCAATGTGTGTGTGTGTGTGTTCGATGATAAAAGGAGGCTTGAATAAATCATTTGAAACACACACATAATTCACCACGCGCCGCAGGACATTCATTTCGTTTAATTCACTTAAACATGGCCAACGAACCCCACCCAGCAATGCGCGACCGACCAAGCACAAACTCAGATAAGTGTCAAACCAGATGTAAAAATGTTAATTGACTATGTAGACTGATAGATGGCAGCACTCTTTCCCCGTTACAATCCATTTCCGCTTCCGATTTCCGTTGGTGCGTGGCGTGTTCTGTTTCTGTGTGTTATTTTTAATACACCCAAGCGGAATTTTTTAACGTCTTCTCCCAGCAACGTGTGGGATTTAACGATCAAAATAAAACACAAACAACAACAAAACAAAATGAAAGAAAAACGAAAGACAAGAACGGAACAGTAAAATATATTGCGAGTAAGCAAAACAACGGTAATGCACCGGATGTCCTAAGTGTGGCTGGCGTCTGTTTAAACATTTGTTATAAATTGCCAAAGGACTCTAAAATACTTAGTTAGTGCGTATAAGGACTTTTATTGCGCGCTGCTGTTCAAGCAATGTTTGTTTGTTTTTATTGACTTTTTTTGTTGTTGTTTTTTTTTTGCAAGGACGATGACGACTGTGTCTCTTATGTTTGCTTGAATTTAGACTTTACTAAAAATAATCAGAGCAGAGGAAAAAAAAAATAAACCGAGTGGAACGTGAGAAGAGCTGAAAACTTAATCATTTAATTTTATTTTTGTTATCTTTCAGTGTGGTAGTTGTATAGTCGTCGTCGTCGTCGTCGTCCTTGTCCTTGGTGAATTGCGTTTAAGGAGTTTTAAAAGCTCACATTAAGTCAAATGGAAAATTTCCTTTGATGCCAGTGACCGAAACCGAAAAGTTAGAAACAAAATACAAACACTAACAAAAAAAAAACACAAAAATAAAACAATTTATATTTGTGGGGCCAAAGTCATGCGGGTCGGTTACCTTTTTGGCTTTGTTAACTTAATTTTAAGGAAAATTTAGTGGTGTGGTCGTCAGAGAAAAGGGTTTCATTTGAAATTTCAGATATATATGAGAAAAAAAACGAGGACAAGAAATGATGAGGTTTTTAACGATTCAATTGGGAAGTTGTTTTTTATTTGTGTGTGTGTGTGTTGTGTTTATTTTATTTAATAAAAGAACCGATGAGAGAACAATGAGAAGTGTTCTTGCGATACATTTATTTTTGTTAATTTAATTTTTTTTATTTGGTCAAGGTATACTCATACGGTTCAGTTCAGCATCAACAAAGGGACAGCACAATGAAATAAATATAAAAAACAAAATGAATAAACAAAAGTACGCATACGCCCGAGTGACTTTTGTGGATTACAAATATTTGGGTCAACTTAAGGAGACTTTTTGTTATGTTTTATATCGTTTATATTTGCTAAGGTTTTAATCGTGTTGGTCCGAACATTAATAATGTGAAAAATACATTCGTATGATTTAATCACTTTGATTGCTCTCAATCTCTTTACATCAGCTTTGGTTGAACTCAACTTCAACATCAGAATAAAAAAAAAACTTGCTTGTGTGTAAAGTCTGTTTACGGACGATAATTTTACGTGATAACCAGTTCAAAAAACAATTCATGTGTAGGTTGTATCTATCCAACCACCTACAACCCACCATTTTTGAATTTGTTCCCTCCCTCTTCCTCCAAAAACCAACCTCCCACCCCGCAATCCCCCCCCCTTACCACCACCGTCAACCACTCCTCACCACCACCATCTACAATCACCAACCACCCAACACCCCCCCTTCCCATTTTATCGACTTTCAGTGCTTTAAAAGCAGATACGGAACGTGACATTGTGACACTTTTTCGAGCGTGCTGCCTGTATATTCTTCATCGATTTATAAGACGTTATCACCTCAAAAAGAAATGTTGGCACAAAATGACTAACAATCTTAACCATTCCTGTGTGTGCGTTGATATTCTGCAGGAATGGAAGGGCTTTACAGTTTAATTTCGAATCAGATCGGCTTGAAATACACTTTTCATGTCAAGTTTTACTCTTGAAGGATTTGTCACTTTTATTGCAAGAGGGTGTACACCGAAAAAAAATCTTAGGTGGAATCAGGGATTGAACCCAGAACCTTCGGCATGGTTTTCCGACACACAAATTTTTTACTCCCTTCCCGATGGATCAGTGAAATCAATCATAATTGCACGTTGTTGCTAATCGGATGGAGGGCCGTACGACACCAACCACGTGCTCTTAAGATGTGTTCTCTGTTTTTGTCTCTTCTGTTATGTTTACTTGAGGCGAACAGAGCAACTTCAGAAAACTTTGAAACTAAAGCTTAAAAGACCAGGTCCTGTAAATCGAGAAAACAAAATTTGGCGAAGAAGATACAACGACGAACTATACGTGCTGTACAGCGACATAAGCCTAGCCAGAAAAATTCGAATTCAACGATTAAGACGGCTGGGCCATGTAGAGCGACCAGGTAGAGGGAGACCGCCGACAACTTGGAGTTCAACATTGGAGACGGCAGGCTACAGATCGAGCCGCCTGCAGGGGCATACTAAGCAAGTGTCAAGAAGCAGGATTTAGAAAATGACAAAAACACATGGTTCATATTTGATTCCAATTTTTTAAATATATCAAGGAGAACAAACTATTGGGAAAGAGGAATTAAAGCAGCACGCTTTTATCCCAAACATGTTTTCCCACAACAACCTGTCGTTGCTCTTTGGTAATGAAACATTTGGCGCCCAACGTGTGGCCAGCAGTTCCCAAAAAAAAAACAACTTGAGTTTCTCTCCATTGATAAAAATATTCTTTTTACTCCGGTTTATTTCGTCAAACCAGCTGCATATAATCCCCTGAAAACAGATTTCATAGACACAGTCCACTTAAGATTCTGATTAAAACGTCTTTGACCATACCGTGGCAAATCTGGATCCATTAAGAGGTTAACATTATGCTTAAAATTGTTTAGATTTGTGAAGTTTTGGTTGAAGTTTCTTATTATTGGATACAATTACCATGTTGATTGAAAATTTTACCCTCCTCCAATGATTTTAAATCCACCTTCTTAGAAGATGCTTACTTGTTAAATTATATGCAAACATGGTATCAGTTTAGTTTGAATTGCAATGAAAACCACATCTTCACACTCCACAGAATTGAACTGCATACCACACATTACCCAGATGTCTGACATAGCAGCTGGTTAGCCTAATTAAATGGAAGCAGCTTAAAATCACCCATCTCTTCTGCGTCTTTCATCCTTTATTGCTCTGAAGATACATGTATTCAAAGTTTGAAGTTAGGTTTAACTAAGATCTGAACACCGACTAATGGCATACAAATAGAAACTAAGGATATGCTCAAACAGCTCTCTGACCGATGTCCTTGGCCAATGTATGTAATTAACTAGGTTCGCCCGAATATGTGGTTTTGACTTAAACATGTTTCCAAAGAACTCCAAATAATTTAACTCAATGACACATTTGAAAATTCCGAAGACGTTGCTGAAGGATTCCTTCGCTAACGGTGAAAATCCCATTACTCAGCTAAAAGTCTACTTGATTTGTGCATCACGTTTGCACCATACAGATACACTACCTCACAGTAGTTGCCGACCCATGCAATAAAAACAATCTTCATGAAATAAAGTAATTATCCTTAAATCGATAGAAAGCAGAAAAAGGAACATAAAAATGGCAGCGGTGTTACTAGAACCACCATCAAATTGTTTCCATTCCAACACTCTGTGGTTTTCCCCACCCAGAAACACTCACCTAGTTGTTTTAATTTCGTTTCAGTTCTGGAACTATATAAGGAACGACACGGTCCTTGCTACTACGAGTACTTTATTAGGTATCCTGGTGAACGCTGAAACTTTTGCAATTTACGATAAACTTGAGCCCGCCATTGATGGTTTATGGGTGATAACAGAATTAAGTATAAATTGTCGGATCTGCTTTTTCCTTTCTCTCTCTCTCCCCTCTGATGGGAGAGGAAAAACAAACCAGACTGTGAAGGACTTCCCTTTGGAAAAGTGCTTCCTAAAGTTTTCTTTTAGGTTATCATACGCGAAAAGTTTATGCAGGCCCTCCATCCAACTAACTGTTTCTATACAATATTGGCAAGAAGATTACTGGTTTATTTTCTAGGCACTTGCATGCACCATCACCGTGTCGGTTGTTCATGTAGAATGCTGCACTGTACAAGCATTATCATCATAACTCAATTTTTCGATACCTACCGCAAGGATGCAAGAAAATGTTTTTATTATTTTCTCTGAGATTTATTACGAGAATCTTTAAAAGAAGTACTATACAGGGTGGCTTGGTTATATAAAGGGATAGTTTTGAAACTAGCTGAGATTATTGCATAATGGAGTTTTTATGGTAATTCAAAGAAACAAAACTATAGAGGGGCACGGGTGGTGTTGGATGTTGGTGAATAAATTGTTTGAACTGACCAGCAAGCTGTCTGCAAAAACCACATGATAAAGCGGTAAGATTGTTTGAAATAGTTTTTGAGTTAGGAGGGCGGTTAGAGAATATATTGGGAGAAGAACGTTGAATTTATGTTGGGGTTAGATTTAAGTTCTTCGTGGAAACTTAAAATAGCTTCGCTAAGAGTTTATAAATCGATGAATATGAAGATAAATATGAAAAGAATGTTGGATACAATCAGTTTGAACTTGAAGTACTCGAACTGAGGCTCAAAATTCTGGAGTAAAGATGAGTGGACTCTCGCTTATAAGATTTTAGAGAGTTTTCGAAAACAACGTGCAAACAAAAGCCAACACCTCCAAGCGGGGTTGGTGTCTAGTGACTCACACTCTCAATCGTTCCTTTGCGTGCGTTGATAAGCTGCAGGAATGGAAGAGACCAACTCCCGACGAATCCGAATGGCTAGGTGAGATGCATTTTTATTCATGAGAAGATTTGTCATTTCCACATACAAGAGACAATTCAGCACCCTAAATAGAACCCCAATATAAGCCTGACCTAGGTGTCTGCCAGACGGAAGGACATACTTAAGACCGTGAATGAATTAAGTTTTCAAAATGTATCGCTTTTCTGAATTTGTTGGCTATTCTTCATGGAACTCTGTAGTGTAGTCCGTATGTGTAACTGTTAAAGTTAGATTACTTTTACGTAGCTGTTGTGTTACAGTGACATAAGTCTACATATGAAAGATTATTAAAGCTTTCTGCAAAGTTGAAGTCAAGATCTTCTGGAATCTAGCAATGACGCTAGCAAGTAGAAAAGTTGATCGAGGAAGAAAACTATAAAGCGAAACATTAAAAGAATTACTATACTCTGTCCACCATAAATCGGCAGTACAGAGAAGCTAGGAATATTTGTCTCTCATTCCCACTCTTTTGTTTTCCATAGTAAGGATTTCAAATTAGAAAAATCTGAAAGAATTGTATGTAGGGTTACCGTCCCTTTTTTGGATTGCACAAAAGAATACACGACTTTAAAATATAGGTAAATAAAACAAAACTTATAGATATACACTTCTTCCAATTCTTATTCTAAATTTTCTAAAATTTGCAGACCCCCTTCTTTTTCACAGGGCCCTCGAGAAAACTAAGCAAAGTGTTAATTAATTAATCCCACCAAGTTTCATTAACTTCCGACCTTTTTCCACTTTAACCCACTTTTTCCTGTCGACTGGACAATTAAAAGAAATGCATAAGATGAAAACAAGATCTCCAAACTCCACGACAACACTCATCATTAAGATTTTTTTTAAAAGCTCAAAACCTAAAGCTCCTCAAAACGAACCCAAGGAAAAAAATCTGAATGAGTTACCAAAAGGACACCGGTAACTCTGAATGCACATCAATTTAATAGGGGTTGAGTTTTGAATAGCGGCATGCTGTACTGCCGGTTTATGTTGGTTATGTTGGTTAGAGTATAGAATCTGGGATGGCAAGTAGAATTCCAGGAACTTGTTTTATAAGAAACTCAGACGCTTAATAAAAGCCAACAGTAACGTGTCTTTTCTGGCGGTTAAAAAAATAAATAAATTCTTCTAATACATGTATTATCAACTAATTCGAATTGGAACAAAAAAGCCGCTGTCTATTGAAAAGGCTGCACGTCGGTATTTAAATGCAACGTGTTTTGTTCGGATACAAGGAATTTGACTGGTGAGGTGAATGGTTTGGGTGAGTCTCAGACTTCACTCTAAAAGTAGTTGTAAATACAAGAACAAACTTCAATGACTTTCACCAAAACTCTATTAACTTAAGACAGATGATAATCTAGTTGCATTTGACAGGCATACTGCTCAATATAAACCCTTTAAAAAAATTGAAGAAAAAAAAAACAAAACATAATTTATCTTCAAATTAAACTAACATGTCACCCTGCATGCCAAATTATTTAAGTCTTCAACCACTTAACCAATATCGAAGAAAAGTGAACAACCATAGTTTGTTACAACAAAAAAAGACTAGTGTGCCAAAAATAAATTTGAACAGCTTGCAGGCAAAATTCTTCAAGGTGATTACCCGAAAAACTTTCCAAATCGATTTGTCTTGCAACTTCGCCCAACACAATACCAACATCAAGCAGCTCCCAACCCAGCCCTCAAACCCAGTGTTGGTAGTGCTCTCAGGAACACAAACACACGAATAAAAAAAAAGGATCCTCTTTCACATCTGTTGGAATTTGGGACTATGACTCCTTCCTTACAGCTATGAGGCTTTTATTATGGAATGGTGTTGTTGCATAGCGGTAGTTTGCTCGTTCTGGCAGATAACCTGGCACAAAGATTGAGGTCATTGTGGTTTATTTTTTTCACTATTTTTTGTTGTTGTTGTTGTAGTTCGGTGAGGTTTTTGTACTTTCGTAATGGAAATAGTTTAACATTTTATTACATAACGCTTTGCGCCTTCGGTCTTTTTGTTGTTTATGGTTTTTGCTCCTTGAAGTGAAGCAAAACAACTTCCAGCCACCACCGAACCGAAGAACGCTTGGACAGCATTCAAACCACCATTTTGTGGCCACTTTTTGTGGTAATTTATTTTGCTTCGTTGGAGATGAATAGCGTATTCTTTTTTTTTTTTTTTAACACAAACTGTATTATATTTAAAGGTGGTTGAATGATTTGGAAAAAAGTAACGGTAAGCACTTCGTCAAGGTATTGTTTGTCCTCTATTTTTAGTTTCCATCTCAAAGTCCAACAATTTTGGAAACAAAAGTAGAATTAAAGATTCGAAATTTCCTTAAGTTTCAGGAAAATGTGTTTACCGTTATTTTCAATAAAACTGCAAAAAGCAAAATGAGAATATTTTAAGTAGATAAAAACACAAAAATGTAGAAAAAGCTTTTTATCTTTCATTTTGGACTGTTATCGAAGGACCATTCGTCAACAAGGAGCTGCGGTCGGATAGTACGGCCAAATGGAACGCTGATTTCTACAGTGAGAGGGAGAGGGAGAGGGAGAGGGAGAGGGAGAGGGAGAGGGAGAGTGAGAGGGAGAGGGAGAGGGAGAGGGAGAGGGAGAGGGAGAGGGAGAGGGAGAGGGAGAGGGAGAGGGAGAGGGAGAGGGAGAGGGAGAGGGAGAGGGAGAGGGAGAGGGAGAGGGAGAGGGAGAGGGAGAGGGAGAGGGAGAGGGAGAGGGAGAGGGAGAGGGAGAGGGAGAGGGAGAGGGAGAGGGAGAGGGAGAGGGAGAGGGAGAGGGAGAGGGAGAGGGAGAGGGAGAGGGAGAGGGAGAGGGAGAGGGAGAGGGAGAGGGAGAGGGAGAGGGAGATTGAGAGGGAGATTGAGAGGGAGAGGGAGAGGGAGAGGGAGAGGGAGAGGGAGAGGGAGAGGGAGAGGGAGAGGGAGAGGGAGAGGGAGAGGGAGAGGGAGAGGGAGAGGGAGAGGGAGATTGAGAGGGAGAGGGAGAGGGAGAGGGAGGGAAGTTGATTAAAGGAGGACAAGTCAACAGCCAGTTGACCAAACGAAATATTTCAGACGGACGATGATGAACACCAAACTGATGAAATTTAGGACTGTTTGTTACAGAATTCTTAGAAGAGGTCTTTGTGGAACCAGAATTTGAAGGTGCACGTCAAATCTTTGCATCAACATCTGCATATCTGCGTGAGCTTCGAGCACTGTCTTTATAAGCTTAAGGAGTATTTTTGTTATCTGCAGAGAAGTTGGTTTTATCAAAACTGGATGAAAAAGTGGCTGGTTGTTTGAGTACAAATTAGAAGATTTATTTGCGGCCTTACCACACTGAACAATATCTCTATAAGCTCTTCAAATTTGACACGAATTCAGCCATGGAAGAAAGAATTTCAAAGTGGTAATCTGCAGGAAAAAAACCCACATCTTTAGTGGCATACCAAGCAGAATTAGAAGTGCAAATGGAACTTGGTGGAGAAACATGTTAGTTAAGGTGCATAGTCGGACTTACTATCAGCTCCAAATATTGTCGTCCAATTCAGATTCCATGAAAAGAATACTCAGTAAAACGGGCTTAGAAAACCTTGCAAAGTTAGGTTAGGTTAAAGATATCTTTAAAATTCTTGCATGTTGAAAAACTAAATCATCTTGTTAACTCATCACTCGCCTTGTCTTAGAAAAATCGTTTTCCGGATTGCTAGAAAATTCCATAAGCATCTTTTAGACCTGTCATTCACTCCTCACCATGTTGCCACAACCACACATCACTTTAATAAAAGGTTCCACCTTTAATAAAATTGGAACAAGGACCTTATGCAATTTTATTTAATTAAAACTAAGCCAGGATATGGTTTGCCATTCAGATGTGTCAACATAGATGCGATGAAAGGAACCGACTAAAAAATCAATTAGATTGACGATTTTCTCCCTTTTTATTCGCTTTCACACACACACACTCATGCATAACACATTTATAGCACATTTAACAAAAAGGAAATTTAATGTTCCGGCACATCCTATTCAGGAGGATATCAAGAATATACATATATGTAAGAAAAAAAACAATGTTTTATGAGGTGGAAAGGCACACATTGTAATGGTGTCTTTTTCGTGGAAAAAATTAGATCCTTAAAGGAAATTCATACACTTAATCACATTGATTATACCACTTTTTCGTGTGAATATTGGTTACAGGCGTCGTCGCCTCGTCCTTCATGCCTATACTATAAGCCCTGACTTTGTTCATATTGTGGCACCTTTGACTGCTTCTTATGATATTCACTTATCCTTACAATCACATCAAGATGAGAAAGAGAGTGGGGAGACAATTTTAAACACACTCGCTGGGTAATAAAATTTGCTTATAAGCAATGTGCTATCCTTTTGAGACGTTGTTCCTTCCTTCCTATATATGCATGTTCTGTCATGTAACGATTACAAGTTAAGAAGAAGTTATATTTTTTTTCAAGACATTATACTACGCATTGCATTGTGCCTTTCATCTAACTGGCATTTGTGTATATGTCTCTAATATCCTTTAATATTGTTCAACATCGTTGAAAAATCCTTTGTAATCGATTTAATTTTGAGGAAATAATTGCGATCTGAGGCACACGATAAAAATGGAATAAATGGAACTCCAGAGGTAGATTAGGAAGTGTGTTTAATGTACCTACCTCATTTGTGATGGCAGTTCCTTGTTGATAAAATTGTAATAAAAGGATTTCAAACAGACGTAACATTACATCATATACATACATATGTGGAAAGGGAGGAGGTTTTGAATAAAGCTATTTATATAAAACGTTGTAAAATATGGTTTATACAAAAGTTAATTAACAGATTTATATTCAAAAGAATATTGTTAGATTAACATATAAGCAGCAAAATAAAAACATGAACAGGTATGTATTTGGGGTCCCCAAGTCTCCAAAGGTAGCTTTTCTGACTTCAGAGGCTGATAACTTTTTGTCCTTATTACCGTACAAAAATAGAGCAATGTTTCTATAAAGTGACTTTTGGAATTAAAATACATTTCAGTAGGTGTTGAGCTTTGGTAACTACACGAACCTATACATATTAAAGAAATAGAAAATTAAATAAATTTAGAGTCAGAATTTAATTTAAGATAAACCACGACGTTAGCTTTTCCATCAGTATTTTGCTACAGATCTTTTTCTGAGTGGATGGAAAACAGCCTTTGTCCTGGCGATCCCGAAAAAGGTCTGCATATTGACAACTAATCAAGAAATATGCTAATGACCAGTAGTACGGTTTTCGTTGCATTAGGTCCACTGGTTATATTTGGGGACAGTAAGATTATCATGCTTGACATTTCATAGAGTTTGGCAAAAGAATCTCCTTTCTTTGATGGAACGGTGGTGCGGCGCGGCGCGGCGCGGCGTTGCATTGACCTTGCTTTAGACGGTTCTGAGTCTGATATTCAAAAAATAGATGGTGGTGTGCCTCAAGGCTCCGTTTTTTGGCCGGTTTTCTTCCTCGTCTTTATAAACCATCACGTGTCTTATACTTCTATTCCACTAAACTGTTTTGCTCAAGACAGTACCATTCCCTATTTTTTTCGTTTCAAAATTAACAACTTTGTTCTTGGGATGTCCAACAACAATAGTAGAGTATGATGACTTCAACTCATTCCGATCTTGACAGCATTGTCTAATGCGGAATCATTGAAGCATTGAAATGCTTCCAAAATTCAATGCTGTCTTTTCTCGTTAGTGCATACCTAACTTAGCCACTATCCATGAATGGTGCTTGCATCGGGGAAACCGAACAGTTCTGTGGACAAGGTGGGCAAAAAAAAATTACCCAATTGGAAGATGCTCTCATTTTTGCAAATGGCCGCCAATGTCAAATCTGTTTTTACATTTGTGGACTAGAAAGATGCAGAATACAAGTGAACAAGCCATGGAGCGATACATGAACCGATATTCTGAAGGCTGCGTTCCCGGGTCGCCTCATCTCTCGTTTTGGCGATTTGCACTAGCCCGCAAGATCGCCCGATTTAACAATTTCAGACTTTTTGTGTGGGGTTTTTTGAAGTCCGGTCTTTACGTGAACAAGCCTGAGACTCTGGAAGCCCTCAATCTGTCGCACAAAGTTCTCGCTGAAGTGATGAAAAATGCCATAAAAAGAGCAATCAATTGTAACGGCACCTATTTCGCTGATATCATCTTCTCGACTTGACCAATACAAGGTTCAAATAAACATAATCCAAAAACAGAATCGAAGTTTTTCATTTAAAAAAAAAAGAGAGCCAAACAATTTCGGATGGATGACTTCATTTGGCACACCCTGTATGTGTATTTCAAACGGCTTCACGCATAAATACATAAATACAGTTTTAGCACCAAGCATTACGGCGTATACACAATGCGGTATGTAAGGGGGGGGCATGCTGCACTTCTGCTTAGGGGTTGAACTATACCCTCTTAAGTGTTTTGAATGAAAATAGAGATCGCGATACTTCTTCTGTTCCGGCAGATCCTTGGAGCGTAGAGGCTGCGGCACCTCTTCGTCTTAAGGGCCCCGTCCGGGCTTAGCATTGACGATATTTTGTAAGCTGGCTTCAATCCAATCATGTATGTGGTTGAGATTGAAGTTGGAACTTGAGAGGGATAGATGTGCCTATCCTCCGCCTCCGCGTGGCAACCCGGGAACAATATGAATGGCAGGGAAATTGTTGTAACTGAAATAGGAGTGAGTATCTGCAGCTATATTTCCTTTCCTTGAAGTATTGATTCCTTACTGGAAACGTATGAAAGGTGAAACTTGTATGCGGCTAAGAAAGGAAGGCTGGGTATGCGTATTTGGCTGTTTGCTTCTGCCAAGGATGGTTGAGTGCGCATATCTAAGGCTGCCAGGCCTTGAGTATTGATGAATCTCATCTGGAAGTGACTTCACGGTTGCGACTCAGCCACCTGGGAGACTATCTATGAGGTAGGCCCCCTTGTGGGAGTATCGTGGTGGTTGTGGTTAACTCTATAGCGGAAACATATGGCATTGGGTAATATTATCTACTGATTTTATTATTGGATGCAAGAGGTGTTAGATAGACCTCGCCCATCACCAAGGAGTGTGGACATGCCTCAACATGTTCCATAAAATTGGTACTATGATTCTACCGAGGGGTAAATCTTAGGGCTCTGGTCTAAGCTCAATTTGACTCTGCATGCGAGTAAGCTCGTCGTGAAATTAAGACTTAATTGTCAGGTGTTCACGTTAAGCTTATTTTCATCTTGCACTTCTGCTTGGGCACACTATAGGATTCGGGGTAAGTGCGAGGTTGGGTGTATGGGGATATTTCGACTCGCTGATTTGTTATTAAGCCGCACTGCAAGAATGTGAAATGCTTTTCTTTGTTATATTTGAATCACATATTCCGATATACAGACATTCAACCAATGGGAATCAATTTTAGTTTTAAGCAAAAATTGGACTTGTCAACTATGTTTTTTGTTATGTTGAAAATAGCACTTAGTTTTGGCACAAGTATTCATAAAAAAAAGTGCTAGATTTGTTGTAACTTGATGTCACTTTGTCATGCTGGCTGAAAAAGGCACCAAAAGTAAACGATAATATTTGAGGAGGGTGCAAATCATGCTGAAATACATTGACTTTCTTAATAAAATAAGCTACAAATAGATTCCAGACTGTTATGAAAAAAAAAAAATTCCGCACTCAACCCCAACCAATAAAATATAAGTTTCAAATAATTTATATTTCCATAGCCCCTACCCCGTAATCCGCTGTGCTAAGTCAATTTTGTCTGAAGCTTGACCATCTGCCGAAGTGAATTAAAAAAGTTTTTCTTAAAATTCATTCCTTTCCTTCTTTTGGATCTGCATCTTTTTTTTTTATTTTGTTTCTTTTTATTAAAAAAAAAAGATGTGTTTTACCAAAATTAATTTGGATAAACATCTGTTGCACGGAAAAAGATACCTTTAAATTAAATAAGCATCCACCATAACCAAAAACAGAATTCCGATGTTATCACACAGCCAGCCAGCGTTGAGAAGATAAAACAACAAGTCAAAGGTCAAAGAATGTTTCTTTTTTATTTTTTTTTTTTATTTTGTCGTACCCTCTCATTTTGTTAAATTAGATTTCTTTTATAAAGAAATTTATTTTTCTTGTTTTTTTTTTTTTGGTTTATGTTTGTATTTGCTTTGAAGTTGGTAGCTATTTCTTTTTTTTTTTATTTTTTATTTTGTGAAATTAATTTTGATAGAAAGTTTTCCAGATCTTAACCAGCGAGGATTGGTTTGGCACACGTCTTGTCTTGGTTGTGGTTTGAAAATTTAATTAAATAGTGGGCGTAAGATGATAAGCCAAATCCTTATCATCACAGGATTGTCTGAATTGAATAAAACCTTCTCTTTGAAATTTGCATAAGGATTTGCAATATTTTTGTATGTTTTACCTAAAGAAAATGTATCAAAGCTACCTAACATTGACTCAGTATAACAAGGTTACTGATTGTGGAGATGTATTGCAACGCTTACAATAGAATTTGTTGGAAGCATTTTATAGTATGCATGAAACTTTTTGCAATGTCCCTTAATTTTACTAAGTGGCGCCCAACGTGGGACATTGTTTATGGTGTCAAAATCATATAATTTTACAGTATTTAAGATCCAATGTGTAAAAGTGCAAATTTGTTTGCAATATCATTCAATTTTCTTAGATGGCGCCCAACGTGGGAACTTGTTTTTGGTATCAAAATAATAAAATCTTACTAGATTTAAGATCCAATTTGAAAACAATTATTATTTTGCGATTTTGTTTGCAATTTCACTTAGTTTTACAAAGTGGCGCCCAACGTGGGACCTCGTTTAGGGTGTCAAAATTATACAATCTTACTGGACTTTAGATTCAATGTGAAAATAATTATTACTTTGCTTTTTTGTTTGCAATTATACTTAGTTTTATAAAGTGGATTTTGTTTGCAAATTCACTAAGTTTTATAAATTGGCGCCCAACGTGGGACCTTGTTTAGGTGTCAAAATTATACACGCTTACTAGATTTTAGATTCAATGTGTATACAATTACAACTTTGTTATTTTCTTTGCAATTTCACTCAATTTTATTAAGTGGCGCCCAACGTGTGAATTTGTTCAAGGCTTCAAAATCATTAAATCTAACTGCATTTAAGATCCAATGTTTAAACAATTACTTCTTGAGAATTTTCAAATAAAATACCAAATGCACTTAAAAAGAAATAAATCTTTTAACACCTTCTCCTGCGAGCAAGGATAACTAGCAATATAAACCTTTCAACAAAATTGCTACACAATTTCGTTTTTATCACCTCCGTCGAATGGGTTGTTTTACACAGTCAACAAAGCAAAACCAAGTTATATTTTATACTGTAGCTCTTGGGACCAATCAAGTGGACACAAATTTCACTCACTATTGATTCAGTCTTGAAAAAAACACCCACAGGACCAAGAGATAACATAGATGACGTACCGTAAAGAAAAGAAAAGGATTGCTGTCAATTCAATTGCCGAGAAACATATCACTTGTATTTTCACGAGCAATCAACTGTTTGTCCTCCGCAAAAAGGACCCCATTGGCCTACAGAACCACAAAAAAAAAACTGAACCTTACAAAAGATACCTAAAAAAAAGCAATAAAAGGACCCAAACAAAACCAACTCCGCAATACGTTTTCGGTTATGTAACACTGACAATATAGAGTCCCCAATAACTGTTCCCGTCGGTCGGTCAACTATTTAAACAAAAAGACCAAATCGCACACTCCTCTGAAGTACCCACGTCAAAAAGGTATAGAAAGCCACCGCGGGCTGGGTTATGTATGTCCTTGTGCGCCATATCCTTCTACAACTGACTTTGCACAGCCTATTACCAAATTACGTGATTTGCGTGGCCAATGAATGCAAAGAGAACAACACGAAAGGACAAAAAAAAAAAAAAAAAACATGCACAATCATAGCCCCAAAGTGTTCGTGATGATGGTGGTGGGGGTTGGGTGAGTCAAATGGTCTGGAAAAAGGACACTCAACACGAATTTATATACACAAATGTATAGATCCCCAAATACAAAACACACCGAACACACTCTATAGATGAGTTCCGTTGCTGCATTGTTGTTTTTGTTATTCGTTTGTATTGGTATCGTGTTTCTTAATCGCTGATATCGACTTCCACACGAGCGACAGGACGTTGATTGCTTTCTTTTTGGGAAAAGGACATTTTGGCGTATATGTATATGGAAGTTTGACACCCTTAATATCGCATATACGATTATGCCCCCTTTTTAGCCCGTTCGCGACATTCAAATTTAAATGGGAATGAAGAAATAACCAAAAGGAGTGAAGTTTTCTTTGTCTCTGACAAGGTGTTATGATATCCTTTGATATTGAATATTCAAGGATATTCGAGTGTCTTTATGGTATTGATACCGGTGTGTGTGTCAGTTGTTTGCATATTGTTAATTCTGTCCTTAAGTATCATGTTTTGCCGCCTTCTTGCCGCCGTGTACGGGGTAAATATTATCGTGTGAGTTTGGCACAAGTTCGTGTGTTCATAATTATATGCGTCAGGCAATGATGGAAGACATGACTTAAATGAAATTTTTTTTGACGAAATTTTCTATCGCTTGGTGTCTGATAATGCTCTGTCATTTTTCATTGGCTATGAAAATTGTTTTTTTTTTTTTTTATAATGAGCGTGGCCTCAAGGGGTTATTGATACCCTACTTATGAATAAGCACAGGGCGAGCGTTATGGAAGTTTGAAAAGGAACAGAGGGCCAGAGCCTATTACGTCTACATTCGTGCCGTACGGCTTAAGATGTAGTCGCTGAACTTACATGTAAGTCAGAAATCGGATTCGAGAATGAATTGATGAGCATTCCTATCGGAGCGAATATCACGGACAAAATGGTTTCAGCGGAGGAATGCAACTGGCTACTTCACTCCGTCATGGTTTTTTTAACTATCAATTTTAAGACTCTTTTCTGACTTTTATTTAAGAGACCTAAATGTGTCACAGGAATAACTGCCCCCATGTCAGAATTATAATCAAGCTTTGGGTGGATGTATGCCTTGTAGATTGTAATCCAGGTCGGATGGGGAAAATATTTCTTGCTTCGGCCTAGAAAACCTTAACATTGCGAGGCATTTTTCGCGACGTCAAATACGTGTTTGTCCTACAGAAGGTGCAGTTTCTTTGATGGAAGAGCTACTCATGGATAAGGACATATGGGAGATCGGAATTCATTTTGCTTATTATACCTTGCCGTAGCAGTTTCATATCAGAACAACAGGTTTGTGAATCTGGGAAAGGAATACGAATAGCGGAGAACTATCGTTTGCAAAACAATTAAGTTAATTTAGTCAGTTTATTGAAGTTATATAGACAAGAGATAATTTATAAAGATGAGAAAAAGGAACGGTGAAAGAACAGAACCTTGCGGCACACCTGCATTTGTTTGCTGAATATCAGATTCGGAAGCAAATATGTGGTGCCAGAACTCCAGCAATTGCTTTTTTAACACCAAGCGTTCTTGTCGAAAGCAGAACTTCCACTTAACACTTGATCTATTACAATTTTCGAGATAAAAGTTGTAAAACACTTACAGTGCCGCTCGAAAAATTTTGGTCAAACCCTTGATTACCCTTTTACGTGCGCAGTTCTTGGAATTTATGAGAGGTACGAGATTTTTTTGCACTAGGTAGCAAAATGTTCAAAAAGTGCATAAAAGTCGATGTTATTATGAAGAAGAGGTGCATTCACCTCGTGATAGCAGTCCGAAGCGAACTGAAATGATTTATTGAACAAAAATGGGAAAAATAAGTTCGGAGTGCAAAGCCAATAATTTGTGTCTATCACGTCTTAATTTGACAACTCGTGAAATTTCCAAAAGAATAAGTGTTGCTCAACAAACTGTGGCATGGAATTTGAAAAAATGTCGTGCGACCGGAACTACCAGCAGGAAAAAGGGCTCAGGGAGGCCAAAAAAGACGAACCCAGTGGAAGATAGTTTTTTGGTGTGCAAAGCCGGCGGCATCGGTTCAAGACTTCAGGGGATCTTAAAAACGAGCTTTTTCGAGCTATAGGAAAAGTTATTTCGTCAAGCTGGACTTAGAGTGCTCAAGTCAGTACTGAAGCCGGATTTTCCAATAAGATTCAGAGAAAAACGATTGGCCTGGGCTCAGGAGCATCTTAACTAGACTCAAGACATGTAGAACGACGTTATCCTCTCCGACGAATCAAAGTTTAAGCTGCATGTTGGAGATGGGAGGATTCTTGCGCGAAGAGAACCAAAGGAAAGACTAAGCTCTGAATGCATCTTACGGATGCCCCCCAAAACTGAAGGTGTGATGGTCTGGGGATGGTTCTCTGGGAATGAAAAAGTTAGAATGGTCTTTCTAGAAGCGAAAGTCACTGCAGAAGTTTACCTACGGGTTCTGAAAAATGAATTTGAACCCTCTGCGCTGGAGTTTTTTGGTGACACTTGCAGATTCATTTTTCAACAGGACAATGCTCCTTGCCATACAGCCAAAATTGTAAGTATGAACTTTGTTTTTTTTTTTTAAACATTAAAGATTAATATCAGGCTTTTAAATAAGCTAGAACTTCTTTGACTACAAATAATATTTGCATTTTTTTTTTAGGTTAAAAAGTACTTCGAAGAAAATAATGTCGATGTATTAAGTTGCCCTCCCTACAGTCCAGATCTCAATCCAATTGAGAATATGTGGTCAATAATGAAACTCGAGGTTACGAAGAAGCGTCCAGTGTCTATTGGAAACGTAAACAATTTACTTATCCGGACCTGGAACACCATACCTGCATCCACATGGAAAAACCTATCTGAGTGAATGTCTCGCCGGTGTGCAGCTGTAATAAAAGCAAGAGGAGGTCCAACAAAGTACTAATAAGATAGAGAATGTTTCTGAGAACCAATACAAAAAAAACTGCATTTTCTTTAATCCCTAAAAATGAGCCAGGTACTCAAAAAATCCATTTTTCGGTCTAACAACATTTTACTCCCGTGACCGCGTGTAAAAAATTATATTACACTAAATGTATCACGAAACGATTGAAACCGCGTAAGAAAACGAAACCTCATTAAAATTATGTAGTATTGCAACAAGTTTGACAAAATTCGAAAAAAAAAGTTTTACCAAAATTTTTCGAACGGCACTGTATGTACTTTAAAACACACTGAAACTTGAATCTTCCCAAAAAGCAACACAGCTTTAACTTTGTTCGAACGATTTGGAAACAAATCAACCGATTTCTTAGAATTCCCATGCACCAATTAAAACAGACAGAGAATAGTATCAATGGCAAGACGAAAAAGTTTTCACTTTAAAACAAACACACACCAACACCCAGCCAGACACACCACTTAAAAATTCAGGTCATAATGATGATCATATACGAATTAAATGAAACAAAATACCAAGTTCCAAATAAGTTCTCAAAGCCAATTTTCATCGGAAGACCACAAAATAAAAAAAAAATGCTGTTTCCACAATATAATTTTCACTTCACCTGAAATTTTAACTTGATGAAAATACGAGTTCAATAAAATAAAGTTTTCAGTTTCCGTGAAATCATTACTGTAGTTCGCAACAACTTTGCTCAGATCCCTTGGTTTTACATGGACCAATTAAAATTAATTTCAATTCATCCTCCGGATGGGTTGTAATTGGTTGACACACACACACACACATAAAGACACAAACAAATAGACAGAGTTAAAGTTACACACCCATCATGGAAAGGACATTTCCTGTAATTTGTGGGTGCAACTTTGATTGCAAATCAATTTATCAACTAAAAGAAGGTTGAAACTGCATAAAAAAAAACTTTTATCAAAGGTACTATTCCTCCTGAAAGGAATGTAATGTCCTCGATTGCGTCACAGGAAATTAGACAAACCCTTAGATCACACCCTGTTTTCTATTTTATTAGCCTTAAAACCAGAAAAATAAAAAAATAATGTCCCTGACATAAAGTAGAAAAATTCTTTTTACTTTTTACTCTACTTTTTACTTTTCAAAAACAAGGGAGTTTCTTGGAAGCAGTAGTAGCACAGTACGAGTATGTAAGAAAGTTTGGGTTTTTTAGTTTCAAGTTTCAAGTTTCAAGTTTCCACCACATCAGTGCCATGGTGTGCTCAGATTGCTCCTGATTGGCAATAGAAATAGTCTGCGGCGTAAGTGTGGGGTTTGTCATCCTAAAGATACTCGTATCTCTGTCTGTAATCATGTGAAAGTTTGTTCAAACTTATCGAACTCTAAGCAGACTGAAGTTTTTCACTCAGAAAGTGAGATGTGAACTTTTGTGCACCCACAAGAGTAAATACCAAAGTCAGTATCAGAGTATCACAGTATCAGTCTCAAGGAGACGACAAGTCAAGAGTATAGAAATGATTTTAATGAAATTGGTTTTGGATAAGTTTTAAGTTAGACAAGATATTGGGACAACATTTTGTTATGATATTTTAATTGATTTAAAGGAAAATCTATTTTACGCACTTCTGTTTTGAATGGATAGGGATTTTAACGAAAGGATGAGACATTTTCAGGGAATTTCGTTTCGTTGTTGTTGTTTATATAATTTGATAGTTCACTGGAGCAAGTCTTAAGAAATAAGTTTGAAAATTTCATTAATGAGAACAGTTTTAGTTTTAAGTTTTTCAAATTATAAAATTAGGGCGTCTTTTCTTCAATTTTCTCGGTGTACGACGCGACGAAATCTTATTATCACATTTTCCTAACTTTTTTCGCACTTCTATTTGAAAAACTGTAATAAACGATTATAAAATCGATTTCTCAACTTTTTTGGTTCTAATGAAGCTGGCTGTTTTGTATATTTTCGCCACAGTGGCGTCCATTGAATGCGTATCTAATTCTTGATTTTTTTTTTCCATAGGATGATCAAACTGTCCAGAAATATAAAGTGTAGAGATTTAGTATTCTAAAGAGCTCATCGAATCTGACTGTTGTTTCCATATCATCCCTCCTCAATTGCATTTTCTTCGGGGTCAACTCTATGGTTGGGCTGGCAGTAGAGTTAAGTTTTCGTACTAGAACGCCTTATGTAGTACCCCGTGGCGTTGTGGTGTGATGCTTTTTTGTTTAACAGCTGGGGTTGTGACAGTGGTCTCCAGGGTGGAAATAAAGAAATAATATAACTTTATTTTTAGATCAAATTCAACCTTTTATTTAATTAAATCTCCCTACGGCGTTCGTACCCGTGGGATCCGTCCCTGTCCTGGTGGTGGCAAACCAGGAAATATATGTGGGTTACTCCCGAGTAACCCTACGTCCAAACGCCTTCTAGAGGGGGAAGCGAGAAGAATGAATTGGTGGGAATCGTCTTTGTCCTAGTGCTGCCAAACTAGGAAATTTTGGTGGATTACCCCCGAGTAACCCTGTGTCCAATCGCCTTCTAAAAGAGTAAGCAAGAGGAATGGATTAGTGGGAATCGTCCCTGTCCTGGCGAGCAAACGGTACCAAGAATAAATAATTGTTTCAGGTGGAAGTTCAAAATTCGGTATTTCACGCGGGAAAATGGGTTTAACCCTGTCCGTCCTACACCGACACCCTGAAGGAGCGGAGAGCGGAATGACAAAAAACAGACGCTTCAGGCTCGAGGGGATCTTCTTGCCAGTAATACTGATAGCTTGATCCTTTTTTATCAGTTATTAGCTGATTCAACTCGAAGCGGAAGACGAAAAGACCACCAAAATATACTCCTACTTATGAAATATTTTACTAGCAACACACTGTTAATTATAATAATAAATGAAACAATGCTACTAAAATAAATAATTGCTTTGTTATATACATAAAGTACATTGGTTGGTTGGACATCGGGTGTGGCTTCTGCAATGTTGTGCAATGCGGTGTATTGGGTTAGCGGGTGTACGACTTGTTGTTGCATATTTGTAGGGGCTGGCTTCGGTTCAAATAATTGTGACGAAGCGGCCGGTGGGACACTTTGTTACAGTGGTTAGTGGGTCGGACTGCCACTCCGAAAGGTCTGGGTTCGTTCCCTGACTCCACCAAAGTTTTTTCATTTCTGCAGAATATCAATGCACACACATGAATGGTAGAGAGTGTATGTCAGAGGCCCGGCCCCGCTTGGAGCTGTTGTGCGAAGTATTTATTTATTTTATTTATTAGAACGCCCATTGGTTAGCTGTCCTTTCTTTTTCTGAAGACAGAAGAAAACACATTAACAAACTTTTGGAGTTTGGAACGGATAACACTTATCAATTTTGAAAAAAGAAGTAGAAGCCTGACTATGAAATATTGCTTAAGTATTTCTCATTCGGTGTCCTTTTGCCGTAGCGTTGGAAACACTTTAAAAAAATGGACAATAGTTGAATCTAGGTGTTAAAGGGACAACAGTGATAGATCCCAGTTCCGTTGATATAGGAAGCATCAATCATAGACGCCGGGACGCTGGGTACCTTCCCAGTAACTGGGAAGCAGTAGTCTTAGATCGTGTTTATATAGGTTAGAGGATCATAGACATATCGGTAAAAGCTACTGGATTTTTGGAAATTCCAGTGATAGAACTGAAACTATACAAAATTCTCTAAGTGGCATCAGTCTTAAAAACTTCAGGTCTTAGTTGTAAATAAGCCTGAATTCTATTCTAAGTGACAGATTTCGGGTTCTGAATATGACCAGTTTAGATTCAGGGATCATAATTGGCACTGATTTTATACTCCAGGACATGTACTCTGAATATCAAGCGGAATTTATGAAGAGACCAGACTTCGTGGTCTAAGAAAACCGAGTGTAAGATCCTAGGAGCCTAACAAAAAACCATTTAGAAGTCAATGATTCAAAAGGCACCAGTGAAAAATCACGGGATCTTAGGAAAACCAGTTCTGTAAAACTCTCAAGTTCCCGGATCTTAAACACAGCATCTTAAAAGCATGGATTTCAAAGTCTTCCATCAGTATAAAAATAAGCTTTAACGTGCGCACATGCCAATTAAGGCTTATCACACTACGAGCCGAGTCGCATAAGCATTTAAATTGAGCTTTGACCAGAGTAGTAATTTTATGGAACAGGTTGAAACATGTCCACACCTCTTGTTTAGGATTGAAGCCTATCTTACACCTCTTGCATCACTAGGATGAAAATCGTTACGGCATTCGTTTAACCACATTAAACATGATTCTCCCACAAGGGGGCCTACTTCATAGATAGTCCCAGGTGACAAAGCCAAGTGTTGTTAAACAAATCTTATGAGAGTCATTGTAACTCCCGCCTTCAAAGGCTTCTTGTATCCTTCCATCAGTCGAAGTTCTTCTTCCTTGTGGAGCCCCCGCTTTAGATCGTGTTTTTTAAACTGATCCCGTTTCTCGTTGCTTTCGATATGTATTTCCAAATAGTCTTCAACTAGGAAATCGACGGTTTGGGCTCCAATAAACCACTGGAAAACCACTCTTAATGTCAGAAACGTAGGTGCAAAATAAGAAATGCCTTTATTTTAACTGCTGCAGGTTTTCGCAACCGAACAGTTATAGATTTCACCCGAGTTCTACATAACCTTGTTTTTGAATTTAATGTTACGTACCTTTTAACCTGCTAATGGGTTCAATTTAAATCAAATTTTCGTACTTAATGAAGTTAAGTCCTTTTCTCATTCATTGCCAAACGCTATTATTAATGAGCAATTTATCTCTCTCTCTCTAGGTGGCTCCATTATGTTCTTGATGTTGACTGGTGGTATATGATGATTGTTTTCAGTAGGAGCTTCCTCAAGTCCTGATGCTTGTCCGATGTCCGTCAACACTACATCTCCCCTTTCTTTAACTTATAATTTTTAATCTTTGTTAGCGACAGTGACAAAATATACGGTACGATGTTTTAGTCCTTTTTTTGAAATGTAACAATTCCTAGAATGTTCCCAACAATCCTCCGTCAATTCCAAGAAAGCAATCGTTTTCTGTTATTTATTTTTCTGTTGAGACTTAATAGCTCTTTGTCAATGTCCTTAGCTTTTTACTTTTATCAAGAAAATTCACTTAAAATATTCTTGGAAATCTGCAAGACCATTGAAAATGTATTTATCCTCCTTACGTAGAAGTCAAAAAAAAAAAAAAAATATTTAAATCATCTCGACTGTCCAAATCATCACTTAATTTATTATTATTTTTTTAAATTCAATTTAACAAACATCAGTTAGGTCATCAGAGAGTTGGATGTTTATTCAAATAATGGCCTGATTACCTTGAAAATATTTGTCTGTATGAAAGGATGATTATGTGATGGAACTCAATAAAGCCATTTGGTCGGTTGGTTGGTTGGTTAATTTATTCCCAAGACCAAATGAAAAACTTTTCTTTCCTAGAATAAGATACCAGATTCTTCAGAAGAGGACATCGCTAGGAGAGAAAAGCAGCAAGTCATAAAGCAAAGTCTATTGCATCAAGAGTTTTTAAGAAGATTTGAGAGAGTGAATCAAAAACAAAAACAAAATTGAATTGAATATTTCTTTGGGAAAGAGCAAACAGGATTAATTAAGACCGCGGACAAATGGTAATTTCTAATTAGAATCAGGCCACAAAGAGTCCTTTGCATAAGGCACAGATGCACTTTGATTTGAAATTCTCACGGTATGGCTTTAGTTTTTATATCGTAAAAAGAGACACAAAGAAATTTATTCAGCTTCCTTTTAAACTTGTTTGCTCCTTGAGGGAAAAAAGAAATTCAAAACAAATTAAAAGTCTGAACATCAATGGAATTGCTCATATTTTTTGTTCAACTTTCTGTTTTGGATTTTATGACTTGTCATTTCATTTTAAATCTGTAAGGTCAAGTAAAAAATTATCCATTATGCCGAAATTGATACCGCTTATTTTTTTAAAGTAGCAGCCTACTAAATTCTCTACTGAGGTAGCAATGGACACTAACATTCCTATTGAGGTAGCAGTGGACATGGACATTTAGTTCTCCACTGAGGTAGCAGCACTATTTTTAAAACCCACGTCAACTCTGGGTTCGAAGCTTATTAAAATATTTGCAGATCGGCACTGTACTCTGGGGGCGCCAACCGACTCGATTTGCACTGAATCAAATTGGCTATCTTATGCATATTTTGGATGCAAGACAGTGTTAATCATGAAACAAACAACAAAAGTGCCTAAAATTTCATTCACTGCCAATCGCAAGTAAATTGTAGCTGCCATTGGTTTGGCTGGTATTGTTTGTATTGCAATACACCATGCTACGGTCGGCGCGGAGCGAAGTGCTCTGTTGTCGTATGCTTGTTTGCGTGCAATCGAGTATTTGCTTGTGCAGTTGTAATATGGAACGTTCGGGGAGGAGTGAGTGAAATCCTCGATAAATGTGGCGGTGGTTGGACGCAATTGCTTGTTTTGCAATTATATAATGCGGTGGTAGGGGCGTTTCATTACAGTGCATTCGACTAATCTCTGCAACAATGGCTTTCCAACCAGGTTAATTTTGTCAAAATCGGTTAATTTCTTTCTAAAAGAATGGTACCACAACGATTTTGAGATGCCTATTTATTTATGACGGATGTTTTTTTAGAGGTATTACATTCATCTGCTTCGTCGCTGAACAAAATTTGCGATGCGTTTCACGAACAGAACCATGTTTTTTTTTTGAAAAATAAATCTTCACAATTTGTATGCGCTGTTCAGGCGTGAGTCGATTCATGATGAAATACATCACATGGCAGATGACAAAATGGCTGTCAATGAAAATAGTGCTGCCAGCTTAGAGGTCTTTACCCCTTAAAAAATAAACCCTTTTGAGTTTTGATAAAAAGACAAAAAACTTCATTTGTCTCCAAATTCCATCTCCATCTAGTTGTGTTGAAGCTTATCTCGGAAGACATTATAAAACTGATTTTGGAAATCAAATTCATCATCTATCACTTCCTACAGTGCTTGCCACGTAAAATAAAAGTGTTCTTGCTTGTACTGTGTCAATGATTTAAATTGGTCAAGCAAAAAGTACTCACGAAGGATTGCTTTTTTTAATTGGTTTGCGTAATTTATCCAAACAAGATTCAAGAACTAGATTCTTCCAACAAGAAACAGCAAAGAAAAAACAAATAAGCCCCCATAAACCACCTACAACCCGCATTCATTATCCTTCATTAACGCAATTTACTCTGCAAATACAATTTCAAACATATACAACACAGAGCAGAGGGTAGGTATCTCCCCTATACCTCGCCTATACACCAATCCTTTGCGCCTTAATTATTGAACCAATTTGCAGCACGAAATGGCGCTATTTTCCAATGTGGGCCTCCTCATATTTCATGCAATAATGATCGATGTAAAAAAAAGTACCCCTGAACAAAAATACGCTAAGGCTGCTTTCTTTCCTGGAGAGCAGCCAACCCAACAAACATAGAGAACAAATCACCGACCTTACGTATAGCTTAGAGGTTGATGTGGTATAAAAATATAGGCACCTTGCTTAGCCGTGTTTTTCCTTTAATTATATTTTTGTGTTTTCATTTTTACTCTGCTCCCAAACCATTTAAGGTAATTAGCCAAAGTGGAAGCTATAAGCAATTTTATGTTGTGGAATACATCAAATGAGGTTCCGTACTCGTATACCCGTAGGATACAGGATACCTGTTTCTCAAAATATAAGGCTCAAACTTAAACTATATAGTAACCTACTATAAAACAATATTTCGAAGACCCTTATTTTATTTAACTACCCCTTTTTTTGTGATGGGATTTAAGGGTACGAGTAGGCAAATTATTTCGGAAGGAACCCATGGTGATAATATACCTATTTGTTGGAATTTTAATGAAGAAAAGGATACCCCCAAGCCTTATCTGTGGTAATAATCTTTTTTGGTTCTAGATATTTCAAGAATTTGTAAAAATTAATCGTGTAATAGGATTAGAAATTTTGGGTTTTTGTTAGATAGACGGGGGACCTGTCTGTATGGTCGTCTTAAAAACATTGAGTAATTAAAATAATTAAAATTTAAATTTGTTGCTGATACACATCTATGTTTTTACCTAAAAAAATATATATCATGTTGAAGAGAACGGCGACAAAGGCCTGTTTGTGGTTGCAAATATTTGGGTCCTGGCCACTTATATTGATCCCTTTTGGCCGAGAAATACAATTATAGACCGACATTCTATTAACGATGAAAGTTAATTGAAAAGGAAGCAGAAATATTTTCTTAAAGACATATAAACAGATAATCTAAGTTCGGGCCCCACGTCGGGCGCCAAAAGTGTTTTTCTCGTTGACAACAATAATGTTTTTTTTGTCTTAATAGAAAGATTGTTCTGGTCTGAATTTTTTTGTTGCTAAGTAGTCAAATGGAGAAGAAAAAAAACTCTAAACTCTCCAATTTGATGTCACTAGAAGAAGTGCGAACTGATGGACCACAGGGAAATAAAAAACTAAACATTTCTTAACATATCTCTCAAGGCCTTGATGCTTAGTTCCAGATTTCATAAGGAATCATGTTGATTATCGGACCAATCGATGGGAGTCTCACGAACAATGTTCTGGATGTCGGAACTTTCCGAAAAGTAAACATTGACTCTAACCACCATCTTGTTAAGGTCCTGAAAGGAATGGGGATTGCTAAGACGATCCCTTGTCAACGAGGAAGAATTATTATTACTTTAGCGAGTTGTAATTGCAAAAAATTGTCAGACTCTACGCTTCAATTTCAAAAAATTACTGATCAAAGGAAAAGAAGGTATAGGAAAACACCCTCTTCAAAAATGTAATCCTTCCAAAAAGTTCGACAATTTTTTTTTTAATTTATTGATTTCGAAGCTCCCAACAAAATAAAGTCCCTTTACTTGTTTTCATCAACTTCAACTAATCCTTTGTAAATTTACAAAACATTTATCTGGAGGAATTTTGAATGTCGGAATATTTTGACTGAATCATTCCACAAGCCCCAACAGTCACACACACAATCAAAAAAAAAAAAAAAAAAACAATTTTAGCATATAAATGAGTATCGGTGAACTTTTGAACGTTATTTCAATCCGACAGCTTGAATTTTTGCAAAAAGCACTCCTCACAGCAAAAGAAAAAAATTGAATCAATTTATATGAAATTCCTTGCTGCTGTTTGCGGTGGAGCACAGAAGATAAACGACAGCAAAAAAAAAATCCTTTGAAGAGCATCGGTTTGACAAGATTTAACAACCTGTGTTGTCGGTCGTCACATATACATACAGCAAATACTCATACTACTATCTACAACCACGTGAAAAAAGTGTGCTTTAAGATCATTTCTTTCCGCAAAAGCCCTGAAAATCACTTGACAAAAAAAAAAATCTTAACAAGGACATTCAATGGAATTTCACAAAAAAAAAAAAAAAAAAACAGACATAGAACGGGAATATGGGTGAGCCTTTGAGGTTATATTCACTGTTTTCTATGCGCTTACAGTTATATTGGTTTGTTCCAATTTCGTTTGTGTTTGGAATTTTTGTTGTTCTTTTTTTGTGCTCTCCCTCCGTTAGTTTGGTTGGTGATATGGTCATTAATTTACGTTTCTTTTGATAAGAACTGACAGTGGTTTGCTTTTCAAAGGAAAATTGGAATTCAATACAATATACAATATTGAAAAATAAACCAACAACAAAAACATGACACAATCGCGTGATGGCATGCAATTTGTTGCTATATATTTTTTTTTTAGTTTCCATGTCCTTCAAAATCAACTAAGATTAAAAAAAAAGCGAAACGAAATTACAAAAGAACGTGACTGAAAATAGACTCTTACGTCTGATATGGCAACAGTCGAGTTATAGAAACGAAAATTATAACGGAACAAATTTTATAATTGTACAAGATTGTGGAAGATGATTTTCGTGATAAGGTCCTTGAACAAATTCAGTAGTTTAATTAAAAGGTGCTAGAATCAGCTTGTCAGGATGGTGTAAGAAATACAAAATTGAATATTACCAGCGTGTTGCATAGGAAGGTGGCTCCGGTTAGTGGTTCTTTCAGTTGGGATCAAAACCTACAGCTTACACCTTTTTGTGGAGTATTCCTAAAGGTGGAAATCCGATGTTTACTACAAAAACTAATGATACTCTCATAGTAGCGTTCGAAAATGGATATTTTTCTCAATAATTGCTTCAAGGATTTTGATGACAAATAATTGTGCATTCCAGCTCCGCCCCGCGATGAGAGCTAATCTATAACCACCTCCAACCATTTCCAATCAACGCGAACCACGTTGAAAAACAACAACACAAATATTTTGCGAGTAATGCAATTTTTGGTTTAATTGTGGTAATTTGCAGCCAACCAAAAACAGCGACATACTTGTGAATACACGTACATCTTCTCCTGTATTTTGTCCAACCCTTGTATTGAACAGTTATTATTAAAATGCTCAGTGGTAAAGGAAGCTTAATTTTAAATTCAAAACAGCATGTAGACAAAAACATAGAACCACGACAGTCGCCGTCGGTCGATCGCATTTCTGTGTTCGCTTTCTATGCTGCCAACACCACCACCATCCACTCAATATTACCTTTATTGGAATTTTTCTTTTTCTATTTTATTTGCGTTTTCTTTTAAAAGCTTCGTCTTACTGTTCTTCAAAAAACTATTATCTAGTGTCTAAAAAAATTATTAAACATTAAAAAAAAGAGCTTTTTTCGACATTTTGTGTAGGGTCATTTACATAAATACAAGCATATTATGAGGATATCTGATTAAAAAAACCTGTTTTTGAGGGAATAAAAATTCTGAAAAACCCATTCAACCAAAATAAAAAACAAATTATCCTACAAAGCATCACCCAAAAAGTTTTATCAAAATTATTTTTAAATTCTTGATCCGTGGATCAACTTTATATAATCCGTGGAAATTGGTGGGTTAACTTCTAAACCACTCTTGAATCGCCGTCAAAACTTTGATTATGCAAACACCAACCGAGGTAAGTCGTTTTTAAAAATGTATCCGTGGATGAATCACATTTGTACAACCCTTAGACAGTCATTCCTGGTCATGTGATGTTGGATTCACCCAGAAATATCCTTAAGTCCAACTGTTCGTACATTTGTACGAAGCTTTCGTAGAATATTTTTGTGGAAGCCTCACCGACTTATCTCTGCTTTAAAGTAGGCTAAGTACCCGTTGTACAATAGGGGTTCAGCACTGAAACTTGTTTTAAATTCTTGATCCGGGGATCAACTTTATTTAATCCGTAGAAATCGGTGGATTAACTTCTAAACCATTCTTGAACCACCGTCAGAACTTTAACTACGCTAACACGAACTGAGGTAAATCGATTTTAAATTTTGATCCGAGGATGAACCACTATTGTACAACTCTCCCTATAATGGATTAGATCCTCGACTCAGATCTCATACTAAACAATGAAGTTAGCTTCCCTTCATTTTGTCTTTGATTAAAATAAATTCATAAATTAACAAAAGTTACATCGTAAACTAGTTTGAAACAGTCACATAATTTCCCATTCCCATCTACATTCCTTTACATATGGACAAGACTATAGTCGTTGGATGCATTTGAAACTTTGAAGTTTGTTGGTAATTTTCTGCAGTTGAAAGCTTCATCCAATGTTAATGACAGTCGAGAATCTCGATTAATTGCACTGTGTTTGTGCTTATGTGTGTGTGTGCCTGTGCATGCATAAGATGGCTGACGGCAAGCAAGAGCTAGAGAACTTAATTGAAAGAAGCTCCTTCGTGCTTAAATTAATTAAATGCGAATGGATAAACGTCTTAGAAATAAATGTGCGTCAATTAAGAATCTCTTCTATCTTATCCATAAAATATAACAGTTCTATAACAAGATGCTGGAGGAAGAAGCAAAGTTCCTGGGTCAAGTGGATAATGCTGCTTGAGCTTGTGATAAATAAGCATAATTTTGAATTAATCATCAATCTAACCTTCGAATTGAACATTTTCGTGGGATTTAATTGAGGCTTTTTCGAGAAGACTTTGATGATGTAAGGAAAATAAATAAAGAATCCTATTTCCAGAAGGTTGAAATAATATATATAGGGATCCATAAAAAAATAAAAATAAATGTTCATCGTAAAATAAAACCAATTTTTTTGTGCGCGTTTAATAATTTGTAAGATTATCTTTTTTCCTTACAGAATCAACAAGTATCTATAGATGTATCATCTTATTATGATTAAAGTGAAACCAATAAAATGAAGGCAAAAAAAAACACCTCTGAAAAAAGGGATGCTAATTATAGTCCTTTAACTTAACACTCTTCTCTTAAAGATCCAACACGAAAAACCAATATGCGGCAATTAAATCACTCACGTCTACCTAATTCGATTAAGGTGTTTAGAAAACATCAATATTTACATTATTTCTTCCACCACATTTATCCTTATTCGTGGAAAAAAGGGTTTCACACTGCCAAAGAAGAGAGGACTGGCATACACTTGATCATTAAGTTACTTTTGGCATGTATGTGTGTGTGTATGTGTAATGTAACATTTAAGGGCTGAGAGTAGAAAAACCACACACAAACAAACACTTAATTGATATACCTAACAGTACTTCGCATACTTAGAGAATACAAAAAAAAAGGCTGTAAAAAAAGGATAACAAATTAAAATTGACGTCAGTCATCTCGCTTAATGGCAACTAAACTAAAATAAGGAAATAAAGTAAAAGCTCTCCCACCAAGGATGCATGAAAAACATCATTGCTAATGGAAATTAGAGTGAAATTAATTTTAACCCCTATTCACTCACTTAATACTCCTCCGTCTACAAGCTCGTTCTAATGATGATGGTTTCGCAGCCACAGTGTTGCCGAATGTACATTTGAGCAAAGAAAACACAATCAATTTTAACGTTGTTTGCATCAAGTTTTGAGTTAAGTTTAGAATGAAAGAGAAGTTTTTTGAAAATAAACTTGATTTAGAAAAAAAGGAGACAGATTCAGTTTCACTTCAGTTGCGTTAGTTTTAGTTATAAATAGAGACGATTTCCTATGAAATTTTACTGCTTGGTGCTTGACAACCATTAGTTCTTAATCAATATGGTGCATCTAAATTCGGCTAATCAAAATTAAGAATTGGTCCTTCGAGCCGGATTATTTGATCGCCCACGTTCTCAAACGGGGAAATATCTTGACCTGAGCAACGAGCACCACTTTGCATGTGAGAACGAGTTTCCAAACCAAAATTGGGAAAAGGTCCTTCGAGCCGGATTATTTCAACATGAAGATATACTTAACCAGGCATCGAGCAACGTTTAGATGATTCTCTTGAGTAATTAAATTTGGAAGCTTGAAACATCTAGCAACAACATTATGAGACCAAACTTTTTAAACATCCAACCCATTTCTCATAGAATTTTATCATGAGCTACCCTATAACCTTAATTAGATTCGTTGGCAACACTGCTTCATTATTAGGTGGGATTTTTTTTTTAATACAGTTTAAAACATTTTTCATTACCTTCCGATTGATGGTAATAGCTTCTAACGTATGGTTTCATTCAAACAAATGAATCGTATTTGTTACATAGTTAATGAATGAAAATTATTTAAAATCTACACGGGAAATTTATGGGATTCATATGAATTCCCCCAAAAATGATTTAAAATTGCGGTAAACGAAATAAAATTTGAAATGTAGTTTGTTTTGTATTTTCTAGGAATTCCTGGTATCAAATATTTGTTTTGAAAATTCAATTATGTGTGATTTTTGAACCATTATGCAAATTCAAAATAAAGAGATCCATATTAAATTTTTCGAAATTAAATCGAAAATATACTTGTAAGCCTTTTTATGAATACATCAAACGATGTATAGGATATTAAAACCAAAATAATCTGTATTGAGGGTTTTATATGGATACGGGTTTAAATTTCATGACCCTTTTGAAAACTCTATGGTTTTTTAAAATACTTGAATAAATTTGGGATTTTTTAGTGAGTCAGTAACGATTGAGCCAATAAACCAGCGAGTCATGGAATCACTGATCCAGTAACTCAGTGAGTTTCTGAACCAGTTTGAGATGTTAGTGAGACCGTGGGTCATTAAACCAGAAAGTCAGAAGAGCACTGATTCAGTGAGTCATTGAAACAATGAGTCATTAACCCAGTGAATCAGTACGTTGTTTAGTCAGTGAGCAGTTTAGCCAATGAGTTAGTGAATGAGTCCATTGGTTAGTTTAGTGAGTAATTAATCCAGTGAGTCGATAAGTCTTTATATCAGCGAATAAGCGACTCATTAAGTCACTGAGTTAGTAGGTAAGTCTGTAAACCAAGGAGTCAGTTATTTAGAAATTTAGTGAGTTATTGAGCCAACGAGTCTGTGAGTCCATGGGTCCATGAGTCCATGAGTCCATGAGTCCATGAGTCCATGAGTCTATGAGTTCATGAGTCCATGAGGCCATGAGGCCATGAGTCCATGAGTCCATGAGTCCATGAGTCCATGAGTCCATGAGTCCATGAGTCCATGAGTCCATGAGTCCATGAGTCTGTGAGTCTATTAGTTCATGAGTCCATGAGTCCATAAGTCCATGAGTCCATGAGTCCATGAGTCCGTGAGTCCATGAGTCCATGAGTCCATGAGTCCATGAGTCCATGAGTCCATGAGTCCATGAGTCCATGAGTCCATGGGTCCATGAGTCCATGAGTCCATGAGTATATGAGTCTATGAGTTCATGAGTCCATGAGTCCATGAGTATGAGTTCATGAGTCTATGAGTCCATAAGTCCATGAGTTCATGAGTCCATGAGTCCATAAGTCCATGAGTCTATGAGTCTATGAGTCCATGAGTCTATGAGTCTATGAGTCTATGAGTCCATGAGTCCATGAGTCTATGAGTCCATGAGTCCATGAGTATATGAGTCCATGAGTCCATGAGTCTATGAGTCTATGAGTTCATGAGTCCATGAGGCCATGAGGCCATGAGTCCATGAGTCCATGAGTCCATGAGTCCATGAGTCCATGAGTCCATGAGTCCATGAGTCTATGAGTCCATGAGTCCATGAGTCCATGAGTCCATGAGTCCATGAGTCCATGAGTCTATTAGTTCATGAGTCCATGAGTCCATAAGTCCATGAGTCCATAAGTCCATGAGTCCATGAGTCCATGAGTCCATGAGTCCATGAGTCCATGAGTCCATGAGTCCATGAGTATATGAGTCCATAAGTCCATGAGTCCATGAGTCCATGAGTCCATGAGTCCATAAGTCCATGAGTCTATGAGTCCATGAGTCTATGAGTCTATGAGTCTATGAGTCTATGAGTCCATGAGTCCATGAGTCTATGAGTCCATGAGTCTATGAGTCTATGAGTCTATGAGTGTATGAGTGTTTGAGTGTATGAGTGTATGAGTGTATGAGTGTATGAGTCTATGAGTCTATGAGTCTATGAGTCTATGAGTCTATGAGTCTATGAGTCTATGAGTCTATGAGTCTATGAGTCTATGAGTCTATGAGTCTATGAGTCTATGAGTCTATGAGTCTAAGAGTCCATGAGTCTATGAGTCCATGAGTCCTATGAGTCCATGAGTCCATGAGTCTATGAGTCCATGCGCCAATGAGTCTATGAGTTAATGAGTCCATGAGTTCATGAGTCCAAGAGTCCATGAGTCCACGAGTCCATGAGTCCATGAGTCCATGAGTCTATGAGTCTGTGAGTCCATGAGTCTATGAGTCCATGAGTCCATGAGTCCATGAGTCCATGAGTCCATGAGTCCATGAGTCCATGAGTCCATGAGTCCATGAGTCCATGAGTCCATGAGTCCATGAGTCCATGAGTCCATGAGTCCATGAGTCCATGAGTCCATGAGACCATGAGTCCATATCCATGAGTTCATGAGTCCATGAGTCCCCATAAGTCCATGAGTCCATGAGTCCATAAGTCCATGAGTCTATGAGTCTATGAGTCTATGAGTCTATGAGTCTATGAGTCTATGAGTCCATGAGTCCTTGAGTCCATGAGCAAGTAATTCAGTTCTTCAGAAAGTTGATGAGGTATTGAGCCTATGAATCAATGAGCCTGTGAATCAGTAGCTCATTGAGACAGTGCACCATAGTCAGATAGTTAGATAAGATAGTCAGTGTATGCTAATGAGTCGTTGAGTCAGTCGGTCAGTGAGTCAGTGAGTCATTGAGCCAGTGACCCAATGACTTATTTAGCCAGTGAGTTAGAGTTAATGTTTTAGTGATTAAGTTGGTCAGTGAGTCATAGCGTCCGTAGATCAGTGAGTCATTGGGTCAGTTTTCTTAGGGTTATAGCTAAATCGATTTCATCTTTTGTTATCTTCTGGGACTCAAATGTGTGATTCGCATCTAACTCTAGTAAAGTAGGATCGGAAATGTCAAGGCATAGAAGATCTCACTGTTTTTTTGTTTTCAGTTTTATGGAAATAAGACTTAATAAAATCAAAAATTTTGTTAAGCGAAAAGTTTGGTTCAGAAACGCGCTTCCAAAACAAAGAAACATGTAATCCTTTTCCTTTCTCTCTATTAATTCCAAGTAAATTCCTTTTCTTTTAAGATCCTTGTGAGATGATTGATTTTAAAAGATTACTATTGCAAAGATCTGAAAATGATATATTCTTGAACACAAAAAAGGACTTTCCAAATCAAAACTTTCCAAAAAAAAAAAAAAATGAAAAAATGAAAATAATGGAAAAGCAATGTTCAACACTCATTATCCTTAAATCAATTTAAAAGAAAAAATCCTGTTCAAATTCTGCAAATCAATTAAAATATTTATTTAAGTAAATAATAACAAAATTAAACAAACTTCTATTTAACTTTGGATTGCCATGCCATACAAAATCAAAGCAAATAAAATATCCATTACTCACACTACCATGATGCCATTGATAAATTTCTACTATATCAGATTTTTACCGCATCACATCGTCCTTTCTCTTAAAAAAAAAAAAAAATACTTCACACCATATCAAAGTTGAATTACAAATTATATGGGTGTCATATTGAAAACGAACACTACATCCGGATCCGCTCATTATAAACATGAACATGTTAACAATGCACATAATAATAATAATAATTGTGTCAATAAATTACCACACACAAAATTATGTTTTATCCCAGCCCACGGGACTATACGATATGTATGCACTCATCCTTCTGGTGGCCATATATATCCAATCCATGTGTGTCTGTGAATATACGTGTGCATAGTCATTATCTTTGTTAATTGGAACAACAGGATAATGAAATTATTAATTGGTTTGGAAAATGAAGCGGTGGATAATAATTTTCCAAAAATAATCAATCAGTCCCAAAAATTAATGTTAATGAACTGGATACTCTATACCTATACCCTACCCATACTTAATACGTTGTTGTTTCGTCCTGCGTGTACTTGAAAGGTGAGTATATTGCGGCTTTTCGAAAATATTGATTTAGACATTTGTGATATTCATAACACTCTCATTCTGACGGGGTATCACCGACCGGGTGTGGAATGGGTGTGATTCATCCTTATATCGTCTATAATATTGAGTCCTTGGAATAGAAACCCCATCATACGACCGTACCAAATTCAAAAGCCCAACTCCCATTTGCGTGTCTGCAATTCAATACGGTGCTTCCCGGTGTGAGTTCTTTTAGCTATTTAAATGTTTATCTAACCCAAATCTTGTCAGAAATCCGCCCGCGTGCTGTGCTGTGCTGCCGGGATATATGTATTTATGTATGTTTTGCTCCTGCTCCTGGTCCTTGTCCTGTGTTGTTGTTTGCTGTTTGCTAAGAGAAATTCTGCGACATGCTTTAGAATTTATGACGACAGTTCCAAGCACCCGGCACTGTCACCCATCAAAGCGATACAAAATGACGATGACGGTGGGTGGTTTTATGCGTCGCGACGGATACGGTTTTCTTTTTTCTGTTATTTTTTTTTGTAAGAAGAACCACTCGAGTCCTTTGACCAAAATTAAATTTTGTTTTTCTTACTCTGAACAAACGCCTACAGATGTTTTTCATTGTAGGTACTCTTTTTGCAAAAGGATATTAAATTTAGGTAGACTCTTTAGAATATTTGCATTAAGCAGACAGGTCAGGAGAATAATTCCGTCCACTTATACAGCTGCGCTATAATAAAAAGGTATTTGGAAGGATTTACCACCGCCGCACCCGCTTCCGCGCCCTTCCCGGCCCACAATGTTGACCTGAAATCTGTGGCTTCCATACCATTTTCTATATCGTTATTGTTTGGAGGAGAGGGTAGAGCTATGAAGAGTAGACAACTGGGAATAATGTGTGTCATATAGCTCATGCAAAAACGATTTGGAAAATTTATGTATCATCCAGCAGCGGAAGGATATTTCTTTTTTTTTTATTTCGGTTCAAATATGGAAGGCTTTCCGCAATATTCGCAGTTGTGTTGTGTTGTTGAGTGGCATTAGTAGCCTATTTTTATGATTGTTTGCTGGGGTGACAGAAAACAATAGCGGAATTAATGACAATGGACTAAAAGTATATGACCACCATATTGGTGGATTCGATTTAAGTCCCCAGGATTCCAGAATGAATGGGATATTTTGTGTAGACAATTTATTGCATGTCAAACGGAATGGCCGGATATGATTGTCAATAATTAAAGTCGTTTCGGTTGACACACTTCGATATGATGATGGCGATATTAATTTTGAGTTAAAAATGAATTGGGAAAACAGATTGATGTGGACAATTTATTGTTCTGTGGTTTTGAAGTTATGAATAATTAATTCAGAGTTTTAAAAAACTTGAATGCAAAAGTTTGTTTTTTCAGTCGAAAGGGATTATAAAAAAAGATTGAATATTTGGTTTGCTATTGCATTTGTGAGGAGGTC
The DNA here is from genome assembly GCA_916050605.2 of Platycheirus albimanus. Lineage (NCBI taxonomy): Eukaryota > Metazoa > Arthropoda > Insecta > Diptera > Syrphidae > Platycheirus > Platycheirus albimanus. Next base: position 368,971,002 of record OU696696.1, on the reverse strand, counting down.
TAGTTATAAAGCAATTTGGTGACTCATTTATTAGAAAAAATTCTGGGCTTAACATTAATCCGTAACGAAATAAAATTGATGATAGAGTGGAGCGCCAATATCGGCGGATATTCTGGCGATCAGCGGTACTAATTTAGTGAGGTACTTCATTGCATATTTATGTGGAATCACAATTGACCTAGTGTTATGTTCTGAGTGTGTGAGTCTTTTCCTAGAAAGCCACTTCAACATAACTTATCCTTGTTTAATAGTTTGCATTGTTTAGTATAATGGATATGCAAATGGCGGCCCTCGCACACTCCAAATTTTTTTTTAGCATTTTGTGTTAAGCTTTTGTGCTGTCTTTCAAGCATTGTTACAAAAATTCGGAGGATGTGAGTTCAAATGTTGTCTTTGAGGGCTTCCAGTAGCACGGTCGCGTTGTTGAAATTAAAAAGGTGCAGATGGCCAATTCAGAAGAGCACCCCGGCCAAACAGCTATAAAAGCTTTGTACTCACCTGTCGTAAGGTCCAAACTTTTCCAGAAAAAAAACTGTCTTTCTGAACTTGCTCGGAACTAAACTGTGGTTTTACATCTACACACATTAGATGACTGCACACAAGGGAGCAATAGAAAACCCGAAAACCTAGCCTATTGGGGCTTCTTATTGCCATTTTGTCTGTGCGGAACACTTCTGCAGAGTTAATAAAAACCTCTTCAAGAACATAGAACACTGAAAAGAATATATTCATGAAACCAATTAAATATGGTGAACAACTCCTGGTCAGGTCTGCTCCAAAAATATTTTACCAAAAAATTCATAAAAAACAACGAGTTTCCAAAAAAATCAAGATATGCCAAATGTCAAGACAGCTAAATTCTTTGAAAAAACATCTTCACAAAGTGAGACTAGCAACAGAAAAAATGTTCGACTGTTTCAAAAGTGAAACAAAAAACTTAGTGATGTGATCGTTCCCAATGGAAAAACTCAAAACCATCCACTCTCAGAATATCATAAAGTTGCAAAGTAAGCTGCAAAGTAAAGTCGCAGTCTGGAGTGACAGATAGGCTCTAGAAACTCACATGGCATAGATAGGGATCAATTAGGCACCAAACTACCTGTGCTGCAATCTTAATCTCAATGTAGGGAAACCACCAGAAGAACGTTCAAGAATGTTAGATTTGATTGAAACCTTGAATTTTTTTTCACACGAAACCAATAATAGCCTTTAAGGCCCCGACCCATAGAATCCGTTAAGTCCGTGCGTCCGGCAAATCAACTGACAGCTCGATTAAATACACGCGTTCTTACGAGAAGTGGTCCATAGACAACGCATGCGGCAACGCAACGGACAGAAGTAGCCGAAATTTTAACTTTTTCTTCTAGGGCAATCCGTTGACAGCTGGTTGACAGCAATTTTTTTTCGATTTGAAGTGGTTTCGTTTTGCATTGAAGAAGAGAAATATATTTCTTCTTCTAAGGGTTTTGGTTACAGTTGCAATTATGTAAAGCATAGTTTTTTGCAGCATGTTCGAAGAAAAATAAAATGCACGACTGGGTCGCACGAACTTGCTCTTATGATAAGCAATTGCGTAGTGGCTGCATATATGGATATTAAAAAAAAAATTAAATAATTTCGAAAATTGTTTTATTTTTTAAATTAGTTTAAGAGTTTTCTCGGAAAAACTAAGTATGCAATAAAATTTCAAAGCTATACGTCAATCTAGGAAAAAAAAGAATATTTTGAAATTTATTTGAGTATGCAAATATATGGCAATCTGTAGTTTACATATGAAAAATAATTTAAAAAAAAATCAATGTACCCGTTTCCAACATATTTCGAAAACCAAAAATTTTTTTGAAAAAATTATAAAAAATCAAAAAAAAAAAGTTTTCGAAAATTTTGAAATGCCATATTAATAAAATTATGAATGACTTCCTGTGGCCAAAATTTTATTGAAATCGAATGTATAGTTTACGAGAAAATTTGATTTGAAAATACTGGTTCTATGAGAGGTACCGTTATTAGACAAATTTTGAAAAAAAAATTTCAAACCAAAAGATAGATTGTCTTGCAAAAATAGCATTCTGAAAGTTTTGTCAAAATCGTTAGAGCCGTTTTTGAGAAAATCAATTTTTTTCTTCACGATTGTATGGCAGGTGCCGTTATTTTTGGGCCTAGAGCAAAAATAAAAAATACGTTCCGAGGGACGGCCAAATAAATCCTAGATACAAAATTTGAAGCAAATCGGCCCATCCGTTCATCCTCCAGAACAGACAGACAGACAGACAGACAGACAGACAGACGGACGGAATTTCCAGACCCACTTTTTTCGACTTCTCCATCATCGTAATGTCATGTGTGATTGTTATCTCAAATTTTTTTTTCTGCACGAATCCATAACTTGCCTTATAGTACCTATAATCGCAAGTAAAAAGAGAAAAAAATGGAACGTCAACGCATTCATTGGGTCACCCCCAATCCGGCAAACGTCAACGGATGCGTTGCCGCAACGGACCAACGGATTCTATGGGTCGGGGCCTTTAGACTAAGTCAAACCTCAGCTTGAACTTCCATGGCATCATGATGTGCACAAGGCTAGTACATAACATAATTTTCAATTCTTTGCCGTTCTTTTAAAAACTGTGATTCATAAAATAAGAATCCCTATAACTGTCGATAGTCCGCAAACAAAAATCAACTTCGTTGATGCTCTTAGGTTAAGACCAGTCGTCTGGCAAGTAGTGTCTATTCCACTAGTTTTGTTGATCCAGAAGCCACTTGTGTAGCTGGCTCCTCGATTCGGTTTTTCCAGGACGTTATGTTACAAGATTTCGAACGGTTCGTCGTTTCCGGTACAGAGAATTTCAGCTTGAGTACATGGTGGTGGTGGAACGGAAAAAAGCGGTTACCCGTACTTCAATACAGTTTTCCACAAAGGTACAAAATTGGTTGAGTATAATTGACATCGATTATTGAAAGATTTCAGTTCTCAGGACAAAAAAAAAAAAAAACCACGCCGCCGTAAGATTATCCTTAGTCGATACCTGTCTGAAAATTGCACAGATAATGTAGAGCCGGTAGACAGATGCCTTGATGAACCGCATTTGACCAATCCATAATGTTAAGAACACGGAAATGTACCAAAATATTGGAGATTCCCTAAAAAATCTCAACTTTAGTTTCAGAATACAGGTCCGATTTGCAGGCAACGTGAGCTTTTACCCCAAAATTGAGCATTTCGATAGGGAAGTCTGGCGAAACTTCTCAGGACCACCATTCCTATATTCACCTTTTCCTTCATTCTTTTCAAATCCTTGCGTTCAAATGTTTATCTTGTGTGATAATGTAATACCTCAACTCAACATTTTTGGTATTGGTATCTATTTTTATCCGTGCATTTATTATGTTTATTTTTATTTGTTTATCCTTATCCTCCCGACACGCGCGCTTAGGCTTTATCCATCAACAAGAAACCCACAATCCAACTTCATTTTAACTGAATCAAAAAAAAAAAAAAACCTTTCCCACACACAAGTATCCCAACATCCTTTTTGGTCGAGTGTTCAAAAAAAAAGTGTGTGAAAGTTGGACAACAAAAAAAAAATATGCCAGCAAAATTGGGATAACAATTTATTAAAGAAGATTTTCTTCTGCTTGAAATATCATAAGTTTAAGGATTAGACTTAGCAAAAAAGAAAGAAAGAAGAAAAATAAAAACACACACACACACTCATAAAATTTCTTGTATGACTCTGTCTATTATTATTCACATTCCTTGAAACGAAAAGGATAACGAAAGAGGTAGAACTTTCACTTTAGCTTGAAGGTATAAATCCTTATTCTTTTTTTTAAAGAAAATCTTTCGAACGATAAAACTTGTTGAAGATGTTGTTTTTTTCCATACTTACGTATCCTTATGTACATGTTTTTTTTTGTGTGTGAGTTTGAAAAGAGGATGAAAGGACTTTCACAAAAAAAAAAAATGAGAACATAAAAAATCATTGTAAAATTATTGCGGAAGCTCAATGTCTATTTTTTTTTTTTTGAATTGTGTCATCACAATCAGTTTTTTTTTCTTTTCTTTTTGTGATGTGGTTTGGTGTTTTTTTTTTTAGAGAAAGGACATGTATAGGTCGATAAAAAAGCCGGACGAATTTCAAAATAAATTATGTTGCATTTGACCCTTTTTTTATCGTTGAATATGTTACAGTATGATCTATCAATGTAAATGCTCAATGTCCTTTTATGGACAGAAACGAAATTGTTGTTTTGACTTTGGCATTTTAGATTTTATTTTATTTTTACGTTTTAATGGCTTCAAAAATGATTTATTGGAAGGTTTTTTTTTTCCAAATGCAAGTTTTGTATGTGTAAATATAAACTAAACTCGAAATTAAACATCACTCTTTGATGACACGAACAAAGTTGGTTTTGAAATTTCATCCACCAGCCTTATCGTGTTCAGGGTGTTTGTGGACTTGGTATCTAGTTCCTTTTTTTTTAATCAAGTTTTAACAATTTCATCGGGCTGTAAATTGTAATGTCTGCTTCACTATGCCGCTTTGAGCTTCGCTTTTACAGAACGCAAAAGTTCAGACACAGGAATTCGTGTTAAATGCTCACAATGCAGCTTTTACGTTACGTTTTGGCATCAAAAAGTAAGTACACAAACCACGTGGCGTGAAACGAAGGCATTGTATATATAAACTATAGTACTACAACTTGAGGTGCGCCATATATCGACGGAAAACTAAGCTCTTGATTTTAGAGGTTTTTTGTCTAGATTACCATGGGAAGCAACAACAACAATTATTTATTACGTTCCTCCATTTTAATTGTTGTTGTTGCTTCCCATAAAAATCTAGACAAAAACCTCTAAAATCAAGAGCTTAGTTTAGATGGCGCACATCAAGTGGTAGTACTATAGTTTATATATACAACGGCGAAGTTCAATCATGTCTGAATCACAACGACGAGTTCACCTCAGCTTCGCGTACGTTATAGCCGGAGAGCTTGCTACGTAAAATAGTATACAACTTAGAGAGCGACGAAATCCTTCTAGTTAGTCTGCCATACTATCATTATTCATTGATCCGTTCATCTGTCACCTGTCCAGCGGTGGGTGTGAGAGTGTTAGGCCAACAAAGGTCAAAAAATAGGGCTATTGCTTAATTTGATCCAGTTGTGTTCAACCCATTTTTGAAATTGGAAAAACTCAAAAAGAAACACACAGAAACGGTAACAGAACTTTGAAACGTCGAGCACGCGCAAACGCAACCGAGAAGAGAATGTTTGAAACAAATCAGAATACTTGGGAAAACGTTTTGACAGACCACTTTCGCGTCACCTATCGAGATCGAAGATCATGTCTCACTTAATTTTCTGCAATATGAAACATGAGGTAACATTGGCACGTAGAAGATACAAAACAGTAGTTTTAGCTTTGAGCTTCCGACATTTTTAAGGTTTTCCAGAGTGGATTCTAACTTAGATGGAATCTATTTTAAAATACTACACATCTACGACATTTAATGTTTTATCTGGAGTTCCTCAAGGAAGCCACATTGGACCACTTTTTTTTTTTTTTTTTTTAAATAATATTTAATTTGAAATTTCAAAACCAGCCTTAGACCATTGCCTTTAAATCCGAAATGGCATTTGAGCTTACAACTCACCATATTTTACGAGATGCACATTGATTTCCAATTGGAATAGGCTTAACTTTTGGGATACATGGTGGTACTTTCTCATGACCGCATCTATCGTTCATATTAAATTGCGACAAATTAGAATTTCTCCAGAACGCATTTTTTCACTCAACATGACTGTTTTGAGTTTGAGTCAAACAAAGATTCATATTGCTTATGCAATGAGACCTTGAATCAATCCTCGTTGTGCAATATTCCTTCTAACAATTCGTTGCCCTAAAACAACCGTATTCATAGAAATTCAAATAGAAAAAGTGTCCTTTCAAGGAATTCACCAGAACAAGTAATCATCAATTCAACATCCAACCCTCAGGTAAACAGAAAACTCAACCACCAACCTGTGACCGACCCATGAGGAGTATGATAAAGTGCGTTTGACTTGACACAAATATTTTCCAATAACCTCAATTCACAAACAAAGATTGACCTAACCTAACATAAAGTGAAGAAAAAAAAAACGTCAGTGCTCGGAGGTTCTGTGTTCAACTTTGTTTAACTCAAAAAGAAGAACCTTCAAAGACCATATGTGGTGTGTGGTGTGGTTCCTCATATATCCTGTTCATAACCAAACCAACCTCCTTCAGCACCCAGCGCCAGTGCCAGCAGCGCCCCGTGGGCTGATTGGAACAAAGCAAAAGAAATTCCCTTGAATTATGCAACAGAGAAGAAGCCCTTCCAATTTTAACCACCTTCGACTTCGACATCCAATATGGTTAAAATTAAAAGAACTCCGTTTGTTGCACGCTAATATGGTGTCATCGAAGGATTGGATTGGGCGTTACGGTATGGTGTGGTGGGGGAGCAGGTACAGCTGGCGTGATGGTATATGTAAATGAAAGGATCCTTACTCCGATATGAGGTGCTTCCTCGAAATGCTTTTATTTGCGTGGACTGCGGAGCGGAGGTATGCAAAAATAAATTTCAAAGGAAACAAAAGTCATGTGATTTTATGTATAACTACCTATAGTTGTAGTGTGTCCTGTGCATGTGTGTGTGTATTTTTGTGGTTTTCTTAAGAAACATAGTCAAGTCATAGTTGTTGGCTTTGGCTTCGTTGCCAGCCAGAGAACAAGGAGTTCAGCCATTAATTTTCGATTATTCCTTAGCGTTCGCTTTCGGTTTGGGTTCAGGAACAACGACGACGCGACTCGACGGACGATACGGCTCGGAGGTTATCTGTGCCAACAGCGGGCTTATAATTAATGTATTTGCAAGTGCCAAAGGAGTTTGCTCGTTTATAGGTAGGTAAGGTTGATATAGTTAAGGGTATTGGTAATCCTCTCCGGAAATTACATTCTACTCAAGGAAAAAGAGTGAGCTTTAAAGGAACTCATATTATACACTATCCTAGACTACACACTAGAGCAGGTTGAAAGGCCAAAAGGAACTTGTTTTCCTTTTAAACTGATTAATCAGCCGCACCTTGATTTTTTTTTTTAATTTGTTTTTTCTGTTGCCATTGTCGTTCCTCCATGTTCGTTTAGTTCACCAGAATTCTCGTATAATAAATCTAATATCCGATCGATGAAATGTGATGGTTTGGGGAAAGTGGTTCCAATGAAGGATATACACATACGACTCTAGACATAAATGTATGTATGCGGGTCGGGTACGGGTACCTCTACAACATACCTTTGGGAAATTTCGCTTCAAATTATTTGAGGAATATAATAAATCCAAATGAACGGAAACACCACTAACTCCTCGCATGTGGATATGGAATTGCATGAATTAGTTAAGTATTTAGCTAACGAGTCATAGTTTTGTAATTAGTTGGAAAATTTCATACACATGATGAAGAAAAGTTTAACTTGATTTTCGTATAAATGTAAATCTATTTTATTAATCAGACAATTTTCATGGGAAATCTTTGGTTTTGATAAATGTTTTGATAATTGCAGGAAAAGACTGAAACATTGTGATTATAAATTAGGTTTAATTTTTTATTTGAAAACGAACCCAAGGTTTGGGTTTTGCTGGAGAGGGACCTTTCCACATACAGGCTGTTAAAAATATCCAATAACTGCGGAAAAGGTCCTATTATGGCAGACCTGCAGGAGTTATTGAGGACCCTCTGCTTCTTTATTTTTTCAAGCTCTTCACCTAGTCGGTGTATGGTTATACGGTTAGCAAGGCAGGGTTGGGGTCCCAAATCAAAAAACCTTTTCTCAAGCATACAAACTATAAGATAATTGGCCCAAGCTCCCAGAAACCCAATCTCACTCTTGATTGAATTGGTTCTCCGGGCTCCGCACATATCTTATTAGGAATCCCTTTCAACAGGTTTAAATTTTAAAGGGAAATAATTTTGTATTACAAAAGTGAGTTAAAAAAATTGAGTCAGGTGAAGCATTTCTCATTCGTTTAGTACGGCTAAGGAACAGTTTTTATAACAAACAGTACGCCTTCATAAGCTGATTGATATTCCTAGCGAAGCCACTATATTTTTTTCAGTAAAAGAATCCAACTGGATATTTTATTAAAGCATTATATCGCTATAAGATTAGGTATTCAATAAGGAGAGAAAGCCAGGCGCGACGCGCCATTTTAAAAATCTATGGAAGCGCAAATGGGTCATAGGAACATCGGTCCAGATATGGGTGTTATACTCAACCTTTGTGCAAATAAACTGTTCACAGATTGTAGCTAGTTTAGACGGGGAAACATATTTCTTATATTGTCGTCGGAAACCCAAGAATTTCGCGGCATTTTTCACGAAAGGTTCAGTTTTATCGTTGAAAAACTTTTTAAAAATATTTTACGACAAAAAAATTCAAAAACGCCAGTTCATAGGTATTCAGCAAAAACATTTATTTATAATTTTTGAAGAAATGGGCAGTTTTGAAAATATTAATTTAAAAAATTAAAAAATGCTTTTAAAAATTAAAAAAAACTTTTTTTTTTAATATTGTTATGTACCTATTATAAATTGCCTACCTACACCTTTATATGTGTGCAATTTCGAAAGAATCGGTTGAGTTGTTTTCGAGATAGTCGAAAGCAAAAGAAAAAACGGTCCTATGGAAAGTACCGTTTTAAGACATTTAAAAAAAATGTCACAATATGGTCGTAACTAAAAAGCTTCACTGTTTTTTTTTTAAATCAAAATCGTTAGAGCCGTTTTCGATAAAAATAAGATTTTTTTCAGACATACATATAGACGGACAAAATTTTTAGACAATCTTTTTTTGTCATCGCTATCATCGTAATGTCATGTTTGATTGTTACCTCAATATAGTTCCTATAACCGCAAGTAAAAATATTGAAAATGTTTTTTTTTTGAAAAATTTCTCGAAAAAATATTTAAAAAAAAAATTCAATCCACCCGTTTCCAAAATATTTCGAAACCCATATTAAAAATAAATAAAATGCACGACTGGGTCGCACGAACTTGCTCTTATGATAAGCAATTGCGTAGTGGCTGCATATATGGATATTAAAAAAAAAAAATTAAATAATTTCGAAAATTCTTTTATTTTTTATATTAGTTTAAGAGTTTTCTCGGAAAAACTAAGTATGCAATAAAATTTCAAAGCTATAGATCAATCTAGGAAAAAAAAAAATATTGAAAATCGTTGGACCAGTTTTTTTTTCAAAGGTTATTTTTGAAAAACTTTTTCAAAAAATATTTTGAAATTTATTTGAGTATGCAAATATATGGCAATTTGTAGTTAACATTTGAAAAATAATTTAAAAAAAATCAATGTGCACGTTTCCAACATATTTCGAAAACCAAAATTTTTTTTGAAAAAATTATAAAAAATCAAAAAAAAAAGTTTTTGAAAATTTTGAAATGCCATATTAATAAAATTATGAATGACTTCCTGTGGCCAAAATTTTACTGAAATCGAATGTATAGTTTACGAGAAAATTGGATTTGAAAATACTGGTTCTATGAGAGGTACCGTTATTAGACAAATTTTGAAAAAAAAATTTCGAACCAAAAGATAGATTGTCTTGCAAAAATAGCATTCTGAAAGTCTTATCGAAATCGTTAGAGCCGTTTTTGAGAAAATCAATTTTTGTCTTCAAGATTGTATGGCAGGTGCCGTTATTTTTGGACCTAGAGGAAAAATAAAAAATGTGTTCCGAGGGATGGCCATATAAATCCTAAATACCAAATTTAAAGCAAATCGGTCCACCCATTCAGCCTCCAGAGGCGCGAACAGACATACAGACAGACATACAGACAGACAGACAGACAGACAGACAGACAGACGGACGGAATTTCCAGACCCACTTTTTTCGACTCCTCTATCGTTGTAATGTAATGTGTGATTGTTATCTCAAAAAAATCCATAACTTGCCTTATAGTACTTTCAATTATAATCGCAAGTAAAAATATGCAGAACTATCTTGCAAATAATGTCTTCTATGGAAATGATGAAAATCGTATTTGTGTTCCTCAAGAGAGCCACATTGGGCCACTTTTCTTTTTTATTTTTTCTATGGATGTACTGCAAAATTTTACATTTGTCTGATGACTTTAAGTCTTGTGGCCTTATTTAATCGGATTGCATATTCTTCGTAACATAATGCTGATTGCTCGAAGAGATGACTTACATCCAGAGCTGGGAACCATATCTCTATGGTTAAATCAAAAGGTTTAAAAATGGTTGTCGTTGTTTGTTCTTTATGTGCTTTAGTGACGTTCAAGTAAAAATCTTTCAGTCTGTAAAATGTATTTAAGATTTAAATTTAAGGAGTGAAAAACGTCTATTTTATTTTCCATGGGTATTCCCTAATCCTTATTATGCTGAACATCAAGATTCGCTGAAGGCTATCTCGTCACCCAAAATTGTTTTATTCAAACTCAATGGAAGTTAAACTTTTTTCGGATATCGGACATTTCCAATTGAAACTGTCGGCAAAGTTAAAGGGCCATTCTCCTATCTATTTCGCACAAGTTCGAAACTTGTCTGTTACAACTTTACATAAATTCTTTAAGAATCAAGTTTATCAAAGTTAACTTCTTGACACTTACTTCTTTCGATACAAAATTACTTTAATAGACACTTTCGAAAACAATGCTTGTCCTAAATATTAACCTTTTATTAATCATGTTTCGGTTGTTAACTTGAAATTCCGATGAAAAAGTAATTAAATTTCACAAAGCACTTTTTGTTTACCTCCTAATTGATTTGTTTGAATTTTTTTTTTTTTGAAAATTAACTCAAATCAAATCTTTGTTAAATCCAATTACCCAAAGAATTTTCCTTCAAAAACAGAAAAAATGTTCTTGATGAAAATTAAGTTCAATAAATTCTTACCAAAATGATTTGGCTAAAGCTTTAATGAGGGCAACCTCTCTTAACTTGTAACATTTTATATTCTTTTTCCACGAAATATTGTCAACACGATAACAGCAGAGTAGCTTTTCCTGTTGCCCAAGGGCCTATTGGCGATTTCATTTCCATACCCCATAAAACAACCCTTTTTCAAAACCAAGGTTAAAATGGTGTCTTTTTTTTTTAGTCGTTCTTTCCTCACCGAAAATAGTTCTTCTGGAACCAAAGATAGCAACCGTGGCGTAGTAGATTCAATGTCGAGGACGACGGCACACAAAATGACAAACATTTCGTTGGTGATTTCCATTTGAACTTCGTCCTAGACCGCGCAATGAAAGGCAATCTTCCTCATTCACCCCGATACGATGTGATAAGTTATGTTCGGGAAGGAGGAATATAAAAAGAAAGAAGTGTGTCCAACCGTTTACGATGTCGTTCAACACTATTTCTCTCCAGACACGGTTATACCTCCTCAAGCGCTCGCTGGTTGTGCTGAAAAAGGGGGGTTTTATTCAATTAGGACAAGGGAACAACGTCTCCCATGGGAGGACAAGCGTTTTTCTTTCCATTTTCTTTCTGAGAATGAAACAATATCCTGTTCTCACAATCACAACCCACACTTGAATAGAGACAACTTTGCTTCGATTCACGACCACCACCACCTTCACTTCGTTTCGTCCTCGAGACACTTACATCCTTAAAGCTTTCGATAGCAATTTGATGCGCGTATCAAGATAGTAAAAGATTTACGCGCTAGCTAGATGTCATTTCATGCTGTACGTTGTATACGTGTTGTCGGATCATTTTTAAGATAAAGCTATAATAGTCCTTAATCGCACAACGGATGGATATTTTGATTTCTCAGAATTGGGACCTAAAACGATGTCGAACCAGAGAATCCACGGAAATATAATGTTGAAAGAACATTTCTGGAATTCTTTATGAGGAATGTCTTTGAAAATATATATAGAAAAACTTCCTTCGGGGAATGTCTTGGTGATGTCTTGAATGTTTGTGTTAATGGCGTATTACATTATTCAGGTATTATATGCTGTGTTGAAGAGACTTATAATTTTCGAAATATGTCGTTTTGATTAAGAAAATTATTTATAATAAATTGGATTAATTTTTTGTGCAAGAGGAGTTCTTGGAAAAAAATTTAAATTATTCGAAGATGCAGGAATTTTTTGATTAGCTGAACATTCTTGTTTGGTTAAAGATTTGCGAAAAGGGTCAGGCTTATCACTTTTTTTATTCCAAGAAATGCCTGAAACTTGAAACCAGAAAAAAATACAACAAATGTCGAACACTCAGCCCCAAAGTATGCAGTGAAAATTGCAGTACCGTCACGCTGGTGTACACAGTATACAACTGAAAGTGAAGAGATATTTCGAGATGAAATTTAGAGGTGTTGAGGTATACTCTGTCCAACAGTTTTGTTACCTTGACATCTATTCCGTATGGGAATCCTGGATCTCTGGATCTAACACTGGACCAAGTAGTCTTTAGAAGCAAAAATGAACCAGCTTGGAACATATTATAAGGATTTCGTATCTAACGCTTCAAAAGCCCTGTAATTTGTATGGGTTAGCTCGTATATGTCCAGGTTCGTTCCCAAAGAAAACCCTGGGTAAGAAGTTTCGGATTTCGAAATCAAAAACCCAATGCTGTCTTTTGTCGTAAAAGAATAACCTTCCCCTGGATCTATGCCACTACCCATGAGTGCCACTTGCATCGAGGAAACTTACTGAACAGCTTTGTGTTCTAAGTAACTGCTTCGACCCTTACTTTGGACGCACTGTTTAACAGACTCATTTTTTAGCCGCACTAGAATGGGGAATGTTGTACCCCACTCGATTTTTCCCTCCTATTGTAAAATAGACATTCAATATGAAGGTGCTTCGGTATCTCCTTTTATTCCCTATCCACAAATCCTGAACTCTCATACCGTTTTAAATCATGTTTAGGGTATTTATTTTAATCCCCTTGTATGGGCTCATTACATAAAAAAGGGTAGGGTAGTGTACACGGTGTTAGCAATAGTTCATTATTTTAAGACTTTCTCCAAACCCATGGAGATATACGTACAACTGGTTCCAAGTCAAAAAAACCCTGACTCAAAAACTGGAACCCTAATTAAATATTCCTGGGCATATGTTCGAGCCTTAGGCCAGAGTACACGTGTACAAATCTTTTCCAACATCTAACCCAAAATTAAAGATAAAAAAAAAAGTGCACCTAAAACCCTTTGTTCCGAAAACAAAACTATGCCCAGGCCTGATACATGCGAAAAATGACTCTCCTTTCCTTGCAAAATCAGCGGTAGGACATGTCTTAAGGTAAACCTAGACACAGAGGGTTTTCATATATAACTATGCGTACCACCTTCAAATCAAAATACGTCAGAGCTGATTCCACTTCTTTGAAGAAATGACATCCTAGAACTTCAAAGTAAAAAATCAAGGACCCAGCTCCGTTCGTCAAAAGCATTGTTACACCCAATCATTAATCATCAAGGATCAAAATTTTCCCTGACATAATATCGGTAGCAAGTTCTTGTAATTTGTGTTCCTTTTCTAAGAAATAAAAATAAGCTTGCAAGAGAGTTCATCTTTCTTGTCGGATGGATATCAATACCCAACCATCATCATCATCATGAACATCATCTGCAGTCACATCCACAACTAGTACGAGTAGCATTCATTGCAGTTCTCATCATCATCATCTTCATCATCAAAATCCTTCCAAGAGAATAATTTGAACAGACACTTCTGACAGCAAATCTGTCAATCTAACCTTTGTACCTTAAAAAAAAATGCAAAAAAGACTAACAGAGGCATAAAAGAAACGAATGACAAAGAACTCAAAAAAAAAGAGCCACCTTAACCTTTTGGTATTTTTTGTATAAAGAAACAAGGATATCTTGCTGCAGCATAAACTATCATCAATTTGGGTCATGAATGCATTCAGCCATGTTCTGCTACGGTTGCACTGCACAGTGCACATCCTTAACTCCTCCCTCATCTCTTTAACCCCTCCTTCACCCTTCGTAAATAATTGCAAAACAACAAAATAACTATCAGCCATGGAAACATCATTTTACCATTATCCTTTGTGAAGGACGATAAAATCATTGCTGGAAGGTTGCACTCATTTGAAACGCTTAGCTCTCAACAAACTGTCCTTTTGCGAACAATATTCTTCTATTATTTGTCAAAACTCCTCTGTTCAACTAAAATCAATATTCACACACCTACCTAACTGACCTCTTTCCCTAACTTTTCCATTGCATAGAATCAAAAGTCAATATCCTGCGGCATTCATTGTCTTTACGAAACCAACGATGGCGACGAAGGGATATAATATTTTGAGGACCAAAAAAGCAAATTCAAAAATTACATGCAACCGTGATTGCTCCTAAAGCTATACTATGTGAATTTTGCACTTTCAACATCGCAGACTGGGCACAAAATTTTAATGGCAAATCCTTTGCCACTGAGCACGCAACGCAGGACGACATCGACTCCTAGACATTCGGCTTTAGTCAATGTCATCCACAGAGGATATACATATACAAGCAGGAGTAAAAGGAGATAGATATTCAATGGAGGGATTTTCCGAATCAGTTCACTACACCCTTAGGGGCTATGATCCCTTGGGCTTAGGGTTTTTCTTTTCTTTTTTTTTTTAATTCTAATATTTTGCTTTTGTCTTTGGATTGCTTTGGTGGCAACGTTGACGTTGACGTTGTTGTTGTTGGAGTTACTTTTACTCTGACAAAAGTCAGGTTGACTGACTTAAGTATCCTTCAATGATACATATAGAAGGTGAGGTTATGGAACGGGTTTTGATATTTTAAAATGGTGTCTACTTGGTGGAAATTGTTGGTAGGAGATGTGTGGTATGAGCTCGATGGTGTGGACGAAGAGTGTGATTTTGAATTTTTAGTCTGCTGGATTTGTATAGTTATCCTCTTGAATGGTAATGAAAAGGATTTTATGTTTTGCAGTAAACGGTTAAAGTGATTTGATGGGGTATTTAACTTCAAAGTAAATGGAGTGTTAATCCACTGTGGCAGCCAAGGATTAGTATTTAACGTTGATGGACAAAATACACAGCTCAGGTGCCCGTCAAGATTAAGAGCAAATTTTATAGTTCAAGAAAACTGACACGTAAATTATTCTTATCTCATCGCAAGATATAAAATCAAATGACGTCGCAGGGATTCCGATAAACCAGACAAACTTCGTTATGATTGACAGAATGTGAAAAAAAGTGGTTCATAAAAATCCACTTCCAACATATGGTTGGTGACAGCGGCCTAAAATTCACCTTCAGTGAAATGAAAAATAAAAAGAAAACTACGTTCCAATATGTTCTTAACGCCATATCTTCAAAACCACGTTTTATACAGCGTTTTATGACGATGACTATTTTTTTTTATTGAGACAACGTCTCGGCTGTGGAACCCATATTGACATTTCATTTAAACCTCAAGTGTCTCATACACTTTCCCAATTTGAGTAAAAAGTTCCATAAAAATATTCCGATGCGGATTTCACAGTTTTACCGTCCACAGCTCTAAAAAGCATTGAAGTTAAAATTTGGCATGGACGAAATTGTGGATCGTATTTTTTTATTTCTAAGTAGGAATACATTTTCCTTGTCGTGTTTTGAATCTTACAAGGAGAAGTACCCAGCGTAGAAATGTGATGTACTTTCCAATTTGAATTTCCTACGTGAAAGCTGCGGGATTCAAAGTTACAAATTTCACGCCGACACTTTCAAATGAAAAATTCATTTCCACTCCGCTGAGGCAATAAGGCATAAGGATTTATTGTTCTTAAAATTGCATGTTGCTACAAAAATGTATATACTTTTCATTAAGTTCAAGTGAAAATAAAAAATTAACGTGAATTTCACTTCTTCTTTTTTCCAGGGCAAAAAAAAAACTCTCTGACGGATGTCTCACTTCTCAACTCCCCACGAGGTAAATCAAATAAAAAATACAAAATTTGTTTGTAAATCAAATTAAAATATACCGCGAAAAGGATTGTGGAACGTAATCATTTTAAATTCCTCAGAAGTAGGAACTAGGCTTAAGGAACAAAAATTTTAGATTAGAAATTTATTTCCACTAGCGTTAGTAGTTTTCGTGTGTGTCTGACGCGCTGCATTGGCCTACGAAGGACCATTATTAATCATCATTTATAATGAAATTTTGCAATAAGGATCAAACATTTATAACATCACAAAAAATGTGCTTTGAATGTTAACAGTAAATTTACATCAAGAACTCCATCTTGAACACAAATAAAAGTAAAATTATAACATAATCCAAAGGAAGAACATTAGTTTGCCACTTAATTTGATGTAAGGGCTCCTTAATGAGGAATCACAAAAACAAGACCAAGAACGAAGAACCATTAATACTTAATATTGCGAAGAAATTAGATTCCAAGGAATTTCGGTTCTTAAGATCACAACTGCTGACATAAAGGAAATTGGTATGTTTTTCACATTTTTTTCTTCCCTTAACGGAATTTAAACAAGGATTAATAAACTAAGGAAAGAGCATTTGAAAATATTAAATTAGAGAAATAGTTTCAAAAACAAAGGTTTGTGGCTTTCAAATTCACGGTTTTGTAACTAATTTTCATGATGGTTCTAAGAACCAGTTAAGCTAAGTCCAGCACAAAACTTAAATGAAAATTAAATATTAATTTAAATGTGTCACTACTTCACCTTCCACAAGTTTTATTTTTGAAACAAAAAAGATATCCGAAATGTGTTGACCCGTGGAAAACACTGTGGAATGTAAGGTTTTTTTTTTTTTTTTGATGTGAAATTCCTTTATCGAGATTGTGGAGAAATATAAAGCAGAATTTTAAAAAGCGTCATAATTTTCTGTCAGGTTTTACTGTCACGACTGAATTTCTAGTGTCACTAGTCACTGCTAGAGACGGATGGATAGAAGTATAATGCAGAGGTGTACTAAGAAGGAATATGATCACAATACATCTTCTATTTGACACTGTTCTAAACCATTATGATCTACAGTGGATCACAACTCTCCCACTTGTCTGCTTTAAAGCAGTGATCCGTCTTCGAGGTTTACCGGGTTGACCTCAGAAAACGTCGGCGAAACCCCTGACCTTGGATTGTTTCATTTTTGAGAACAACTTTCACACTTCGACAGATTTTAGAAAAGACCCAAGAATTCCATATCGATACTCACCACAGTTTTATCGATTTCAAAGCCGCATATGACAGCGTGAAGTTAAACTCGTTTGATTGTGCAGGATGTCTATGGAGAACTCGCGCTGCTCCGTCGAGGTTGGTAAGAACACCACCGACACATTTAATGTCGAGAAAGTCTTAAGACAAGGTGACTCGCTAAGAGATATAACTCGTCAAGGACTTTGTCTATTTGGGTTTCACTATAATCTCTCAGAACAAAATCAATGAAGAGATCTGTTAGTTATTCGGGCTAAAAAGGCGTCTTAGTAGCAAAGCCCTCTCTCAAAGGACCAAGGAGACACTAAACATGACCTTTATCATCCCAGTCGTGCTGTATGGCGCAGAAGCGTGGACACTGACACAATCGGATGAATACAGGCTGGGGTGCTTTGAGAGAAAGATTCTTCGGGTGATATTCGGTCCTGTATGTATCAATGGAGTATGGAGAAGAAGATTCCATGGCAAACTGTACGGGCTATACAGCGACATTGACCTGGCAAAGAAGCTGAAAATAAAGCGGTTTAGATGGCTGGGCCATGTGGAGCGTATGGATGAAAACGCACTAGCCCAACGAGTCTTCCATTACAATCCGGAGGCCTAACGCAGTTCTGGAAGACCCCAGCTAAGGTGGCGTGATCAAGTCGAGAACGACCTCAACCAACTTGGTGTGCGCAACTGGAGGCCACTAGCTTGGGACCGGGCTAGCTGGCGAGGATTGTTGGTTGATTCCGTCGTGGTCGTCCACAATGGACTGTCTGCGCCACCTTGAGTAAGTAAGTAAGAACAACTTAATGCTGGTGTCGATGCATTTGTTATATACCGTCAGTTCTTAGCGAAAGTTGTATGATATTAACCTTTTGACGAGGTTCTCAGAGTTTCTCATTTGAACGTGACAATATAAACTGAGCCAGTCGTTATCTACATTGTCCAACTTTGTGAACCGTATACTGAGGTGTACACAGTACAGCCTCCTATTTAGCTTACGGTTAATTTATTGGTCACAGAACAAACCTCAGCTGTCCTGTCACTTCGCAATTAATCAGAGACAATAGATATTTTCACACTTGGGAATCAATGTTCCATTTAAATAAATGTCTGGAATAGACAGTTGTGGATCAGAAAACGGGCAGCACAAGTAATAAGTCTTTTTTGTACTCTCATCCCTCATACGGTACTCATTTCCATCCAAAAAGTCCACCAATACGCCAAGTGCTCGTTGCAGGGATGAAGGATCCTCGCTTATGATGACGTTAGAAAGGAATAATACTGATGCATTTTGGGGTTCGTCATTTTATCTTCAAGCAGTTAGCCAAGGACTGCAATAAAGAGTAGGGGACTCAGGGCGCTTTCCTGGTGTACACCTAGATTTGGAGTTCTCAGTGACTCCAGCTGGACATCTAACTTTTGTACGATTGTTTAAATGATGAGGATTCAAAGTGTTTTTCAAGCCATATTTAAAATTTCGCAACGTGCAACCAAAATTAAACAACGACGAAATTTTTGGGATCAGTGTGATAAACATAAATTCATTTGCTGTGAACCCAAAATGGAACAATTTCTACACCTTCCACAATGACTATTCAAGACAAAGGAGACAAATTTAATGTCTTATTGTTTGAATAACAGTGAGGTTATTCTCAATTCAGCTACTTCGGTTTGAAAAATGGAAGTGAATATCTTTTTTTTTATGGAAAAGTTGGGATTTGCTGATGACAAAGGTTAAAAGCAGAAATTATGGGCTAAGTTTAGTGTTCTGCCTGAAAATAAGTTCCACAATAATATTTTGAAACTACACTTTCATTTAGCGATGAGCAAACCACTTGTGAAAACTTCTAGGGACATGAAAAAGTATGAAATTTTCAACATTTCAATGGAAAGGGTAAAAAACTCTTTTATTTATAAAGTCGTTGCAATTTCTTTTTTATAGGTATTAAAATTAAATTAAAAACTCACCTTAACTGTGAAGATAGCAAAAGTATCATCAGTATCCAAAATTTCCTTTTAGTTTCAATAACATCCTTGCGAGTATGAATTACAAAAAATTTTCCAAAAGTAGTATTTTTTTATTTGATTTCTTTTTTAATTTATTTTGATTATTTTTTAACATTTAACACTGAATTTTTCAATATCATTAATCTACTACAAAAAACACACAACAATAAATCAAATTTTTGATTTCAAAATCAATGTCCACGCGTTGACATTTTTTTTTTACAAAACAAAAATGAAAATATTTCATTCATCGAACCAAATTAAATTTATTTACAAATCTTTGTCCTTTTGTTTACCTAAAACGAGAAAAAGAAAAAAAAAATAATTAATTTTTGTATAAAAAATTTAATGATAACAGGATTAAAAAAAAATTCATCATCCTAACCTTAAAAAAACAATTAAAAGTCAACAATTTTTTCATTCCATTCATCCATCGTCCTTCGATGAAAATTTAAAAAATTAAAAAATAAAATAAAAAACAAAACTTTTGCTGACAATCACAGCACAGCTCACTTTTTGGAGCAATGCTGCCGGCCGCACCGGCCAGGATATAAGTTCATTTATAATTCACGTCAATGCTGGTGCGGTGTGTGCGGCAGCAGTGCTGGCATTTAATCAGGACAACAAAAAAATAATTATCCTAGAGAATGCGATCAAAAGGAAACGGAAAGACACATTGTATCAAGGAGGCACGGGGGCGGGAGATGGAATGAAAGAAAAATTAAACGAAAAATTAAATGAGTCTTTTCGTCCTTTTTTCTTTTTTTCTTGCATTTTCTTTAAATGGACCACGAAATGATTATGGCAATGACAACAGCGACAGGCTGTGATGTCGGACTAAAATGAAATGAAGTTCAATGGACCATCACTAAAATGAAAGCATAAAAGGACGACGACGGAAACAGTATAAGGTCCTTTGTGGCTGTTGTGAGTGACTACTCGTATATATATCTGCGTGACCCACTGTCATTTACACAGTGTTTCACTTAATCACTAACTGTAGCGTAGAATGGAGGTAGCTTGGAGGAGGAAAGACGACAGGACATTCCTGATGAAATAAATAAAAAAAAAAACAAAATTAAAATGAATACTAGATATTTATTTATTTCGTCGATCGAGAGTCCTTAAGACGAATATTGAGTTTTTAAGCTTAACCTTAAAAAACATCGATATAGAGGAATGTGCGTCGGTCGGTGGACAAAAAAAAAACAACTTTAATGGAACTAATTTTGAGTGCTTTGTAGAAAAATAAAACGAGAGAGAACAACGTTGGAAATTGACAGCACTTAAAGGAAAACAAGGACTTTCAATAATAATCGAACACAAACAAGAAAAAAAAATATTATCGTTGTCCACCTTCTTATCGCTAATCTACTTAAAAATTGCTTTTAACTTAACGACCATCGATTGATTGGAAAATAATTTCCCTCGGCTCATATCAATCACTTGAAAGAACTATCCTTTTTGTAACATAATTCACATTTATTTTCAATATTCTAAATCTTTAATTGGAAGAAACTCAAAGCTTCCTTTTTTTTATCCATTTTAAGTGATTTATTGCAACTTGGTTCTTACTTCGTTGGATTCTCGTTCATCATTATGTGCACAGCTAGAAGCACACCGCATAGTTGATCTACTTCAATGAGGCATTAAATCTGTTTCCAGGAATATAATGAATCAAGTTTTAATTTGCTGGTTTTTTTTTATAATTTCAAGCTTAAAAAAGGAATGCAGAAGGATATCCTTGCAGCCAGAGCCAGTAAAGGATGAAAATTGATGGTGGGTTTTTTTTCTCAACTAATTAAACAAAAAACTTTAATCTTTGATTGAAGTCATGAATCATAAACTCAAAGCACTCACTGAAGATGCTTGATTCTGTTTTAATCCTCAACGAGTTAGTGGATTGAATCAATAATTTCAAAAGTCCTGACAGAAAACTTTTTTGTGTTGAATGTTCAAAAACTCAAATCATCCAATGCTTACGCGTTTTAACCATGACATGAAAATATATTACAAGTTCGAATAATGATACTTTTTAAGTCCCACGTTGGGCGCCATTTTCGTTCCTGCATTGAAACTTGGCTCACACAAATATTTATGAAAGAATATGCTGACTTATGCATGTGGAAATGCTCTGCCAACAGCTCGAACAAATCCAACAACTTCCAGTGGTCTAGCATCGTATACTTAAAAGTGCATGTATACATCACATAGAAAAGGTGGCGCTGAATTGACCATACACCGAAGAGCCCAATGACACTTCAGCGAAGCAGTTTTTTGAGTAGAATCAGGGAGAATGGCGGGTTAGAAGACCAAAGGAAACATGAATGTCTAGGAAAGCCGAGTCCCAGAATTTGGAGTCGTAGTCACACCTCACAGCTGAGGTATCGTGTGGCAAACAAAGGAAGCTGAAAGGATCTGGTTGCCACCCTATGCTCCAGGAGAAACTAAAGTGTTTCTGACGACAGCAGCTTCCGGAAACCAAAAATGAAACATAGTATCTTAATTACTCGCACATTTCAAGAGTGCCTGCCAACATGGCATCCCCAAATGCTCTATCAGTGAGAGAGGAGCAAGGAACATCACATTGTCAGAAGGGAATAGAAAAAACATGAAATGCGGTGCTAAAAAGAAAAAAAAAGTGGGATTTCCTAGCAGTAATGAGATTCAGCAGTTTTGCCAAAGGGTGTTTATAAATCTCAATCTTTCCAAAAAAGAAGATGTAATAAACTATATCAACTAATTCGTGAGTTTTGAGAACCCTCTGACAAATCAAATTTAGCACAGCCAACGAGCAAACCGTCTAGGTATGGTCGGAATACAAAAAAAAAAGTACAGACAAAATGTCGAACTATGTGAGCACCCGCGACTCTCGCATCCAACCATTGGCTGAGGTTCTGACATGTTTCTTGGTGATATCATCTCAAGCATTGACAGACTCACTGCACTAAATGATCGAAAATCAATCTACTATTACTGTGATTCTTTGATGAAGTACTCGACATAACGTCCTTAAACATATCCCTCGTGTGTCTGCAGTCTGCATATATTAAAGAAATATGTTTCCAAGATGAGAGTTTAATAATTTATCTTATCCACAAGAATGAACCAAGGCTACGCATATGGCAACGCATACAAAAATCATTTGAATAAACAGGATAAAAAGTGTCGTACACACATTACAACCCTGAGGCACGCCATTATTTACTTGATTAAATATCAAAGGAAAACCAACCGATGTTATTCAAATTAAAATGTCTGGAAAGTGTGTCTGTAATCCAATAAAGGTAATGCTCATGCGTTTTTCAAAAAAGAGATCATGATGCCAAAAAAACGAACGAGACTGTCTGAAATTTCCAAAAATAGACACAAGGACTTACACGAAAAGAAAAGAACAAAAAACATGTCTCAAAGAATATCTGTATTGAAAAGAAAATTAAGTTAAGGCTTCCCAGTGTCAACCAATCGTACTAGACTGCTTAACTTAATCCATTGAAGGACATGTGTGTGTGTAGAGGTATCACCAAGGATTTGTTTAAAAAGTATACGCAAAACGAACTTTCTTTGAAAATCTCCTTATCTCCGCACGTGCCAATTCAGAACTTCGCTCCGTAATCCTTAACCAGCTCATTTTCTTATCATGCCAACTAAGCTTAGTTAAGCTTATTAAGACAAGCATTTATTTGACTACAAGAAAAATTTTCTAATAACTCATATACACACTGTTTGTTATGTGTTTGTTGGCCATGAAAGTATGTCCTAGATCCTAGAAAAAAAAAAGTAAACAAAAATAGAAACAAAATCATGTAAGGACCTTTAATTTTTATTTTGATCCTTGTTACCCACCAATATAAATGGTAAAATATACGTTATGCTTGACATTTATTTGGTTCTTTCAAAAACCAAGTCAAGGATGTAAATAATATTATTATGTCCTTTTTACGTCTGCCTATCCTCACATTTTTGTCTATTTTTCATCGCCATCGCCAAACAAAACATGACATATAAAATCAACATATACTACAAAGTAAATGTAGCCCTAGACATGTATCCTTGTGTGTTAAGTAAAATATGTTATACAAGCAAACATGAAGAGTGTATTCATTTTCAATTTTATGTCACGAAGAATGTCAAAAGTGATTATAAATCTTTTGATCTCTGACAAAAAACAAGTCCTTTATGACTGGCCTCTTCCCATATCTGCTATCAATCTGTCATTTGTATTACAAAATGAATGAAGGATAATAATTATGAAGGATTTTTTTCTACGTCTTCATAAACATTTATATGTGTAGATTGTATAGAGTGTGTGTTTATTGTCCTCTTTCTCTTCCCTTTCCATTTTATTCAAAGTCAAGTTCGAGAAAATTTGAATAATAAAATTCCAACAATAACTCTGTTATAGAAAAGTCCTTAACCTTATAGTGCTGATTTTTTGTTTGTGTGTGTGTGTGTGTGTTGTGTTCTCTATGTCCTTGCTTGGGGGTGAAACGATTATGTACATTTCTATTTAGGTTCGAGTAGATGTACGTGTTATTGTCCCTGTCTCTTTGCGGAAAAATAAAAATCAATATAAAAAAATATTGTTCTATTCTTCTATTTATCACGACCTCATTGCTCTGTTAAGGGTATGACAAAATATGTAATAGAGAATATAAAAAATATGGAGGTAATGTACTTTTGGATTTATCGGGCGGGTTAAGAAGGAATTTCATGGAGGTTAAGTTTTGATACGAAAATATTTGAATGCTGAAGGCATGGGAACACGAATTTCAAAAAAATCTTGATACTTGATACTTCTATAACCACGATAAGTCTCTCTAGCTTCGGACAGATAAAATAATCAAAATTGTGAGAGCTGCCTTTAAGTTGTGTTCAAACCAGCGTACCCCACACTTGAAGCTCTTTAGCATTCCTATAGATTTCAAGAATGTGGTCACTCTTCAGAGCAGATGGGCGTTCATTACGCAAATACCATGGCCTAAAGGCTTTCGCTTTCTTTAATGCACGTGCCATCTATATTTATTGCAAAAAGGCTGACACGTTTTTCTTCAATGACAGATGAGACCATCATTGAGCTTTTGAAGAATTAAATTAAACGCGTTTGTTAACATTTCCATATTTCGTGCAAATATCCAAATTGGAATTCATTGAGTTCATCGTAGGCTTTAGTTGTTGGGTTACATTGGAAGAGTGGGTTACTGAGTTTCGGAATGAATGCAAAAACTTAAAGGTGTTAGTCACCAGAAAGTAGATGGACCATTGAAAACAAAAGATCATTTTCGAAAAAAAAGAAAAGGATGCGAAGACCAGGTAGAACCCTGAGGCACTCCAAACTTATATCTTGACAGTAGTGCACAAAAACTTGTATATGCCGTAAAAAAAAGGTTTCCATATCCAAAAAAGTAGAAAAACATCGCGACTATAATTGTTTTACTCTCTAGGAACTGTATTAAATTTTTTGGTGGTACAAGTCATCAGATTGTCATTTAAAAGTTTCGTTCTCCAAGCTATTTTATGATCCAATGTTAATCAGTTTTTCTAGGAAAGAAGATCCGCAGTAAAAATTGGCCGATTAAGTTTGGAGAAAAGATAGATTTAAGGTTCCACTCAAAACATTTCAGAAAAAAAGATACATGTGAAAAACTATTCGATTATTGACTTGTATTGGTTTCGTGGAGAAAAAAATCGAGGTTGAAACAACTAAACATAACTTTACATACAAGTCCCCAAAGAAAATCTCCAGAAGCAAAACCCCCAAAAGACACAATTCCCAGGGTAAAAATCCCCCAAGCCAATATCTCCAAAACAAATATGTTCAAGTAGTGATTCATGCGAGTAAATCGCATTCGTTATCACTTATTAGTGTCACAATAAGATAACTTCATAACATTCTTCCTAAAAACTACATGCACAGAATGAGGATGTACACGGACACTGGAGACTTGGAGATTTCGTGAAACAAAATTGATTCGTTAGAGATTTTGTAATTGTATATTATGTCTGTGAGGATAAAAGATGGTTGGATTTAAGTTTTTGGGTATTTTTTCCGATGGGGATTTCGTACCACATCTTGAATGGATTTGTGTTTTGGAAAAGTGCATACCGAGATTTTATTTTAAAAACTTCTCTTCAAAACATAAAAAAAAAAACACAAGATCTGAGAGAATATATTTGTTTACGTCGAGATCTTTTATTATTTTATTTTATTGAATTAATTTTTAATTTCTGTTTTTCTTTTACATTTTATTTCACAGGGTGTTAACGATGGAGGTTTTCCCACACAAGAAGCCTTAAGATATTTTGTTCCTTAAAAAGCTGATACCTGGCAATCAAGATCAGATCCAAAAAACAAGATGAACTAGGCAGTGAGTTTGTAGCGGTTATGGACGTCCATGGACAGGCTCTCGCGCCGGGAATACTATCATGGAAATGGAATCAAACATTGGATTCAACCAGGTTACAGGTAAATACGTACACACACGTTTCAATAACATTATTTGTATTTTGCTTGATTTTTTTAGGAGCAGACACCTGGAATAAACTCTGATGTTCTTGACTGCAAAAAGTGTCGCAGGAAAAATATCGAAGATGAGATCTTGTTTATGGTACGAATTCGAAGACTTTATGCGCCAGATCATCGATGGTCATCCATTATAACTTTTGATCGTTAATAGCCATTAAAGGGACCTTTGATCTGGTTAGGTAATGCTCCATGTTCTTGGACATTCTTCCAGAATTGATTGCTAAGCCCAAAGAAATGTCCAAGCTAATTTTGTGTTTTTTGTGGATTATAAAAACATGAAATGAAAATCAAACAAAAAAGTCTTGAAAGATGATAGTACTTATAAAAATATTATTTTGGAATTAAAGTACAATAAAATGCAACAAAACAAAACAATAATTATTGCCTTCCAGGCAAAATATTGAGTTTTAATTCTGAATTTTTTTTTATAGTTTATAACAATACATTTGATGACACCAACTAAATGGTAAGGGCCGTTTTTTTTTTTTTTTTTTTTTTTTTTTTGCAAAATATATATTATATGTAAAAGAATTGAAAACCTTTCTGCGCCCTCTGGCACATCAAATCCCCCAACGATGAAAAACATTTTGACGAAATGTACGGAATTTCACCACTTCACCAGGCGCTCAGCAAACGCAGTAGATAATGTGAAAACATGTTTTTTTTTATAAAAATTGCGCCAAAGGTGTCCTAAGTGTGTGTCAAGAATACATTGTAAATCTGCGTAATAACCAATTAACGGCAAATTTCCAGCACCACTTTCCCTCTTACTCATAAGGAAGTTTTAATACGTACACAAACAGTGAAGAAGAAATTCTGTTCTCAAGCCGTAGGAAAAAAGAGCCAACCTGTGTTTTGAAAGCCCAGCTTTCTTCCTCCCACCTTAAAATTAAAGAAGTCACTCACACTTTCAAACAAATATAAACAGAGAAGAAAGTTGAATGCAAAATGAAAAATGTCAAAATAAGAAGTCTCCACCCAGTATGGACCTGCTTGCCGATCATGAAGCAAGAAAGAGCGTTTGGAATTAATTTTAAAATTTGAAAATAATAAATAAATACAAAATAAAATAATACTTTGTTCATAATATTTTCTTTAAAACAAAGTTTATTTTCATAAACTTTCGAAGTGTTTGTTGTTAATTGTTTGAGTTTAACCAAAAAAATAAAAACAAATGTGTGTGCATGGTTTTGTTATTCAATTTAATGTTTTGTTTAGTTTTAAAAAATGGCTGCTTTAAATATAGATCTGTGCAATTTTTTACAATTATTTACAAACATAAAATGTTTTAAATTTTCATTATTTATTGGTATTCAAAACACACACACCTGTTTTAAATGTTTGACAAAGCTCG
Source organism: Platycheirus albimanus (assembly GCA_916050605.2). Taxonomy (NCBI): domain Eukaryota; kingdom Metazoa; phylum Arthropoda; class Insecta; order Diptera; family Syrphidae; genus Platycheirus; species Platycheirus albimanus. Next base: position 368,943,909 of record OU696696.1, on the reverse strand, counting down.
AAAAGTAACAATACAAACAAACAAACACTCATTTTATTTAATTTTATTAAAAATATTAATTGTTTGCAAAGATTGTCGATTATCGGAAATTTTTTTTTTTCTTGCAATTTTTTTTTTTGTTGACATTTAAGCTATAGCTGACATTGAATTTTGTCCACTCCCGACGCACGTCATCATGTTTTTGTTTTTTTTTTTGGGGGGGGGGGGGCTTTATACTGAATTTTTTCGGTTTACCAGGCGATCAGCAATTGCAGTAGGCTATGTCATGATCGCTTTTAGAAAAAGTTTGGCGCCAAAAGCTTTCTCTGTGTGAGTGAAGGTGAATAATAGTCAAAACAAATAGGTAAAAACCAAGTTTCCTTTTCCTTTCCCACTCCCTCCCTTCCATGGAAGTTACACAAGAAATTGGAAAGGAAAGAAAGAGCCAAGCTGTGTTCTGAAAAAATAGCTTTCTTCCTTTCTGTTTAAAATATCCCACACTGGTAACATTTTAAGACAGTGTGAGTGACTTTCCTAGTTTCAATTTCGAAGTGAAGGGAGGAAAGCTAGGCTTTCAAAACACAGCTTGGCTCTTTCTTTCCTTACGAATTTCTTGTGTATTTATTAAAATTTCCAGAGAAGAAGAGAGAAGAAGAGAGAAGAAGAGAGAAGAAGAGAGAGAGTGGGGCTGGAAAAGGAACATTGGTTTTTACCGAACTGCTTTGAACTATTTCCCCTTCACTCACACAAAGAAAGATTTTGGCGCCAAACTTTTTCTAAAAATGATCATGGAGCCTACTGTAATTGCTGATCGCCTGGTCAACCGAAAAAATTCAGTAAGCAGTTTCCCTACACGCAAAGAAAAAATAATGATAGCGTTCGTCGGGAGTGAAAAAATTAAATGTCAACAAAATAAAATTGCAATAAACAAGAAAATGTCCGAAAAACGACAATCTTTGCATACAATTTATTTTTTTTAATAAAAAACACATTTTGTTTTGCTAAATTTGGAGCCATACATAATTTTAAACATAGCCTTTTGCAATTGCTGGTCGCCTGGTGAACCGACAAAAATTCAGTAAAAACCTCTTCCATCAAAAATGGAAAAATGATGATGGCGTCGTCGCTTCGGTCGGGAATCGGGAGAGTGAAAAATTAAAATGTCTGCTCCAGCTTAAAAACGTCAAAAATAAAATTGCAAGCAATAAAAAAACATGTCCGACAATCAACAATTTTGGCAAACGATTTATATTTTTAATAAAATTAAATAAATTGAGTGTTTGTTGGCATTGTTACTTTTCGAATTTTGCCAAAAAATTAAAATAGGTTTCATAACAATAAACAATGAAAATTAAAGCTGTTTTGTAAATAATTGTAAGAATTTGCACACAACTATCTTTAGAGCAGCCATTTTAAAAACTAGACAAAATATTAGATTGAATAAGAAAACCATGCGCGTACATATTTGTTTTTAATTTTTTGGTTAAACTTAAACAATAAACAAACAAACACTTCGAAGTTTTCTGAAAATTATTTAAAATTAAGAAATTATTGTAAACAAAATATCGTTTTATTTTGTATTTATTTATTATTTACAGAATTTTAAAACTAATCGCAAGCACCCTTTGTTGTTTTATGATCGACAAACAATTCCATGGCGGTGGATATGACCACTGACTTCTTTGTTTGACATTCTTCTTTTTGCATTCTACTTCCTTCTTCAAATAATTGTTTGAAAGTGTGAGTGACTTCTTTAATTTTAAGGTGGAAGGAAGAAAGCTGGGCTTTCAAACCACAGCTTGGCTCTTTCTTTCCTTTCCAATTTCTTGTGTAACTTCCATTGAATGGAGGGAGTGGGAAAGGAAAAGGAAACTTGGTTTTTACCTATTTGTTTTGACTATTAAATTCACCTTCACTCACACAGAGAAAGCTTTTGGCGCCAAACTTTTTCTAAAAGCGATCATGACATGGCCTACTGCAATTGCTGACCGCCTGGTGAACCGAAAAAATTCAGTATAAAAGCGCTTTCCAACAAAAATGGAAAAACAATGGTGTTCGCCGGGCGGGAAATTGAAAAATTAAAATGTCCACTCCAGCTTAAAAATGTCAACAAAATAAAGTTGCAAGCAAAAAAAAAAATGTCCGATAATCGACAATCTTTGAAAACAATTAATATTTTTAATAAAATGAAATAAATTGAGTGTTTTTAACTCTTCGAGATTTTCCAAAAATGTAAAACTTTTTATGTGTGTAAATTGTAAAAAATTACTATCAATAATCTATAGACCAGCTAAACAAAACATTAAATTGAATAACAAAACCATGCACACACATTTGTTTTTATTTTTTTGGTTAAACTCAAACAATTAACAACAAACACTTCGAAGTTTTCTAAAATAAACTTGGTTTTAAAGAAATTATTATGAACAGTATATTATTTTATTTTGTATTTATTTATTATTTTCAAATTTTAAAATTAATTCCAAACGCTCTTTCTTGCTTCATAATCGGCAAGCAGGTCCATACTGTGTGGAGATGGAGACTTCTTATTTTGACATTTTTCATTTTGCATTCTACTTTCTTCTTTGTTTATATTTGTTTGAAAGTGTGAGTGACTTTTTTATTTTTAAGGTGGAAGGAAGAAAGCTGGGCTTTCAAAACACAGGTTGGCTCTTTTTTTTTCTTCGGATTCAGAATAGAGTTTCTCATTCATTATTTGTGTACGTATTACTATTTCCTTATGAGTAAGAGGGAAAGTTGTTCTGGAAATGTTCCTTTAATTGGTTTTTACTAACTTGCTATTTCTTCTACGCTCACACAGAGAAAGCTTTTGGCGCCATATTATTCTAAAAGTTGTCATAACAAGTTGCCTATTGTACTTGCTGATTGCCTGGTGCTCCAAAGCATTTCATGGTAAAAAAAAAAACGCAGAGGAATTTTTGTTGTATTTTCAGCATGTCTGGCTTGTGGCCTTATAGAGCAGAGAGAGACCAGTGGCGGGGTGCTTCCTTTGGCTTTTGGAGTTTATATTGTTTGTTGTTTTTCGTTCTAAGGAGCAGTTGTTATTAATCTCATCATTCAAGTTAAGCTGCGCTAAAGTTTACTTCTTGCCGGGACATGCTATGGTATTGATCCCAACTTTTTCAAAACTAATGCTGGTTAAGTTCAACGTTAATGGATCGCTACAGAATGATGAAACCAATTTCTTGTAATCCGAAATAAACCATATGCATCTAGACGACATGTTAATACAGCAGGACGGCCGGTAACAGCGCTATCGCACTGAGATGCATGCCACCGGTGCCATATTCCATGCATAATGGCACACATGGCTGTTCAAATAAAAAAGAATTCACTCCAGTTGATACAGGTCTAAAGGTCGCCTTTCTTCGGTAGCTTGACGATTACTCCATCCTTTCATTCCTCGTTAAAGGTTTCCTTTTCCCAGAGAGCTTAAACGAGCGGCAACAAAACAATATAGACTGGGACTGCTTCCAAAAATTCAGCACTTTATTTTCCATCATCAAACGGCCTTTAGGTATACCATGTCCATTTCCAACCTAAATCATAGAGGAAAAAAGGATATCAAAAACAAACTACAAACCCGCAAGTCATTTATATTTCCATAAACTATGCCCAAGGCCATATAAATTTAAAATTTAAAATAATCCCAACTAAAGAGTACTTGTGATCCTAATTTGCCATTGATTGAATTCCATGTAATCCCTGAAAAAACAAGTCCCAAATTATCTAAAAATTCAAAATAAACCGTCCAGCAAAGCCTCTAATATATCCTTTTTATTTCTACACGGTATAAAGGCTGAAATCTAAAATGACACATCGATTTGCCATGTTCAGCAATAAATATTCAAATTCAATACAATCATCGTTTTTGCGAAGTAAAATTTTCGATTTTCAGGGGATTTCGCAAGCTAAAAGGTGCGTGGAATAAATTTTCATCCAAAAACGCACTCTCATTCCTTGATCAGACAAACCAATCATAATATCGTTGAGCCTATACCTATACCTACAACGACAACAAGGACGACTATAGATAGGTTAGATACATTTATGTGGAATAATAAAAAGATAGATATTTCAAATTTTCGCAACCGGAGCAGAATTTTATTTTTATTCCTGAGCTCGAGCTCTATGGAAAGGTATAAATTTATTTTTATAAAATAAATTCCCAGGATCAACCTGGTCCCTCCTCATTCTGCCTCATTGCCTAACTAAGAGAGATATAAATGACATTTATGCCAGGAATTCTCTGGTCCCGTGTGTTATGAAACATACTACACAATTTGAACAGAAAAATGATTACACATCCAGAACCAGAACCAGATCCAGCTCCAGCCTTTCTTTGTACCTAGTATACGTGTCTACAAAATGAAATGTGAATGTGATGTGGGTTTGGGTTTGGGTTTCGGTTATGGGGGAAATGGAAGGATATACTCGTATATGCGCGGCGAGCGTGGAGTAGGGACATATCTCACCTGATGAATAACCACGAGAAGGATGAGGATTAAATTTGAGTCCCGTTGTGTTGGGCTGGGTACTGTGTTGTGTCTCGGTTCTTTTCCATCTGACATGCTCCAATAAATTTGATTTATATATCATTCATAAATTTTCGTTTTCAATTGAAGTTTTTCTGGACAATTTTCACAATATTTTTTTTTCCTTCTTCATAGTCGTTTATGTATGTTGTTGTGATATTGATGTTCTTGTTCAGGCAGGTTAGGTATGTTTGTATGATTCCTCTTCTCTTGCCTATGTTTGAGTACACAAATAAAAATTGAAACGTTTCTGGAATTCCATACAATACATCACATTTCTACATTTATATTTTTTTATTTTTATTTTTTTTTTATACGTACATATGTATGTGATGGAGAAGGACTCTTGCGAAGTTTTAGTATTTATGAACAGTTTGTTTCGTCCTATTTTTATGCTGGAATTTTGGTTTATTGGATTTGGAAATTGATATTTAGAGGATCCCATGAGAAATTACTTCTTTCTGTTATGTTGACTTGTTTTCATTTTCATTTTCGTTTTCATTGTGTGTCCTTGGAAGACGTCGATATTTCAAATTTGAATTGAAAGTTTGAAAAAAAGTGATACAATTGGATAGGAGGGATATTGAATGAGTCTTATGAAATAAAGGTAAATTGGCATGGAATGCTTTTGATATACTCACCATATTTTATATCTAAGAGTGAATCTTTGAAGGATTCACAAAAAAATAATCAATTACAGAAGTATCAAAATATCCGGCTATTAAAATACATCTAGAAAGTTGCAGGATTGTTTTCTGTGTGTAAACAGTTTTATGTTGTAACGATAAATTGAGTTTCGTTAGGGAAAGTATTTGAAAAGAAAAGTTCATGAATTAAAAGTTTTCAGCTTCAAGGAAGTAATGACTGCGAGATCCTTTGAGAGTTTTGCTTAGAACATTTTACTTTTATAAGAAGTGCTCACAAAAAAATGACTATCGAGGACATTTTTTTGTTTTGTCTTTTACCGTCTGGCAATATCGAACCTATGATACTAATTCTGAGCAGATTTCAAAGCCAAAATAGAGATAAAGGACATTTTTTTCTGAAAGATTTTTCAACCTTAGATAAGGAGCCATAAGTACAAATTCAAAGGTAAAAGCTAGCCACCACAAGTCACTCCGACCTACACAGCTGGTTATTCTGTTGACACTGATGCTGAGCTTACTGCATTTTGTGTGTGTTATGTTGAGCTGTTCTATTTTCTTTGTTGCATTAGGATTTGGTGTTTTTAAGAAGTTGGTCATTAAAATAGGTATTCTCCAAATAAATCCACAGTTTATATCTCTGTTATTTCAAAAAAATATTAAATTTCAAGGTAACCTCTTTTTAATAATTTTACTATCCATAAATGATAGTTGTTAATAAATAAAATAATAAATAATAGTTTATTAGACTTTTAGTATGTGTAGAAACGTCCACTGTTCGGCGGAAGAAAGACGGGTAGTTTTATAGCTAAGAAATGAAGGTAAGACTTACAAATTTATAGCAGAAGCCCTAGGAAGATCACAAAATTTTGTGACAAATGCACTCAAGGCCAGATTTATGCGCGAAAATCGTGGGAGGCCGAAAAAAACATCAGTCACCACTGATCGCCGTGTCCTCCTTTTGGCTAAATCTAAACCTTTTGCTTCGTCAAGGACAATAGAAGCACAAATCAATAATGAAGTCAGTGCCCGCACAATCCGCAGAAGGCTTCAGAGCTTCAACTTACCAGGAAGAGTTGCCAGGAAAGTTCCTTTACTAAGAGCAAGTAATATAAGGTCCCGAAAAGAATTTGCCTTAAACCATAGAAGTTGGAACGGACCTGAAGGAGCAAAAAAATGGCGAAATATCCTCTGGAGTGACGAAACAAAAATTAATTTGTTCTCATCAGATTCGGGGCGTAATGTCAGGTGACCAAAAGGAAAGGACTACCACCCTCGCTATACCCGGAAAACAATCAAACACGGGGGAGGAAATATTATGGTCTGGTTCCGTTTTTTCTAGTATGGTGTGGGCCGTAATTCCTATATTCCGCATTAATAACGTATTGACCAAATACGGTTATAGGGATATCTTAGAAGATGTTATGCTTCCATTTGCCGAAGAAAACATGCCTCTCCAATGGAGATTTCAGCAGGATAATGATCCGAAACATACGGCGCATCTTGTGAAGGATTGGTTTCGAGAGAAAGAAGTCTCAATCGTTTCGTGGCCAAGTCAATCCCCTGATCTCAACCCGATTGAGAACTTGTGGAATCAGCTTAAGCGGAAACTAGGAGGTCAATATTTTCCAAATGGGAACCGATTGTGGGATACTGTTCAGAGTGAATGGTATTCTATACCCCAAGAAAGATGCCAAAAGTTTGTAGTCAATACCACGCTGACTTTAAAAAGTTTTGGATAACAATGTGGTATACTCGGGTTATAAGAGAATGGTAAACGAAAATTATTATAAAATACAACAAATTTTGCATTCAAACTATCATTATTCATAATTTAGGAAGACACACCTATTTTTTTGTCCAAGCGCAAATGTCTACACCGTCGGTTTTATTGTATACAATTTATAATTACTTAATTTAAAAGCCTTAAATATTAATATTTCATTAAGTATTGATAGTCCAATGAAAACTTATGTTAAAATAATATTTAAATAAACAAAACATATTAAAAAATTAAGTTTATATACAAAAAAATAATTGCACCTATTTTTTTGACCAGCTGTGTATATGTATGACATGGAAAGACGGATTAATAGTCATAAATGGCGTGCCATCACCAGTTTATCCGTAGGCAACTTTCACTATCGAAAAAATAAATTTTAAGATGGCGTCTTAGGTTTAAGAAGCACCAGCGGAATTTCGCCATCGAAACGAAAAACAAAGCGCTCATGTTTCAATCACGTTAACGCTTTGCAAATTGTAAGTGAACTACTTTCTCGTGCAGCTGAAGTGCCACAGGGCTATTCACTGTCACCAATTTTATTTTTGTTTGCGATTGATTATGTTATGATTGCATTGGTGACAGAAGCTTGGTAAGGGATTTGTCGATCTTTGAACGTAATTTGAAAGCTAATGGTTCAAGGATTACGGCCAAATAGACAGAAGTAGTGCAACAGATGGGGGAACCGGGTTGAACATCAGTAATAGAATAAACAAATAAAGGGAAACTGAAATGGAAGTTGGGCTAAGAGCCCAAAAGACCTCCATGGTCAGCTGTTATGAATTAAGCTGAGTCCTAAAATTGATAGTCGAGGTCACAACCGATTTAAGTATTTTTTCTGTCTTTCAATCCATTTCATGAAAGAAATTTTGTAGAGGATTTTATTATTCATGGTAAGATTACAGATGGTTTTTTATGTCTCGGAAACGTCTAAGCTGATTTCTTTAAAATATTGTATTCAAAATGTTCAATTATTTTTTTTTTTTTTAATTAGTTGAAGAATTTTCTCGGAAAAACTAAGTATGCAATAAAATTTCAAAACTAAATGTCTTTCTAGGAAAAAAAATATTTAAAATCGTTCGACTATTTTTTAAAAAAAAGATTATTTTGAAAAACTTTTCCAAAAAATATTTTCAAATTTGTTTGAGTATGTTAATATATATCAATTTGTAGTTTTCATCTGAAGAAATTATGTTAAAAAAGAATCAATATACCCGTTTCCAAAATATTTCGAAAACCAAAAATTTTTCTGAAAAAAAAGTATTAAGAATCAAAACTAAACGTTTTTGAGAATTTTGAAATGCCATAGTAATAAAGTTTTGAATAACTTCCTGTGTAAAATTTTTTATGGAAATCAGATGTATAAACTATACGAGAGAAGATTTGATTTGAAAATACTGGTTCCAAAGGGTTTTTCAACAGGTACGCTACAAAGGAAGAGCGACAGGGACAGCAAACGACGCCATATTTCTTGCCGCTCTTTTGACATTTCTCTTCAGTAAGGTTTGCCATTTCATAATGGAAAGATATAAGAGCCAACAACGTGTCGAAATTATTAAAATTTACTACCGAAATTCGGAGTCAGTGGCCTCAACGTTAAGAGCGCTACGTCCAATTTATAGTCGTCATAATCGTTCTAGCAGATCAACAATTGAGCGTCTAGTGGAACAATTTGAATCCACAGGCACAGTACAAATACAAAATGTTCCCGTGCCAGGTAGACAAAGAAGTGCCCGTAGTGTCGAGAATATTGAGGCCGCTGAGGCTTCAGTTGCAGAAAGCCCAAATGTGTCATGTCCGTCAAGTTAGCACTACCACTTTCGATTTTTTTAAAATGAACTATTGGATTAATTGTCGTGAATTTGTCGTAAATTTGTCGTGAAACAAAAAAATTTGTCGCGCCCCTATTTTAAAAGTTAACCCCTGGTAGTGCTAACTTGACAGTCAAGTTAGCACTACCACCCCCAAAAAATGCATAAAATTAAAAACTGAGTATGCGATTATTTGTCGTGAATTTGTCGTAAATTTGTCGTGAAACAAAAAAAAATTTCCCACCCCTATTTTAAAAGTTAACCCCTGGTAGTGCTAACTTGACAGTCAAGTTAGCACTACCACCCCCCCAAAAATGCACCAAATTAAAAACTGAGTATGCTTTTATTTGTCTTGAATTTGTCGTAAATTTGTCGTGAAACAAAAAAAAATTTCCCACCCCTATTTTAAAAGTTAACCCCTGGTAGTGCTAACTTGACAGTCAAGTTAGCACTACCACCCCCCAAAAATGCACCAAATTAAAAACTGAGTATGCTTTTATTTGTCGTGAATTTGTCGTAAATTTGTCGTGAAACAACAAAAATTTTCCCACCCCTATTTTAAAAGTTAACCCCTGGTAGTGCTAACTTGACAGTCAAGTTAGCACTACCACCCCTCAAAAATGCACGAAATCAAAAACTGAGTATGCCATTAATTGTCGTGAATTTGTCGTAGACAATCCCCATTATTTTAAAAAATTTCAGATTTTTTTTCCGGGAACTACCCCTATTTATACTAAATTGACAGCCAATTTTTGAAAAAAGTCAAAAAATACTTAAAATTAAAAAAATTTAAAATTTTTTTTATTGGATTAATTGCCGAATATTAGTTGCAAATTTGTCGTGAAACAAAATAATTTGTCGCGTTTCATTTTTTAAAATTAACCCCTAGTAATGCTAACTTGACAGTCAAGTTAGCACTACCACCCCCCTAAAAATTCTTAGGATACTCAAAAACAAAAAATTAGTATGCCATTAATTGTCGTGAATTTGTCGTAGACAATCCCCATTATTTTAAAAATTTTCAGATTTTTTTTCCGGGAACTACCCCTATTTATACTAAATTGACAGCCAATTTTTGAAAAAAGTCAAAAAATACTTAAAATTAAAAAAATTTAAAATTTTTTTTATTGGATTAATTGCCGAATATTAGTTGCAAATTTGTCGTGAAACAAAATAATTTGTCGCGTTTCATTTTTTAAAATTAACCCCTAGTAATGCTAACTTGACAGTCAAGTTAGCACTACCACCCCCCTAAAAATTCTTAGGATACTCAAAAACAAAAAATTAGTATGCCATTAATTGTCGTGAATTTGTCGTAGACAATCCCCATTATTTTAAAAATTTTCAGATTTTTTTTCCGGGAACTACCCCTATTTATACTAAATTGACAGCCAATTTTTGAAAAAAGTCAAAAAATACTTAAAATTAAAAAAATTTAAAATTTTTTTTATTGGATTAATTGCCGAATATTAGTTGCAAATTTGTCGTGAAACAAAATAATTTGTCGCGTTTCATTTTTTAAAATTAACCCCTAGTAATGCTAACTTGACAGTCAAGTTAGCACTACCACCCCCCTAAAAATTCTTAGGATACTCAAAAACAAAAAATTAGTATGCCATTAATTGTCGTGAATTTGTCGTAGACAATCCCCATTATTTTAAAAATTTTCAGATTTTTTTTCCGGGAACTACCCCTATTTATACTAAATTGACAGCCAATTTTTGAAAAAAGTCAAAAAATACTTAAAATTAAAAAAATTTAAAATTTTTTTTATTGGATTAATTGCCGAATATTAGTTGCAAATTTGTCGTGAAACAAAATAATTTGTCGCGTTTCATTTTTTAAAATTAACCCCTAGTAATGCTAACTTGACAGTCAAGTTAGCATTACTAGGGGTTAATTTTAAAAAATGAAACGCGACAAATTATTTTGTTTCACGACAAATTTGCAACTAATATTCGGCAATTAATCCAATAAAAAAAATTTTAAATTTTTTTAATTTTAAGTATTTTTTGACTTTTTTCAAAAATTGGCTGTCAATTTAGTATGAATAGGGGTAGTTCCCGGAAAAAAAATCTGAAAATTTTTAAAATAATGGGGATTGTCTACGACAAATTCACGACAATTAATGGCATACTAATTTTTTGTTTTTGAGTATCCTAAGAATTTTTAGGGGGGTGGTAGTGCTAACTTGACAGTCAAGTTAGCATTACTAGGGGTTAATTTTAAAAAATGAAACGCGACAAATTATTTTGTTTCACGACAAATTTGCAACTAATATTCGGCAATTAATCCAATAAAAAAAATTTTAAATTTTTTTAATTTTAAGTATTTTTTGACTTTTTTCAAAAATTGGCTGTCAATTTAGTATAAATAGGGGTAGTTCCCGGAAAAAAAATCTGAAAATTTTTAAAATAATGGGGATTGTCTACGACAAATTCACGACAATTAATGGCATACTAATTTTTTGTTTTTGAGTATCCTAAGAATTTTTAGGGGGGTGGTAGTGCTAACTTGACTGTCAAGTTAGCATTACTAGGGGTTAATTTTAAAAAATGAAACGCGACAAATTATTTTGTTTCACGACAAATTTGCAACTAATATTCGGCAATTAATCCAATAAAAAAAATTTTAAATTTTTTTAATTTTAAGTATTTTTTGACTTTTTTCAAAAATTGGCTGTCAATTTAGTATAAATAGGGGTAGTTCCCGGAAAAAAAATCTGAAAATTTTTAAAATAATGGGGATTGTCTACGACAAATTCACGACAATTAATGGCATACTAATTTTTTGTTTTTGAGTATCCTAAGAATTTTTAGGGGGGTGGTAGTGCTAACTTGACTGTCAAGTTAGCATTACTAGGGGTTAATTTTAAAAAATGAAACGCGACAAATTATTTTGTTTCACGACAAATTTGCAACTAATATTCGGCAATTAATCCAATAAAAAAAATTTTAAATTTTTTTAATTTTAAGTATTTTTTGACTTTTTTCAAAAATTGGCTGTCAATTTAGTATAAATAGGGGTAGTTCCCGGAAAAAAAATCTGAAAATTTTTAAAATAATGGGGATTGTCTACGACAAATTCACGACAATTAATGGCATACTCAGTTTTTGATTTCGTGCATTTTTGAGGGGTGGTAGTGCTAACTTGACTGTCAAGTTAGCACTACCAGGGGTTAACTTTTAAAATAGGGGTGGGAAAATTTTTGTTGTTTCACGACAAATTTACGACAAATTCACGACAAATAAAAGCATACTCAGTTTTTAATTTGGTGCATTTTTGGGGGGTGGTAGTGCTAACTTGACTGTCAAGTTAGCACTACCAGGGGTTAACTTTTAAAATAGGGGTGGGAAATTTTTTTTTGTTTCACGACAAATTTACGACAAATTCAAGACAAATAAAAGCATACTCAGTTTTTAATTTGGTGCATTTTTGGGGGGTGGTAGTGCTAACTTGACTGTCAAGTTAGCACTACCAGGGGTTAACTTTTAAAATAGGGGTGGGAAATTTTTTTTTGTTTCACGACAAATTTACGACAAATTCACGACAAATAATCGCATACTCAGTTTTTAATTTTATGCATTTTTTGGGGGTGGTAGTGCTAACTTGACTGTCAAGTTAGCACTACCAGGGGTTAACTTTTAAAATAGGGGCGCGACAAATTTTTTTGTTTCACGACAAATTTACGACAAATTCACGACAATTAATCCAATTGTTCATTTTAAAAAAATCGAAAGTGGTAGTGCTAACTTGACGGACATAAATGTGTCTCTCACACTACCAGAAGCCTCGTATGTTCGTGATTTGGACTGAGTAACAACTTGAAAATGATTCGAATTTTCATCGAAAAATCATCTTCAGCGAGGAGGCTCATTTCTGGCTGAATGGCTTCGTCAATAAACAAAATATGCGAATATCCCGAAAAAATTACGGTTTGGTGTGGTTTATTGGCCGGCATCGTCATTGGGCCGTACTTCTTCCGTGAAGATGAAGACCGGCACGTTACTGTGGATGGGAATCGCTACCGTTCAATGATAACCGAATATTTTTGGCCCCAATTGGATGATATGGACTTGGAGGACATGTGGTTCCAACAGGACGGCGCCACAACCCACACAGCGAATGTCACAATCAATTTATTGGAAACCAAGTTTGGAGAACGTGTTATCTCACGAAATGGTCCAGTCGCTTGGCCGCCTCGGTCGTGCGATTTGACGCTGTTAGACTATTTCCTGTGGGGCTACTTCAAGTCTATGGTCTATGCCAACAAGCCAGCGACGATTGATGAACTTTGTACGAATATCGAACGTGACATTGCAGCAGTATCGGCCGATGTATGCTTGAAAACCGTCGAAAATTAGGTTCAACGTCTGGACTTTTGCAAGCGTGCCCGTGGTGGCCATGCAAAAGAAATCGAATTCCATACATAATGGCATCAAACGTACTTTCACAGGAATAAAGAATTTTTTTGATATCCAAAACCGTTTTTGTTTTATTTAAAAAAAACTTTTGTAGCGCTCTTATTGAAAAACCCGATATGAGAGGTACCGTTATTAGACAAATGTTTCTTACCAAAAGTGAGACTGTCTTAAAAAATAGCATTCTGAAAGTTTTTTTTAAAATCGTTAGAGCCATTTTTGAGAAAATCGATTTTTTCTTCACGATTGTATGGTACCGTTATTTGTCGATCTAGAACAAATATGAAAAAGGCAGCCTAGGGTCACATTTCACACATTCAAAAAAGGGTTATAGACTTTGGACTTATGCCTCACTTCAGTGGGATATACGTCCATAGCCAATTTATAATTCAATTTAATGGGATCACTCCGTTTAACTGATGCTTACACCAAACCATTCCTAACTAGGTGTGACATCATGTCAAGCGTATAAAGCTGCAAGGAAATATAAATCCATTTCTGTCTAGGTTTAAAGATCCATATTAGCCATCTTAAGCACAACATGCTTTAAAGAATAAATATTTTCTATATTTTTCTTTTTATTAAATCATTTTTTAAACAGTTTCCCCAATTAGCTTCCTATTTAAGCCAAAAAGGAAGTTTTATTAAAGCTTTTCCCTACTTACTGCCTCATTTTCTCTTAAACAATTTAAACAAGACATTTTCCAGCTAAATCACATAAGAATAAAGGCTCCTTTCAACATCTCATTGAAGGTCATAATTATCTTATAAGACTTGTGCCAACAAATTCAAAAAATCGAAAACAAAACCCAACGCCAATAAGGACAATCGCACAGAAGAAATGAAACCAACAAAAAGAAGATGAAGACGGCCAACGACTGACGACGAAGACGATGAAAAAGTTTCAAGTAATATTTCCGGAAGTTTCAATGTGTCTGTGCTCATCTTTTTTTGCTTTTTTTTTTTTTTTTGCTGACTTGAATTGAACTTTCCTGTTAAGCGAAAAAGTTTTTCATTATCCTTGCAAAAAAAATAAAAAAGGAAACCAAAAACAAAAAGATGAGAAATATAATTCTGTGCTTAACACTTGACAGGAGTTTTTCGTTAAGAAGTTTCTTTTTGTTCTTTTTGGTCCTTTTCTTGCTTGCTTTTTTGTATCCTTTTTCACTTTGCCTTTGCAAAAAGTCAGCCAAGCTTGTCCAATTGGATTGACATCAATAATTGGTTTATTCATTAAAGCTTGTTAAGCAAAGATAACAACGATTTCCGCAAAGATAATTGCTAGCTAACTGAAAGTTTATATATGTAGTTTTCAAAAACACTTTCGAACTAAAAATATGTGGGTGTGTGTGTGTGGTTGTCTGACAAAAATAGTTTTTGTCATTATTTATAAAAATTTTCTCCTCGTAATGGCGTCTCTTATTTAATTCATAAAAACTTTGAATTGATGTAAAACTGAAAAGATCGTCAGAGTTCCGTTCCGCATTGTATGCCAAATTACATTACCAAATCCATACAATAATGGCCACTTACACTAGCCTATAATACTTGTGTCATTATCCGCAACCGTACCAACCACCACACCAGTCTGTGCCACACAATAATAATTATCCTGGCTGGCATCCAAAAAACTTTTCAATTGAATTTCTTTGCAGCAATATTAAGAGATTTTTTTTTTTCTCGTTCAAATGAAGAATCAAATCGAATGAAAAGAACGGTGGGTTGGTTGGTGAGGATTTCAAAAATTATGAAAAAAAAAAAAAAAAAATATTGAAATAGTGAAAAATTTAAAACGACCATCGTTGAGGAAAATATTGCATGTTCTTGTGTCTTGATGGCTTTTCTTATTGATGTATTAAATATGGAATCTGGATTAAGGCGGGGGATTCCAAATTGAAAATGTAGATAATAGCTTTTATTATAAGTTATGAAAATTACTTCTTTTTACCGAGATTTTGAAGTACTCAATTAGATAGAATGGGCAGCGATACTTAGGTGAGATTTAATTTTGGACTTCTTCAACAAAGAATAGGTGTACAATGTACATGTTCGCTCGTCAGAATTTACATTTCCCTGGAGTTTCAAATCCCTAAGTTAATGTAAAACATAACAAAAACACTAGTGAGGGCGCTGCGAATTGTTACACCACTTTTAATGATCACGCATTAATGACAGGAGCCAATGACATATGTATATGTGGATAGTTAACTAGCCCATATCGAGTTATTCTTCACTTTAGTAGAACATGAGCCCATAAATCATACATGCAGTTATGTGTCACTTTAGCTTTAAGTGAGACATAAGCTCAATATGGTGTTATTACCCGCTTACTGATTTTATGTTGGCATCACTGCCGACGCAGAAATATATTTTTTGTTTGGAAAGTTTATTATATTGTTAATAACTGTAAGAAGATTCACCGTTGTACTTCTGGCTTTAAAACTCAGCACCGTCTCATAAAGCTCGTTTAACGCAACAATTTCTTGCAGATCACGTTCCCAGTTCACTTTTTTGCAACAGTGGCTTCCTTAACTCACCAGATTTGAATCCAACGGACAAAGGAGTAAAGTGTCAACAAAATAAAATGCACGACTGGGTCGCACGTACTTGCTCTGTGGGTGCAATACTACGACGAAAACAAACTTTTCGATCAATAAGAACAACTCATTTTTGAAAAATTTGGTAAAAATTTAAACTAAAACTGGAAGACTCGATATACGGGAGCTAACGTTAAGTAACCTTTAGTATATCAAATTTAGATGTCGTCTTTTGGGTGATATAAATTTCCGCTTATGGCCAAATTAATAAAACTGATATTACCAATTTCCGCTATTGTCATGTGTAGCAAAAAACTAAAAATGCAGTTTCTTTGAAGTATTCTATATATGTAAAATACAAAGTTTCATAAAAATCGGGGGAGCCTTTTTTGAGTAAATTAGAAAAAACGAAAAAATTTGCCAAAATCTAATGGTTCTTTGTATAGGAGCCACCATTTTAAAAAAAAGAAAATGAAAAAAATCAATGCCATCTGAAAGGAAGCGGAAAGAAACTGTACCAAACAAAGTTTGAGTGAATTCGATGCAACCGTTGACAACTTATGGCCATTTGAAAAAAAGCCGTTAAGAGCAGATCTCCGTTATTTGCATTTTTAGCCAAAAACTGAAAACGCAGTTCTCTTAAAAACACTAAAAGAATATAACATACAAAGTTTAATCAAAATCGCTAGAGCCGTTTTCGAGCGAATTAGAAAAAACCAAAAAATTTTGGCTAAAACTTATCGGCTCGTTGTATGGAAGCCACCGTTTAGAAAGGCTTCAGTGAAAAATTTACAAAACCATCCTATAGAAAACTATAAAAAACTATGTCAAACGAAATTTGAGTCGATTCAATCAAGCCGTTGTGAACTTATGGCTATTTGAAAAAAAGCCGTTAAAACCTGATTTTCGTTAGGACTATTTGAGCCAAAAACGAAAAACGCAGTTTTGTTAGAAATGCTTAAAGTAAGCTAAATGTTGAGTTTAATCAAAATCGTTAGAGCTGTTTTCGAGAAAATTCAAATTGAAAAAAAACTGTTACTTGAAAGGTACCAGTTTGAGCCGGGCTAAAACGAAATAAAAAAAACCTCGACAACCGTTTTTCTTCAAACTACTATATATCAAGTTTGAAGAAAATCCGTCAAGCGGTTTAGGCTGTAGCATGACGTGAAAAAGCGCACATCCGCACAGACGCACAGACAGACCGACGGACGGTATGGCGAAAACCACTTTTTTGGGCTTCTCTATCATCGTAATGTCATGTTTGATTAAAACCTCGATTTTTTTTTTCTGCACGAAACCAATACTTGCCCTATTGAGCAAGTAAAAAATATGACATGTGTTACAACATTGAACTTAGCGCTTCATCGGCATTGGGCACGGATCGCACAGGACCACCTTTGTGCAGCGTGAAATTACTTCATCAAAAGGATTAATGCTGTCATCCGGGCAAGAGGAAGTTATTTTGAGCAGTGACATGGTTTTAAAAAAAATAAATGTATTTATAGTGTGCCCATCAAATTCGGAATGAAAAACTCTAAAAATTAAGGATTTATTGAACTTTGAGTTGGTAACACTTCATTCGACGGACCCTGTATATCTCACTTAAGTGGCATTTAAGTTGATTATTTGTATATGGATTTATGTAGTATATTCGGTGTGAAGTGAGAAATAAGATAATGGTATTATTTTTCGATTTCGGTATGACTTAAGGCTATATCACACTGACAGTGAATTCACTGACCGCAGTGACGTCAAAATCGCGTCAAAATGCCGTCAGTGAAGTCATCCGTAGTCCGTAGTGTGATAGCCAGTTTTGGGACGCCAGTGAAGGTGTCAGTTCACTGACGTGTTCACTGACCAACCCAAATCGCATCAGTGACTGACTCGAAAAATGACAAGTGTGATAAGTAGTCACTGGCGCACTATGGACCACTGACACATTTTTATGACAAGAGCGTCAGTGTACTGACCCTGTCCCATCACTGGCAGCACACGAAATTTCTCGTTGTGTCAGTGAAGGAACCCCGTCAGTGACAGGCACTGCCTGCCAGTGGCCAGTGAATCCACTTTCAGTGTGATATAGCCTTTAGATCTTTAAATTAACTGTGACTTTAAGTCCTAACAAAGTGGCAAAATGACTATAAATGTATATGTATTAATTATGGACTTATATGTCAAACCAAAGTTGGGAATAATTTCATATGGACTTTTATCCACTTTATGGAACATAAGTTCACAATTCATATACTTATTTTCTCACTTCCAAACGAAGAGGAACATAAAGGACTATTCACATGAGAGCGACCAACGAACAACGAATGAACGATTCGCCAATTTTGACGTTTCATTCACATAATTTTTTTTCATTCATTGCAAACAACAAACGTCATGTCCATATATAATCTTAATTGAACAATGCGATTTTGAGGTTAGTCGTGAGCGAATAATTTATTCGTTGCGATGTGGATGGTATGTGGAAGGCAAATAGAATTTGACAGTTCGTAGAAAACATTTTGCAGTTCGCGTTGAACAGTTTATTTAGTGCAATTTTACTTATTTAAATAATAAAAGTTGCCTGTTTTATTATACTAACATATTTCAAATTCAATCTCTGTTGATTAGTATAGTTTAAGCTAAGAAATAAGCTGTATAAATGCTTAAAATATAATTTATTCGCCAATTCTTCTATTCGTTCGTCGCTCTCATGTGAACACTCCTTAAGTCCACATATGAATTATTTACGTAATGTCACATTATATTAAGGGATACTTCGATAACACTTGGGTGGGTCATACGTTCATACAAAATTTATGAACTCAAAGAATTGGGAACTAAGACTGTATAATTATACGAATTTTATTTTTCACTTCTCATTGAAGTGGGACAGAAGTCTTACCAAAGTGAGACCTTCTTCTATTTGGGCTTATTTCCCACTTTGGTGGGACATCGAAATTTTATTGTATTGAAGCGGGTAATATGTCCATATGAAGTTATATCTCAGCTCATACCGGAAAGCGACACTTGACCACTGAAATGAAGCATTATTCCATTTGGTGGGTCATACATAGGTACATATTTCATCTATTAATACAAAATTTTCTCTAACCAGTAAAAGAATAAATTAAGTAAAATTAAATAAATCTTGAATTTTATCCACAACTCAATCAAATCCATATGAAATAATCAATTTTAATCAATTTGTTAGCCTGCACAACAGGCAGAATAATCAAACAATCGGAAACTTAAACAAAATATCCTTTGACATTTATATAGTACCTTCCTACATACGTAGAAAAGTTAATGACAAAAGTATCAGATCCTTGCCAGTGATTAGATAAATGTCAAGCTGCCATACAAAAAGTTTACCTGTCCCGATATTATTTCAAGCATTGTTATTATTTTTGTTTCCCCTTTCATGTTTATTCCCTTTTGACCCCTTTCCAATGTATACAATCGTACAAAATATAGATAATCTTTATTAGTTGGCATGTTTCTGTGCAATGTATGTCCTGGCTCCTGAATCAAATCATCAAAAAAAAAAAAAAAAAACTTCCATTTAAACAAAATGATATCGTCCTCAATCATGAAAGGCGACGGTTATTTTGTTAAAAACTAGTCTAAGCAAATATGCAAAGATTTTTTTTTTTCATACATTTTTGACACATGTCCTCTTTGCAGGATATTCATGTGTAAAAAACATTTAAATAAAATAAACTTGTAAAATTAAACAAACAGAGGCTCGTTTAAATAAAAGTAACACTGTTTGTGTAAAATCCCCACACCACCGGCATCGCGCCAAAATAATTTATTTAAATCATTTTCGCGCTGCCTTCATAAGTTTTGATTTATTAAAAAGCCATAAGGATTGAGAATAATTGATTTCGATCGAATAAAAACGACACAAAAAAAAAATTTAATCAATATTCACAGAACTTGGTTTCCAGAATGATGATGATGGTTAAAATTAAAAATGAATGCCAAACCAAAAAAGAGAGAAGGATATTTTTTGTGACATAAATGATTGGTTTATTGCGACACGTTATTTTGACAGAACTCCGTTATTGTTAAAGTTGGTATAACTATAAATAACTGTGTATAAATATCATACACCTACGACACACACTTGTCCAAAAATAACATATAGATAGAGAGGGGGCGAGGAAACAACAACTATCAATGATTATCATGGCTGCCACAACGAATTTCGTAATAATTGAAATGGGCATAAAGGATAATGGATAAATAATTACCGTTAAACTAATGGATGTTCTAATATTTATGATGTAGATTCCAGTGATAATATTTTTCTTCTTCAGATATTATTAGAAAGTTAATTTTGAAGTCGTCTAGACAAAAGTTAGAAGAAAAAAAACCTTTTGTTTTGAAGAGAATTTATGATTTGGAATCTTTTTTTCTCGAAGTTTTTTTTACAAAACTTTGGCAAACAATGCTACAAGAAATCATATTTTTATATCATTTAGAAAAACTATTGTCATGAACAGTTAAGGATAAACTTGAGTTTATTCTGCCCAATCATCGCATCCGTGCGGAAAGACATACGATCGGGGAAAAGTACCTACGGATCAGAACATTTAATTTCTTCATGGTATGCGAATAGGAATAGAAAAGTGAATGTGTATCGACGAATTGTGACCAGCGAAGCGGAAGGTAAAACAGAAAGGAAAATGACATCAATCATGGGGAAAAGATCCTAAAGAAGTACACCAAATAATATTTCAGTAAATAGATTGTGCAGCAGTTTCATAGTTTTTGTTTGTATTCTTCCCAAAATTTGATGAACACCGGCTGCACGCACGAAAAATTGCCACGTTCCGTCTGAGTCGAGCGTGCAAGCGAGAGCGCGGAAAAAGCGATAGAGAGGCACAATCGGCCTAAGCGTTCGGCTTGTGACGTATCTATCTCAATTCCACTGATTTTGACATTGAATTTTCAGGCATAACACGAACTTAGAAACATTCTGATTGATCAATCGGAACGGTTACCTTGATATAAAACTCTTACTTTTCGTATAAGTAGGAAGGCATTTGTCTGTGGTCGATTTCTTAATTTCACTCCACTGAGAAGAAACCGCTTTCGCAAATGTTTGAATCAATGCAACTGCTGACATACATATGTACCACTTCAGTTGGACTACCGTACGACACCATACACGTGCTGTTGACATGCTGTTCTTCTTCTGTTCTGTCTATCTCTGTGTCGAGTTTCAATTGTCCTGTCTTGAGCCGATGGGCTCAGTGATCAGTGCTTGAAAGTGTGTTTACTTCGTAGATTTATCTACTTTCATTTGCGGTTTCCAGCTAATGAATGGACGAAAAAATTCGGATTCAAATTATTTCAAACTTGTATTCAAGGGAAAATTTGTGTAGTTCCTTTTAGTGTAGTGATTAGTGTGTTGAACTGCAAGTCGGACAGTTCTGAGTAAAATTCATATTTTTGATAATTCTCTAAATCATCCAAGTCATGTTAAATGCCGACATTCATATCAAAAGCAACAACTTTGTAGGATCCAGTTTAACAATGGGTTTTCTGAGCTTACTTCCCCTTGATTTTTTACTTTCAACTGAACCAATCATTGACTGTATTAACCGAACCAAAGTCAATGAATACTATCTTTTGATAGCAGTATCAATGGAAATAACGTTGGCTGTTTAACCGAAGCTAAAATCTCCAAATTTTGTGGAACCGAATGAAACAGAACAATCTAAGAAAAGGCGAACCGTGGTTGCCTATTTCAAAGGTTATTATTGGATTTAAACTATAGGCTATTAGATTTCAAAGGAAGACGAAGTTACACATTTTCATCACCACGATGATTTTTTATTAAACATCACGTGACGCAATACCCACAGCTGCAGCAAATCCAATTACCCCGGCATTCCGCACTGCTGATTTGAACTGCCATTCACTTCCAAATACCTGACCTGTTCCAGAGGTATGCATGAAGAATTACATAGTTACAAGTATTTTTAATTTTTGGTGTTATAATTCGCATTTTCTTCTTTCAGAAATATGCCATAAGTAGAAGTACAATTTGTATTGGAAATCAGACTCGACCTCCCTGTCATTGGAAGAAGATTTTTACTACAAATAGAATACCAGGAATAGAGATCTCACGCTGCGGGGAATACCAGCAGAAGCCTCAACTTAAATTGCTGGGGACCGTTTATTGCCGTGGGAGCTTTCTTTGGGAAGCACTACTGACCACCGTTCTACCATTTATTGTCGTGGAGAAAACTCTACAGACCTATGTAGTATTTAAAATATATGACTTGAATTGTTTATTTTAAATTTATCCTTAAGTATATGAAATAACCTGAAATATTTTGATAAATAAAAAATATTGTTGTTTCTCCGAAACACTTCAACACTTTTCAACCCTGAGGTTTCGCTTTCTTTTGGGAACAAACCTGGATATCGACGAGCTAAACTCAGCCTAAGTACAAAAAAGCATCATAAGACAGACTATCGAACTTTTCCCCGAAGCTGGTTAGCTTAATAGTTCTTCTTTGTTCCTTGCCGGATGCCAACCAAAAGCTGGTGTTCTTCCTTCAAGGAAATTAAAGTCGAGTCTTTTTTTCTAATCTCTTAAGGGAAAACTCAATGTTGTTGACTTTTCATCATATGATTTAAAAATTTGGCGCAGCACTCAGCATTTGGAATCTTTGGACAGTGTTGGACGCTCGACTTTCACTATACCTAATTTATTTTGTATGTTATTGTCTTGGAAAAGGAATTTTTTTTTATTTTATTATTAAAAAAAATATAGATATAGGTAGCTACTTAGCTACCTAACGCTCTGGTTCTGTTGTCAAGTCACAAGCACATGAGAATAAATAAAGTTCAAGGATTCGACTTCCCAGTTATAATAAAGTATACCTACTCAGATAAAAAGAAAGGATATAAGCAAACAAAATAGAAACTTAAAAATGAAGATGTTTGGCCTTTTTAAACCATGATTTTTTAACTACACCAGAAAAACTATTAACATATGGCTCCACTTTAACTTATGAAGTTGCGTACCTATAAGCATTAATAATTTCTAGGAACAATTGTTTTTTAACAAAAGGTCATATAATATTCCCGGAACCCATTAAAAGGGGCATAATTACATTTTTCCCGTTAAATTTAAAATTTGCCATCACAGACAAGAATCAATACGAAATAAACTTTAAATAAAAATAAATCAATTTACTCAAAACAGATTTGAAAACCACAATCCAAAACCACTCACAGACCAACGATGCAACTGAAATAACTCGCTGTTCATATAAAAACCGCCAATTTGAATCAAAATACAAAAAAATTAAGCTTATTTTAAATTTGATTGAATTTTATTACTATTCTGCATCTGACGTATACATAAATATCCAACAAATCAAAACGAACCCAACTCAAAAAAAAACCAAGACCAACATCATCAACAAAAACAAACCCTTCCTTTTGCAAAAAATAAAAAAAAAATAAAAATAAAAACAACCCACTCTTTCTTCATAAATTATTCTGAAAACCTTTCAAGTTTATCAGCCAAGCGTAAGTAAAACGTACGTCTATTTTCAAATTCCAGCCTCACTCAGCCACACAGCCACAGAATTCACATTGATTTAATTCTAAAAACCATTTACCATTTACAAAAACCCCTTTCTCTCCAAAACACCATAGACACACACACACACACAGTCACACAGCCTTTATCACAGTCAAAACCACAAAATTGCCTAAACCACTTTATATCCTTATTTCTCATTATCTCACTTCAATTCAATTTAAACATTCAATTCATTGCCTGAATATTAATGTTTTGGTCGTTTAGTCAGCATATTTTCGTATTCTAGGATAGAGCCATAGAATCCTTAAATACTCCCACCACACCCCCAAATGAAGGATAAAATTGTAAATAAATTCTTCAATCGAACCGTTAATTTGTCAGACTACCAACCAACCAACCAAAAAAAAATCAAACAAAAAAGGATACCGATCTAAATTTACTTACATTCAAATTGTCAGTCACATTGTCATCATTTTCTCGATAATAAATTAATCGAGAGTCCTTGAAACATCCTTGTGTGTTCCACCACACACAACAACAACAAAAAAAACCGCTGAATTCACGTATTTTGTTCAATTAACAGAACGAACAAATATTAAAGCGGAAGAACAAGAATTCCTTATCCAACAGGATAATGCAGACAAAATATTTTCATTTGATTATTCAAGTACACTCCTTGCTCCTTGATGTTGTAGCAGCATTCACAAGAATAGAATACTTTCAACAACGACAACACAAAAAAAAATAACCACACAAGAGTCCTTAATTGAATATAATTTTTTTTTTTTTATTTTTTTTTTACCGACGAGAAAAACTTAAGGACGATAACACAGATAAGAAGGAAGATAAGGATGACAAGAAGAAGAAGAAGAAGATTAGAGGGCACAAATTACCGTTGCAGTATCCCCACAGCTAATTTACTCATTTTTCCATCTCATGATACACTCGAGAGTAGCAATAGCGCAAGCAAAAGAAAAAAAATAATAATAAAAGGACTTCTTCAGCACGTTCGTCTGCACTTTCACTTAATTTTCTTTTTTTTCTAATTTTTTTTTATATTCAAATCATCTGCCAAAAAGGACTCTTGACATTGATGGTGATGACGATGACGATGAGACCGCACTGGACAAAACCACACTAATTGTTGATTAATTTTGTTTTTTTTTTTTCAGGCAAACAAAAAAAAGTTTAATTCAAAACACCAAAATTAATTCTAAGGATACAAAATTCCAATACAAAAAACTAAAACAAAACAATGTTCTGTGTTGAATCCTTGCCGTTATCCTTGTTTATCCGAGTATTGTAAGCGCTTTCTGTCTACACGTGGAGACGGTTCGTAACGAACTAAGTTTTCTGTCATCGACGCATCGACTCAAAACTAGTAGTATAGTCCCGTCCGTCGATAAAAGGAGAGCTTTTTTTAGCGATGTCTAGTCTCACTCAACTCCCAAAGAACTCCACTCAATTTTTTTCTTTTTGTACGAAAGAAGGACATTCCACTATGGATGGAGCTTTCGTTTTTGTTTACTTTTCTTTATTAAACATCCGATGAAAGGGAAATGCAAAGGGAAGCCGACACAGTTATACTTTTCACTTTCTTCTTCCTTGTTTCTTTGAAAACAATAACAAAAACACCAACAACAACAACAACAAAATAAAGGACCTTAATTACCAAGTAAACAATGTCAGTTATTTGATTCAGGATGATATCATATATGGGATGTGTTTAGGTGGGTGCATGGTGAGTTTTGGATGTGAGAGCCATGTTTAATGGTCAAATTAAAAGGTTAAGTATTTTGTTTCTTCCTTAAACGTTCGCTTGATGGGGTTTCAGTTTTCGGATATGACGACACTTCACGCTTGCACACACACCCACCCCCGTACCCATCGCATTTATTTACGATTCATAGGAATTTTGAAAATTCCATCAAAAAGGGGGATGAAATTTTGTTTTATTTTTAGCTAAATTATATGCGTCGCTCGCTCGCGTCGCGCCCGCCGGCCGAGGGGTAATTGAATTGGCCAAAAATTATGTAGTGTGTTGGATGTTCTTTTTCAATCGATGTTATCATTGTGGACTTCTTCTTCCTCCTTTGCCGTCCTCCTTCTCCTCCACGTCATCTTTATAAGGATATTGTTAAGTTAACAGAATTGTTATGGGAAATTAAAATGCTTTGGTTTGCATTGTTGCTTTTAAAATTGATGGGGATGCGAGTGCGAGGGGAGTTTATGATTGGATGCGGCTGATTGGAGTTTCGAGGGAAAAAGTTTTGACGTTAAATTTGGTGATAAAGATTGCGATAACTTTGAATTGATTAAAGTAGAAGGGAGTCGGAAATTCGACGAAGAGGAAAAAGTTTTTTTTTTTTTTGTTGACAGAATTGCCTTTTTTCGAAATGAAGGAGATTAAGCTGATGATCAATTAAAATCATATCAACGTCGATAACTTTATTTCGCAAATCTAGCTACTTTTTGGTCCAATTAAGTATGACTCACTTACTATTCCTCATTTCAGACCTTATCCTTGAAATTAAGTCGAACTGAGATCCGTAAAAGATTGACATAGGATTTGCTTCCCATAAACACAGCCGTATTCTAACATCGTATAAAGAGAAACGATAACTTTTTTAAGTCTAAACTTATTGAGAAAATCGTAGAAAAATAAATTTTAAAATTATCTAAAATTGTTCCCTAAGTCCTTTTTTTTAGTAATTTTGTTGGGAGCTTTTAAGAAACAAGAAAAAACCATCCTTGTTAGCAAAGAATTTTTAAATAAATTAATATTCAATTCAAAACTCTGCTTTGATAAATTTTTCAAATCCAATTTTTATCAAACAAAAAACTTTGAAATATTTAATATAACAACTTTTATAACCAACCATTTCTTTAACAACATACACAGCTGGTCAAAAAAATAAGTGCAATTATTTTTTTGTATATAAACTTAATTTTTTAATATGTTTTGTTTATTTAAATATTATTTTAACATTAGTTTTCATTGGACTATCAATACTTAATGAAATATTAATATTTAAGGCTTTTAAATTAAGTAATTATAAATTTTATACAATAAAACCGACGGTGTAGACATTTGCGCCTGGACAAAAAAATAGGTGTGTCTTCCTTAACTAAGAATAATGATAGTTTGAATGCAAAATTTGTTGAATTTGATAATAATTTTCGTTTACCATTCTCTTATAACCCGAGTATACGACATTGTTATCCAAAACTTTTTAAAGTCAGCGTGGTATTAACTCTACAAACTTTTGGCATCTTTCTTGGGGTATAGAATACCATTCACTCTGACCAGCATCCCACAATCGGTTCCAGTTTGGAAAATATTGGCATCCTAGTTTCCGCATAAGCTCATTCCTCAAGTTCTCAATCGGGTTGAGATCTGGGATTGACTTGGCCATGAAACAATTGAAACTTCTTTTTCTCGATACCACTCTTTCACAAGATTTGCCATATGTTTCTGATCGTTATATCCTGCTGAAAAATCTATCGGAGAGTCATGTTTTCTTCGGCAAATGGAAGCATGATATCTTCCAAAATATCCCTATAACCTTATTTGGTCAAGATGTAACTAATACGGAATATAGGAATTAGGGCCCACACCATACTAGAAAAAACGGAACCAGACCATAATATCGTCTTTAATCGTCCATTTATTCGTCTTTTGGGTATAGCGCGAAATTTTTGTTTCGTCACTCCAGAGGATATTGCGCCATTTTTTGGTCCTTCAGGTCCCCTCCAACTTCTATGGCTAAGGTATAAAATTTAATCACACCTATTTTTTGACCAGCTGTGTATGTAACGAAAGTTTTGAAAACTAATTTTTACCAGATTTGCAAATCCCTGAGAAACCGATGGACAAATGTTCATGAAATACCAGAAGTCCAGCATCTGCAGTAGGTATATTTCAAAAACATTTCCGGCAAAAATTAAAATCACGCTAAAAAATTAAACACTATCCTTTAGGTCAAAATTCCTTAAGTCTAGTTTTTGGAGCTACGAAAGTGCAATTTTTAGAAGTTGCAAGCCCATTTCTGGTTCGTTGCATACTCAAAGTAATTTTTGTGGGTGTGTAATTCACACTCGTTGAAGTGAAACTTCAGAGAAGTAATCTACGAGAGAATGAGATGAAAAACTCAGCTAGAGCCAGCAGCAGTTTTCGGCTTACTTTTAAACTTTATTTATTGAGTAAATATTTGCAACACGTATCTATGAAAACGTTTTCAAGCATTCAAACGTACCGACACGCTTGGTCTCTTGTAAAAATCTGTAGAGCAGGACGTTTGGGATTCACTTACATCCTTTTGAATAATTTTTGAAGCCTGAACTCCAGGACGCCACTATTTAAAAAAAAATCATCGAAAACGGAATCCTTTCAAAAATGCAAGACTCTTTTTAAGAATTTAAATAATTTTTTGAATGTTAATTGTCTATAAATACTTTTCTTATGCTTTTGTTTGCATTTTGCATTCTTCTTGAACTAAGCTCATTCAAATCTTTTTCTAAAGCTTCTCCTGTTAGACAGCATGCAAATCACGGTTATTGACACACATACTCAGCCCTATCGAGGTATCATCGGAGCGGACAGTTTTCCGCAACGCATACTTTTTCGGAGGTTTCAATTGCGTTCGAGGTAAATATAATCGTAATTTTTGTTTTTCTTACGTTTGTCCACATTTTCCTTCAATTCGTAAAAAATTCCACCAAGAATTTGTGTCGGAAGAAATCGGAAAGAAAATTGTACCTAGCTGTCAAAAATTACACCAAAAAATGTTCTTGAACGAACTGCAACGCGATTCCCCGCTGTGCGTTAAAATTTTTCGGAGAAATATTCCAAACAGCTGGTCAGAAAAATACCTCGAACCAAAAATCGTCCAAATCGTATAATATCGGAAAAATTTCCGATCCGACAGATACCTCGAATAACTAACTCGTATCAACGCGCCTCCTCACTCGCTTTAGCTTGACTCTTGACGTAATGTACAATGCTTAGTTGACCAGAATGAGGGGCTGTCATTTTTTTTTCATTCGTTCTCTCTCAGACTTGTTTGATTATCTGCTTAAGTGTCATGTCGCATTTTCTGTATAAAAGAAGTTTCACTTCAAAAATGGCGGGGATTTAATATTCACCGGAAGAATGGTGGATATACTGGTGGGAATTTTTTTTGGCGTGGTGATGGGTATACCATTCAAGGCTGCTGGGTGCCTGGTATTTCATGAAATTCAGAGTGTGATTTTTAAAGATTGAATTTTTACCGGAAGCATAGTAGGCACAAGCATGTCGAATTTTTGCATGCCCGAAGGATAAAATGTTTAATATTTTGGCGGATATTCATTTGTCCTGTTGTGGCTTCTGAATGCCTTGTATTTAGGGAATTTTGTTTCAAGATTAAGTTTTTTAAGAGAAAACGATAAAACTGTGAGTATAGTTACTCGTTAATCCTTCGAACTAAAACTTAAAAGTACATAATGTGCAGTCTTGTAAGTCAAGTTACCGTTATCCTTGCGCATTAAGCAGATCTGAATTATTGGGTGCAATTCATGCATGAGACTTTGTAGTTCGGTGGTCATCATCACGTATAAGTGTTCGATCGCCAATGATTAATATTAGCTTCAATAAAAAATTTGACGTATTTCATTTTTGTTTCTAAATACTTTTCAAATTGACCTATTAGAACTAAATTAAAACCAAAAAAAAACTATACTTCTTAAACAATCAAAAATTAATTGCATAATAAAAGTCTTAGGTTTCTTTGCGAATGTCATTAAGCTGCGTTTTTATTTCATCTGATCTTTCTACAACCAGTTCGCGACAATATAAATGCAATTATTTTTTTTAAAGGTTAATAAACTTAACAAAACTGTCCTTGATTGTTTTTTTGTTCAACTTAAAAATTAATAACTTTAAAAATGACTTGACAGATATCAAAGCATTTTTTTAAACTTTGGGTTGTTCCCAAGTTAATTTTTTCCCCGACATTCATGATTTAACTACTTCATCTGTCTTCGATCATAATTCTGTTCCATCTAGATTAATTTAGATCACCACCCAAAACTAATTAAAACGATGAAAAGCCAATTAAAAAAAAATAAATACAACATGTTGAAAGCAGATATTTGTTTCTGTACTAAAAAAAAAAAAGAGCAAAAACAAAAGCCCAACAAGTCGTAAGTATGTCATGTCATGATCACTTTTACTAAATTAAGACTGACAAGCCAACAAATAGATTCTGTTGTCGCTATAAATCATAAAATTATAAATTATTTTTTTTTTATCTATTTATGTTTTTACTTTCTTTCTACAACACTACTGTCGTTGTCGCATCGCGTCGGTTGGTTTCTTTAATCATTTGAATTCTCTTAAAAATGAGTACTTTTTTCTTAAGAGACAAAAGAGAACTCCATTGAAAGCTTCTTTTTTGCTGTGTGGAAATAAATGTAAACAAACTCGTAATGCAAGTCTTTCATTCACAAAAGCATTTAACCTACTTTATCTCACATGCGCTGTGAAAGCTGTCAAAAAAAATGGAATACAACTTCAAAGTTTACATATCTCTATCGCCCTTCCACTACACACATTGGATACTGTTGGTCTCTTCTGTCAAACTTCGAACCGAGGAGATTTTGACATTTTGGAGAACCGAACCGGTAAGCTAACTGCCAAATACTGTGTTGTATTTGTATGTTTGTTTTTTTTTTTTGCAAATATGGAGGGGGCATTTTGTGGAGTAAAACAACAACTGTCTGACATGACTCAGAGTAAAAAGCTTTTACTTTCTCGCAAGCCGAGCCAACACTTTGACGTTTCCCCCATAATTTGGCATGGAAATGGAAGTGCGATTTTTTCATTCTCGCCTTTGCTGACATTATATGACAGCTGGTGTTTATATTTTTTGTTGTTGTTGTCATTGTGGGTGGACGCCGGAGCCAGAATGAGTGATCTACTTGATTGGTATTGAAAGATGAATCAAAGTTCGTTCGTTCTGTCGGATGTAGATATATGGATAGATACTGTACAGATGCTGTGGATGCTTTTTTATTTTTGATTGCATAATGACTCGGATGGGTATGGAAAGCAGGGTTCATTACCTCTCATGGTGGTGCTTGCTTGCTTGCTTAAACTCACACAGATGCTAATTAGACAATTCAGTTTGGATTCAGCTTCAGCTGATGATTCACAAGGTTCTTTGCATTTTAGTTCGCAAACAGTATGGAGTTTGGAGCAGGAGGGGGAGAACAATAAATGGCGACAAAACGATGATGATGGTGATATCATAATACACGCGTGATTGAACTGCAAAGACCATGAATGAGATTTGCCGGGGAGTAAACGTCAAAGACTTCGGCGACACGACAACGACGACGACAACGGTTTACTTAATGGAAATTCGTTCACCATGAAGTACATACGAGTATATCTGAGATTGGACAAGGTTGCCTTGGTCTTGGTCTCTGTCTTTGTTGTCGTCGGCTTCTGTGATATAATTTAATCGCTGAGGTAATAGCGTGGAAATAATAATTGTAGGTAATATGTTTGGGGTCTATAAATGAAATAAACAATTAATTAATATTTAATTGGATTGATGGAATTTTTTTTTAATCTACTATCTATCGTAAAGGTGATTCGAATCATGAATGAAAATAAGATGAGTTAATTAAAACATTTATTCCAATTAATAACTCAATTCGCAGTTGAGTGGAGTGCGATTAATAATGGAATTGGAATTCCTGGCTAATCTGTTTTAGAAAATGGAAAGTGTTGGGGAACACATTTTTAAGCAATCTTTCACATTAAAGTAAACATTTTGAATGATGCAAGTTTTTTGCAGTTAGATAGTTGCAATCCATAGTGGAAGGAGAAGCAAAACACAAGGATTCCCTAAAGGATTCGCATGTTCCGGGTTGGCTGATTTAAAAAAAAAAAATTTGCAGACAACAACGAGACAAGAATCCTTATGTGTGGCTTTAAAAGACATGAAGGGTCACTGAAACCGTCCAACTGTAATGACATCATAAACGAGAACCTTTGACCTATTGAACTAGGACTAGACACATTGGTTGAGGTTTGCAGACAAATTGAAACCGTCTACTCACGAAAAAAGACTTTTCGAAGACTTTTTCAGATTTTTTATCGAAGAAAATAGTGTTTTGCAACTTTTGATCATACATACGTTTGCACTTAATGAATTTTGCGATTACCTCCAATCCACATATTAATAAGAATGGAAGCAGAACTGAACTTACATCCTCTCTTCCATTAAGAATATGCAACCTCTAACCCAAACTCAAGGGGCCACCTATAGCTCTTCAGCAGCTTGGAAAATCATAAGGAATTAAGTATGTGGCTGGATGATGTCACAATCCCCACAAACAACTTCACAGAGAATTTCCCTACAGTCATCCCCCTAGGGAAGACTTGGAAAACTTTAAACCACACTTTTCTAGTGGAAATCTGATCTGGTATACGGATGGCTCAAAAATAGAAAAAGTTACTGGTTCCGGTTTTTTTTCGGAAATAAGCTTGCGCGAATTTCTCAGTCAGCCTTGGTCTTCATTTGTCCATATTTCAGGCTTCGCTATTAACGAATGAGCGAGGATAATTATGTGAATCGAACGCGCCAAAAATGAAAAAAATTTCATCTTCTCAGACAGCCAAGCTGCCTTAAAAGCTCTGGTTTCACCTGTCATAAGATCCAAGCTAGCTCCAGGAGACTGTCTTAGTACTCACTGAACTTGCAAGGAACAATTTTTTGATTCTCCATTGGATCCCGGCACATAAGGGGTACGATGGAAATGGAAGGACTGACACCCTGGCCAAAGGGGGCGCCCCACTGCCATTTGTCGGTCCTTAGCTCTTCTGCGGAGTAAATAAGAACTTTTTCAAAAACACTGCCAAAAACATCCTACTCATGGAATCCAATGCAGCTTGGCAAACAACTCCTTGTCAAATCTGCTCCAAACAATTTGTACCAAAATAATCAAACAAAACCACCAAATTCCTACTCAACCTAGATAGGAAAACTCTCAAAACAGTGACTGGAATCATAACCGGACACTGTTCTCTAAAAAAGAAACACCTTCAGAACATTAGACTAGTGACAGATCTGTTTTCTGACTTTGCCTCGAAAGTGAAGAAACAACTTTGCACATCCTCACGGAATGCCCGGCACTCCTCCGCCTCAGAAAGCGGACACTTGGTGACGAGATCGTTCTCTTGGAAAAACTCAAAACCTTCCACTGACAGAATATCTTACAGTTCTGGTCTCAATCTGGAGCAGCGGAGCCGCTCTTGAATCTCACACGAGTTGACACAATAGGCATAATCGAGATAGTTCTCCCTAACAATTAATCTAATATATCTAAATCTACATACAGACTCTAAAATTGGGTCTACACCGAGCAGCTCAGATGATAGTTCTTCGCAGGACAGCGGACGTAACATAATTTAATAGACTACTTTGGATCTTCGGAAAGCCTTCTTGTCAAGGATAAAATGCAAGCAGCTGGTTTGAGATATCCAAATGACAAAGCGCTCAATAAAATCATTAATAGAAAAACTAAAATAAAAGAGGACAAAGGTGACTCTCCTGAGGAACTCCCGAAACTACAAAATATTTCACACTTTTTTCTGTTTAGAAGATGAAATATGATCAAAGATTCGCCGCAAAATTTTAGAGTTTTTTCTCCGTTTTTAAAGGAACCAGATCAGGCGATTTTCCAACACCCTCTAACTTCACTCGGGCACAGGCACAGGCAACTCACCGAATTTCAAATTCATAGCATAAGGAGTTCTTGAGGGGCAGGACTACGAAACTGCAATAATTGTAGATCTTGTGATGCACAAAGGAAAAAATTGAGGTTTTGAGTTCAGAGGGCGTGGTATTAGCCCACTTTCTAAGTCGGAACAGACAAATTTGGTAAGCAAGGAGAACTTGGCTTTGGATATATTTTTAAACATTTCTACAGAAAACAAATGTGTTGATGTATGCAAATTACCAAAAGGGTGGCATTCTTGTCTTGGTAGGACTTTGTTCATTAGACGCTTACTTGCAATTTTTATTCATCAACATTTTTTTACCCGTGAAAACATGATTCGAATCGGTGGCGCCCAACGTGGGGCCCTTTGGTTGAGAGATAGAAAATAATTTGAATCAGTTCAAAATAGGTGGAATGCTTTTTGTTGCAAGGCTGTTCTCGACGGATGGATTTGTGGTTCTTTGCTTTATCTACTACCTTCGACCCGGCTGTTTTGATTCCATTTTGATTTTTTTTTAATTCAATTACTATGACCCTTTAGAAATCCATGTGCATGTCCACTTATATCTGGTCACAGGACAATACATGCAATGCCTACAGTCAATACAATAAATTTTAATCAGCAAAACTGTCGTTGAAAAATGTATCTCTTGCCCCTGGTTAGGTTTTCTGTTGGAAAGTTGGAAAAAGTCTTATTTGTGTTTCGGTTTTTCTAAATCAAAAGTACCAGAAGCACTTATTATTGTTCCAAGCAGCAAAACAAAATGTTATTCGTCAATAACTGCTTACAAAATTCTTATTCACATTTTTGTCAAACCATTCGAGTGATGCTACTCAAATGGGTAATAACATCGAGGTTCTATATAATCCTTCATATGTCCTTATTCGTCCTCCACACACAAATTCAAAATTTCAATACAGTTCTGCTACATTCTCTCACCCTCTATTGACCTTCAAGAATTTTTGAAACCCTGCAGTGTGTAGGTATCTATCTGCACTTGTGTTTTGAGTTATAAAATAAAATAAAATTGCTTGCAAGACTTAAATTTGTAAGTCAAATCACATCTCTCGTAACAACTCGAAACAAATCAAATAAACTCAACTGACAAAAAAAAAGATACGTAACTCACCCCCAAATAAGAAACGAGTAACTATCAAGGAGTTGCCAAAATGCAAGAAGGATTTTTCAATACCACCCGTGACAGTGGCAGAGGGTCTTTTTCCCAATTCTTCAATTCAATTCGAATCGATTCGTCTCGGTCTCTCTATGTTCTTGTAAAAGTCAGTGATCAAATAATTTCACCGGATTTTCTATTTTCAACAAATTGACTGACGATTGGTAAGAGATACGGCGACGCGACGACATCGACATTCGTCGAAACGAATGATGGGAAATGAATTGCATACACAAAAGAAAACAATTTCCAAAAGTCCTGATGTTTTGAGGGTGGTCCGCTTTTTTCCTGTTTGGTTTGGGGGCTTTAAACAGCCCACAACATCCTTCCACATTCATTCCTCCTATCTTTTGCATATAGATAACGATAGAAGTGAAGACTATTTCCGATACCAGTTTGCATATCCTTCTTTGAATTTCAAGAAGCTCTACTTCTATGTGGACTGTTACTATCGCTGTTGTTGTTGTTTTTGGTTTTGGTTTTATTTGGAAAAGGCAAAGAGCCTGCGATAGCAATTTGAAAATGGAAAACCCCAATGTCGACATCGACATCGAAATCGACATTTGTAATGATGATGATGGTGCAGAGATTGGTCTCGAAATGGATGCGCAAAGATTTATTTCTGTCTTCTTCTCTAGATCTTAGTATTGATTTGGATTCGTCGGAATATACATAAAATATAAAAATATATAGCCCAAAGGATATCCGAGGATTGTAATGCAAGGAGAATAGCAATGAAGAACGATACATTTTTGGGGGGGCTGATGACATGATTTCTGGCTCAAGTTATTTGTTTTGGTATTGATTTACTCCGATGTAACTGAGTTTTTAGAATGAGAGATGAGACTGAACTATCAATATGTTATGTGGACTTAGACTGGGATCATTTGGATGTTGGGTCGGGTCGGGTCAGGTGGTCGTTGTGGATGTGGGTATGGGTTTGGTTCAAAGGAGCTTTGAAGTGTGCATGTTTTGAATTATTTTGAATTTCTCAAATCAAATGCCTCAAGTGTTAAGATTATTCTCTTTGATTTGACTATACAGTACACGATATACATTTATTGACAGAACTATCAAATAACTGATTTAAATTCATTAAATTGGGACAATTGCTTTGGATTGGGCCATGTCCTTTTTTAAGGCAATTACTGCTTTGTTATATTGAAATTCTTGGTATTATTTTTAGCTAATAAACTAGGATAGTCTTGGACTTGTACCGACAATAAAATGCTGATACTTCTTTAGAAATGATATACTTTGTGGAAAGTAAGTACAGACCCTGGGAACTTTGATCTTTAAAGCGATTTCGGAACCTTGTACAATTATACAACTTACATATTTAATATACAGATGCAGATCCGTTAGACTTCTTAAAACCTTCTATTGGTACGAAAATGACTCTGATGACAAATGTCAGACACAAAATATTTTATTGGGGAGTGTCTATTCGCATGCAGCATATCCGAAAGTTTTGGTAATGTCGACACATGTGATATATTCTTAACAACGAAGTTGAGTGAATGGTATTGAATACAAGGAACGAGTGAAATTTGCTGTGTACCACGAATCGGGCTATGCAAAACTTGTGAAACTTGTGCCTGATGCGAAAATGCATATCAAGCTCCAAAATTGAGCAGCAGCAATTTTGCTTGTTTCATTGATTTTTAGAATTAGTGGTTTCTCCAGTGGAGTGAAAAACAATGAAAGGTTCTATAAGCCATTTTCCAAGTTCGGGTGATTAATAATAAAAAAAAATCATAGTTTTACTTCCATTAAGCCCCAATTATAGAAAACAGGGAAACTCACAAGTTCTTCAAATATTTTGGTAGAGTGAAGTCAAATAGTTTAGTAATATCAGGTGTGATTCGAGAAGATATCAGAATGTGGAACACATGTGATAAGAGTCATTCTAGACTTTCTTATGAAAGCAGTAGCAACACAGTTAAATAGAACAAGCTGTGCAAGCACCCGAGGAAGCCTTCACCTAAAAAGTGCGACCATCCTCATGTTTGAATAAGACAATTTTAATTTTTTTTACATAAGCGAGACCTACAGTACGTTTGCAACGAACTGTTGGATATCATATTCCCTCTTTTTGTATGTGTATGCGTTCGCCCCGCATCCAGCCGCTGTACAGTTTCAGAAACAAAATTCTTCTTTAGCAGATGGGAAAAAACCAGCAAAATTAATGTTGTTTGGCTGATGTTCAATAACTACCAGCGCAATAAAAAAAGGCGTCTGCCAAGCCCAAAGTTGAGACTTTTTATTGCCAGGGCGATTACTATGAGTTCAAGACATTCAATTTTAAGCTTGCAGCTCGATTTGAACAAAACAAGACATAACTTGATTTTTTTTAAATTCAATTTTGAATGAAAATAGTGATTTTGGGTGTTTTTCACAATTTTTGAAGCACAACCTTCTACGTACCTAACTAACGAATACAAAACGACATGTTCATCTTTCTACTTCAGAACTGCGAACGATAGTTAGAAAACATTAAAAAATCAATGCATATTAAGACTTTTAACGGAAACGTTCTTTTAAAGTGGGCGTGTCCTAAACATTTCTAAACGAAAATTTAAAGCACTAACTGAGCTTAGATCGTTAATCATTTTTTAGGCACATAAGTAAAACTACATCTGAATCGACTAATTTTTTAACGATCTTATCCGAATAAAGGTATTTTATAAAAATCACGCCCTTAAAAGTGGGCGTATTGAAAAACTGTAGGTACACAAAAAAATTTAGAGATATATTTCTCATATTACGAACAAAAAATAATTGAAACCGAATATTGCTATACCTTAAATTTTTAAAACTATGTGTTTTGTTGTTTCAAGAAAAGTGGGCGTGCCAGGCCCGAAATTCAAGCATTTCTTTTCATACACAAGCTTCTTAAATTCGACTAAGCGACGCACATATTTGGGCTTGTGGATTTACTATAAGTAGGTACCGTATATTTGCAAATACATATAAGTTTTTTTACTGTTTCTTATGAAAGGAGGGCGTCAGCCACACCCAAAATATTTTGTTTTTGTTTTCATAGACAAGATGTTTACGTTCAATTACTACCCACACAATTAAAGATTTTTTGCTTTTTCATAAAAATAATATTTATGGTTTTGTATGAAAAGTGGGCGTCAGCCACTCCCAAATTGAAATATTTTTATTTAATTTAGACAAAATTTACTTATAGCATGCGTGTGCAAAATTTAAGCGGTGAGTTGATCGTAGCTGCACAAAAAATACAATTTAATTTTGCCAAATAGAGATTGTCGAACAAAAACGGCGATTGTGGGCGTTTTTGTGGGTCGATTTTACGGGTACAAGAACTTAGCTTTACTTGAACCAAAAATTATATGTACCAAATTTCAGCTTTCTAGCTCAACATACGCATTCGATAGACGCGCTCATGTGGGGAGAGTATGAAAATCAATCGGCGCTTAAAACACACTAAAAAAACAGTCCATGACTATATGACCCCATTTTGAAATCTACGATTATCTCTATACACGCATTGTGTGCCCTTGAATAAATAATAACTTGACCCAACAAACACTAAAATTGATATCAACCCTACTTGATGATTCCGTTCCAATTATCCACATTCTTGACTTCCTGGCATTTATGTTATGATTAACCAATCCCTTATCCACGCATAACATATTCCAAGAATTCCAACGATGACTTATTGTTTGAATTTCCACCATGAAAACAGTTATCTCTGCATTTTGTAAATAGAAACCCCACTACCCATACCCACCGCCATGTTATCAATTTAAAAATACTGATAAGAGTTTGAAAAAAAAAAAGAAATTATAAATATTTTCACAATGTTTGCGCAAAACAAAAAAAAAAACAAACACAGACGCACCTGTATGCTCAAAAAAAAGTTTCGTCAAAAAATATAGTACGACGAGTATATGACACCCAAGTGATGATAAGATAACACCTCGTGTAAGTATGTGTTTGGAAAACTTATCTTATCTTTAATAGCTTGAGATTTAAAGCTTCGAAACAACCTGTTATCTTGGCGGACTCAATTCAGTGAGAAGTGAGATATTTTAGTACAACGACCAACGAGCTAGGAAAATATTGTATTTTTCTTCCAATTTTTAATTTTTATCAAAACATACAATAACGACAGGTGGAATTTTTGTTTTCCACTGATCCTTGTGAAATTATCCGATATCCGTGTTTATCCGTTCTTTTTTTAGAAGTTAATTAACGAAAGTATTAAAAAAAAAAACTCAACAAAATGGTGTCTGTGGAAACTATTGGATCGATTTTCATCAAGATTTTCAAATTGGTGGGTATTTTGATATTATCCGGATAAATTTTAAACTGATTATCCGACGATGAAATCACTCCAATTTTTCTTTGCAAAAGTGAAATTTTCAAGTGATTAATAATAATTGTGAAAAATATTTCAAGAAACCTTACATTTTGTGTGTTGAATTCGATAAAAGATAAGCTATCTATTACTCAGAGTGTGTTCGTGTGAAGTTTCTTGGCGATTAGGGAGTGGTTGGCTGTGGCTTTTAACTGTGGAACCTTTCATCAAATGTTTTGGGTATGATTCATTCATACAAGAACTGTAAAACAGTAGTTGGATAAATTGTTTTTGTTATCCGCATGTGAAGGGCTTTTTTGGAATTAATTGAACCGGTCAAATTTACTTCGAATGCTTTAAAACTAAATTTAGTTTGAAAATGTTCACTTTACTGGATAATGTGAAAATATCTGCAAGAAAAACGATGAAAATAGCGTTGCCAGATATTAGATTTTCAAATGTCAACAACTTTGGTTGGACAAGACATCGAATCTCACAACACAATCACTTTATATGTATACTTTTGCAAACCTTCGGATAAAACATAGCCCGTTTTAAACAGGGCTATGAAATTGAATTGAATAGAAGTTTTACAAACGGTCTTACTAGGCTATTGCTAACCTAGCAACGTCACTTTTTTTGTAAGAAAAAAATAAAATGATGACACATTAAGGCGAAATGTAGACATTGCGGATAAAACATAGAATCATGGAAATCTTTGAATTAAAAAGTTTTTAATTCGATTCAAAGTTAATATTGTATTAAAAACATTGGTAATAGAGTCAAAAAGATTTTTAACATTTTCAATGGAATTCTATGTTTTAATATGGAAACATCGCACTGGAAAATATAAAATTTCAAAACTGTTTCTTTAAATTACTTTTAACGAAAAACATCTCATCCAAAAACATAAGTCACATTTTCATTCATTAATTTTAAACAAAAACTTACATTGGCCTTCTCGAAACCGCCGAAAACTTAAGGCACATCACTTTCGGATAAAACATCGAATATCTAATTTGACGTTTATTTTGTTTGCTTTTTTACAGATTTTGAACCTGATCATCATAATCCTTTACAGAGTTGGAGATGGAGGTGAATTTTTAGGTATTGGCGGAACCTGGAACCTCAACGAGGAAAAAAGTCCGGATTGCGAAATCGTAGCATCAGGTGTATTTGTTGGATTCTTCATCTACACAGCTGTTCATTTGATTGCATATTCATTTGGCACAACCAAACATAAGCGGTAAGATACATTATTTGCTCATCAATTAGACCTCATTTAACAAGCTATTATTTACATTTTAGTGAATTATCCGATACAATCATGAATGTAGTGGGCACCTTCATGTGGATCGCAGTTGGTGGAACAGCCCTACACTACTGGAAGGGATACATGTCTGACCAAGGATTTTTGTATGTAGCATCAGAGCGACAAATCGGTATTGCCATGGGATCACTTTGTGTCATCACTGGAGCCCTCTATCTAGCCGATACAGTTCTAGCCTTTGTCCATTTTGCCAAGGGTGACTCAGAATACCAGTAAACAAAGCATTCAAAACCAGCAACAACAACAACAAAAAACATAGAATACTTTGGCTTAAGTTCAAATTTATAATAAGAATTCAATTTTTACTGCAGCATGCCACCATTTGATTTTAAGAATGCAAAGTTTATATTGACATTTCACATTTCTTATTTAAATAATTAACACTTTTTATAATACACACAAAAAAAACACCAATAAAGTTAGCTTAAGGAATCGCGGCTTTTATTTGAAATTTATTTTATCAAAAGTTTGCCGCTGTCAATGTGTCAGCACTAACTTAGCAAGACAATATGACATTTTGAAGAATTAATTAAATTTATTTGCTAGTTTTGATCGTTTGCAAGATTGGTTAACAAATCATTCGGAATTATCTGCGCTATTGGCCTGGCCTGTTGCATGGTCTGAATATTAAGTGCAATAATAGTTCTAGGTGGTATTATCTGATTGTATTTAACTAAAAGCTGACAATTTGGAATGCTATTTGAAAGGTACGATGATAAGACTGCACGTAGGAGAATTGCATTGATTTAGTTCTAATGGAAAATTTACACCTTCAAAAGTGAAACAGTGTTTTTGATGTCGGTTTTTAGAATGTTGATTTTTCTGATTTATACACTGAGAAAAAAATGTTATGATTTCATCAAGTAAGTCAGTAAATTGATATCGAAAACAAATATTCAAGTTTTTCTGGGAACTTGTGCATACTAAACACTAGGTCTAGAGTTCCACAACTTGGTCGCTGGTACATTTATTGTACAAGCAATACGGCATTTCGAACAAGATGATTCAGAATGAGGCAGTCACTAAGAAAATATTTCCAACTTAAGATTTTGTACGCAATTTCTGATGAAAAACGCCAACTTAAATTTTCAAGAATGAATTGCTTTTTAAAAGGCTTCTCAAACCAAAGAATACATCACACTAAAGATGAAGTTATGGAGAGAGGAGAGCCAAGGTCTTGATACTTACTGCCTCAACCATTTTTGTTAATACTCTGCAGGGTTAGAAAGGGACCAACAATTTACCGCACGATCCGAACGAAGTAGAGAAATGCAATTTTCGAGACAAGTTTTAACCTTGGAGGATTTGTCCCTAAGGTGGAATATGGGATTAAGCACAGAACCTTCGAAGTTAGGCGCACAAACCACTTCACCACACATCACAATAAAAGAGAAACTAATAAAATAGTATCACACGCTGCCATTGAGAGGCATATCACACTCTCAGACAATTCACAGGGCAACATCCCATTATCATAGTGAGGTACAGAGCTGTTTGCTCAAAACGCAAAACCAAAAATACTGCCACAGCAGCATCGAGGTCTACAATGGAGTATCCTGGGACACATCCCAATTCAGTAATTATAACAGTTCAATTGCCTTGGATATTTGGTAGCAGCGACGCCATTTGAATTTCGGATGTCCAAAAGTAAAATGAAATGAATGCGTTCCACAATCTTTTTCACTCCATATTTGTAATTTTTCTGAAAACCTCAAGGAACATAAAATGCTAATTTTTTTTAAAACGAACGAATCAGAACCCATAAGCTGTGGAATGTACACGCGTGAAAATACGCCAGTGTGTTTTTATGAAATTTTCATGTCCGCTTGAACTGGGTCATTGGGTTGGCTTGGATCAAACCACCTTACATTCCACAGCATACACTTTTTAGAAAACATTATTTGACAAACGTCACAATCTTTCACATATTTCAAGCTGTTTAAATGTTAGTGTCAGTTACGAAATTGACAATTTGGCATGCAGAAGATTGTGGAACGTAATCATTTTTTTTATTTCACTTTGCCAGACTTTCGAGTGAAAACCAAACTTTCATTTAAAAATATGGGCGTGGATTTGCATGTATTACAACTTTTA
Organism: Platycheirus albimanus; assembly: GCA_916050605.2. NCBI lineage: Eukaryota > Metazoa > Arthropoda > Insecta > Diptera > Syrphidae > Platycheirus > Platycheirus albimanus. Next base: position 368,901,911 of record OU696696.1, on the reverse strand, counting down.
CATATGTCATACGCACACCACACGATCAAAGTTAACACATTGAGACAGGAATACGATCCACAGTCAATTTCTAGAGTTATTTTTAATTGTACAATATATGTATGTCCACCAGCGAAAGGATTTAGGAAGGATTTTGTTATTCAAAATAAGAGCTGGGATTTGGAAGGTTAAGAATTCTACAAAAAAAAAATGTCATTTAAGTGGTCGCGAAATTAAAAACATGGCGTGAAAAACTGTATGGAACGTATTCAGTTTTCATTTTGCTGAAGGGCTAGCAGCAAAACTTAGTCAAACTTTATATTTCTAAACGTAGATAAGGAACATGGGGGGGATTTATTAGTGGCCATAGTTTCAACAGCTATAAAGAGTTTTCAGATAGAAGGATCCTGTATCTTCATCAAGCTTCTATCTTGGTTGTCTAAAGAATGCTTCAAAAAGTAAGTTTGGAGAAACGAAACTTCCGGATAAGGAGAATAATTGTATTACATAAAATCACCCCAAAATCCCTCAATAAGTTTGAAATGAGTAACCAAGCATGTATGAAAGATAACATCACCCGCCTGCTCGCCAGGGTATGTAATTTGTGGAACTCCAAAAAATCTCCCAATTTGTATTTCCACTTTTTTTGAGGGAAAGTTTTTTAAGTTTAAAAAAATTTAAAACAAAATTCAACATACCTGAATAGTAACTCCAGCATCCACGACATCATTCGTACTCCGGCTCTTCCGCAACGCTGTAGCACTTCCATTATAAAATGACAACGGCCTCTTTCTCTTCCCCACACTACCATCTTCCAAATTCAACGCATCCAATTTCAAGTCCAGAATCATTGAACCCCCCGAAAAATCATTCAACCTCGCCAACTTCCGACTATCCAAACTAAACCGATACACATTCTTTGGTTTGTCCAGATTATGCTCGAAATCTGAGTCAAATATCGCACTTTGAGTCGATTGATCACGGTCAAATCTGATATTCGATCTTGGTGAACCTTTTTTACTTCGACGGACAACAACTGGAGGCAGTGGAGGAGCCGTTGGAGTTGTTGGCGTTGGTGGAACATCAACAGCAGTCTCGAGATGTGCCACCGATAACTGACGTTCGAGGTTCTTCTCGTAGTTGTGGAATTTGTCATAATCGATGAACTTCATGTTCTCGTAGCTGACCATGTTGTCGATTGCCTGTAAGGACTGCAATGAAGCACTCCATTTGGGATTCAGAGGCTTCTTTTTCTCATTACTTCCCGTGAGCGTCTTCCGAAAGGAAGCAATAAATGATGAAGACCGTCGCTTTTGGAAGTTCTCTTGAGGATCGAAAACAGGAGTGACAATGGGCTCCACTGATGGCTTCTTGAACTCAAATTCAACCTCGGGAACCACTTCGGGGGTCTTGTTTTTACTGTCCGTTTCCATTTGGTCGGGAAGCTTCTCCGTTTCTTCGGATAGTTGTTCCAACTGAGGTTCAATGACACTTCGTCGATTTGTCCGACGAAGCAGTATCATCGACCGACTCCGAGTAAACTTGTACGGAAGTGCATCATCGGTGGCCTTGGCAATATTTTCCTTGCTTCCAGTGATAGATGTTATGAGTTTCGATAAACTTCGGGTCAGGGAGAAACTATTGGATCTTTCGAACTTTGGAGAATCAATACCGGGTGGGGGTTGGACGGGCTTTGTTGTGGACGGAGGGTCTTTGGTTCTGGTATTGTTGTTGTTGTTGTTATTGTTATTTGGGGTAAGTGCACTTTTTGCACCAGTTGTATGCACTCTCACCGAATTGGAGCGTGTTGGTTTGGGCTCCACAGGAGTGTTGACTTTGGTTTTTTTTGAGTTGTACTTTTGAGACTTGCTACTCGATTTTCTGCTGTTAGATTTTGATTCCTTTTCTTTGGTTGAGTTCATTTTGAAGCAGCTGCTGGTAAGTCATTAAATCTGTGGACAAAGAAATACGAAGTTTTAAAAAGGCTTGTTAAATATTTGTAAATCTGAGCTTAATATAGTTCTGACAGCTGGTTTCTGCATCTATTAATGTGGAATAAATAGGCTTTCAGACTTTCAAGATTTTGAAATACAAAACAAAATATCGCCTGTTTTTGCAAGGACACTTGTACCAAGTAAGCAAAAAGTAGGTTTTTCGTACTTGTCGTAAAGTATACTTCTTTAAAGCTTTGTGCTGCTGTAAATGTTTCGGTAAGTCAACTTATGGACTTGTTGCAATTGGATTATTTGTTAGTTTTTGTGATTTTCGTGAAAAATAAATGAAAATTACGTCGGAAGAAGTCGCAAGTGCAGTGTAAAGCTACTGCTTTAGAATGGACAGAGTGTGCGAAATGCCGCTCTCTTTATCAGAAAACTAAAGCCAACCGTCGGAAAAGCCATCCAAAGGTTCAGAAAAACAACTGTTGGTGCTCAAACGGTTAGGCGACGTTTAGGGGAACGTGGTTTGAGAGTGAGAAGACCCGCTCGAGTATCGCGGCTCACGGTCGAGCGCAAGCGATGCCGATTAGAGGATGCTCGCAGATGCAGATGCAACAGAGTCTAGAGATGACCAAGTGAGAGATACTCTTCCGCGAAGATTGCCCGAAGGAAAAACTTTTGGGAACGTTCGTTCACGGTTTGAGAAGGATTTTTTTCTGAGTGGAAAATCCGAGCTGCGTGAATCGTAGAAGGATCGGTAAATTGAAGCTAATATGCCAACAGTATATTCAAAGAATAAGGCGTTCCACTCACATTATTTATTAGTGAAAACCTCTTACTGATACAGGACAATGCTAGGACACATGTCGCCAGGTGTGTTGTGGATTATTTGGAAGAATCGGAAATCGCGTTATGGACCGACCTGCGATGAGCCCTGACATGAATGCCATTAAACATGTTTGGGACTTGATTGGAAGAAGGATAAAAAGTTGGTCGTCCTTACCAGAGGCACTCAGTGCACTGAAATCTGCACTGCTAGAGGAATGGGATAATTTGGACAACACGTTGGCCAGAAGACTTATCCAAGTTTTGAACCACTGATTTTGTTGTAGGGATAAACTTCAAAATAAGAATAAATACCTAGGAATTCGTTACATGAAGTAGTTCTAGAAACTTTTTGTCATGGAACAGTTTGGTTACCCAAGTGACTATCATGGGCATCTAGAGAGTGCGTTCACTAGGAATTAGCCATTTCCATTCCAATCGCTTGGACAACCAAACTGTTTCTGCAGAAACTCTTCTAGCAAAAAGTTTCTTCAGTATCAAAGTATACGACAAACTTAAGGGCCTACACTATGCTTACGACAAATTGGAAGCATCGAATTCGTTCAGCGCACATATGAAGGCTTTGCAACAATTCCAATTAATTATCTTAAAGAACGACTGATTTTGCATCGACTCTTGTTCGGTTCTATTTAACCTTCAGAGCAAAGCAATTTTCCTCAACATAGATGCTTCCATTTGGAGTGTGGACCCCTACCATAGAAACTGCAATCGTAATAAAAATTTGTTGTGGAAATAGCCAGTTTTCGAAAATTTTGCAAACACAATAGGGTTTCTAGAAACCACTTGACACTGGAAACATAAACAGATTTCTCGAAATTGCCTAGAAATAGAAACATTGAAAGCAAATGTTCTTCTAATCTGATGCTTCATATAATATATTTGTTTTTGTTTTCGAAAATTCCAGTGTGTACTTGGCTCGTATTCAAAAGTACGAAGCAATTTTTTCCAGCTACAAATAGTCTGGTTTTATTGCTTTAAGACTATTTGCATATTTTAATGAAGAGCCAAAATGGCTGATATACACTTTTTTATTTAAAAAGTAAAAAAAAGTAAAAAAAAAAAAACAAATGCACATATGAAGCTGATGAAAAAATTCGTTCAATTCAATCTTTTCTTCTACTTTGAGCGAAAAGCAAAATGTATCTGCATTGTTCCAATTTTATAGTAGGTACGACGAACGAGTAAGTCGTCGTCTTCAAGATAACTTTTTGTTGATAGATACGAGTATCATGAATCTTATCAAAGTGTGTTGGTTTTATGATAGCAAAAGTGTTCAACTGTGAAGGTTTTTTTTTTAACTCGATGATGACAAACGTTTCTAGTCTTTAAAAAAAAAAGTGACTTATTACAAGTCGCAATATATTGCTATTGAATTCTTTGAATACAAAAAAAAAACCAGAAATCTAAAATGACAAATTCATTTTTAGATAACAAAACACAATTAAATCGATCGATTATTATATGATACATTTGTTTGTAGATAAAAGTTATTGAAATGTGGAAAATAAATTGCAATGAAATCATCGACAATGATATCGACTCGGCACAAGAAAGTATAGGAATCAAAATTTTGTATAAGCAAAAAAAAAAAAAAAAGGAAAAGTTTATTACTTCGATATGGCGATATGGAAGAGAAGAAACATCTGTTTGGATCTGTGAGATACGTAGATATCTACGAGGAGTATGTAAATTATTAACAGAAATTATTTTATGGACTTAAGAGTGAATCATTAAATTCTATACGCAAATGAGATAATTTCAAATTAAAATTTTCTGAGGTAACATTTGAGATTCAAAGGCGAACAACATGAGTTGGATTGGAACAATATATACGCGGAAAGCGGGTATGCTTGGGTATGATGCCGGAAAGGAGCAGCTCCCTCTCTCTCTGAAAATGTATAATCCATTAGTGTCGGTCTATCAATTAACAAGCTTGGCAATTATTATGACTTGGAGGAACATATCGTTGAGATTTTAATGTTTACACTTAATGTAATAAGTTTTTATAATATTGTCTGAGTAGACAAATGGGTTGTGGTGTGGAGAGTTCATCAATCTGGCTTGGCCAGGAGGTTAGGTTGCCATTTTAAAATAAGTTTTATATGACAAGCTAGATTCTTTTTATGTTTTATGATGAAAATAAAACTTTGTTCAATCAAAAGTGCACTTAACATCTTCTGTAACTTTTCTTGCATTATATCAAAATGGCGTTCTTCGGACGAGCTATTTGATACTGTATTGCCAAATTCAAACTATAACGCTTAATACTTTCTGGAAATAAGCTCAATTTGTAAGCACGACTAGCAAATTTCGACTTATTTCATTGATCTACTAAAAGTTAAAAAACAGATTGAAACACTTTATGAAACTTTAAAAAAGCAACTTACTCTTCATTTCAAAACGGACTTTGGAGCTATTGTTTAGACACTTAAAAAAAAACAAATTTTATTCCAAATTTTGTTTGAATGAATGTTTTTGAAAAAAATTGGGATAAGCATTTATTATTTTTTTTTCTATATAGCACACGCGCACAAGGGGTTTGGAAAGCCCTTTTAATGATTAGTTTCAGCGTGAGCAATAGGAAATTAGGGAGGAAGGGAAAAGAGGTGTCGATGAACATTGGTCTTGAATGTTTGAAGATCAAAATGGCAAGGGAAAATTGAACCAGGCAATTCATTCCACATTCGTGTTGTACGACTAAAGAAAGAATCTCTATATTTCACGGTACGTCCGAAATTAGATTCAAGTGTAAACTGACGAGCGTTCCTAGCAAGACGAGTGTTACGGGGGAAATTTTTAAGGGGTGGAATGCAGCTGGCTACCTCGAGTGAGCATTTTTTGTAGAAGAACCGGTAAAATAAGGAAAGACATGAAACATTTCGACGATGTTCAAGTGATGGAAATGTTTCCATAATGCTTCTCTCTCCTTTCAATTTTAGCGCTTTTTACTTGCGATTATAGGTACTATAAGGCAAGTTATGGATTCGTGCAGAAAAAAAAATTTGAGATAACAATCACACATGACATTACGATGATGGAAAAGTCGAAAAAAGTGGGTCTGGAAATTCCGTCCGTCCGTCTGTCTGTCTGTCTGTCTGTCTGTCTGTCTGTCTGTCTGTCTGTTCGCGCATCTGGAGGCTGAATGGATGGGCCGATTTGCTTCAAATTTGGTATCTAGGATTTATTTGGCCGTCCCTCGGAACGTATTTTTTATTTTTGCTCTAGGCCCAAAAATAACGGCACCTGCCATACAATCGTGAAGAAAAAAATTGATTTTCTCAAAAACCGCTCTAACGATTTTGACAAAACTTTCAGAATGCTATTTTTGCAAAACAATCTATCTTTTGGTTCGAAATTTTTTTTCAAAATTTGTCTAATAACGGTACCTCTCATAGAACCAGTATTTTCAAATCAAATTTTCTCGTAAACTATACATTCGATTTCAATAAAATTTTGGCCACAGGAAGTTATTCATAATTTTATCAATATGGCATTTCAAAATTTTCAAAAACTTTTTTTTTTGATTTTTTATAATTTTTTCAAAAAAATTTTTGGTTTTCGAAATATGTTGGAAACGGGTACATTGATTTTTTTTTTAATTATTTCTCAAATGTAAACTACAGATTGCCATATATTTGCATACTCAAATAAATTTCAAAATATTTTTTGAAAAAGTTTTTCAAAAATAACCTTTTAAAAAAAAAACTGGTCCAACGATTTTCAATATTTTTTTTTCCTAGATTGACGTATAGCTTTGAAAATTTATTGCATACTTAGTTTTTCCGAGAAAACTCTTAAACTAATTTAAAAAATAAAAGAATTTTCGAAATTATTTAATTTTTTTTTAATATCCATATATGCAGCCACTACACAATTGCTTATCATAAGAGCAAGTTCGTGCGACCCAGTCGTGCATTTTATTTCTGAACTCTGTCGAGAAGGTGTAGAAAAGTTTGAAAAGCACCTGTCCAGAGATGGGAGTTATACTCGAGTTAAGGGCGCCTTGTAAATTGTAGCCAGATCAGAAGGGGTAAAAAACTTCTTGCATCTATTAAGAAAGCCTAAGCATCTTGCAGCATTCTTAGCAATCTCAAGTATATGATCATTCCAACGAAGGTTGCCACTGATACACATACCGAGTACTGATAGCTTTTCGGCCTCCTCAATGCAAGTACCATTCATGGATAATGGCATAGGGGGTATGTTTAGCTTCAACGACAAAAGACAGCATTGAGTTTTCGACGCATTAAACTCCACACGATTTCTGATACCTCAATTCACAATGCTGTTTAAATTGGAGTTTAACGAGCTTATCACACGGTATCGTTGTAATAACACGTCCGCAGGCGGTGGTAGTGAATTATCAAACGTATACGAAAAGCTGAGGGATGAGTCGTCAGCAAAACAATTTAATGGATTTAAATTCACAGACAAGAGATCATTTATAAAAATGAGAAAGAGATTCGGAGACAGAACGGAGCCCTGGGGCACACCAGCATTTATTTTGTGGAGATCAGACTTGAAACTGTCTAATACAACTTGTATTGAACGGTCCAGAAGATTGCTTCTAATCCAACGAAGAGTATCATTGGTACCAAATACACGCATTTTCGATAAAAGAGCCAAGCTCATGCTTTTGAAAAATCAAGCGCAATGAACTTGCTTTCGCCAAAGCGATGCAAAGATTTGTTCCACTGTTCGGTGAGATATGCCATCAGATCACCAGTGGAACGATTGCTACGGAAGCCGTACTTTCGGTCATTTAAAAGCTCCCGATCTTCGAGATATTTCTTGAGCTGATGATTCATCAACGTTTCCATGACCTTGGTAAGAAGGGACGTAAGTGCTTAGGAGTAGGAGGAGAAGGAGTCACCTTATTTAGGGACGGGCTGGACAAATAATAGGAAATATTCCTGAACGATAGGAGCGATGGTAAAGCTTACGCAGTGGTCTTGCCAGCGATGAAGAACACCTCTTCAGAAGTTATAGAAGGTATATTATCCGGGCCAGCGGATTTGTGTATATCAAAATCTTGAAGAACTCTTGCTACTGTACGAGTGCGGAAATATACCTATCCCATGGAAAACTTTTCGTTCTGAAGTGCAGGATTTGTAGGCAATGTTGAACTTGCAGCAAAATGAGCTGTGAGCCTTTTATGAAGAGCTGACGATTGGTTTATCGTCGACGATGAGCATAGGAACTGATGATGACGTTGAGTTACTGACGTTTTTTATTCGCTCTAAGCAGCATAAGAGCCTCCCATAGGTTATTAATGTGCTGGGAGGGTTTATTTCTGATTCATCAGCAACCCAGCTGCGACTGGTGGCAGTAGCAACACTAGTTAATATTTGACGGATAGGAAAAATCGTTTTCTAGGAGACGACGATTATCAGTTTTTCGTCTATTAAGGCAATTTGATTAAACATGCGGCTGTAATAAAATTAAATAATTTCGATAGAAAGAAAACTGTTAGAGGGGGTTTTTCGGTTTAAAGTTTGACAAAGTCAGAAGCCAAGACAACATCCACCTCGAATAAAAGTTCCGGTGACAGAGGACCCCTCGAAGTCTGTTCGGTCGGAGAAACAGAAGTTTCCAACACCCTAATTCAGACTTGGTGCACAGAGAGGAATATGTAACACAATTAACAACGCCTTGCAAGTCACTTGCAACACTTTACTTTCGAGACTGTAAAAGACTGAGCTGGGCTCGCAAAGTCATTACCAAGGCAGATACTATGGGCTCAATGACAAAGCATGGTAAGAAAATTGGCGACCGCAAGATAAGCTGCCATTTAAGAAAGCAAAGGGCGACACCCCCGCCATTAAATACTAAGAAAAAACTAAATATGGCATAAGCGCAGCAGCACGAGTGGGCTTGTTAACAGAAAACCTTCACGTAGCTGTTGCAAACAAAGTTTTGTTAAGAATTGCGAGAACCCAAATTTCAAATTTCAACTTAAAAATTTGCTATAAAAGTTCGCGACCAAAGCGCCACCAATAACTCGGCACTGAAGCTTTTTGCGAATTTTCAAACAAACACACAATATACGAAATATCATGGAAATCTGATGAATTGATATAAATTAAACATATTACCTGACGTTTGCGAGATCTAAGTTTTGTAAATGTTGTTAACCCTTGCTAGTGAAAATTCTTAGATCAGTCTGCCTTATTCTCTAAATTTTAATCTAGTTTTATGGCTTCTATCGATGTGAAAAATAAAAAAAGTAAGCTTAGCGACGGTTAAGAAAAAAAACCCTCATTTGCTTTAAAAAGACAAAGCACTGCTTCCAACGCCTTCGTTTCAGTTTGATTAACATGGGGCTTAGATGGGTACCAGCCAGATGGGCTTTGTTTCACATTCTCAATAGATGCACTTGAAAATTCCAAAATATTTATCCCAAATCAAATATTACTCAATCAAAAGTGTTTAGTTGTTGTATCTCAAAATAGGAGAAAGGTTGTTGCCAATTTCTCAACTTTATTTCATAAATGTGTCACAAAATGCATTCATTAACTCTACGGAGACCCTGAAACAAAAGAATCGTGATTTCATCGGTCAAGGCAGCCCCTTTTTGTCTGACATTTGAAAACTTGTTTCTACATAAATGATTCACCAAGACTTAATTATAAAAAAAAAAACTGTTGAATAATGACCCACCAAGGAACTTCAGCAAAAAAAAAAAAACTATTCCTTTCGGAAATGCATGTTGAAAAAGAGTACCTAACAAATTATTCACAAAATCTAACTTCTCAACCTCACCACACACCACACAGACAGCTGAGTTTCTTAATGACTCAATATTTTTTTTATTAAAAATGTAAGAAAAGAAAAATTAAAAATAATTATTCATTTCAAAAGCAATTGAACAGAAAAAAAAATAAAAATATTAATAATTAAGTTGAAGCAAAAAAAAAAAAAAATTCGATTTGAATAAACAAATGAAGCAAACGAGTTAGTAAATATTTACCTTAAAAAGATGAATATAAACATTCGCACTCATGAGATCGCCTGCCATTCAATTGAAAATGAAATATTATTTTTCACAAAAGCGCAATCATTTTGAATCCTTATCTATTAAATAGTTTTATTTATTATATTTATATTTTTTTAATTTTTCTATTCGTTATGGCGTTATGGGTGGCTTTAAGTATTTTGCCTTTTTTAAACTTTGCTTTTGTTAAATAAGGTTAATTGGTACTTGACATAGTTTGGTTGAATTTCTTGAGATAGCTGGTGCGATAGAGGTTAATGGACGGACGCATACATCTGTTTGGAAACAGATCAAAACTTTGAAGATATATTGAGTATATATAACTATATTTTTTTTTTGGTTGAATAAATAACTCTCAATCTCTGAATAAACGGAAGAAGGGAATGGGAAAACACACAAAAATATACCTTAAAAGTAAATTAACATCCAAATGTTTATTTTGTATATCTTTGAAGTTTAGAAGAGGGTTTATAAGAGGCTTATTTATGTACTTTTAAAGGTTTTTTTTAATAACTCACATGAGTAGTAAATGCTTTGACTTATTTGTATAGGTATAGCTGTCTAGATACACTAATTAGTAAACTATTTAAAAGTTTTGTCAATTTAATAGTGTCGGTTTCGGACAATTTTGACTCATAACATCAACTTCTAATCTCACCACGAAGGCTACAAGAACAAATACGAAAGTGAAAACTAAAACCATTCCCTAGATGGCCATTCGAATTTACGACATGGAACAGTGTTTAATCAAAATCGAAAGAGCTGTTTTAGACGAAAATCGCAAAAATTAAAGAAAAATTAGATAAAAGTGAATGGAGTTTACTTCAATCTACAAAACTCTAATGCATTTTGGAGAAATTGCTAAGATGTCTCCCATTCATCATACACAAAATATTGTGAAAACATTCGAGGCGATTTCGAAAAAAATTACAAAACCAAAAAAAAGCTAAAACTGAATGGCTTGTTATATGAAAGATGGCAGTAAAAACCAGTCAATTGAAATATAGCAATGTAGTCTTCTAAGAAGTCATGAAAAAAACGAATCTAGTGAAGTTTGAATAAATTTGATCAAAACTTTATCAACTTTCGGCCATTAACAATAAAGACGTGAATACATTTTAGCCCAAAAATATAACACACAACACACAAATATAGCATCAAATAACAAGTTTCATGAAATTAGTAGAGACGTTTCTGTAAGGGCTTCATTTTGAGAAAATCTGTACCTACCTAGTTTTTATCTGGGAAAACATTTAAAAAAAAAATTCAATCTACACGTTTCCAAGTTGTTTCGAAAATCAAATTATTTTTTTTAATATTAAATATCAAATAAAAATGTTTTTAAGAATTTTGAAATTCCATATCAATATGACTTCCTGTGTTGACATTTTTTACTGAAATCGGATATGTACCTAGTTAACGAGAAAACTATTTGAAAATTCCAGTTCTATGAAAAGTACCGTTATAAGACAAATTTAAAAAAATCTTTTTCAACCAAAAGATAGATTGTTCTAAAACAAATGTATTCTGAGAGTTTTATCAAAACCGTAGCAGCCGTTTTCGAGAAAATATTTTTCTTCTTTACGATTGTTTGGCAGGTACCGTTATTTTTGGACGGCCAAATAAATAGGTACTAAATACCAAATTTTAAGCATTTGAAGCAAATTGGCACATACTCACAGGGTCTAGAATGCGAACAGGCAGAGACAGACGGAGGGACAGAATTTCCAGACCCACTTTTCACGACTTCTCCATCATCGTAATGTAATGTGTAATTGTTATCTCAAACATTTTTTTTCACTAAGTCGCAAGTAAAAAAGTTTGACACACATCTGTCATATTTTCTCTAGTCTCGAAAAAAAAGTTTTTTCAAAACTAGTACAGGCGTTGTTGAGCAAATTCAGAAAAAACTTAAAATATTACTTGGAATGTCTAGTTCGAGCCGAGCTTAGATGCAAAAAAAAGGTTTTCTTAAAATGTTTGTTCATGCATTTTTAAGACTATAAGCTCACCAACAAAATGCGACAGTCGATATGGCGATTAATAATTTTGTATCTCGGTGTAAAAAGTGGAGAAAACAAATTACTTTGCATACTAAAAAAAAAATTTGGGTACTTTTCAATTGATCTTGGAGTTGCACAGCCAGATGTTTTCAGTACTATATAGTTGCACAAAGCTGCAGGAACAATTTCAGCCAGAGTCGTGATTTTTCATTCACAGGTATAACTGTGACTGTGATTTCCAATTGACTGGGGTTTTTAACTGTGATAGTGAATTGTGATTTTTCACAGAATTGGTGTAGGAAACAATTACACAGATACACATTACACATCATTTACTTCATCACTTGTCCTGCCACTCTTCACGAACTTATTGTATTTGTTTGTAAGATGTTCTAAGTTGTACGATTCAACCCTTTCCTTTTTACATCGCACTTTCGTTATAAGTTAGGAAAATTGTTAATGAAGGACATGTCGTGATTCGTGACTCATGAGCGGTTTCAGATTGTTGTGATGTAAACTGCGAAATGAAGAAAAGAGTCAGGGAACAAATCTTAATCACGCTTTAGGAATACGCAGTTTATTTGCAACTCGTTCACAAGTCGCGACTGTGTTTTTTTATTCACATCTCATATTTCACAGGTCGTGAATTTTTGCTCTTCTCTTATTCCAACGTATCCAACTGGCAATTGCGTTTCAAAACTCATTACCACACCTCATTTGATGATAAATTGTTGGTCCGAAACAGCGAAATAAACCTTTGAAAGGCAACGACTTGACATGGATGCATTGACTGTGGACCATAAGGCAAGGAGACAACTCAAAAATTTAACATCTGAATGAAATTATGAAACAAAATCGCAATGGGCAAAGAACTTAATATACGAAACTGGGCTCCCGATAATTTGGAACAAGCTACTTTCTCGAATGAGAGCCACTTGGAGGCCTAGGGTGGGATACTAGGTAGGTATAATGAGAAGAAGTGCTAGGAAAAAACTTCGAAAGTGTCACATTGTTCAAGCCTCTAGGCAACCACTGAAAGATATATTTTAAGGTTAATTTTCCTCTGTAGGTCACGAAAGCCTGAAACCGATCCAAGGCATGATAAATTGCTGAAGTAATACTCTTTTCAACCATTCCAGGAGATTTTCAGCCCAAAAATGTTTTGAAATTATCTGTGTCAGCCCACTCGACCTCAATCCTATTGGGAGTATAGTAGTATTGCACCAGGAAAGACAAGCTAATTTCAGAGCTCAAAATAACAAAAAATCTAATTTTCGAGACAATCAAAACTTAGACACCAAATAAAACGCTTTTTTTTTTTTGATAAATCAGCCCTTCATTGGGATGAGCTTGACAATGCTACTTTTTGGTATTGCTGTAGATGCCTTAGGATTGGGCATCGACTTCGGAAAACTCTAAGGATGGTTGAATTTCAGGTTTATCAATTGGGAAGACTTAGCGCCACTTAAACAGTCAAGCCTGTTCATAATTTGGTAACAGAAAGCTTAAGTTGTTTTTGTTTCATCCAAGCCTTTATGATATTTATTAATTTTTGGGAACTATGGATCCTATACAGTGTTCCTTTTTTTGTCATCGAAATTCTATTTACATAAACCTCAGCCAAGTTTTTGTTCGTGGATCCCAAGAATTTAAAAATTATCTAGTTCTTGAGATCAGTGGTCGATTCATCAATCTGAATAAATTATTCAAATCGAGCAAAATAGGTAGGGAAACTTACAGCAACAAAAATTTAAGCATTATTTTTGAGACTTATGGACACTTAACGTATTTTCGTAAAGAAGAATTTATACGCTTAAAAATACTCCTAAGCATAAGATATCAAAATAAATTTTTGACAAAGCTTGGTTTATTGAACTAAAAACAAACCAATTTACATAAATACACACAATAAACTCGATGTTTTTTATTTTTTTAATCTGAAACGTATATTTCAACTTTTGTATTTTTTTTATTTTTTTGTCAACTGATTGCCTACTTTATAACTAAAAAACCTTCAAAGATGTCACTTGGTTAAAATTTATTGCCCACAATAAGTTCCCAAAACTAGTCTTATCTTTTGTTTTGCAAATTGTTATCATAAATTAAATTTAATGTCTCTTTTTCAAATTTTTATATAACCAACTGCCATCGTTGTTCTCTAACTAAAACCATATTCTTGAGATAGTTACTTAACTAACTTTTGTGTATCTTCTGGAACCAATTCCTTTTTTGATCAAAATGATGAACTTGAATCACTGTTTTGCTTTCTCTTTTTCTTTAAAATTTTTTTTTTTATGAATCACTCACAATTTCGGATCTCTCTTTAATGGGATCTCTTGATTTTGATATTTTTTTTTCTTTCAAAAAACATTCTCTTTTCAAATTTTTGGATTTTTTTTTTGAAATTTTGGTTTATTTAAACCTTTTTGCGAAATTTTTATTTATATTCTTCCACTTTAACACTCACTTTTTTTCTTCGATCTCACTCTCTTAAGCTCTTTTTTTCACAAATTTCAAGCTGAGAGCTTTTTATAACCAACTTATGGTATATTATGCTCTTCACTCTTTTGCACAAAAAATAAAAGAAAAAAAAATAAACGAAATTCCCGGTTTATGCTTTTTTAAGGCTGCTCACTTGAATAACAATCTATTCCCGATCTTCCGTTGGTTTTAATTTTTTTTTTTTGCATATAGACGATCGATAACGCGCGCGTGTACACTATCAAACAATGCCGTATTTCGCACAAAAGAAAAAAAAAAACATACGAAACGACTTAAAAAAAAGTATATCACGAATCTTAAAACAAAAAAATATAAAAATTATTACGAACAAAAAGTATCTATACAGCATAGACGTCTGTCACACCGCGCCGCGATTAATGTGTATCTTTCACAACTAAACTGCGAGCAATAATAATTATTTAGTGTGTAGTAGATACAGATACTTCAGTGTTCAGTTCAGCTGCTTAGATATTCCGTTCTCTCTTTGTGTGTTTATTTTTGTTTCTGTCTCTCTTTTGTCCACTTGTCCACACATTTGAAAAGTAAAATAAATCATACGAAAGTAATAATAATATGTAACCACATCGACAAACAGAACAGATCCGTCGTCGTCGTCGTCGAAGTCGTCGTCTTCTGTGATCCCCGTTCGTTTATTCGGTGCGGATCGTCGGTCGGTCGTTGTGGTCGGTCTCGGTGTTCGGGTGGTATCGCTGTATCCGTAACCGACAACGACCGAAGCGGCGCGCTGCGGACGGGTTTATCGCTATTTACGTATCTTTTCTCTCTTTTTCTCACTCTCTTTGAGTATATTTTTATTATTGGATTGGAGAATGGAGATTGTTTTGTATTTATTTATTAAATTTGTTTATTTTTTTTTTGCACTAAAAGAGAGTCAAAAGCTTTTTTTGGCATTGAAATTGGAAAAGGCAAATCGATCGTTCTCGTTTAGCAGTTCCAATCTGACGTTTCTTTTTTTGTCTGTCTTTTGTTGTTGTATTACTTTTTTTTGAATTTGTATAAACGCAGATACATAAGCGAGATACATTTATAGGGCAAAAGAGAGGGCAAACACATAAGGCAGTAGGTTAGCAGGCAAACAACAGACTGACTACCTATACTACCTATCATTAAAAACACTTGACACCTGTTAATTGAAGAATTGTGTTAGATACATTATTTTTGCCTTTACGGATTGTAAGCACCTCGTCGCTGCCGTAAATTTTTCTCGCCAATTAGTGTGTTGAAACTATATAGAATGCAATTTGCCTTATCTTAGAAAATAATGGATTTAAAATCAGCTCGTGTGTGGGTGTATAGGTGTAAATTGATTATTTAAGTGCATTGTTATTAACTTGATCATAGAGAAGAAAAAAATTTAAATATATCACGCATACGCCACAGAGTCTGAGATTTTTGCTTAGCAGCATCTCATGCGATGCGCGGCGGTGTGAACTTCAAATAAATGAAAATAATTTCCTTGTGCGTGATGAGGGTGTGGGTATGAACTTGAAATTTCGAACATCTTCGGAGGGGGTGTAAATTAAGAAAAAAAATTGATGGAATGAGATAATGGAGTCCGAACGGTTTAAGGATCATTATCGAGATTGAGGATGAGACATGAAGTCATGTTGTAAAGAATTTTTTTACGAAATTGTCGAACATATCGTCAGTTTATTTTTTTAAGGTTTTTCAATAAGGGCGGGTAAATATTGAAATAGAATGAAACAAGCTTTGCGTGAGTTTTTAATAAAATTCTTTTTCATTTGAAAGGCCCTTGTATGTCATATAGATTAGACGTCGTTCAAGTGCCCGAATCGCCTTCTTATGGTGGTGGGTGGCACGGATCCGAACAGTCCAATTTTCCAACACTCTTCTGCATAGATGCGTGTAAATTTGATTGATAGTGATGGCCTGTGTTATGTTCACCTTAAGGGCAGCGGTCAGTTTTAGATTATTTGCATAGACCTGCAACTTAAGGAGAAAGTCTAGCGAAGTCAAATAGCATGACCTAGGTGGCCGACTCACATCATATCTGCGAGAGATAACCTTTGCCTCAAAGCGTTCTTCATACAAAACGTCAATTGTAGCTCGTAGCGTTGTGTAGCACGTAGCCCCGTCCTGCTGGAACCATATGCCGTCTAGGTCCATATGGTATAGTTAGGTCATAAGACAGCCTCACCAACGTCGTTTTCGAAAAAGAACGAACCAATGACACAGCCTGCCCAAAAAGACACCAAACGAGTCGTGGGGCTTGAGATTTTAGGAAAAGAGCATTAAACAAAAATCATAGTGAAATTTTATTTCTCACTTAAAAATCACTAGTTAAAACGTTTTTGGAAAAAATAAAGTAAGCCATTTGATCTCCATGACTGTTTAGAATTTTAAGAATTTTTTTTTTCAAAATCGTTCGAACTAGCTTTTTCTAAAAACAGTTTTTGTTTTTTAAAAAACTTTTTGAAACTTCTAGCACTTTGTAGTTTTTATCAGAAAAAAGATTGAAAAATAAATTAAACGGTTTTTGGAAAAAAAAAAAAAAATTAAAAAAAAAATTCAGTTTTTTTTTTGGCTGCGCGCCTCAATATCCGCGGACAAAATATCCGGGTCAAAATATCCGCGACAAAATATCCGGGGACAATATATCCTCGGACAAAATATCCTTGGACAAAATATCCTCGGACAAAATATCCGTGTCAAAATATCCGCGACATAATATAGCCGCAGACAAATATATAGAAACACAAATACAGTGCAAGCGCCCAGCACTACGATGTATAAACAATGACCTATGTAAGGGGGGCATGCTGCCCCCCTGCAACCCCCCTGCTTGGGCACATTATAGGACTTGGGGTAGGTGCGAGGTTGGTTGTATGCGGTTATTTTGACGAGGATATTTTGGCCGCGGATGTTTTGGCCGCGGATATTTTAGCAGCGGATATTTTGTCCGCGGATATTTTGTCGCGGATATTTTGACCCGGATATTTTGTCTGCGGATATTGAGGCGTGTCACCTTTTTTTTTAACTCAAAAACACTTTTTTTTAAATATTTAAGAATTTATATTATTTCGTCCATAAAAGGGCTTCTACATTAAAAATTTCATCGAAATTCGTCACGAGAAAATCGGATTTCAAAAAACCGTTAAAAGACTTTTCCTGAAAAATCTATTCCAACCAAAACATAAAATTTGCACAGAAAAAAGTATTCAGAAAGTTTTATTAAAATCGTAGGAGCCGTTTTTGAGAAAAATCAATTTTTCACTAAAAATCGTATGGCAGGTACCGTTAGTTTTAGAGCTAGAATGCTTATTCCAAAAACCCCTCTGTATGACGTCATAATAAAACTGTGTACCAAGTTTGAAGCAAATCGGTCGAGCGGCTTAGGCTGTAGGTAGCGATAAAGACAGACGGACAGAATGGTCGGACCCACTTTTTTCAACATCTCCATCATCGTAATGCTATGTTTCATTGTCAAATGCATAACTTGCCTTATAATACCTATAACCGCAAGTGAAATTCACACCTTCATAAAGACATTTAAAATGAGTCAAAAATTAAAATTGGATTTTTTTTAAATTAAGCTTTAAATGCCAAACAAAATGTTTTGCTTAACTACCTTTTTAATTGGAAAAAAAAATATTAGGTTAGTAAAACTAAACTACAATCCAAAGGGACAGCCAAAAGGTGAATACTGAGGCTTATACAAAGCATAAATCTTTGGTGTAGTACAAGGTGATCAGATAGATTCCAAGTTTAACGAACCATGTCAAGAAAAATATTACAAAAACCTTGAAAAAGAAGAACTGCATCTGCATAATCTGCTCCTTAATGCGGCTTCTAGAGCCCAAAACTTCTTTCAATAATCACAAGTCTAGACTTAAAATTTACACTAAAATATAAATGCAATGCAGCGTACGAATTTAAGGGTTAGATTTCAGGCGATGGAACGACGACCTTGAACTTCCTTTTTTTTAAACTAAATCCACACAAAGGCTGGGTTCCTTCAAATTCTAAAATGAAACCAAAGCAATGGAGTTGAAACACATGCCTTTTTTAGCATAGATGCGCATTGGAGTAGAATAAAGGCTGAAGCTATAGGTATACGACGCATATCTTAGATACCTTAGGGGAAAGTACGACTGTCCATGTATGTGTTTATATGTGAACAACAATTTTGAGCATAATTAAAAGGAAAAAGATAAAGAGGGTTGGTCAAGATGAGCCAAGTAATTGAAATAAGTACGCTTTCCAACAACAAGGATACTGGGGTAGGGTGATCCGTTAGAAATTCACAAAAAAAAAATGTTGAAAAGGGGTGTTGTCTTTTGCGTAATAGTTTAATATTTTATTTTTTGGTGGAAAATAATGCTGGTCTGGAAATTCGATGACGACCTTGGGAGAGTTTGTTTATTTTTTAAGTTAATTAGTCCTAGAGTAGGTACTGTGTTCCATACTAGAAAAATGTTTAGCTTGTTACTTTATACTGAGTAACGTAAGTCAACTAGTTCAAAATTAAATGAAAGACGAACCAAAAGTATCACATCTTAGGAAACCAAAAGTTGGAATTCCCCAGATCGAAAGAAACAGACTCCTGGTCTCCAAAAAAAATCATGGAGAAATATTTAGTTGAGAAAAGTGGTTAGGTGCTGAAGTAACCAGCTTAAAATGAAGCTGGAGTTAGTGTTAAATTGGTCGACAATGGATTCTAAGCCTCAGTGTAGGTCGCATTTAAAACATTCAAACTCACGTTGTGTTAAGATCATCTTCTAGACAGTAAGTTGAAGAAGCTGAGGAGATCCAACCCATCATAAATTTTCTTACTCGATTATAGTGAATTTTATAAGATGGAAAATACACCATGCCAAATGTTTGCAATGACTTGTCGCTGAAAGCCTTATGATTAAAGCTTCCATAAGGCTTTCAGTGAATAACTGTGGTTAGCCTTATGCAGGCTAATGGCTTGTCGTCTTCTAAGTCTTATAGAAGCTATTATTATGAATTTCATTGTTTAAACAATTTGTAAAGGCCTTTTGGAAGTCATTTTAAGCTCGCGCCTGCAAACCTTGTATAGAACTCATTTTCAAAGGCCTTACAGCAGCTATTACTTGCCAAATCGGAAAAACTGGACTTAATACAAGCTAAATGCATAGTTTGGTCGATTCACCGAATCATGATGTGTAAATAAATGGTGTTTTTTAGACGTGTGGTTTTCAAGGAGAAATAAAACGCATATAATTTAATGTTATGGCCAAGAACTTAGCTTTATTATAAAGATAAGGGTTTTCCAAAATGATTTTGGGCAAGTTGCCGTCACGGCTGGCTCGAATAAATTCCTAGGCGATTGTGTCGACCAAATATTGGACGCAGATCGCGATGCGTCGCGCGAACTGAATAATTAGTTTGGTAATAGATTTGCACGACTTGCAAACGTTGTTCAGGTGTAAGTCTATTCATTATGAAATGGCAAACCAAGCTGAGCATAAATCAAGTGACAGCTGTCAAAAACACCAACTCCGAAAAAAGTATTGCCAGATTGAAAACCACACGTCTTAAAAAAAGCCCTTTACAATTATGACAATAAACGTTAAGTTTGATTGTTCAAAGCAAATTTGTTCTATAAAAAGGTTCTTGTTTGTCGATTTCAACAAAAACCAAGACACTCATGGGAAGAAAGATACTTTAAGGTTATAGATTCAGTATTAAAAACAATTACTTTAGCACTTCAGTTCTATAAGACACCAAGACCTAACGACTTACATTCTAACCAGTCCTATGACCTTCCTTTATATACTTCAGGAAGTGGCAGCTTAGGAAAAGGGTTCTGCTACGATTTTCGTTCTTAGAATCTAGATTATGCAAATGGGGATCAATTTTCAAACGATAAATTCTTTAAAACCGATACCCCACTCATTTCCTGACACAAATCTTTTTGAAAGCAAACAAATAATTTGGACCAATGAAAGAATATTTCGTCAACCTTTGGTTCTTAATAAATTTAAACCTTTTTATGAGTCAAAATTCACAAAAAGAATTTCGTGACTCATGAACCAAAAGCTTACTTATTTATATTAAAAATGTAGGTACTTAAAAAAAAAACTAATTTCAATTCCCACGCATCTGTCTAGCATGTGATGATATGACTCAATCAAATTTATCGTTCATGCTATTGAAAGATACACCAATTTTATTATGACATGCAGTATCACTTGCCACCTCTGATCCATCATCATATCATCAACAATAACGCTCATCTTTATTTGTCTATAACGAATCAAGATAAATCGACGCGCATTATTCAAAAGCAAACTGAAAAAAGTATCTTGACATAAGTAGCTCCAAAGATAGTTCAACCAAACTCTGGTCGGCTGATCGTTCGGGACGGTCCGGTATGGTTGGCGTGTGGCGCTAAATAAGAACCGTCTCCACATCATCATAATTGAATACATGTCTGTCCAGTTAAGTGTTTCCAAATTCGGTAACACCAAACGTACATTACGATCGAAATAATTGAATTGCGTAACCCATCAAGATACGCGAGTTAATTGAAAACCTAACCACAGACAACAACAACAACAAGAAGAACGAGGAAGACTTTTTACTCAGACTCGCCCGCAAGACGTGCGGTGGTGGTAGCGGCCATTCACGCATTTTTTTGGTTTTATAAATGTTTTTTTTTACAATTATTATCTGTCATGGATGAAAAGGAAAAGATTACTATGGCATCCAAGGGATTTTCGTATCTCGCGGAACTCATAATCAAAAATAATAAAAAAGCAAACAGAAGATTAAAATTGTTAAAAAACGGGTGGGGCAACGCCAAAGTATCTACATACTACGAGTAGAAAAAAAACTATACGTCGAGTAATCCCGGGCGCTTGATGTGAAGAAGTGAGTTCAAGGGTAAACTCAAAATAAAATATGTGCCTCATGTATGTTAATAATATAAACGAACTTAAGTTTTTATGGCATGCAATTGGAATTTACTTTTTTCAGTTTTAAAGATTCGGTTTTTATTACTTTTCTCGAATTGAGGATGAAATTCGTTCGAATTTCACATTGAAACATGTCTATAAAATTATTTCATTTTATTATTTGATCCAATTTTAATTAAAATATTTTTGTTTAAATAGCTTTCACTCAATGCGGTGTTGAGTTTCTACTGGCATACCTCAATTAAAATTGATTTGGATGGTGTGCAAAAGCACCTTTTGTAGATTAAGTTTATGACGTCCGTCGGTCGTTAAAATAAAATAAGAAGTGCAACTTGGTAAGACAATAGCTTCAAGATGTACCTCTGACACAACTACCTTTCCATCAAAGAAGATGCCTTCAATTCACCATGAGAAAAAAGGACTATTTAGGTCTTAATTCATCAAGAGCAAAGAACGTGGATGATGTGCTTACATCAATGTTGAAAGAGCGTTAATACCAAGAACTATGAACTCCTTAACACATCTATCGAAACTAAATTTCCAATCATTATCAATATGGTGTTCGGAAGAAATTTAGTACAAAAACAAAGAGGTAAAACGTGTACAATATGAGCCATTTATATTGACCTATCGAAGGCTTTTGATTCAGTCGACCGTACAATTTTTTAAAACAAATATTTTCAGTTGGAATAAAAGTAATTTTTTTTTTTATCAAATTTCTTAAAAATCGCTTTCGAGCGTACTGGAAGCAAAAATTCGCCTGTCGGCTATGGATAGCCACAAGGGAGTGTTCTTTTTGTTTTTTCGAAGCTTGCTTTTCTTAAGAAAATTTAAGTTCGCGCGAGTAAAAACGGAAACAACATCTATAAATGTGGAGTTCGCCAAGGAGACCTCACATCACCAATGCTGTTTCAAGGTGTTCTAGAGAAGACCTCTCGATCATTTATTTGGGATAACTACGGTATTGACAGTGATAACGGATTTGTTTAAAAAATAGGGAGTGGGAGGGTAACAAGCTTACAAACAAAATCGTAACCTTGACATTCTCGAGAGCGGTCGATTTTTTTTTATTTCAAAGAAAATACATAGTTCAAGAATAACGGAAAATATATAATCTGCCGGTTTGCACAAGCCCAAGTAGGAAAAATTGTCAATAAAGTTTATGCGTGCAGCTGCAGTTGGTTGAAAAATATTGCAGAAGATTTTTTTACCCGAGAACGAATCTAAATCCGCATTGCAGTGGACCCAAACTTGGTAGGTCTTGCTTGCTAGGAAAACCCTCTTTGAGCAATATGTCATTACTTGTCTAGAAAAGAGCATTTTTTTAACCATTTTATCGTCAGATTATGGGTAAGCTAGATTAGGACATCAAGTTGAATCATATTATGTATTATACCTAATCTGACGCGGTCCAGTATTTCAAAATGGAGTTTTTTTTTTATTTTCAAGAAGCCGCCACGAGCTTGCTTCATGTCCAAATCGTTAGTCTTTTGAATGGGAGCTTCCGTCGGATCTGCTTAACACCCCCGCTGAAAATCTGACGCGCTCAAATAAATGTTTTTTCTCCCCTACCACACTGCCACCCCCACCATGCAAAGCGGCAGATTTTCATACCTCCAGTATTACGGACACGTGTGGCAATTACACTATTACTATCTGACGCGCTCGAGTATTTCCATGTGAATGTTTTTTTTTTTTTTACATTTTTGAAAGCCTGTAACCGCTCGCCCTACCGATAAACGGGGGTACATTACATATACTTTTTACTTGCGATTATAGGTACTATAAGGAAAGTTATGCATTCGTAAAAAAAAAATTCTAACAATCAAACATGACATTACGATGATAGAGAAGTCGAAAAAAGTGGGTCCGACAATTCTGTCTGTCTGTCTGTCTGTCTGTCCGTGTGTCTGTCTGTCTGTATAGTTACCTACAGCCTAAACGGCTGGACCGATTTGCTTCAAACTTGGTACCTAGTATTATTATTACGTCCTACAGAGGGGTTTTTGGAATTAGCATTCTAGCTCCAAAACTAACGGTACCTGCCATACGATTTTTAGTGAAAAATTAATTTTTCTCAAAAATGGCTCCTACGATTTTGATAAAACTTTCTAAATTGTGTTTTCTGTGCAAGCTTTATGTTTTGGTTGGAATAGATTTTTCAGGAAAAGTCTTATAACGGTACCTCCCATAGGACCGGTTTTTTAAATCCGATTTTCTCGTAAGTCACATTCGATGAAATTTTTAATGTAGAAGCACTTTTATAAAACAAATAAAATAAGTTCTTAAATTTTTCAAAAAAAAGTTTTTTTGAATTTTTTAAGAAAGTTTCAATTTTTTTTTAAATTTTTGTTTTTTCCAAAAACGGTTTAACTACATATATTTTTTTAATTTTATTTTTCTGATAAAAACTACAAAGTGCTAGAAGTTGGGCATACTCAAAAAAAATTTGGAATATATTTTCGAAAAGATTTTCAAAAAAAAAACAGTTTTTTGAAAAAACGGGTCGAACGATTTTGAAAAAAATTTTCGTAAAAATTCAAAAAAAGTAAAAGAAACTTGTTGGCTTACTTCATTTTCTCCAAAAACCCGTTTTAGGTATTGATTTTTAAGTGATTTTATAAAATTTCATATTATTTTTTCAACGCTTTTTTCTCAAAATCTCAAGCACCCAAGACCATTTTAACCCATTAGAGCAAGTTCTTACGACCCAGTCATGCACTTTATTTCTTTCTACCATCTAATCTTCAAAATCCAGAGGTCTCTACGACGCATAGTGGGCTCCCCTCTTATTAGGGGCTATGCATTTTGAAAAAAAAAAAAAAATATTTTGAAAAATCTTTAACTTTTTTTAAGAGTTTTAGAGTTTTTTAGGAAAAACAAGAATGCAAAAATATTTCATTGCTTAATATCTATCTACGAAAAAATAATATTGAAAATAGTTCGACCAGTTTTTTTTTCAATGATTTTTTTTTTAACTTTTCAAAGAAATATTTTAAAATTTTTTTGAGTATGTTACTATAAGAAAATCTGTAGTCGTCATTTTGAAAAATTATTTAAACAAAATTCAATCTACTCGTATTTAAAAATATTTCAAAAACCAAAATTTTTGTTTTGGAAAATTATTAAAAATCGGAAACTTTTTCAATTCAATAATTTTAAAAAACCGGTTCTATGAGGTACCATAATAAAAAAAAATTGAAAAATCTATGCAAAATGCACGACTGGGTCGCACGAACTTGCTCTAATGAGTGACAGTGGTTTATGGGCTTGAGATTTTGATAAAAATAAAATTTTCAATTTTCAAAATTCTTAAATAAATAACTAACTAATTTGAGCTGAAAAAAAAGTACGGCATTTTATTTCTTGGATAAATTTGAATTTATGAGAACAAATTTAGAAAAATCTGTGGAGCGGTTTTTGAGAAAAAAAGTTTTTTTTGAAAAACTTTTTGAAAAAAATTTTCAAAAAAAATTCAAGATCGCCAGTTCATAGGTATTCAGCAAATACATTTATTTAAAATTAAAAAAAAAAAATTTAGTAAGCAGTTTTCAAAATATTAATTTTTTTTTTTAAATGCTTTTAAAAATACAAAAAAATATTTTTCAAAAGTATTGGTATGCAATACAAATTGAGCTACCTACAGCTATATGTGTGTGAAATTTCGAAAGAATCGGTTGAGTCGTTTTCGAGATAGTCGAAAGCGTCCTATGGAAAGTACCGTTCTTAGCCATTTTTTAAAACTTTTTTTTCAGCCATATGATTGGTCGTACCTAAAAAGCAACACTGATTTTTTACTTGCGATTATAGGTACTATAAGGCAAGTTATGGATTCGTGCAGAAAAAAAATTTTGAGATAACAATCACACATGACATTACGATGATGGAGAAGTCGAAAAAAGTGAGTCTGGGAATTCCGTCCGTCTGTCTGTCTGTCTGTCTGTCTGTCTGTCTGTCTGTATGTCTGTTCGCGCCTCTGGAGGCTGAACGGGTGGGCCGATTTGCTTCAAATTTGGTATTTAGGATTTATTTGGCCGTCCCTCGGAACAAATTTTTTATTTTTGCTCTAGGTCCAAAAATAACGGCACCTGCCATACAATCTTGAAGACAAAAATTGATTTTCTCAAAAACGGCTCTAACGATTTTGATAAAACTTTCAGAATGCTTTTTTTGCAAGACAGTCTATCTTTTGGTTAGAAATTTTTTTTCAAAATTTGTCTAATAACGGTACCTCTCATAGAACCAGTATTTTCAAATCAAATTTTCTCGTAAACTATACATTCGATTTCAATAAAATTTTGGCCACAGGAAGTCATTCATAATTTTATTAATATGGCTTTTCAAAATTTTCAAAAACTTTTTTTTTTGATTTTTTATAATTTTTTCAAAAAAATTTTTGGTTTTCGAAATATGTTGGAAACGGGTATATTGATTTTTTTTTTTAATTATTTTTCAAATGTAAATTACAGATTGCCATATATTTGCATACTCAAATAAATTTCAATATATTTTTTTAAAAAGTTTTTCAAAAATAACCTTTTAAAAAAAAATCTCGTCCAACGATTTTCAATATTTTTTTTTCCTAGATTGACGTATAGCTTTGAAATTTTATTGCATACTTAGTTTTTCCGAGAAAACTCTTAAACTTATTTAAAAAATAAAAGAATTTTCGAAATTATTTAATTTTTTTTTAATATCCATATATGCAGCCACTACGCAATTGTTTATCATAAGAGCAAGTTCGTGCGACCCAGTCGTGCATTTTATTTAATTAAAAATCGTTAGAGCCGTTTTTGAGAAAAATAAGCTTTAAAATAACGGTTGTATGGCAGGTACCGTTATTTTTTGAGCTAAAAAAAAAATTTCAATTTCCTCTCTATACAATACTTAAAAAAGTCTATATACCAAGTTTGAAGCAATTCGGCCCACCCGTTTGGGCTGTAGGTCTACATACAGACAGACAGACAGACAGACATACAGACGGACAGAATTTTTAGACCATCTTTTTTCGTCTTCGCTATCATCGTAATGTCATGTTTGATTGTTATCTCAAAACTTTTTTTTTCGACGAATGCATAACTTGCCTTATAGTACCTATAAAGTAAAAATTGTCTATCTTAAAAAAAAATAGACAAATAGAAAGATTTATAAAAATAGTTAGAGCCGTTTTCGAGAAAATCAAGCTTTTCGTTTGTGATTGTATGGCATTTAAGTGCAGTTACTTTTCGACTTTGAGCAAAAATGTAAAAAGCACCTCTATTGAATTCCAAAAAATTACTAAGTACTAAGTTTGAAGCAAATCGTCCTATCCATTTAGCCTGTAGAGGTGCGAACAAATAGACAGACAGAAAGACGGAGCGAACTTCCAGACTCACTTACTTCGATTTTCCATCACCGTAATGTCATGTGTGATTGATATCTAATTTTTACTTGCGATTATAGGTACTATAAGGCAAGTTATGCAATGGTAAAAAAAAAAAAATTTTTTTGGACAATCAAACATAACATTACGATGATAGAGAAGTCGAAAAAAAGTTTTTTTGAGTTTTTTAAAAAAGTTTTAAAATTTTTTTTAATTTTTTTTTTTTTTCCAAAAACGATTTAATCTAAATTTTTTTAATTTTATTTTTATGATAAAAACTGCAAAGTACTAGAAGTTGGCATACTCAAAAAAAATTTGAAATATATTTTCGAAAAGTTTTTCAAAAAAAACTTTTTTTTGAAAAAACTGGTCGAACGATTTTGAAAAAAATTTTCGTAAAAATTCAGAAACGTAAAAGAAACCTGATGGCTTACTTCATTTTCTCTAAAAAAACGTTTTAGGTATTGATTTTCAAGTGATTTATAAAATTTCATATGATTTTTTCAACGCTTTTTTCCCAAAATCTCAAGCACCCAAGACCATTTTAACACATTAGAGCAAGTTCGTACGACCCAGTCGTGCACTTTATTTTTTTTGCGCGAATCCATATCTTGCACCTATAATCGCAAGTAAAAATAAATCTAGTCCTGAATATGCAAGAACCTAATTTTGAAACAGAGAAGTGCAGCCTTGCTATGGACAGCGGCTTTTTTCAGAATTAATGAAACTAAATATAAAAAAGAAAATTTAATAGTAAATACATTCCAGAGGTTGAAAGGATCTAAGGATCATAAAACACTTCTAGCAAATCTCTTTCCTGAAACTCAGTGCAAATTTCAGTTCAAATAAATTAATACGAAAATTTGTTTTTGCTAACATGTGCGAAAATGGATTGCTTTGCGAGTGTCGTTTAAGTTATAGGGCGGAGAACCCAGTGATACAAAATGTATGAAAAAGTACCTCCTTAACAAAATGGTGTTTATGTGCAACTAGACGAAGGGTTGGTTTTAAAGAATAAAGGGTTTTCCGGTTTGGTTACGAATAAGGCGTAACTAACGCCTAGGAAAAAACGTCACTATTGATAGGATAAAGAGTTCATCTTCATCAAAAACAAACCCTATATATTGTTTAAAAATCTGGATGCAGACTAAATCAGAATATAGAACAAAATACTAGCCAAGAGAGCTTCAGATTCCAGTTTCTAGATTCAAAACGAGAAGGAAGACAAAATTTGTTGGTTTGAAGACCAAGCCATGGCTTTGTCCAGTTAAACAAAACCAGAGATATTGAGGCTTCACTGAAGAACGAACACCTAATTTAAATTGACAAAACGATCACACTTAAAAATGCAAACAGATCTTTTCTGTAACATTTGTTTGATTGAACTTAAATGACATCATAAACTGTGGTCATACTATAATTTTGTATTCCAGCTGCATCAATTACTGATGGCTATCATATTTGTCCACACCTATTTTTTCTCACCCCAAATAGGGTGTGCAAGACCAATAAAAAACATCAACTAAAAGAAAAAAAATTCATTAAAAGTAAAACACCGCCATATTGATTGAATTAATGTATCTGCCGATAGTTTTTGAATTTATCATTTTGTATAGCTAATGTCTGTGTGTTCGAAGTGAGGTAAGAACTTAATTACAAAACAATCATCAAAACTGAACCATAGAACATTCTTACAACGTACCTACAAAAATTTTAAAAGCTACTAGGGTGTTGGTTGTTTCGCTATCGATGTTTCATTTTCAATTAAACATCAAGAAATGAAAGAAAATCAGAAAAGTTTCGGAACTAATGTACCAAATAGCACTTTACAAAAGTTCTCCAGCTGATAAGCCTTCGAAAGGGGAAATTCTGGGAGACTGACAGCTATCAGCAAAAAATAAGTACAATTTTAGATAAAGAACTTCATCAGCACAATGGAATTTCCTTTGACTTACATTTTACAACTTTCTTTAAGAAAACATTTTTTTATTGTTTGAACAAACAAATGTAAGTTTTCGTTTTCGTGAGATGAATATTAATTAATTTAAGACGCGGCAGCTCTTGTAGACATTGGGGCTTGCTATTAAGTAGCGCGTACAGCTTCATCAACTTGGATCGGCTCTTTAACTATCGACCGACACGACTCGATGCCGATGCGACGTTTGATAGCAACGACAAGATCATTTAATTACACAAGTGATTGATTGAGATGTATGCCTAAGTTAAGGAATTCAAACAACGTGGAATGGAAGTGCCTTTGAGCTATAAGATACACTACTTAGTTAATACAAGCCCATCTGTCAGATGTTTTTCAATCTATGGATAGGTGCGCTGATGAGAAAAAGTTACTTTTTTTCTGGAAACGCATGTAAAAATGCATTAAAAAAGGTGATGAAGCACATGTAACTCGTCATTCATCACACACAGAATAGAAGCTGATGGACTTTGGATACGGATATGGAAAGCTATCATGATATTTATTAAAATTGTAATTTTTTTTATTACAGGGTAAAATAATCCTTCGCGAAACTTTTTTTTTTATTCCAAAGAATAAAAAAGAACGAGAAGCTTTATTTAATAAAATTCATGACAGAGTCGCACGAACTTGCTCTGATGTTCGATAATTGCATAATGTATATTAAAGAAAATTATAAATTGTTTCGAAAAATTTAATTTTTTAATGAGCTTAAGACTTTTCTCGAAAAAACTAAGAATGCAATAAAAATTCAAAACTTAATTGAAAATCGTTCGACCAGTTGAAAATTGAATTGAAAATTTTTTTGAGTATGTGCTTTTGAGGAAATCTGTATTGTTTGTATTTTATTTAAAACAAAATTCAATCCAACCGTTTCCAAGTTATTTCGAAAACCAAATTTAAAAAAGAAAAAATTATTAAAAATCAAAAGAAATGTTTTTGAGAGTTTCGAAATTCCATATCAATAGGGTTATGAATGACTTCCGTCCAAAATTGTATTGAAGTCGGAAGAATAGTTTACGAGAAAACATGATTTGAAAATGTCGGTTCTATGAGAAGTACCGTTATAAGACAAATTCCGAGAAATCTTTTCCGACCAAAAGATAGATTGTCCTAAAAAAAGAGCATTATGAAAGTTTTATCAAATTCGGAGACGGTTTTGAGAAAATAAGTTTTCTTCTTTACGATTGTATATCAGGTACCGTTATTATTCGGCCTAGATCAACCATCATCGTACTGAAATCAGAGAACAAATTTGATTTTTGAATTTGAGACTTTTTTGGCGTAGATAAACAAGCATTTGTCTCTAACTCTAATTCCACCACCACCACCGAACGCCAAGAAGATTCCATACATTTATTCATATAACGAATATTTGAATCACCATCACGTGACGCAACGCCAACATTGCATACTATTAAGGAAATTACATCTACCCCTCCACCCCGCACCGCTGATTTGGACTGCCAACCACTTCCTAGGAACTAAACCAGAAGAGCAGCCAAATTAATGCATCACTCAAAATGAATTACTCATTTGCAAGTATTTTTAACATTTAACTTTATAATTCACAGTCTCTCCTTTCAGTGAAATTCCATAAGTAGATGTGAAATTTGCATGGAAAATCAGACTCGATCTACCAGCCATTGGAAGAAGTTCTATTGCAAATAGAAAACCGGGATAAGAGTTCTCACTCGAAGGTTCGCTGCGGGGAATACCAGCAGAAACCTCACCAAATTTTGAAGCAAAAGTTTTTTGTCAGCTTTCCACTCCGCTGTTGGTCGTGGTGGATCGTTGACCGGCGTTTAGGCCACTCGATTATTGTCGTGGAGCTCTTCCTTTCTAGAGGAATCTCTACTGACCTCCGTTTATTGTCGTGGGGTTGCTGCTCTCGTAAGCTTCTCCATAGACCTAGTTTGGAACTACCTTTTCCTTTTCTTAGGGGTACCATAGACCGAGCCTTGCTCAACCGTTTTTGCCAGCTGTCCACTCCGCTGTTATTCGTGGTGGATCGTTGACCGGCGTTAGGCCACTCGATTATTGTCGTGGAGCTCTTCCTTTCTAGAGGAATCTCCACAGACCTAGTATCTAAGGTATCATAAGAAATGAATTGTAATCTTTTATTTTAAGATTATCAATAAGAACATAAAATAAACTGTTAAGAAAATTAAGATTAATAAAGATATTGTTGTTTCGGAGTTCGACACTCTTCAACCCTGAGTTTTTGCTTTCTTTTGGGAACAACCCTGGACATCCATGAGCTAACCTCAGCCTGAGTATAAAAAAGCATCACAATTTGGCTGACGGCTTTTTTGCCAGGCTTTAATGATATTTAAGCAATTATACTATGTACTTAAATATTCAGATACAATAAATATCTATCTATCTATCTATCTATCTATCTATCTATCAACTATATCTACAAGCATTTGTCACTGCTTCCATCACAAAATATTATGGCTTGAAGCATAATATAATTTTGCTTCTGGAATTGATTCTGAATTCGAATTTAGGAGCGAAATCCTTTTTTCAGGATTGTCGGAAAAGTTATTTTTGTGCCAGAAGAACGGTGTTCAAAGATTTAACGATGCTTCTTTCCTCCAATAAAAACTGCTCATAATCTGGTAGGATTCTTTGGCAGACGAACTTTTTTTCACCAAAATTTAATAGTTTGGTTAAAAAATATATATTCCATGACCCTTCAGGAGGAGCTCTGGCATTGTGATTAACGGTCTCATCCTTAAACATCTCTCTTGGTGGGTGAAACATTGCAGTAATGAAAAGGATATACAAACAAGAAGTAATTCAGTAACAAGATTTACTTAAAGTAAGGGGTTTTTAATCCCTTGCAAGAGACTGAAAAACTTTGTTAAGTAGGATTCGGGGATCGATTGATGCACTTTTAGTTCCACCTTTTGACATCTGAGCATGTCATGTTGACGGCCATCTTTACATCTTCAATTAAAGAGCAAATTATTTTCATATTGCCATCAATATTTAGAATCTTTCTTTCACTCCATTGAAGTGGCGTCCGTCACCAATCAAATCCGTTGACAACTCGATTTCCATCACCTTGTTTAAAAATCAAAAAAAACTTCGAATGTACCTCATCTTTACCAACCACTTTTGGTTTTTTTTCTTGAAATTTTGACCGCATCACTAATTTTTTCAACTATGACTTAGTTAACTGCAGAAAATTGAAGTTTCAGATATTGCAAAAAATATATCTGGTGCAGTTTTTTACACAAAATCCCTTCTCAGTCAATTCGCCCTTCTCAATGGTTCCGCTTTGAGGTGAACTTTGTGTTCTCTCCTAGAGCTGAATCAGCTTGTTCCTTAGCACCATTACTCCAAACAAGATTTCAGTGTAGGGAATCCTATTTGAATTTTTCCCTGGTATATCCAATTGTGCCAAAACACAGATATTTTTGGGTATTGGAAGCAATGGTAAGCTTTAGCATAATCGAGGATACAAACAACTCAATTCGTGATGTAGAATCCTCTTATATTCTTCTGAATCGCTTTTGTAGACATTTGCGTCAGCAGAAGCCGATGATCCTGGATAATTATCACTCCCATGGTCATTGTTTGTTTCATTTCTATTACTTCTTTAAGGTGCGAGAGAATTGTCATCAACCATGATATTTAGAAAAGATGGGTCAAATGGTATGATACCGTTTCTAATGCTTTTGAAGCAGTCTTCACAATCATGGTTTGTTTTCTGGGCATGTCCATCAGAATTATTCTGTTGCTGTTTTATAAATTTCAACCAATCTTTCAAATGTTTATGTAAATCATCATCGATCATCATCAAATGTTTTACGCACAGTCGAGGGCTTCAGAAAACGACAAAGGATACTTTTTTAAACGAAACAAAAAGTACTGCTTCCGAGGGATACAAAAATTAGTTCGCGATTGAATTCGTGGGTAGAATCAAGTTCTAAATAAAAACAAACATTTTTATATTTAACATTTTTTTTATTTGACAAAAAATTATGATACAAACTTAATTAAAATACATTTTTGTACGTTCACGAAAATACAGATGCACTCAATAGTCTCCAAATGATTCTTCGGTTAGAAATTGTTGCTGGATCTGGTTTTAAAATTCCATTCGATTGTGGAGTATCTGCACTTGATTCCATCGCCACTAGAGCTGCATCAATTTTAATCGAAATCACTAGCAAAACTATTAACAAAACAATAAGGAGATACTTCATATTTTCACTCGTTTTGATAAGACACCTGCCTACAGACTGTTGTATCTCAAGCTTTAGAAATAACTAAATAAAGCCATTTCACAGATAAGATTTAAATGCAAAAAAAAAAGCAACCAGAGCAATAATCCTATAATGATTTGTCTGATGAAGTTGTATCTTTATGATGGTTTAGATATCGAAGAAAGAAAAAAAAGTAGGCGCAATCATTTCAATAAATTCAAGATAAGATTTGCTTTGAGTATGTGCAAACAAAATTTAGTTTGAAGATATATATTTGCAAGCCTATAAGTAGACTTTAGATACAAAATATTCGGCATGAATTTAGATGGTATAGGTTTTGAGTTTGCTTTTAGGAAGTGCTTTGCAAGATAAATTTTTAACCATTGAAAAAGGTCACAGAAAACATCTATGATGTCAAGTCAAGGAGGGCTATTTACCTTCTAGAATCTAGACCAACAAATTTGAGGCAGATATCTTACCAAAAGCATCAGTCTTAAGTGATGATTAGATAAGCTATTGTTCAGCTGTGTCCCAAGTTGCTGATCGGGTTTTATGGGGTTGAGAGTGTTGAAACGATTTAAAATGGCATAATATGATTAAAAAACAGTCTGATGCCTGAAACTAAGGTTTCTTCGCATCAATTAGCGAGAGAATATCAATTTTGGTATCTGATTGATGTTTTCAAACTTTCTGATAGTAAAAACTTTCTCTGAAATGTGAAATGACGCACTTACAAATATTTTACCCCTTATCTAAAACACACACCCAAAGACCCTCATCAACTATCTCCAAGATGCTCGTCAAAACAAAAAAATCGAAATCTATTCCAAAAATGTACTCATGTCCCTCCAAACTCAACGTATTTGTTTCTTTTATCATAATTTACGGCACCACTTCAATTAGTGTTTTACATTATTTTTAACAGGAAAAAAATTCAAGACCAAATTGTATAGACCAAAGCCAATTAGTAAGACTTTGCCTATAAAAGATGGTTTCTAACAAAGACGCTGCTTCAGTTAAGAGTTCCAAACACGATAAAGCAATTTATAACCAAAAGAATTTTACAAACCTAAAAAAAAAAACTTTCCGATACAAGAAAATGCGCCATTCGAGCATTCTGTTCGTCCTTGTTGGCTTTTTATCACACAAATCATGTGCGTCTGAAGCTGACCTTCAAAAGGTAAGTTTTTAATTTAAAGTTCCATTTCGGACGTTATTAAATATGACATCAGCTTTGTGAAGGACAACGATACGGGACACTTGTGCCGAATCCTAAGGACTGTAATTCATTCTACGTTTGCCAATTTGTTGTCCAACTAACCCGATGTGATATTGGACTGCATTTTGATCGCAGAAACAAAGTTTGTAACTGGCCACAGTTTGCTGGATGTGATTGGGTTGAGGCTGAAAGTGGATCTTCAGTCGAAATTTTGCCGGTTGAAAAACCTGAAAAGCCAATTCCAGATGAAGATAAGTATCCAGAGACAGATTTTGAGCCAGAAAAACCACTTCCAGGAGAGGATCCAATACCTTCTGATGAGGGCGATGAAAGTGACGACAAAAAAAAGCCAATTCCAGATGAAGACAAGTATCCAGAGACAGATTTTGAGCCAGAAAAACCAGGAGAGAAACCAATACCTTCTGATGGAGACAATGATAGTGACGACAAACAAGAGCCGAATCCAGGTGAAGAAACGAAACCTACTGGAGATAACAACTCAAACCAACCATCATCGGCAGAAAAAACATCTGAAGAAGGTGGAAATCTTTCTTGGGAAGAACATTCTAGAGACTCTGAAGAGTCAAAGTCAGGTAAGTTATACTTTTTCTTAACTAGAAAATTAACCAGAAATAAAAAAAATTCAAACAGTAACTGAAGATGATGTAATTACGAAAAAACCTTACACACCCAGTTCTTCGTCGAGTCATTCTTCACAGGAAGAGACGATAACGGGTAAGCTATTTTGTTCCTTATCATCAACAAGAAATAATTTCTTCATCTTCTAGGAAAAGGAGTCACTGAAGATGATTTTATTACGAACAAGCCTTATTCACCCAATCCTTCATCTGGAGAGGATCAGGATCACAAGTTTCCCTCAACAGATGGTGATGATTCATCCGAAGAAGACCAACTCCCATTTACAGACGGTGACATAATAACCATCTCAAAGGAAGACCCTGCTCCGTGGAAACCAGACCCAACCCCAGATGAGCACTCTTCTGAATCTAGCGAATTAATTCCTGATTTACCAAAGCCCAATCATCCTCCAACAAGTGAAGAAATAGACCCGAAGCCTTCAGAAGGAAGCCAAGACTCCAGCGAAAAACTCCCCACCATTGAAGACCACAATCCGGGAGATTTAAAACCACCTTTTGTTGACGGAAGCGTTGATAAACCTGACCCAGGACTCTTTGTTAATTACACCAGTCAACACTGGAACCTCATCGCTTCCATGGCTAGTGTTGCATCATCCAAAGATAGCTTTATAAATCGTCCAATCGTTGGTGCTCACAGTACAGAAACTGGCTACCCAGTCGATGTTATGACCGGTTACGACCCCTCGAATGTCCAGTGCCTTCACAATGGTTTATACTTTCTACCCCATCCGGGAAACTGTCAGAAGTATTTCATATGCGCCTATCGTCATTTGCATTTGCATTCCTGTGGCAGCGGAGTAATTTGGAACCACAAACGGGAACAATGTGATCTTAAAGGATATGCCAAATGTTATTCTCGAGATGGCGATCAAGAAGTTACCACAGAGTTTATCACACCACCGGTGATAGAAGAATCAACGGAAAAGAGTACTCAAGAAGCCACTACGATAACTCAGACAACAACAACGAGAAAGCCAACTACGAAAACAACAAAACTTCCACCAACAACCATTGGTCACAGGCTACCGTTATGCCCGATGACCCGACAAGTCTATCTGCCCAACTTGGACGATTGTCGAAGGTACTTTATTTGCATAATGGGCAAGCCGGTTTTGACATCTTGTCCAAGTGGCATGCACTGGGATGCAATTGGGGAATTTTGTGGCAAGCCAACTGTGGTGCGATGTGCTCACCGATAAATATAAGAACTTTTTTAAAGGTTTGTGTTTTATTTTAAACGTGGTTCTCTAGCACTTTTGAAAGAGGAACCATCCTTAAACAGTATTGACAGGAGACTTCAACTCAAAGTTTGCCTGATAATTGATACCTTGTTCCTACTACTCAGGGGAGTCTCCAGTTTTTGCTGTTAAAGTTTCACTCTGACAGGACTTGAGCGACACGTCTACAGTCATTTCTCCCAGACTAATCACCATGGTCAACTGTCATTGTGACATTTTGGGATTCATATTACTGTTGTATGTAAGTTCTGTTAGAAAACAATTCATTATTGCGTGGTTTGAAGCAGTGTTTACATGAGAAGGCACAGGGAAACTTTTGAAACCTTCTTTCCTATTCTATTCCGCACTTATTGCTGGACGATTGAAAGCCATTGGTAGACACTTTGCCACTGTCGATCAGGATAAAAGTTGACATTTTTACCGTCACTTTTTCAAGCGGAATTTTCATAGTCTGGATTTTAAGCTGTTAACTTTTTTTTTGTCGATCAAACAGAAGTCGACATTTTCACAGTCGAGGAAATTTGCATTTATCCACATTTAACATAACATTTTTTTTTGTCAATAATGCGCACTCTTCCCAGTCACCAGATCTTCAAACACCAATTTACCTATGCCGAACGGCCAAGCCGAATAAGTATGGACTTGCCGAAAGCCATCCCGAAACCGAATCAAATGGATGGCATCATTCGGCATAGTATGGAAGCGCCTTATGGCGCCAGTTTTTTTTTTAAGCTTAACAATTGCTGAACTACAAGGCTGTGCTTCCAGTCCCTGAGAAGGTTTACGCTTGATTGAAAAGAATTACTATTTTCGAAGAGATAGATTCAAGGTTTCACCTTTTCCCCTGTTGGCAGTGCGGTGTCAAAACTCGTTGAAAAACATCCCTCTGACCATCAGTATAAGATATACACCCTTAAATACGACACCAAAGTGTCCCTTCTAGCTACTCAGTTAGTCTGTGCCATGCACATCCATTACCGAATTTTTCGGCAACTTCCTTTGATGCAGCGATTTCAGCACTTTCGGTTTGGAGACCATCCATCATCACCCTGCTGTCACGACTCATGGCTCATAGGCAATAAGTCGGCTCATAGGCAATAAGTCGGCTTTAACAATTTCTGATGTTCGATCTTATCCCAGGCATCTTGGGATAACAACATCTCACTGCATTCGGTAATTGGAATTGGACCGCTGGCGCTGCTGCGGTAGGCAGGTCACACAACTATCAGGGGATAGTCACTGCCTACGTCAGCATTGTCTACGTATAATGCGGACATCAAACATTGACTTTTTTCATTACTGCTGCATTTCGGTTTGACCATCAGGAGACACCCAGGTGATTTCGTGTCACGATTCCACTCAGTAATTGCCTGATCTGATTTGGAAAATGATTTTGCAGATGTCTTAGCACTCATCAATTTTTGTTCTTCCGAAATTTCGACTGTCAATTAGTCGTTAATATTTTTTTGTTCTGACAGTTTTCAAAAACGTGTTTATCCATAATTTTTTCGACATTTTCTTAAAATATTATAATAAAAAATAAAGACATACAAACATCAATCTAAAATGCAGAGCATGTTTCGAAACAAGATTTTATTCACACAAAATATTTAACTAACAATTTACGCAGAACAAACTTTGTAATCCAGTTCAGTTGCTTGGCAAACACCAGCTAACTCATTGAAATAAGGATAATCCTTGGGACATTTACCCATTCCAGTTGAAACGCCATTTTTGCAGTTGTAATATTCATTACACTTTGTAGAAGCGACAGCCATGAAAAGCTTCGACGATCCATCGCATCGATCATGGGTGCAAACATTCTTTTCCGGATCAATACATTGCTGTGAGGTCTCATCGAACTGACTGCCTTTTGGACAATTTCCCCATTGACCTTTGTCACCAACTTTCAAACAATAAAAGTATCCACGGCATGTTTTACCATCGGCATAGAAATATGTTTTCTTTTTACAAAGATCTTTTGGAGGCTCAGGGTCTGTAGGGACTGTCGGTGAAGTTGGATTGGTTGAGCACTTAACATTTTGGGGATAGTCACACAAGCCATTGTCTGGATTGTAATAACGACCTTCTTGACATTTTCCTGATGAAATAACTTGTCCATTTCCACAACGAACCCATCCATCGCAGCTTTTGTCGTCCTTAAGGAAGCCATTTTGTGCAAGGAGACACGGTGAGTTGGCAACACAGGTCGAGGCTTCTGCCCAGACACACGAAATTGTTGCTGGATTGAAATGCTGTCCAGCTGGACATTTTTCGCAATAGGTTGTTCCCTCATTGCAATAGCAATAGTTTTGACAGTTGTTTGGATCTGCCTTGTAGATGTCGGTAAGACCGGCGCACATGGTTTTTACATCGACGTTACATTGTACGTTAGCGGGATAATCACAGACACCACTGGATGCATCGTAGAGGAAGTCACCGTTGCATTTGCCATAGGTTGCCTTGCCGTTGCTGCAGAGGACCCAGCCTTGACAATTATTGGGATCGGCTATATAGCTGTTGTTCTTGACGAGTGGGCATGTTTCCTCGGGTGTGAGGGCTTCGTATTGGGCGAGATTGGACGCTATGATGGCAACCATCAGAAGTGGGATGGCAGCATTAAGCATTGAAGGACCTTGAATTGAATTAATTTTTTTTTTAAATAGTGGTTACAATTTTTATTCGGGTTGGAATTCTTAGAGTGGTTTGTGTTTTGTTGCTGGAGCTGAATGTATTGATATTTCCAAATATTAGTAAAAATTCAAAAACGGAACGAAATTAGTTTGAAATTATTTTTAGAAGATTCATCAATCAAATAATTTCAAAACAGTTGAAGGGTTGTAAACGGTTTGGAAAGACACTTTTAGAAAACGTATTTTTTTAAAATTTATTTGACATTTCACAAAATTACATTTTCCACAAACTCTTACAATAAATACACAAACAAAAATATTCACTCTTAGAATTCACTTCAAAATTTTACCTTTCATTTTGATTGTGGTTTTCAAATTATCCTTCGTCGGGTTTTCGTAAAAAAAAAGAAACTAAGCGCTTTGCTTGCACTTTTTTTCTTTCGTTGAAACAATTTTCGTACACTGACTGGCAAATAGTTGAGCGTATTGCCTTTAAATAGGTTCAAACAATATAATTGTTAATTCATATAGATGGCGTCAAAGAATCTATTCAATTGATTAACCATTATCAAAATCGAAACAAGAAAAGAGCATTTTTATAATAATTTTTTTTTTAATCATAGTCAAATCTTTGGCCAATTGTGTTTTTTCTATAAAACTGTGGTGTTTGCAAGTTGTATTGACTACTACGAACAACAATTAAACTTATGTTTGATTGATAAGATAAGTCGTAATACAAACAGAAGCAAGTGGTTTTGTGTGGTATTTCTTAGAAGATCTTTCGGAATCTATTTGACATGTTTTTTTGAAGTTTTTTGGTAAGAATCTATCTTTGTTGTCTCGGAATGACAAAACATAACACAACATTATATTGTTCATGAAAATCTTGTAGTAAGCACTACAAAGTTGTTTTTTTGAAACCTTCATTTCGATAGATGGAACACTAGATGAGTTGTGGTATTACACTCATAGCGTTATGGGTCTTTGGGCACATCAGAAGAGAGTTATGTGGAGGTACGGTGAACAAATGTGTAAACCTTTAATCCGTTGGTTCATGTCTGCACTCTTAAATAATTTTTTTTTTTTTGTAAATAATTGTTCAAAAATATTGAAAGTGCGAAAAATTCAAAATTCACAAATTGATTGTGAAATTCGTTGAA
Source organism: Platycheirus albimanus (assembly GCA_916050605.2). Classification (NCBI taxonomy): domain Eukaryota; kingdom Metazoa; phylum Arthropoda; class Insecta; order Diptera; family Syrphidae; genus Platycheirus; species Platycheirus albimanus. The sequence goes on along the minus strand of OU696696.1, from coordinate 368,862,258 downwards.
TAAAACAACAACAACATGATTTTCCAAAAATCTAACATCCCGGTTTGTTGGGACGATATTGATTAAATCTTCAAGTTCATTGAAATTAAATTTATCGCAAATTATTGGCATATCGGTTTCATAAGGTTAAATTCGATGCTATTTTTATACTGAATGTATATTATCTTTTTAAATATAAGTTTAGTCTGTTGTTCAGCTTCCAATTCAGCTCTATGAAGTTCTTCCTCTTTTTTGGTCCTTATTGCTTTCGTAATCGCCATAGTTGATGATGAACTCGGCACCACAGTCTTCAGCCAGTTCTCAACACTTTTCTTACCGCTCAGTATAATCGTTTATAGCCTTAGGAGCTATAATTTTTTTTTTACCGATTTCACTGCATGTGACTCACATGCAGAAAATTGCCTCTCCTGGCTAAACGGAGGAACTGCTGTTTGAAATTAACAAGTAGAAGTCCTAATACAAAAAGCCTGCTTGTAAGATTGCTTAATCACTTCCAGTTTATTCAGAAAAAAACTAAATCTTAAAACATGTGAAGATAGGATTCATTTCGGTATAAAACAGCTCCCATAATAACCCACTATACATGCGACCTGTTTATCATGAGTTGGTAACAATTTTTGAAAAAATGAAAAATAACAAATACCACATTTTCCATCCATCCACCATCGACACGGTGCCGCCATCTTACTGTCGGTTTTATTTTAATAGCGGTAGGCTAATAAGATACTGAATATTTGAAAATAAAATAAAGTGCACGACTGGGTCGGACGAACTTGCTCTAATGTGTGACAGTGGTCTGGGATTTTGGAAAAAAAGCAGGGAAAAAATAATATGAAATGTTTTTGATCACTAAAAAATCACTAGTTAAAAATTGAAGTAAGCCATCTGATTTCGTTTACTGTTTAGAATTTTAAAAATTATTTTTTTCAAAATCGTTCGACGAATTATTTCAAAAAATAATTTTTTGAAAAACTTTTTTTAGTATGCCAACTTGGAGCACTTTGTAGTTTTTATCAGAAAAATAAAATTAAAATAAAGTGCACGACTGGGTCGTACGAACTTGCTCTAATGTGTTAAAATGGTCTTGGGACTTAATATTTTGGGAAAGAAGCGTTGAAAAAATCATATGAAATTTTATAAATCACTTAAAAATCAATACCTAAACCGTTTTTTGGAGAAAATGAAGCAAGGCATCAGGTTTCTTTTACGTTTTTGAATTTTTACGAATTTTTTTTTCAAAATCGTTCGACCAGTTTTTTTTGAGTATGCCAACTTCTAGCACTTTGTAGTTTGTATAAGAAAAATAAAATTAAAAAAAAATAGATTAAACCGTTTTTGGAAAAAAAAATTTGAAACTTTTTTAAAAATCTCAAAAAAACTTTTTTTGAAAAATTTAAGAATTTATTTTATTTGTTTTATAAAAGTGCTTCTACATTAAAAATTTCATCGAAAGTGGCTTACGAGAAAATCGGATTTCAAAAAACCGGTCCTATGGGAGGTACCGTTATAAGACTTTTCCTGAAAAATCTATTCCAACCAAAATATAACCCAAAATATAACGTTTGAACGGTGCCGTGAAATAAGGCCGTACGAAATAAGGCCATATTTCAAAATTTGGCCTTATTTCACTTTGTAATTGTGAAAGAGGGCCATATTCCAACATATGGCCTCATTTCACTTTGACGAAGTGAAATAAAGCCAAAATGCCCTTATTGCGCTTTAAGTTTAGTTGGCCTTATTTCACTTTTAGTAAGTGAAACAAAGTCTAATGTGCGGGTGGATTTTGCTGATATTTCCAATTAAAATATATCTAAAACGAAATTTCTCCCATTACACCTTATATGTAGTTTTGATTACCTGATTACACAATTCTTCATTATTATAGTCCAGTTGAGAAAACAACCTTCATTTTAAGTGACAGTTAAATGAAACAAGAAATTTAATGAGCAGTATTTTATTTGTAATTGATTTAAATAAGTAAATAAAGTATTTGGAATGGAAGTCAGTTTAAATTTTGGAAAGTTGTTGAAAGTGATAGCCTAAAATTGTCGCAAATTATAATATTAAAAACGAAATGTTTCAGTGCTAAATTTGGAGAGTTTTTGAAAAGAATAGGTAGCTATAATATGAAAAAAATAGTTTTGTTTTTGTTTTGGAGTTTTTTTGAAAATAATAGCCCAAAATTCGCGCGAATTTCGAAAAACAAAACTATTTTTTTCATATCATAGCTACCTATTCTTTTCAAAAACTCTCCAAATTTAAAACTGAAATAATATTAATATTATAATTTGCGACAATTTTTGGCTATCACTTTCAACAACTCTCCAAAATTAGAACTGAAACATTTTAAAAGCTTCGGTTTTAATTTTGGATAGCCTAAGCTGGCAGTGTTAATTTTGGAGATTTTGTTAAAAATAATAGATAGTCGCACATCGCCCAAATTTTCTTAAAAAAAAAACTGCAGCTTTTAAAATATTTCATTTATTATTGTACAGCTTTTAAAGTTTTTTCAATATTACATTAAAATATATGCGCAAATATACTGAAAGTTTGTGTTATGAAAAAATGCTCCATATGGCCTTGCTACACTTTCGAAAAGCGAAATAAGGCCATATTTGGCCTTGTTTCACAAATAAGTTTGGCTTTATTTCACTTCGTCAAAGTGAAATGAGGCCATATGTTGGAATATGGCCCTCTTTCACAATTACAAAGTGAAATAAGGCCAAATTTTGAAATATGGCCTTATTTCGTACGGCCTTATTTCACGGCACCGTTGTATTATTTTGTGCAAGTTTTGGCCACTTGCAAAATTATCATACACCAAGTTTAATAAATCAATGAACTGCTTCAGTATTGAATATTCTATTAAAATAATATATAAACAATAAATGGCATAAATAAAAACATTAATTAAAGTCAAGAAATAATTCTTTTTATTTCACAAATCTGACAAAATATTTTTTACTTCACACATCACATGACTGATGACACTCATTCAACACACGCCAAATAAGCTATGAGCTTCTTCGTGCAACTCTGTGTCTTCTCATCGAAAAAGAAATTTTCTGGACATGATCCCTCAGATGTGCTGACTCCACCATTACAATAAGTGTACTTGGAACAGTCACCTTGAAGATTGGCAAACCTAGTCCCCATACCCTCGCACCGATCGTGCAGACATCTCACATTAACTCGATCCTTACACGAAAAGGAATTAGCATCGAAGAATTTTCCCTCGGCACACTTTCCAAACACTGGATTCCGGTCAGCCTTTCCATTTTCCTTTTCTTCACAATAATAATAGCCGCTGCAAGAGAGCTCGTCCGAAATGAATCCTACAATTGGCATATCATCACTTCCGCAAACGGAACTCGAAGGTTCCTGGGTTGTCGGTTCAGCTAGAGCACAGTCACTTTCCTCCCATTCACCGCATTTTTTCAACTCACGACTAAAGTAGGACCCGGCAATGCATTTCGTGGTTTTTAGAACACCTTTGTTGCACACTTTGAAAGCGGTACAAGAGGTTGGATCGGCCATACGAATGTTGTCACCAACTGACATGCAGATCGCATTTTCGGGGCTGCCTTCTTCCTCTTCGGGACATGTGTACTCAGTTGGATAGACACAACCCTGAGTCTCTGGGTTGAAGTTTAATCCAGTTGGACATGACGAATGCATCTCAACGCCATTTTGGCAGTATATGTACGCACTACAGTCCTCGGGGTTCCTTAAAAATGTTCCGTTCTTCTCTGAACCACAGGGTTTTTTCATATTCTTGGCAAAGGGACACTCGACTTTTAATTCCTTGGTGCACTTGGCTGAGTTTTTGTCAAAGAACCAGCCTTCCAGACACGTACCATCGTCAATTATCTCACCATCTTCACCACACTCAGCCCAGTCAATGCAGGATCCAGGAACTAGAATCTTGGTGTAAGCTGGAACCATCTTACAAATATCGTGAATTTGTGCAACCAATGGGATGGCTCCGATAGATGCCACACAAAGGACACACGTGGCCCAGATAAGCAAGGAGTTAGACATCCTTGAGGTTAGACAAAAATATTATATTCCAATATCAAAAGAAACGATTGCAAGACTGATTCTTGAATGATGGCCTAAAAGTTATTGTCAGTGGTTAAATACGTACTTAAAATATGACACAAGTGCGTTTCGATGTTTAGATGAGGCAGCAGTTTGGGAACAAAGCTTCACAAGATGTGTAAGAGTGGAAATTGGGCTTGGTTTGGTAATAATGGAGGACACAGAACAATCTGATGATAAGAAGACACTGATAAAAAAATCTGTACTATTGATGGCGGTTAAAATAAAAGAATTTTGATCTTTATCAGGACAAAGTCAAAAATTGTAAAAGGCATCCGTTTGTATCTTTGGTAATTGCAATTGACACATTATTTGTAATATTTGATGGGCTTGCCCTAAACATTTTTTCCTTAGAAAAATTATTTTGTGAAATTGTTTAAATACAACATTTCAAATTGATTGCTACAGCCTTTGTGTTTTGTCCTTCATTGTCTGGAGTAAATACAGGTATTTTTTAAACTGGTAACGGTAAGACATTTTTGTTATAAACTGTTATTGTCATTTCACCATGTAATTTCAGCGAGACTCGAGACAGCATATTCAATTGTCGTAGTGACATTTTGTAAATTAGTTGTGCCATGAGCTCGTTCAATTTTAGATTTACGAAGGCGTTGTTAAAAAGGCTTGTTCAAACGAAAAGGTTTTGAGACAGTGGCACTTAAGACGTTGTTGGGATCCTTAGTCGGAAAAATTGTCTTCAATCAAAAGTGGTAAGAGTGCTTATATAATGTCACTGTTCTCCTTCTACTATCGGGTGAGGTCGGCCTTGAAAAGATGTCCTCGGTTTTGGGAATGAACTCATATCTCCGAACTAAGTCATTTTTCTTTGAAGAAGTATCTTCTTTAAAGAGTGAACCTCCTAATGTCGCCCGGAGAACAATGATTCGTAGAACCTTCTGACCGATAAGCCTGCGCTTTTCGGGGTTATCAGTTGCTTCAATGTGATAGAAACTTAATGAATTGGCTTACCACGCTATACTACGGGGTTAATTGGTGCAACTAAAGCTGTGTACCAAAAAAAGTTTGTTGGTGAACTCTGCCCTATCCCAGTGATGGTGTCACCGAGTAATTCATGGTTGCATTAGTCATTTGAGCTGGGCAAGTGATAATGGTGAAATTCACGAGCAGTTTCAAAATATTAGATGAGAACATGTCGAACTAATACGCGAACAGGCATCCAAGGAAGAGTCTTTGTAACATGGGTAAGGGTTTGCCAAATATCCGTTGTTTCATTGACTTGACTTTTTTGATGAATTGATGGTCTCTCTCAAATCGTTAAAAGAGTAGCAAATAATCTAGGGGATTTGGAACTCTAGTTATGGAATCAAAGCCCTAAGTTGAACTTGCTTGTCACTCGGAAGCTTACAAAGACTTTGGACAAACTTAAAAATGCTTCCAGTAGGTTGCAGTTACAGCATAAATAGCCCAATAGCTTGAACCTTGAAGGACATACTTGGAAACATTGAGGATGGCGGTTAACGCTGTGAGATGCTTTATATCATAGGCTGAGGTAAGCTCAGCGGGTAAAGGGTTTACTAAAGAAGCAAGAAATTTTAAAGGTTGCTTTTTTTATTCACAGATTCTTAATATGATTCCTTATTCTTCATATAATTCCAATACTACAATTTACAAATTCTGGTTAAATATTATTACAATTTTTAATACTTCAATATATTATTTTAATCTACTTTGACCCTGAGATAGCAGGGCCTACTAAAACTCTCGACTGAGATAGCAGCGGACACTAAAACTCTCGACTGAGATAGCAGCGGACATTAAAACTCTCGACTGAGATAGCAGCAAACACTAATTATTAAACCAGGAAGCCCATGTCAACTCTGGGTTCTAAGCTTGTTAAAATAATGGAGTTCGGCACTATACACTAGATTGGTACATGGTCACTGGTGGCATCAGACTCGATTTGCACTTGACGATTTTAACGATTTAACGATTATTTATTGAACAGTATAATATATACAATTGATTCTTATTCTATTTTACTTATGATACTTAAATTGCACTGAGTCAAATTGGCTGTTTAATGCATATTTCTGATGTAAGACAGTGGTAATTATAAAATGAACAACAATAATGCATGGAAAATGCCATCCAATGCAAATTGCAAGTAAATGCTAGCTTTCCATAGATTGGTGTTTGTGTTTAATACTTCTGATGGAAAACTAGCTCGACTGGTATGGGTATAATATGATTGCTTGCGTGCAATGAAATTGTGCTACGGTGAGGATGGCTCAGTATATGCGGTCGGGGAGGTGTTAAATCCTCAATTAATGTGTGGTGGTCGGACGGAACTGCTTATTTTGCAAATTTGTAATGCGGCTGAAGGGGCGTTTCATTACAACGTGCCACAATGCTTGCTAATTTCCCGCGGCTTAGCTGCAAGGCAAACTGGCCAGTAAAATTGTTAAATAAAATGGCTGTGTGACTTATTTCTTCGAAGTTATTTCAAATCCCAGGAGTATGCACTTTAACCACGAGACAACCGATGCTCCAAAGAACACAGAACAGACATCACCCATCAGATTCAGGGAAGAATGATGAAACGAGCAATTCGAGCAAGACAACAAAATTGAAGCGGATATTTAAAAGACGTTACATAAAATTAAGAAATGTAGTCTGATATGACTACCTTGAGGGATTCCAGAAAATATCTTATTATTATTTTTTTTGTTTTATAATGCACACGCGCTCAAGGGGTTTGTTATAGCCCTTTTAATGATAAGCGCGAGCGATAGGCAGTTAGGAAGGAAGGGAAAGGGGGTGTCGATGAACATTGATCTTGAATGTTTGAAGATCAAAATGGCAAGGAAAAATTGTGCCAGGCAATTCATTCCACATTCGTGTTGTACGGCTAAAGAAGGAATCCCTATATTTCACGGTACGACCGAAATTGGGCTCAAGTGTAAACTGATGAGCGTTCCTAGCAAGACGAGTATTACGGGGGAAATGTTTAAGGGGTGGAACGCAGCTGGCTACCTCGAGTGAGCATTTTTTGTAAAAGAATCTGTAAAATAAGGAAAGACATGATACATTTCGACGATGTTCGAGTGACGGAAATGTTTCCATAATGTTTCTCTCTCCTATCAATTTAATTCAATTTAATTCAATAACATCTCAATTAAACTTCTTCTTACTTCAATACAAACATGTTTATAAATGTAGAGCTTAAAAAAAGCCTAATGCAATTGGAAATTACTGCGTAAAACACAAAACGCAGATTTCAACTGAGATTTGCAGTAATTTAAACTTTTTGTAGTATTAAATCAATCAGGCAGTGTCCATTCCGCTTTTAATGATATTTATTGAATAACAAGTGCACCAGTTCGTCACATCAATCATTCTAAAGTCATTCAAGTCAATTTTTCGGCTGTCATAAGTTGGTAGTTTGAACTTGTCGTACTTATTTTTGTTTTTCAAAATCTGATTGATTGTCAGAAAGTCATGATTACAAAACACTATTGATATTAAATTTTATCGTTAAAATAAAAACAAGCACATTTTTTGGAACGAACTAAAAAGTACTTAAAGAAAAATTTTTAGAAGAACTATTTTAGTTTAAAATTTAAATTGAAAACATGACTAGGCAATGTAAGTTCAATATTCCGTTCAACAGTAACTCACTTTATTAAAGAAAGTTCCACCTTTTTATTTCTAGCTTACAGAACACATATCCAACTATTTCTATTGGCAATTTTAGGTGTTTATCAAGTGCATTCACAATCTGACGTATCAGCCAATTCATTAGCGAATACCTTCAATGCCACTCTAGCATGCACAATAGTTCAAAATGGAACCTTCCTCAAAGATCCACGAAGTTGTAGCATATGGATTCAGTGTGTGGACAAGGAGCCAATTTCAGGATCATGCCCGAAAGGACTTTTCTATAACAGAAACACAAACGAATGTGTTGATCCCGATTCAATAAAGTGTTACTCCTCCGAACCATGCGCTGATGTCACAACAGATGGAAGCTTTGTTCCTGATCCATACTCGTGCAGTAGCTACTACTACTGTTCGCAGGGCAAGGCAACACTTGGCTTGTGTTCATCAGGACTCTGCTACAATCCGGAAAAGCAAGTTTGCATTCAAAACTTTACTTGTCCAGCTGATAGTGTCAATCCAGATAGTTGGTGTAATATCATTCCAGATGGGCAGTTCTTCGCTGATCTGAACAGGTGTCAAGGATATAATTTTTGTAAAAATGGATCTTTAGAGAATGGAACTTGTCCAAATGGATACTATTTCAATTCTTTCAAGAGTATTTGTGATTACAAGGACAATGTGGAGTGTCTTCAATATGTGAAACATGAAATGGTAAAATCAGGAGAAGGCATATGTCAAACTGAGGGGCAGTTTCTGTCAGACAATAAGACTTGTACGGGGTATTTCTATTGTCAACAAGATATATCAAAAGAATTTCAGCTGGTTTGGAGAAATTGCTCGAATGGAAGATTTTTTGATTCTACAAATGGCGGAAAATGTGGATATCGACGAGACGTTCACTGCAAGTTTGATCGGTGTGAGGGAATGGGTTCGCAAAGTATTGAGCTCATTAATGCACAGGGGGATAGTTGCAAGGGTTATTTGATATGTCAAGATGGAAAGCAAATTGGAAGCGGTGTGTGTCCTGATGAAGAACAGTATTTTGATGAAGACTTGCAAAGGTGTACCGGAAGTGTTGTGGAGTATCCAGCTTGTTCATCAGGCTCTGATGGGAAATAGAGTACTTAAGAAAGGATTTTTGAACATCAAAAATTCTGATACCACAGTTCTGTGAATATGGTGGGTTCCTTGAATCTTTTCGAGGATCTGGACAATATCGTTATAAAAAAGTGACATTTTATACTTTGATGAGACACTAGCCCAAAATAAAATAATGAAGTAATACCTCAACAATGTGAGTTACGTGATTTAAACAAAAAAAATACTGTTCTGGTTTTGATAAAATCTTTCTAAGACAAAAGCACATAGATAGTACGTAGATACCTCCGTGTACTTAAACTTGAAAGGTATCAACCGAAAAAAGGCTCCTATATTTATACAAACACATAACCGTTAATTGGTTTTCTATTTTTCATGTAGTAACTTAAAGATAAGACATTTTGTTTGTTGGATAAAGGAAACTAATATTTGTATGATTGCTGAAGGTGAAACATTCATATGTATAGTAAACTGACAATGATACACAAAAATAAAAATAAAATCTTACTAATTGATCATTTCTCTAAGGAGCCTTCTTTTATTGATAAGATTATTAAATTATAAGATTATCTTACGTTATTGTATGAACTTAAGAATTTCAAGAAGTTAAATGAGTATACACTTACATAAGTATTTGCAAAAAGTAATTCATTCATTTAGAGGCACTATCAATTTCTTATGATACAAAATTTGTCATTTATTGGGTTTTTTTAGCACGTGGAGAAGAATACTTATTGATCTAATAACTGATAAGAAAGTTTCTGGTTAATTGCGATAAAAAATACTATGGGAGCTAAAAAAAACTATATGAAGAAAACGTAGCGGTAAGGTCTTCAACAGAAGCCATGCAATAATTTTGAGTAAAAGTCAGTGTGCCACAAGGCAGCATCGTTAGCCCTTGACTCCTAATTGCAGTTTACAGTAATTGAATTGAATATATGATAAGAGTGAAGGAATTACTCAATTCAGTTGATGGCAATGGGCACATGTTACACACATGTGTGTGATTAAAATTTCTTTATAAGCCCAAACTTAATTATAATGGAGTCTCAGAATTCGCGATTCGGACGAAACAATGTTTTTTGGAACTTCTGGTGAGTAAGGATGACATAGGCGAAAAAGTTTGAATTAAACTGGATGAAATGTTTAACATTTAGTAGGTATAGCAATTTATTGCTTACAATTTGAGATCGTTCACGAATAGTGTGGGGTGAATAAATGTCTGATGAGATAACAATAAACTTTTTCGCTTATGGGACCCACTTAGGGGCTAGTTATAGCGATACGGAAAACCAAACCGAAAAAATTTTCAAATGGAAAATTGTGTATGTTCTGATCCGATTTTTAAGACAAATGCTACACTGATCGATGGCAATCAATGCAGAGAATATTTTTTGTTCATAATAATTTTAATTGAACAAATACTTTTTATTAAAAATGTAATTTTTTATTTTTCTTTTATACTTATAACAGAAAAATGAATAAATACATTTTTAACAAAAAATAGAAGTTCAATTCAAATTTTTATTTGCAAAATAAATTCTCTGAGTTGGTTGCCATCGATCAGTGTAGCATTTGTGTTTTAAATCTGATTATATTATACCAAATTTTCCATTTGAAAATATTTTCGGTTTGGTTTTCCGTATCGCTATAACTGGCCCCTTAGGGGCCAGTTATAGCGATACGGAAAACCGGACCGAAAAAATTTTCAAATGGAAAATTTGGTATAATATAATCAGATTTAAAACACAAATGCTATACTGATCAATGGCAACTAACTCAGAGAATTTATTTTGCAAATAAAAATTTGAATTGAACCTGTACTTTTTGTTAAAAATGTATTTATTCATTTTTCTGTTATACGTATAAAAGAAAAATAAAAAATTACATTTTTAACAAAAAAGTATTTGTTCAATTAAAATTATTATGAACAAAAAACATTATCTGCATTGATTGCCATCGATCAGTGCAGCATTTGTCTTAAAAATCGAATCAGAGCATACAAAATTTTCCATTAGAAAATTTTTTCGGTTTGGTTTTCCGTATCGCTATAACTGGCCCCTTATGCTGGATTCACTTAACGAAGAAGAATCTTTTCAGATTTGGAGCCGATTTTGGTAGCGTAAGATAGTGAATGCTTTCACCAAGTTAATTTTGATTCCCAGACGTTAAGAAAAAACATTGTTTCAGCCATATAAAGTAACATTTTGCTTCTAAAATATTTTCTTTAGTTTAATGGGCTGATTGTTAATCAATTTTCTGTCATACATGCGTCAAGTAAGATGCCAGTTATAGCGATCAGAAAAACCAAACCGAAAAAAATCCGATTTAAAACACAAATGCTACACTGATTGATTGGATGCCATCAAGACAATTTTTTATTTCTTATACAATTTTTAAGTGAACTAAGACTTTTTGTTAAAAATATAATTTTTTCTTTTATACGTATAACAGAAAAATAAACTTTTAACAAAAAGTACAAGTTCAATTCAAATTTGTATTTGCGAAATAAATTCTCTCTTAAGAGTATAGGACCTACGATGCTACCGTGCGGCATACGGACTTTGACTAAGAGTTTTAGTTTTTGATGGTACTTTCCAAATATGTAATAATGTTTTTAAAGTGCTTATATATGGCAAGAGCACTGTCGAAGAAAAATCACACCGTCACATCATGGCTACGACCTAATAGCTGGCAATCGAACATGCATTGCATTTGCCGAGGTTATGGACTGAGATGCTGGAGTAAACTTCTGAAGAACAAAAGCTAGTTTAAGACTCTAGTAATGAAGTAGAACACATACTACGTGATGTACTAATAAAATCGAAACACTTCGTAAAGTGTTATACGCCACCGTACCAGAGAAAGGAGCAAAAAGGAGCAGATCTTATCTTTGTTAGCGTGTTCAATATGATATCTATAGCGGAAGCAAGGCATTTTTACGATTAACATTAAGCCTATTTAAGGAAGCATAAGACTCGAAGACGAAGCTCTATCTATACACACTTTTTAGTAAAATGTTATATTTTCATGTATTCCATGCCCCTTTTTGGAATTTCTGAATCACAAAAGCTTTCACATGGCTTATAACATCTTTATTTGAGCCAAATTTCAACTAACTTGTGTTCTCTGCACTGATTTCCGGTGTGCCAAATTCGAAGCAAAAAGACTATAACAGATAACTGTACTCACACATTCTGAATATATCTTTGCGAACAAAAATATTTATGTCAAAATTTAAAATTAAGTCATTCTTATCAATGACTGATTCAGGAAACATTCCAAATCTATTTTACGGGCGATAATTTCATTTTTATTGCACAAATTATGTCATGAATTCGCCGAAAATTCTTATTCAGCGTTTTTTTTTTTTTGATTATTTCATTTGAAATCTCTCACGCAAGAGCCCCCATAACGCACTTATTTTCTTATTTTATCAATCATTATTTAATATAGGACCATATTCCAATTATTTGTGGACATGATTCTTAAAATATCATTCAGTTCAATCATTCCAAAATAAATATCGATTAAGTGCATAGTAGGTACAGTGGGGCTAAAAAAACATTTTACCGAAGTTTTTTTTGTTTTATTGGAACCTCATATAAGAACAAAATATTTTCAATTTGGCTAAAATATGAATGTCTGCTTTAACCCAAATATGCACCGATAGTTGCCTTGACTACAAATAAAGCCATAGCCATTCAAAAATCCGAATCACATTTTTCGGACTCCACTGTTTAGTCTTTTGAAAACACTATATCATCCCGCACTTGCCGGATTTTAATTAGATTCTTTTTCTAAGGAACTTCTTTTCGATTAATTAAACTTATCTTCTGATATAATCTTTTTTTAAATAAAATGAAAAAAAAGTTTTCGGTATTAGAAGATAAGCATTTCAATACAAAAACGATGTTATGTGAGATTTTTTTTGTATTACTTTTAGAGGTCTTATCCCCCCTTGAAAGCGAAAGCCTAATTAATCAAAACTTGGAAACACACTTTTTTTTATTATTTTAAATCAATCACTTAGGTATTATCTTAACTTGATAGACTCTAGACCGAAAATCTAGTTCTCTATTTAAGGTCTAGGCTCTCACTAAGTAGAGACAGTTTAACGAAAGAAAGTTTATCGAAAGCATGCTGGGTTAGTTTTTTAAATTTTCAAAAACTTTTCATTTTTTTGAAATAATTATTTTCAATTTTAGGACCAGTCTTTTATATAGTCGGAGCCTTGGCATTCCTTTATGTTCAACCGAGTTCAGCACTTAACGCCAAAGAAGCCAACTCAGTGTGTGCTCTTGTGCAAGATGGAATAAAGATCTACAGCCAGATCGAATGCAACCAATATTATACCTGCAAAAACGGAACGGCCACTCTTAACACATGCCTTGGTGGATATTACTTTTCAAAAGATGATGGAGCCTGTGTTCCACCAACCGATGTTGCCTGCGGTTCGAATGTAGTTAATCCCTGTGACAATATTCCCGACGGATACTTCGTCGCAGTACCCAATTCGTGTTCGGACTTTTACTATTGCCAAAGTGGAGAAGGAACAAAGTCGAGGTGTGAGAATGGCTTGAACTTTGATCAAAAGGATCAAGCATGTAAATACCAAACAGAATATCCTTGCTCAGAAGGTGGCGAAGAAACAGAAGATGGTATCATTAATCTTTGCAGTGTTATTCCTGCTGGAATATACTTTGGGAGTGCTTCATCATGTAAAACTTGGCAAAAGTGTCAAAGCAGTGGACCCCCACAAATGGCCGACTGTCCTGATGAGTATGTCTTCAATGTAGATACTTTAGCTTGTGATTATAAGGAAAATACCAATTGCCGGCAGTTAAAGGGAGATCCTGAAACAGGAGGATCCAGTTTAGAAGGAACAGCTTGTTCGAAAAATGGAGAAGTGATAAGTGATGGCGCAACATGTGATGGTTATTACGTGTGCACCAATGATAAGTACGCATTTGGAAAATGTATCAATGGACTTTATTTCAATCCCGTTGACAATCAATGTGTGAATCGTTTGGATGCTGTCAACGATTGTGATCGTTGTCGGGGAACTAAGCTGGAGTTTGTAAATTTGTTCCAAGATGACTGCAAAGGCTATGCATATTGCCAAAACGGAAAAACTCAATCAACTGGAACTTGTTCAAGTGGTTATTATGATGAAGTTGCGGGAGGTTGTGTAAAAGAAGCAAGCCCGAACTATCCTGTATGTAAAATAACAGAAACTGATCCAGGCACTGATCCAGAAACTGACCCAGGAACTGATCCAGAAACTGACCCAGGAACTGATCCAGAAACTGACCCAGGCACTGATCCAGAAACTAACCCAGGCACTGGAACCGGACAAGGAACTGTTGATACAAATCCAGGCACTGGAACCGGACAAGGAACTGATGAGAAAAATCCAGGCAGTGGAACCGGACAAGGAACTGATGAGAAAAATCCAGGTACTGGAACCGGACAAGGAACTGATGAGAAAAATCCAGGCACTGGAACCGGACAAGGAACTGATGAGAAAAATCCAGGCACTGGAACCGGACAAGAAACTGATGAGAAAAATCCAGGCACTGGAACCGGACAAGGAACTGATGAGAAAAATCCAGGCAGTGGAACCGGACAAGGAACTGATGAGAAAAATCCAGGCACTGGAACCGGACAAGGAACTGATGAGAAAAATCCAGGCACTGGAACCGGACAAGGAACTGATGAGAAAAATCCAGGCACTGGAACCGGTCAAGGAACTGATGAGACAAATCCAGGCACTGGAACCGGACAAGGAACTGATGACAAAAATCCAGGCACTGGAACCGGACAAGGAACTGATGAGAAAAATCCAGGCACTGGAACCGATCAAGAAACAGATGAGAAAAATCCAGGCACTGGAACCGATCAAGAAACAGATGAGAAAAATCCAGGCACTGGAACCGGACAAGGAACTGATGAGAAAAATCCAGGCAGTGGAACCGGACAAGGAACTGATGAGAAAAATCCAGGCAGTGGAACCGGACAAGGAACTGATGAGAAAAATCCAGGCACTGGAACCGATCAAGAAACAGATGAGAAAAATCCAGGTACTGGAACTGATGAGAAAAATCCAGGCACTGGAACAGATCAAGAAACAGATGGGAAAAAACCAGGCACTGGAAAGGATCAAGAAACTGATGAACAAAATTCAGGTTCTAGACCCTCCCGAAAAGAATATGCATAAATGCCACTAAAAGTTGTATCTCTAAAAAAGTACACAATTCTTATACGATGTCAATACTGATCTTGACTATTGTTGTCTAACTTTGAGAAAAAAAAAAAAAAAAAAAAACTTAATCAATTTTTATTAATGATCTGCAAATTGTAAATATTTTAAGGTTTCAAATAAATTTGATGAAGAAGTTTTGATATTGGTTAGTTTCATTTAAAAAAAAAGTTTAAAATATTGTTTTTTTTTTAACGTCTACCTTGAGATAGCACCAGTCAAACTGTTAATTCGTTACGAGGACACGATTGGAAACTCCTTTACTTTTATTCCGGGTTCTTAAAATTAGGAACGACAGGAAATTGAATTTAGATGCTTGAAGATTTTTTCAAACTGTCATTTCAATTCAAACAGAAGAATGATTAGTTCAAATTACATTGCATACTTTTGGGCAGTTTTAAAGGTTTAGAACGCATTTACAGTGGTGTCCAAAAAAGATGTTTGTTAAAATATTACAAATTATTTTAAAGATGTTATTCTTAACTCTGGGCTTGTCAATCTCAATCTGTTTGATTTAATTTTAGTTAAAGATTCATTTAAGGTTTTATATTAAAAAAACAGATAATCGCAAGACAAGGATCGTAAAGACTGTTTTAGCATAGTGGTGGCTTTTTGTGATTAAAACACAAATGCAATCTTTGGAGGAGATCTTTATTGTGACTTGGAAGATTTGCATATGATTTCGGTTTATTTGAATAGACATTCGATATAACCCAACGAGGTCCTTACGTGACAACAGTTACGGAAACCTCTGTGAGGATAATCAGACATGTACATTTTATAATAAAACTCAATAATAAAAAAATTAAATCAAATTGGAATCAGTAAAGGAAGGAAGCGGAAGCCATCGAGTAGAGTGGTGAGAGGATGAAGAACTATCTTCTTTGGTCAAAAAGTGCAACCAAATTTGAAACAAACAAATACAAAACATACCACACCCTTTGGGTAGCCCTAGCCATAGGCACAGAATTGTCGAAAACTAATGATTTCTGAGAATAGACCATCAAAAGACAAGTGTGAAGCAGTTGAATTTTAAAGTTGTTATCGCAGATGACACAAAGAATCGTTTGGGATCGCTTCCATAACCAATCTAAATCTGGGTGCCTTGCTAATATCTTGTGTGTAGAGTGGAGCTTGAATAAAACGAAAATGAACAATTGTGCATCATTTTTATTTTAGAACATTCAAAGAATAGCATTTTGGACATTTGAACAAATTTCGGAGGATGATTTAGGAGGAAGATATTAAAAAACAAAGTAACTAAAAAAGCGAAGGAGTCAGGAGTTGTTCTACGATTCTCAATCAATACTTTTCTTAATATATAAAATCTCTTCTTCCCAATAGACATAAAGCATAAGAAATAGTCTGATCATATTAAAAACATTTTTTATTTCAAAACAATTCCGAAGTTTAATATAAACTAGAAAGTCTTTGTTATTTCGAAATAAGATTGTATTTTCATCGCGTTGGCCTTAGTAACAATGATTTTGATAACAGTTATTAATCTGAAGTCTTTTTAATAATTCTAATCAATAATCACACACCGAATATGACGTCTCCTCAAATGTACAAGCTTGTTTTTGTTCATGGAAGAACATATCTGTTAGACACTTCCTCTTCTCCAGAACCAAACCATCCTTGCATGCATAGTAATATCGACATCCCCAGTCTTCAGCAATAACTTTCGAATTACCCCGGCCTTCACAACGATTTTGCTGACACTTTGTTTCAGCTGGATCATAGCACGCTTGTTTCTCTTCATTAAAGAACAATCCTTCAGCACACTGACTCCAACTGGGCTTCTTATCAGAAATCTTAGAACCCTTATACGAACAATAGTAGTAGCCACGACAAGTAGCTTGATCCTCAACAAAATAATTATATAATGGACGACTATCCTTACCGCAAATATTTTTTGGAATAGGATGTGCTTTGCAGGGAACTTCATGCATACTCTTACACTTGGCACTAACTACGTCATAGTAAAGACCACTTGAACAGGTTGATTGTTTAAGGGCACCCTTTTTGGAACATTCGTAGTATTTATTACAGTTTTTAGGATCTGAAAATGATATACTTTTGGGAAGGATACCACAAAAGTCCGAAACACCGTTGCATTCAGAGTCCGATGGGAAGACACACAATTGTTTATTTTCATCAAAATGATAGCCATCATTGCAAGTACCATTTATGGATTTGCCAGATTGACAGAAAAAATATCCATGACAGTTGGCTGGATCAGCTACCCAAATGTCACTTTTACTTTTGCACTTATCTTTGCAGTATGAATCGCTTAGAGATTTTACACACTTTTCGCCATCCTTATCGTAAAGTTGATTCTCTGGACAAGTTGAAATTGTTCCAGTTCCATTTTTACATATGACATAAGCTTGACAGTTTCCAGGTTCGCGGAATTTAACACCATCTGCGAATCTAGCACAAAGCTCATCGTATTCAGCAAATGTGATAGATATGACAGTTGAGATGAGAATAATGCCGAAAAGACAGTTACACGCTGTAAAGACAAAATGGCTGTTATTTATTTGACAGCAAATCTACTCGGTCATCTAATGTCACCTTTCATTTTGAGTTTTTTTTTTTAACTCCCACACTGTTCAGTTGAAGATTTCTTGCAAGCAACTAATCTAAAAGCGTTTAATGTGATTGGTTTTAACTGCTAGCCAAGACTTTAAGTAAGCCATTTTTGCGCTAAGAAAAGAGTTTTTACGATAAGATAAACCTTGGATGATTGCCAAAATTTATTGATCTAAGTCACACGCCATGATTTATACAACAATACAAATTGTTATTGGATTTTTGTTGTTCGTGAATTTTATCTATATTATGTGACAAGGTACATTGGGCACTGGTTTTAGTATCTTTATTGAATTCTTAGACAATTTGGAATTTCCTATACTTGATAGTGATAGAAAATAATTGAAACATCTGCAGGAAATCTGAGAAGAGTAAAAACATTGATAAGAAAAGCTTTTAAGATTACTTCTTTGTTTGAAATATCCATAAGATTAGAAATAACGCACGCAAATTCAATATTAGCTGGTTCTTCACTGAACAAAAATCCGCAACATCTTCACTACTGTTCTAGATTGGCCTGAGACAATTTTCTTTTAAGATAGTGTGATGTTCCTGCTTATTCTCACAGACCTTCGGAAGCAGTTCCCAGAAACTATTGCCTAACTTCTTCAACAAAAACAAACGAACTGCGATGAAGGTAAACACGATTGGCCCTAGTTTCGAACCCTGCGGTACTTTGAAAAGAACTGCTTCATAATCATCGCTTTGAATATTGAAGAAACTGATCTACTATTTAAGTTATGTTCATCGAATTCTACACAAGAACATATAATTTTGTCTGGTTTTCGTTGACGGTATTGAATAGTTTAAAGGGTTTTAATTCTGCGCATATCCTAGTGATTCCATAAGACGACATTCCTGTTCAAACAGCTGCTATTCCCAATCCATCTGACTTTCGAAAAGACAATGGCAATCTTTGAATGTTTTCGTATTTCGTGCAATAGACAACTGTATGTCGCATGTTCGCGTGTTTGCTAATAAAACATTTATTTATTCAAAGCGGTTATATGAAACCACAAAACACTTGAGATCAAAATTCAATATATCATGAAAACACTATAAATTTACGATGCTATGTTTATGTTCAAAGGACCTCAATAAATTCATAAACATTTATGACACAGACTTTGAAATTTTCCAAAGCTTTTTCATATCATAAACCACTCTTAAAATATCGATTTGTATTTGTCTGTCTTTTACACACTATCCTAAAACTTATCTTATATTTTTTGATTAACACTAAAAAAAAAAGATCAGAAATTAAGATCTGAAAACGCAGAAAAGGTTATCGCAATCATTTGCAATTATCGAATTTTTGGAAAAAAAAAACATTCCTTCCCAAATATTCTATCTAATCTTTAAACTATAAACATGCCAGCTTTGAACCGAACAATGTTTTGGACTTATTCGGTCAGACTTCGCCAACAAAGTAACAACTGCTAAGAGTATAAAAGGCACAGTTGGTGTTACTAAAGCTTTAGTTATCGCAGGTTTAATAAAAATAAAAATTAAGTAAACTGGTAATTGGAAGGAGCTAGTACAATGAAAGGTATAAATTATTATCATCTAACTAATGACTGATAGCTTCATTAGACCTTGACTTCTTGAGTTTCGCTTTCTGCAAGTTTTATATTTACTGCCTGTTGTAAGGAATTGTTTTCCACTTTATCAGAGTCCGGAGATAAGTGTGTAAATGGTAGGTGCTTGAAAAAGACACGATTACGAACAAAGTCTTGAATGAAATTATGGAGTGCTTTTTTGGTTATTATTTTACTGCACTTATACTTACCTTGTTAATGGTTTTTATCTTTCACAATCTTGTTGAATTTTCAACATAGGCCACTTTTTTAAAAGTGAATTCAAAGTCAACTTTACATGATGTTCTTTTCGATGGCCGGTACTGTTTTTTGAACCTTCAAAGAAATATATATTTTCCGTTATTAAAAATTGTCCACGCATTCAATTTTTCAAAATGCATGTCTCCCATAAAGATTTCAAGAATGGTGGCCTCCATTGCATCAAATTTTGTTTAGAGATTCAACAACTTTTTACATTCTAGCAATACTCCCTCAAAATATCATTTTATATCACTATTTTTGAATTTGAAAAATATTGAGTAACGGTTTGTTTTTTGGAGTCAGGAATTCAATGAATTTTTCACGTTTTATGTTTGGGGCCAAGGGATTTTTCAATATGTATAACAGTTGGTATAACAGTTTGCATTATTTTTTCATTTCTAGGACATTTGATCTACTTGGGCATAGCCAGCCTCTTCTTCATCACACTTGGACCGGCAGGCACCGAAGCAATCTACAACAACATTTGTCGACTCTTCCCTGACGGCACTGAGCTTGGGGATCCTAGATCATGTGATTCTTATATAACATGCGTTAATTCAACTGAAGTCTCCACAAAATGTCCCTCAAAGCAAATCTTTAGTATTGAAAAGAAAAAGTGTGTGACTTCAAAAACCGGATGTGAAGACCCTTGTGCACCAGATCTTCATAATATTTGGGTGGCTGATCCAAAATCATGCTCTGGATATTATTTCTGCACAAATGGTGTTGGACTTCTTGGAAATTGTTCGTCAGGTCTTCATTTTAATGAAACTTTACAAGAATGCAGTTATTTAGACAAGTCTAAATGCAAAGGCGACAACTATTGTCACATTGTCCCAAATGGCATCAATTTTAAGGATGAAAATGATTGCGGAAGATATCAGATTTGTCAGAAAGGAAAATTGAAATCCAAGAAGTGTCCTTCAGGACAATGGTTTGATCGGGAAGCGGGAAAGTGTGCTCGAAAATCCACAACTAAAGGTTGTGATCTTCTACCGGACAAAGTTTGCATGAAGGGCAGAAAAGTTGAGAAAAATAAATTCGTTTCGGACAAGGCCACCTGTCGGGGTTATTACTTTTGTGCCGATAAAGGTAAGACAGCTGATGATAATCCACAGTGGAATCAATGTGGCGAGGGACAATTCTTCAATTATAAAAGTCAATCGTGCTCAGACCCATTGACTATAGATTGCAAAGAAGATCGTTGTGATGGACGAGGGAATTTGTTTGTTAACAGCGACACAGACTGTCAGCATTATTTAGTCTGCAAGGATGGTATAACAGTTGAGGAAAGAAAGTGTTCTGATGAAAGGTTCTTCGATGAAAAAAGACAAGCGTGTACGTCAGAGGTCATTGAATATGATGCATGTACTTGAAAAGTGAAGAAATAAAAAAAAAGTTGCGTTAACTAATGGAAAGAATTAGTTTTATTTACATGGAAGGGTTTAAGTGTGGTTTAGGGATCAAATTTGATCCTTTTCATTTCCAAAACATCAATTTATAAAGATGGTGGGTATTTTTCAATCATGGAGGAAATACAGCAGGAAGATTATAAATGGCTGTCATTAATGGGTAAAATAGTTAGTGGAGAGTGCTCCAAATTTTTGGACAAAAAGGATCAAAAAACCTTGTTCCTTGTTCTTAATAAAAATAAACAACCGAAACTACTATTGCAATTCATTTATTTATCATTTTTCAATTTAAGAGCACGCTTGGTATTCCATAACACTTGCTGTGCAATCCATAGCAGAATCGTCAAAATACATTCCATCGGGGCATTTTTCTTCCCTCACCGTTGAGTTATTCTCACACACCAAATAGTGCTGACAACCTTTGGTTCCACTTATAACCTTGCTCCGATTCATTCCATCACAGCGATCCTCTTCACATTTGACACTTGATGCCGTATAGCATCCTTGTATGGTGTAGTCGAAAAATTTTCCTTCCGGACATTTCCCAAGGGTTGGTTCAGTATCTGGAACATTGTCTCCTTTATCACGACAAAAGAAGTAACCAGAACATGTTCTTTCATCAGTAGTGAACTTATCTCGAACAGGCTTTTTGGGTGTTCCGCAAATTCCAACTGGGATTGGATGAATCAAACATTGAACTTCTGATTTCTTCATGCAGCCTTTCTTAGCGTCGTAGTAGCCTTTGGTGCAGATATTTTCCGTCAGCTTGTTCTTAACACATGTGTAATATTTCTGGCAGTTATTTTCGTTTTTGAAAGGAACATCCTTATTTGGCACTATGTCACAATAATTATAGCCTTTACACGATGATTCCGATTGAAACACACACGATTGTTTCTTAAAATCAAAATGCAGATCATCAGGACAGTATTCTTGAGTGCCTTTAGAATTGACGCACTTAAAATAACCCTCACAAGATTTAGGATCAGCTTCCCAAAATGGTGACTTTTTGTTGCATGGATCCTTACAGTATGCATCCGGTGCCTTCGAAACACATTTACCACTCTCCTTATTGTAGAATTTCCCCTTACTGCATTTCGTGATTACTTCTTTGCCATCCTTACAAGTTATATTGGAGTCACAAGAACCTGGCTTACGAAGTTTCGCACCATCTTTGAACAATCGGCATATATTTGTTCCATATGGCTCAACTTGGCTATACGTGAATCCAACGAGAGCCAGCAGCAAGAATAGAACTGCAAGATTTAAAAGCTTTAATATTTTGAATGAGAATCAGGTAAGACAGTCTGAGAGTCTGAGAACGTACCCTTCATTTGTTGTTAAGTTTCTAACAAAAGGAGTAACCAACTGGTTGTGATAAATAAATGTTAGCACGTTTATAAAAAAAAGTTCGATTTGATTTGGTTGAAATTTTTGGAAATAAAAAAAAAATTAAGATAAGATAAATCATAACCGCTGGCGGAGTTAGATAATTGTTGAGTAAAAACCGTGCTTTGGGATATCTGAATGATTAGACTAATTTTCGTCAAAGATAAGTGTCCAATTAAATCATAGATACAATAAATTTGATGATACAAACGCGCTTTAGCTGTGGCGTAAGTCTTCTTTATCTTGATTAGGAATGATTTGTTGTTAGAAATATGATGTGACGTCATGAATAAATAGCTGTGTGTCTGAAACGCTATAGCTTTTAATTCTTCAAGTATCATCATATTGGAAAATATACACAACTTCAAAGCATGATACAAATTTCGAGGCTCTCATTAAGGAATGTCAGAATTGCAATTTTTGAAATATTTTGAAACACAATAACCGATGTATGGTATCATTTAGAATCGCACTAAGAAAAACGGAAACTATGGTGAAGCAGGAGGAAACGCTAGGAGGTTGTATAAAACGACTGAGTATATTAAAACTTAATTAAGGGGCACCAACTTTGCTGCGCTAGACACGAAGGAAGAATTTTCTGTACTGATTAATTACGACCGCTTTGAAAATGCAAATCATTGATTTCCGAACGTTTATAAGTCACCAAGGACCAAAAAAAATCCACTCCCAAACAACTCAAGAAAAACGAACCAGGATCCATGTTCAAACAAAAGAAAAACAACGCAATTGGATTTCATTAGACCTGCTGATTTACTGAAACCAGGTCCCAGGATGTCCGCACATTCCGAGGGGCTAACATAGACTCGGACAGCTACCTTGTTATAGCTCAAGTGCGAAAGAGGATTTCCACCAGACCGCAGGATCGAGCATCCACTGTGAGAAAGTTTGATGTTGCGAAACTGCAATCGCAAGGGACCGCCAGAACCTTTGCCAACCATGTCTCCACTTATCTCGCGACAAGCCCCGCGCCTGCGCCAAACCCAGGGGTCCAGTTACAACATTGTAAACTGGCCATCAAAAACGCAGCTACTGATGTTTTGGGTTTCATTAGGCGACCACAACGAAACACATGGTTCGATGATGAGTGCATCCTCGCACACACGGCCAAAAACGAAGCTTATCAGGCAGTTCTGCAGACCAGAACCAGAGCTTTCAAGAGCGTTTCCCGTGCGGTTTACCAGCAAAAGAGGAACATCGACTTTCCAGAAAGAAAAAGAGAGAACTAGAAAAACGAACGGTTGAATCTATTGAGCGTGCTACGGAAGCAATGTTCGAAAGTTCTACCAAAGGGTAAAAAATTCGTCTAAGGGTTACAAAGCTCGGGCGGAAGCTTGTAGAGACGAGGGTGGGAATGTCGTAGTAGATACGCAGTCGGTGCTGAGAATTTGGAAAGAACACTTCTGCTTTCTGCAGCCTGTTAAAAGGCGAAGACAACCAACTAATCGGCAGAATGATGCATTCGATTTGGATGATGATGAACAAAACCTCCGTACCCTGACCAAGAAGAAAGTTCGGGTAGCAATATCAAAACTAAAGTCCAACAAGGCTGCTGGAGCGCATGGCCTTACGGCTGAACTCTTCAAAGCACCGGAAGATGACTTGGCGAGGAGCATACACCAACTCATCTGACAATCTAGTCGGATGAAAGTATGCCTGACGAATGGAACCTCAGCATTGTCTGCCCTATTCACAAGAAAGGAAATACTCTGAACTATATTGGGTAGAAGCATGGACACTGACACAATCGCATGTATACAGGCTGGGGTGCTTTGAAAGAAAAATTCTTCGGTTTATATTCTCGTCCTGTATGTATCAATGGAGTATGCAGGAGAAGATTCAATGACGAACTGTATGGGCTATACAGCGACATTGACCTGGTTAAGAAGCTGAAAATACAGCTGCTTAGATGGCTGAGCCAAGTTGAGCGTATGGACGGAAACGCATCAACCCGACGAGCCTTCAATTCCAACCCGGGGGCCCGACGCAGATGGGAAGACCTCATCTAAGGTGGGACGACCTCAACCGACTTGGTGTGCGCAACTGAAGGCCACTGGCTAGGGACCGGTAAGAATGGAAGAACACTTCCTTACTCATGGACTTTTAAAAGGCATTTGATGGCGATTATAACGATTGCATCTGGAGATCACTTGGGATCAGGGGGCTAAAGGCATCACTGATAGAATATTTGCAACTTTGAAAGAACTGCTTTGGGCTCCTAATGCATCACGTGCGCTTTAATAGTCAATTGATCAGTTTTTCAAATTTTCTGTTCTGTTCAAGGACGTAAATTGATCTCTTATCCGCTTTCGGCACTCGGGTAAAAAAGCACAAAAGAGAGACTAATTTTCACAGATACTTTTTAAACTTTCTTTCAATATGACTCAAAAATTATTTTGACAGAACGGATGGGAACGTTTCGCTCAGTTCTGACTAAAATTTCCGTTTGCATCAAAAAAGTAAAAGTGGGAAATATATATTTGTATCACATTGAATTTAATCTTTCAATGTCAGAAAACCTTCATAAAGATAAGTAAGGTTTGCATAACTG
Organism: Platycheirus albimanus; assembly: GCA_916050605.2. NCBI lineage: Eukaryota > Metazoa > Arthropoda > Insecta > Diptera > Syrphidae > Platycheirus > Platycheirus albimanus. The sequence goes on along the minus strand of OU696696.1, from coordinate 368,837,373 downwards.
CGTTATATATATTAAACATCAGTTTCCGATAGTGCTCCTGAATAGCGTCTGATTCAATAGACAAAGACAAGACAATCAAGTAGTTATACAAGTTATACAAGAGTAGTCTGAAGCCGTTACAAAATAGTTAAGTTCTGAACAACAGGTCTCTCAGTTCGGTAGATATACAAACTGTTCCTTGAGAAAAAATTGAAATTCTATAATTTCCTGCTTATTATTATTTTATCAATAATTTAGTTAAGAGGTGTTTGTTTAAGATTTCATAGAAAAAAAACAACAGTTTCCGTCCATCTTTACAATAAACTATGGTTTACACAAAAGACATTGTATTTTTAATTATAAAGACAAGTGCTCACAAACTTATCGGGATACTCAAAGTGTCTTAAACGTATTTGATATTCAAGATAAGAGCCAAACATATAAAACAGACTGAGCTAGTAATTTTTCTGGATAGTCTTTAGTTAGAACAGAACACCGTAATATGTTCCGTAAGTATTACTTTTGAATATCTTTGAGTTATTAATTTCTTAATAGATTTCCACTTACAGGTCTGTTGATTTTGATGGTTTTACTAACGAACCTGAACGCTCAGGAAATAAAAGCGTCGGGAGAATGTAAAGGTCTTGCTGATGGAATAACCATGCAGGACCCAGTAGATTGTCATGGTTATTTTATATGTCTCAGTGGTCGAAAGTTTCAGCAATATTGTGCTCCTGGATGGAAATATAACAAGCTAACAGGAACTTGTGAGTGGGGAAAATGTCCACCTTGTAATGGCGTTGGTACAACTCCACCTTCTACTTCCACGGAAACAAGTACACACGTTACTCAGACGTCCTCAAAATCTATTGAACAGTCAACAACTTCTCAACCAACTTCTACAGAAGCAGCTGAGATAACCTCACCAGATATCATTACGGATGATAATCCCGAAATCACAACAACCCAAGAATCATCATCCACAGATGAATTAACCACAACATCGACAGAACAGAGCTCCTCGACCACGGAAATAACTGAAATCACAACCGAAACTGGTCCCGAGACCACTTCTACTGAAGCAAGTACAACATCCAACGAGATTCCTGAAATAACTGAAACCACAACCGAGGCTGGTTCCGAATCCACTCCTCCTGAAAATGAAATCACAACCGAGGCTGGTTCCGAGCTCACATCTACTGAAACTGCAACGTCGCATGAGTCGTCTAGCTCAGAAGAAGCAAGTACAACATCAACCGAGATTCCACCAGAACACAGTTCATCGACCGTGGAAATAACTGAAATTACAACCGAACCTAGTTCCGAGTCCACTACCACTGAAGCAAATACAACATCAACCGAGATTCCACCAGAACAAAGTTCCATTGAAACCACAATCGTGGCTGGTTCGGATTCCACTTCCACTGAAGCTGCAACATCAAGCACAGAAGAAGCAAGTACAGAACCAAACGAAACTTCACCCGAACAAAGTTCCTCGACAGCCGAAATAACTGAAATCACAACCGAATCTGGTTTCGAGTCCACTTCCACTGAAGGAAGTACAACATCAACCGAGATTCCGCCAGAACAAAGTTCATCGACTGCGGGAAAACCTGAAACCACAGCCGAGGCTGGCTCCGAGCCCACCTCTACTGAAGCTGCAACGTCTCATGAGTCATCAAGCACAGAAGAACCAAGTACAACACCAAACGAGACTTCACCAGAACAAAGTTCTTCCACTGCGGGAATAACTGTAACCACAACGGAGGCTGCTTCCGAGCCTACTTCTACTGAAGCTGCACCGTCTCATGAGTCATCAAGCACAGAAGAAGCAAGTACAACACCAAATGAGACTTCTCCAGAACAGAGTTCCTCGACAGCGGAAATAACTGAAATCACAACCGAAGCTGGTTCCGAGTCCACTTCTACTGAAGCTGCAACGTCTCATGAGTCATCAAGCACAGAAGAAGCAAGTACAACATCAAACGAGATTTCTCCAGAACAGAGTTCCTCGACTGCGGGAATAACTGAAACCACAACGGATGCTGGTTCAGAGCCTATTTCTACTGAAGCTGCAACGTCTCATGAGCCATCCAGCACAGAAGAAGCAAGTACAGCACCAAACGAAACTTCACCCGAACAAAATTCCTCGACTGTGGGAATAACTGAAACCACAACCGAGGCTGGTTCCAAATCCACTTCCACTGAAGCAAGTACAACCGAGATTCCACCAGAACAAAGTTCATCGACTGCGGAAATAACTGAAACCACAACCGAGGCTGGTTCCGAGTCCACTTCTACTGAAGCTGCAACGTTTCATGAGTCATCAAGCACAGAAGCAAGTACAACACCAAACGAGACTTCGCCAGAACAGAGTTCCTCGACAGCGGAAATAACTGAAATCACAACCGAAGCTGGTTCCGAGTCCACTTCTACTGAAGCTGCAACGTCTCATGAGTCATCAAGCACAGAAGAAGCAAGTACAACACCAAACGAGACTTCGCCAGAACAGAGTTCCTCGACTGCGGGAATAACTGAAACCACAACAGTGACTGGTTCTGAGCCCACTTCTACTGAAGCTGCAACATCGCACGAGTCATCAAGCACAGAAGAAGCAAGTACAACACCAAAAGAAACTTCACCCGAACAAAGTTCCTCGACTGCGGGAATAACTGAAATCACAACGGAAGCTGGTTCAGAACCTACTTCTACTGAAGCTGCAACGTCTCACGAGTCATCAAGCACAGAAAAAGCAAGTACAGCACCAAACGAAACTTCACCCGAAAAAAGTTCCTCGACTGTAGGAATAACTGAAACCACAACGGAGGCTGGTTCAGAGCCTACTTCTACTGAAGCTGCAACGTCTCACGAGTCATCAAGCACAGAAGAAGCAAGTACAGCACCAAACGAAACTTCACCCGTACAAAGTTCCTCGACTGCGGGAATAACTGAAACCACAACGGAGGCTGGTTCCGAGCCTACTTCTACTGAAGCTGCAACGTCTCACGAGTCATCAAGCACAGAAGAAACAAGTACAGCACCAAACGAAACGAAACCCGAACAAAGTTCCTCGACTGCGGGAATAACTGAAACCACAACAGAGGCTGGTTCCGAGCCTACTTCTACTGAAGCTGCAACGTCTCATGAGTCATCAAGCACAGAAGAAGCAAGTACAGCACCAAACGAAACTTCACCCGTACAAAGTTCCTCGACTGCGGGAATAACTGAAACTACAACGGAGGCTGGTTCCGAGCCAACTTCTACTGAAGCTGCAACATCTAACGAGTCATCAAGCACAGAAGAAGCAAGTACAACATCGGAAGAGATTCCACCAGAATTAAATTCCTCGACGGTGGGAATAACTGATCCCACAGCCGATCCAACTACTGCTGAAACTGCTACATCAACAACAGATGAAGCAGAAACAACAGTTAACCACAACCAGTCGTCTACAGAAAAACTTGAATCAACAGCTCCCCATTCCCGAATCAACTGTAAAAACGTTAATAATGCAGCTCTAATACCTGATCCTGATCACTGCCAAATGTTTTGGATGTGTCGAAACGAACTTCCAATGAAATTGGTTTGTCAAGCGGGATATTGGTTTGATATAACCAAAGGAATCTGTCAACCTTCGGAGCTCGTTAGCTGTTCTCCAAATATTGACTAAAAGTTAACACACACACATGTTAATTACGCATTTGAAATAGACACATATTTGTACGTATATAAATAATTACCTCAAACAATTGTTATAATTATTAAAAAGCATTGAAATTATAACAGTTTTTGTTTTCTTTTATTCTGCATAATTATTGTTTGTTCTCGTTGATTCTCATGTTTTCGAGACTCGAGAAGTGACAAGTTTTTTGCGTGATAGTATTTAAAATGAAGTTATTCGTCTGACGACACTTTGAAGGACAAAGTTATGCAATCTGTCCCCTACGTTGTTGATAAGGTTCTGAGTATTGTCTGAATAAAAAAGAGGATGTAGGAACATTTGTACGGATGTCTTTTTTTCAAGAGGGAAACAGAAAATTGCTAACTGAAGTCTTCATTTCCCTGCCTTGGTCTGATCAAAAGGGCTCTGTAGATTAAATCAGCATTCCAATAACGATTATCAGATGAATCATATTTATAGTTCAAAGCCTTGAAAATAAACTCATTCACGTTCCTCTGACTTGACCAGTATTGTGAAGAAAAATCACACACTTGAAGTTGTATAACCAAACACTCGTCCAATTCTTATCAATCCGTTTGCAGTTTCGATTTATTTGAGTGAGATTGTTTTGTATTTTTGCACTCAATCCACTTAAGATACATTTAGAACTGTTTTCAGATACAAGCGTTATTTTTATTATTTAATTTACTTACAAGAGTTTAGACATATTAATCTATTTCTAATAATTGAGATATGGCACAGGTACTTCATAGAGTTAAGATAATATTAATTTAAGTTGATAAGAATTTATCGATATAAGACGGACGGACTTAAAGTAGTTTTGAATAGTCCTCTTCTGAATTAGTACAACACAATATGATTCGTAAGTATTTCATTCTATTACAAAAATTAATAGGAGACGAAGAAACTAATATCATTGTAATTCAACAGGTCCAACGCTGGTTTTTTTCATAGCCCTTGTCTTGCAGCTGGGTGCAGCAGTCGAAGAATGTGATGATAATTCAATTGGGAAGACCTTGCAGGATCCTGAAGATTGCCATGGATATTATTTGTGCCATAGTGGACATAAATTGCAGCAATATTGTGCACCAGGAATGAAATATGAAGCCCAACTGGGAACTTGTCGTGTTGGAAAGTGTCCACCATGTAATTGTGCTGTGGATCCAACACCAACGACAACTTCTGAGCCAACAGATTCCTCAACAGATTCTTCAACTTCTGATTCAACGACAACTCCGTTGCCAACTGATCAATCTACCACAACTTCTGAGCCTACAGAATCTTCGACAGATTCTTCAACTGCAGATCCAACGACAACTACTCCTGAACCAACAGAATCCACAACAGATTCTTCAACTTCTGCTCCAACAACAACTACTCCTGAACCAACAGAATCCACAACAGATTCTTCAACTGCTGCTTCTACGACTACCCCTGAGCCAACAGAATCTACAACAACTCCTCAGCCATCGGAATCTACAAGTACAACTGAAGATCCAACAACAACAACGACCGAAAGTGTTCCACGGCCGCCTGTAAGCTGTGAAGGTATTCCTGATGGATCGTTCTTTAGAGATCCAGTGCATTGTCGTGACTATTATGTGTGCCGAAATAGAAAACCAGTTCTGCTTCACTGTCAAAAGGGCATGTGGTTTGATGATATAAATTTTGTTTGCAACTTCCCCAGCTTGGTCAATTGTCCATCGAACATTGATTAAGATGTTTTAAGGTGATTACAAAATTTTAACGAAGAATGTACGCAAAGTTTTTATGCTATTTGAAATAAAAATTTATATTTGTACGTGCCAAATATTTCTTCCAAGGGTTTTCGCTACGGTTTCCGGTGACATCGCATATAATTTAAACCATTAGAAAGTCTTCAATCATTCGACCTTATCAATTTTTATAGCATTTCTTTTGTGTGGCAATTTGTTCTTTTTTTTTATTGTTTTTTATCTTTACAAGCAACATTTTTTCATGTGACTTTTCAATAATTTTATTGCTTGATTCATGTCCAGTTATGTCAGAATATTCATTTACTACATTCTTCATTCTATTGACCATTATGAAGCAGTTTTGTCCCTCCTTCAATTAAAAAGTGGTTGGAGGTTGGAGCTCCCTTATCAGGGGGTTGTGCAAAAACCTTGGGTAATCGTTTTTAGGACAACCTTAAATTTGCTTCTGCAGTGATGAAAAGTGACTTGTCAATTTATGCATTCATCTTAGGCAAGTTGGTTTGGCTTTTCAAAAAGTGTTGGATGTCTCACCATAAGGGTCACCCAAAACATCACTTCGGTAAAAAAAAACGGGATGTTTTAAGAGATTTGCATTCACTTTAAAAATTTTCGAGGGCATTCCGGAAGCAGCTTCGGTCTTATTTTGACAGGAGTTTTTATCGTCTGTTTCACTACCATCTTTTGGAAAAATTAAATTTTTGAATACATAATGCTGTCAAATGCTTGCGTCTATTTTCAAATGTTGTTTTTCAGTTTGACTTTTCTCTCCCGGTTTCAATATTTCGAACCGTTCAATACAAAAACATCCTGGTATAGAATTAAACGGAGAAATGTGAGTAATTGAGGTATTGTAGACTATTAAATTCAACAATATTGTTTCCCAGAGCTACACTGCGAACTCATTTATAATTCACTCAAGAAGTAGTGGTGATAGTATACATCCTTGACGACCTCCGATCTCAATTTCAAATTCTTCCCATGTGTTCCTGATGTAAAAAATTTGGCTTGTTGCAACATCAATAAGTTATCTAGTAAACTGCTCCAGCGAAAGGCAAGCCAATTCGATGAAGAGTAGACGAAGGGGGATTTAAAACTCTAATGAAGATCAAAACTGTTACGAGTGCGAGTCATGAAGGTGCTCTGAACCGCTCAGAAACTTGCTTCTTTTTATCAAAATTGGGATCAAAATGTCCTTTAAACAGTCAATCTTCTCCGAGTGAAATCCGCTTCAACAAAAATTCAGGAAACAAATGCAACAATCTAAATTTTTAATTCTAAAACGCCGTCGTTCTTTTTATCAACTTTAAACATTTTTTGAGATGCTATCAAAGTGACAGTATAAAAATAAATTTCAGCCATGCAATACCAAAGTATCCCAAAGTCTAAAAATAAACTTAACATCAATTTTTAACACCAATTAATAAAAGACAATCAATTAAAATCATGTCGCTGATTGCTGCGCAAAACGTCATTTCCGATTTTGATGCCGGCACAAAATAAAAATAAATAACTCATCAAAAAATTCTTTAGTTCTGATTTTACAAGGGCCCAGGAACAATGTCAAATCTTTGCTTAGCTCTTATATTTTGGTTTGGTAAAATAAAATGTTATATTTAATTTAAATAAATCATAATTTGTATCCTTATTAAGCTTTTGTGTACCAATGTCGTGTGGTGGAGTCTTTGGAACCTATTGAGAAACTAATCTGTAACAACATGGAAATCGGAAGCCGCATACCACATCCAGAATTTTGCAACGTTTACATAATATGTGAGGATACAGTTGCCAAATCAATCCATTGCCAAAAGAATATCCTTTACAACCCTGTAAAGGAACTTTGTGACGAGGAATACAAGAATTGTGCCAGTGGACTGATGAGGAACGTAGATGGAAGTCTAAGAAAATTCAAAGGCAAAATCCACACAAAAACCTTATCAGAAGATATAAACTTGACAAGAGAGGATAGCAAAAAGTTGATTCAACGATCCTCACTTAGCCCATTGACATGTCCCATTGATGACTCAGACAAGCTGATATTCTTGAGTCATCCGACGAAATGTTCAGTCTATTTTATTTGCTACCATGGCAAACCAATACCGATGGAATGTTCCAAAGGCTTACATTGGAGTGAAAGGAAGTATAAGTGTGTTGCTAAGGAGCTATCGGAATGTTATGTTAGTAGAGAAATGGCAATTTTGAATTTAAAGTGAAAACTTTGAAAATTTTATCTTTCAGACTCGCTCTTTGAACCAATATCCAAGATGTCCTTCTCTTGGTACGGATTTTCTTCCGCATGATAAAGACTGTCAGAAATTCTGGTATTGTCTTCATGGATTGCGGATGGTTCAGCAATGCGACGCTTTCTTTCATTGGGATGTTAGAGAAAAGAAATGTGTGAAGAAACGGCAAGCAGTTTGTTATAGTGATATTTTAGGTCAACAGGCTTCTTAAAGTATAGTCTCCAGAAATCATAAAGGCTGTGATAGAAATAAATGTTTACAAAAGACTGTAATGTATCTTATTCGATTCTTAAATAATTTGTTTTACTTAAAAGTTGTAATAAAACTTAGTTAAGGATTATGATAGTTAAGCTATGATGGACAAATGGGTTGGTATGGAGCCGTAAGTAAGCGAGTAAAAAACATCGATTTATTGTAAATTGTTTCGTCAAGTTTTCAATAAGTTTCTATCCGCTAATTTCAAAAGAGCATTGGTCGGCGCATTCAAGCGCAAGACAGCTTTTTTTTGACAGATATTCCGTGGCTAATTTGTTTATTTGACTGCGCGAAACGTTTCGTTCGGTTCTGACGTTTCTTCAAAATCTCATAGTGAAGCATGAGAAGTGATGATCGACCGCTATTCCCAATATGATTCCTTGAGTATGTTAACTAAAGTTTAAAAATTGAATCTTACGGATTGAGCACTTTAGTCAATTCAAATGTCGCACACCTTCCTTTCACTTAGCTTATAACTGTTTGACTAATCTGGCTTTGGAACACCCTATTCCTTATTCTGAACACTACGAACGTTTCTAATTGATCGGGTGCAAGTGCTACTACAGAACCACTTTAGCGCTTAGAGTCTAGTGTTGTTTTCTCTTTAGATTGGCTTCAAAAACAAAAGGATCTTCTTTTTTTTCTTGCAATTGAAAGTTGGTGTTTGATATGACATAACAATAGCGAAATGCCATTATGGAATTTTTATTATGTACCTATTTGAATTGCAATTATAAAACTAATTGATAAAATTATTTGTTTTCCGGAAGCTAAATGGCGTCTCTATACACAACTCAAGAAAATTTTATAAACGTGTGCGAATTAAATGCATGTCTTTCTTTCCATTAATTGATATAATTATTATTTAAGTGAATGAAAATGGTACACTTTTAAGATAAAATAAATGATAACGATCGCCCATTAGTGGTATTTACTTTTGGGACAAATAATTCGAAAAAATGGTCAATATATTGCACGAAAAATGTTTTACGCCATTCAGTTAGTCATTAAAAGCAGCAAAATGGACAAGTATTCCAAAGGTAAGCGATGAATCATAAAAGAATTTTAACTGATAATTTTTATTCGTGAATTTAAGGTGTTATAATAATAACTGTGGCACTTTTACTGCCATTGTTCCATGCAGCTTTGGCAGAAACAGGAGATGAAGATCCAGCAGTTTCTCTGGATTCAACTACGATCAAACCAAGCGCAGAAGCAGGAACTCCATCAAACTCAGAAGGCTCTGATAGCAGTAGTTCTTCTGAACCAGCAGTTCCTTCTAACCCATTTCCAACCACACCTAGCACTGAGGCGGAGAACTCACCAAGTGCCGAAGCAGGAACTCCGTCTAGCTCAGAAGGCTCTGTAAACAGTGGTTCTTCTGAACCAGCAGTTCCATCTAACCCATCCTCAACCACACCTAGCACTGGAGCGGAAAATTCATCAAGTGCCGAAGCAGGAACTCCATCCAGCTCAGAGGGCTCTGTAAGCAGTAGTTCTTCGGAACCAGCAGTTCCTTCTAACCCATCTCCAACCACACCCAGCACAGAGGCGGAGAACTCACCAAGTCCCGAAGCAGGAACTCCATCGAGCTCAGAAGCCTCTGTAAGCAGTAGTTCTTCTGAACCAGCAGTTCCTTCTAATCCATCTCCAACCACACCTAGCACTGGAACGGAGAATTCGCCAAGTACAGAAGCAGGAACTCCATCCAGCTCAGAAGGCTCTGTGAGCAGTAGTTCTTCTGAACCAGCAGTTCCTTCTAACCCATCTCCAACCACACCTAGCACTGGAACGGAGAATTCGCCAAGTGCAGAAGCAGGAACTCCATCCAGCTCTGTAAGCAATAGTTCTTCTGAACCCACACTTCCTTCTGACATATCTACAACCACACATAGCACTGAAGTTGAAAATTCATCAAGTTCAGAAGGCACAGTAAGCAGCAGTACTTCTAATCCACCTTCAAGCACACCAAGTGCCGAAGCGGGAACTCCATCCAGCTCAGAAGGTTCTGTAAGCAGTAGTTCTTCTCAACCAACTGTTCCTTCTGACCTATCTACAACCACACATAGCACTGGAGTTGAAAATTCATCAAGTTCAGAAGGCCCAGTAACCAGTAGTTCTTCTATTCCACCTTCCAGCACACCTGATGCCGAAGCAGGAACTCCATCCAGCTCAGAAGGTTCTGTAAGCAGTAGTTCTTCTCAACCAACAGTTCCTTCTGACCTATCTACAACCACACATAGCACTGGAGTTGAAAATTCATCAAGTTCAGAAGGTCCAGTAAGCAGTAGTTCTTCTAATCCACCTTCAAGCACACCAAGTGCCGAAGCGGGAACTCCATCCAGCTCAGAAGGTTCTGTAAGCAGTAGTTCTTCTCAACCAACTGTTCCTTCTGACTTATCTACAACCACACATAGCACTGGAGTTGAAAATTCATCAAGTTCAGAAGGCCCAGTAAGCAGCAGTTCTCATCCATCTTCAAGCACACCTAGTGCCGAAGCGGAAACTCCATCCAGCTCAGAAGGTTCTTCAAGCAGTAGTTCTTCTCAACCAACTGTTCCTTCTGACCCATCTACAACCACACATAGCACTGGAGTTGAAAATTCATCAAGTTCAGAAGGCCCAGTAAGCAGCAGTTCTCATCCATCTTCAAGCACACCTAGTGCCGAAGCGGAAACTCCATCCAGCTCAGAAGGTTCTTCAAGCAGTAGTTCTTCTCAACCAACTGTTCCTTCTGACCCATCTACAACCACACATAGCACTGGAGTTGAAAATTCATCAAGTTCAGAAGGCCCGGTAAGCAGTAGTTCTTCTAATCCACCTTCAAGCACACCAAGTGCCGAAGCGGGAACTCCATCCAGTTCAGAAGGTTCTTCAAGCAGTAGTTCTTCTCAACCAACTGTTCCTTCTGACCCATCTACAACCACACATAGCACTGGAGTTGAAAATTCATCAAGTTCAGAAGGTCCAGTAAGCAGTAGTTCTTCTAATCCACCTTCAAGCACACCTGGTGCCGAAGTGGGAACTCCATCCAGCTCAGAAGGTTCTTCAAGCATTAGTTCTTCTCAACCAACAGTTCCTTCTGACCCATCTTCAACCACACATAGCACTGGAGTTGAAAATTCATCAAGTTCAGAAGGCCCAGTAAGCAGTAGTTCTTCTAATCCACCTTCAAGCACACCCAGTACCGAAGCGGGAACTCCATCCAGCTCAGAAGGTTCTTCAAGCATTAGTTCTTCTCAACCAACAGTTCCTTCTGACCCATCTTCAACCACACATAGCACTGGAGTTGAAAATTCATCAAGTTCAGAAGGTCCAGTAAGCAGTAGTTCTTCTAATCCACCTTCAAGCACACCTGGAGCCGAAGTGGGAACTCCATCCAGCTCAGAAGGTTCTTCAAGCATTAGTTCTTCTCAACCAACAGTTCCTTCTGACCCATCTTCAACCACACATAGCACTGGAGTTGAAAATTCATCAAGTTCAGAAGGCCCAGTAAGCAGTAGTTCTTCAAATCCACCTTCAAGCACACCAAGTGCCGAAGCGGGAACTCCATCCAGCTCAGAAGGTTCTGTAAGCAGTAGTTCTTCTCAACCAACAGTTCCTTCTGACCCATCTACAACCACACATAGCACTGGAGTTGAAAATTCATCAAGTTCAGAAGGTCCAGTAAGCAGTAGTTCTTCTAATCCGCCTTCAAGCACACCAAGTGCAGAAGCGGGAACTCCATCCAGTTCAGAAGGCCCAGTAAGCAGTAGTTCTTCAAATCCACCTTCAAGCACACCTGGTGCAGAAGCAGAAACTCCATCCAGCTCAGAAGGTTCTGTAAGCAGTAGTTCTTCCCAACCAACAGTTCCTTCTGACCCATCTACAACCACACATAGCACTGGAGTTGAAAATTCATCGAGTTCAGAAGGTCCAGTAAGCAGTAGTTCTTCTAATCCAACTTCAAGCACACCAAGTGCAGAAGCGGGAACTCCATCCAGTTCGGAAGGCCCAGTAAGCAGTAGTTCTTCTAATCCACCTTCAAGCACACCTGGTGCCGAAGCAGGAACTCCATCCAGCTCGTCATCTACAACAACGGAAACAACAACCGCAACAACTCCAGTTATTGGTCCAACATCAGCTTCGGGACACCCATGTCCAACAAAGCAATTCCAGCTTGATTGTGCAAATCTAGCAGATGGTACAGTTGCTGTAGATAATATCGATTGCGGGAAGTATTACTACTGCAGAAAGGGTTCCACTTATACCGGCCGTTGTGATAGTGGTTTTTGGTTTGATATTGAGCATAATGTTTGTAATTATCCAAGTCTCGTTAACTGTCCTAGTTTTGGATGCAAACCTATTAAGCCAACAACTACATCTAAACCATCGTCAAGTTCCTTACATACTACAACAACTACAACAACTTCAACAACACCAATCCCTACTACTACAACCATAGGGCCCACATCAGCGTCTGGGCTACCATGTCCTACAGAACCTTTACAACTTGATTGTACAAATCTAGCAGATGGCACAGTCGTAGCAGACGCACTCGATTGCGGCAAGTTTTTGTACTGCAGAAAAGGCGCCACATATTCCGGGCACTGTAAGAGTGGTCTCTGGTTTAATGCTGATCGTAAGAAATGTATTGAAGCTTCGTCCGTAGAGTGTCCTTACCTTGGATGCAAACCTTTGGAATCTACAATTCAACCACCGCTCACAACTTCAACAACACCGTCTACAACTACAAAAACAACAGCTCTTCCAACTACAACTCAAAAAATTACGACTACAACTGCTTCTGCTCGTTGTCCCCCCAAAGAACCGGACTGTTCAAAATTACCACGAGGATCTGCTGTTGCGGATCCAACGAACTGTAATAATTACTATATTTGCCGAAATGGAGTCGCTCTACTTAGACGCTGCTCCACAGGATTTTGGTTTGATAATAACATTGCCACTTGTAATTATCCAAGTTTGGTAAATTGTCCTTATCATGGATGTAAGAATAAGTAAAAAAAAATGTTGATCCTTGCTTCTGTCAAGCTGACAGTTTGAAGTCAAGGAAATTAAATATTATTCAATGCTTTATAAAAATGTAAACGTTGCGTTTCATTTCATGAATCTAGGTTATCGTGTCACAAGGAAAACACAGGTTTGTATTAACAAGGATCGGCTTTTAAGGCCTTAAGCAAGTGTTAGAAACAATCAGGAAAAACTTGGCGAAGGGGAAAAGAAAACGTGTAGGTCGCGTAAGGCTTATGGATACTTTCAAAATTCAAAGTATCGAAAACAAGAAACTGAACCTTTCTTATATGCACTTCTTCAAAAGAAGTTTGAAAAGAATCGGTTCAGCTGTTCTCGAAATAGTTTAAGGAAACAAAATCAATTTTGCAAGAGGTATAGCGTTTTGAACCTTTGTTGGTAAAATTGGTTCCATTCAAACGACTGGTGTTTCACAGAAGTTTTCGTTAAAATTGTTAGAGCCGTTTTCGAGAAATTTAAAGCTTTTAACTAACGGTTATGTGGTAAGCTTGTGTTAATTTTTGAGCTGAGGAAATTCAATTTCACCTCTGCACGATTTTCAGAAAAAATATCTCATTGTACCAAGCTTGAAGGAAATTGGCCAAACCTTTTAGGTGATCAAAGTTTTTCGTCATCGAAGTGTTTGAAAGATGGGTTAATTTTACATGACTGTCAGCTAGCGGAAAAGACCCAATAAGTCCAAAGGATTAAGGGTTATAGTTTGGACAATTCATGTGCCCATGTCGTTGCATCTTCAATACAATGCAGGACATGCAAAAATTGAATGTACGATTGTTTCCTCTTCTTCTTCTTCTTCCATACAGCTTCTGTAAGTCTTTTGCAACCTCGGCTTAGAGATCAAAGTGTTACAACTTGTCCATTCAGTAGGATCAAGACTTAGCAAAAATGTACAAGTCGCTCGGTGGACTTAGTAAACGGGGACTTATTTCCCCGCACCCATTTTAAATGTGTAGAGTCGTTCATTTTTTGGTAACTTCTTCGGTCTTACAGTTCGCTGAGTATATATGTGCCCTAGCACTCAGCAGGAGTGAATCTTAAACTGTTTTGCCATCTTCCTGATAGACTATTGATCGTCGAGAATTATTTTGGAGCTAGTGGAAATGGAATCCAGGGATTTCAACATGAATCTATAGTTTGCCTCATGAGTGAAACTTTTCCAAATACACAACTTTAATTCCCCCTAAACAGCCCTGAAAAAAGCCCCCTAGAACTTACTTCTAGCTAAAGCATTTCAAACAGAAAAATCTAAGAAAGATTGGACTCTATCTTCAATTCCCGCTAAGTTTTTTTTTTTGTAGAACTGTCTGAGGACGTGGCAAAGTCTTCAGCAGATCTTGTCCTGAAAGATGAAGGTCACTTCCGTTGTCCCTTAATATTAAATCCCAACAGGAATGGTTAAGAAAAATAAACACAAACTTTTGATAATTTTCTTTTATTTAAATTGGTATTTCATAAATTTAATTTAAAATATAAAGCTTATTCTCAAGCTTGATAATATGAAATAAACTGGAAATTGAGGCAAAATGTACTAAAATATAGCCATACACAAAGGTCCTAGTCCTGTCCTGCGGGGCAGTCGACTAAACTCCTAAAATTGCAAACCTTATGCACATCGTCGAACCATTGTCTGTACGGGCAACTATGCTTTACGGCCACGTAATTACGGCACACGTAGTAGACAGTGCAATGAACGGAACTCCTGAAGAACGATCCATTTGGTAAGTTTTGACAATCACCGATATTGGGATCGACGTGACCATCTGGAACCAAGGTTGTAGAAGTTGGCTTTGTAGTAGGCTTTGGTGTTGATGTTGTAGTAGGCTTTGGTGTTGATGTTGTAGTTGAAGTTGTTGTTGAAGGTGTTGTTGAAGTTGATGTTGAAGTGGATGTTGAAGGTGAAGTGGATGTTGAAGGTGAAGTTGATATTGATGTTGATGGTGTTGTAGTTTCTGTGGCTTTTGGTGAACAGTTGTCATTTGTAACTGGGGTACACGTTACATATTCCTTACGATTACACACCTTACGTGTGTCATCAAAATACATTCCCTGGTCACAAAAAGATGCAACAGCGACTCCATTCCTACATGTGTAATATTTCCGACAGTCCTGTCTATCACGATGGAAAGTGCCGTGTTCGCCTGATTGACAATAAGTCTCCGGTGGACATTCTGTTACGGAAGACGAAGAAGACGACGAAGATGACGTCGAAGCTGTTGAAGGTGAAGGGGTTGTTGATTCAGTTGGTTTTGGTGTGCAATTATTATCTGTGACTGGTGTACATGATACTAAGGCCGGAAAATTGCAGACATTGAGTCTGTCATCAAAATGCATTCCGCTTTCACACCGATATGGAATAGGATCGCCTTTCCTGCATACATAAAATTTTCGACAGTCCTTTTTATCACGATGGAAAGTACCGTGCTCGCCTGGTTGACAGTAAGACTCAGGTGGACATTCTGTAACTGGCGCTGAAGATGGGGTGGACACGGTATTTGGAATTTCAGGGGATTGCGTGGAAGATGTTGATTTTGAAGAAGATGTAGACTCAGAAGACGAAGATGACGAAGACGACGAAGATGTCGAAGATGACGAAGATGACGAAGACGATGAAGATGATGAAGACGACGAAGATGATGTCGGAAGTTCAGATTGAGTCGACAATGTTGGAGTTGCAGTTGAAGCTGTCGAAACTCCAGTAGATGCTGTTGATTCTGTTGGTCCTGGTGTGCAACTTTCAACCGCTTTGGGAATGCATTCTACCAATTCATGGACATTGCATGCATGTGTAGCAATATCGAAATATAAGCCATATTTACAAGAATCAGCAACCAATTCTCCATTTTTGCAAACATAAAACTTACGACAATCTCTTGGATCGGCATGGAAAGTTCCCTCGCCTGCTACTTGACAATTTGGCTTGGTCCAGCATTCTGGATTTGTTACTGTAGAGATTGACGAAGACGTAGACGGAATTTCTGTTGAAATTTCAGTTGAAGTTGGCGACGATGCTGTGGGCCCTTCAGTTGAAGTTGACGATGATGTGGTGGGTGCTTCAGTTGTCGGTGAAGGTATATCGGCAGCTGTTGAAGGTGGAGATTCGGATGAAATTGTAACTTCAGTTGAAGCTGTAGGAACTCCGGTGGATGGGGATACTGTCGATTCTGGTGTGCAATTTTCAATCGCTTTGGGGACACATTGTACCAATTCATGGACATTGCATGCATGTGTAGCAATATCGAAATGTAAGCCATATTTACAAGAATCGGCAACCAATTCTCCATGTTTGCAAACATAAAACTTACTACAATCTCTTGGATCGGCATGGAAAGTTCCCTCGCCTGCTTCTTGACAGTTTGGCTTTGTCCAGCATTCGGGGTTGGGTACTGTAGAAACTGACGAAGATGATGACGAAGACGAAGATGAAGACGAAGATTCAGTTGAACTTTCAACAGCAGCAGTCGAACTTTCAACAGCAGCAGTTGAAGATGAAGACCCTTCAGCTGTCGATGGTTTTAGCGTAGTAGTAGCAGTACTTCCAGTGTCACATTTACACGGTGGACACTTGCCAACGACACAGCTTTTGGAAGCATCGTCGAATTTCTTGCCAGATTCACAGTTGTGATGTTCAGGTTCTTCATCCTCGGAATAACACACATAATAACCGGTACAGTCTGTCAAATCTTCAATGGCAGAACCAAAAGTTTTCCCAACGCAAGTTTCATCGGTGGCTGCACTTAATGAAACACTTTGAAGCAAAACAATTGCAATTATTTGAAATACTATTTTTCCACTTGGTCTATTAATAATACCATCGCGTTCACTATATTTTCTCTTGTAAGACATTTTACAGACTTTATTTTACACAAAACCTGAGAAATTGCGATCAAACTGATCTATTTATATCAATTCTATGCCAGATAAAATGACAAACGATAAAAAACACTTGAACTTCCCAAGAGATGAGATAAGGAATCTTTGCCAAGGGCTCCAATTGTGGATGGGGTTCCTCACGCTCACCATTCCATTCGTGGCCAATATATGCCGTGTATAGTGTACATAATTGATATTGACCAAATCAATTATCAGAAGAAGTGCTATCATATAAATATTTGCCATATAATAAATTAATTAGAGTGCTAAGTTATGTGCTTTGATATTGTAAAAAAAATGTTATGGAGGGAAGTATCGGAAACGGCAAGTTTATAGATTTGAATCTCAAGAAAAATGGTTCCTCGTCGTCAATTAGAAAGCAGAAACAAATTCATCGAATACCATGAATGCATAAGTTTTAATTGATTCAATTCAAGCGCAATGTTTTTCTTTTTCTTTTTAGGTTATCAGATACCAAGTGTTTGTTAACACTTAATACTTCGCTACTGTATTCTTCTTATCAGCTAAGCCAAAAAGTCTTAACATAAAGTAATTAACTTTCTTCTAGCTGACGCAGGAAGAATGAATTTCAAAGACTCCCAACTCCTATAAAAAAATAGCTGTTGCATGTTCTATCTACCAGTTGCTGAGTTGACAGTTTGGGGTTCGAAATGGGTATCTTGGCTATAGTAGCTTTAATCTTACTTGCATTCAATGTCAATGTCTATTGTGAGACATTTCTTGAATGCAAAGACATCGTGACCAAGACATTTGTAGCCGATCGAAATGATTGTGAATCTTACATCTATTGCGATGATGAAGATTCTTTTACATCTAAGTGTCCAACCGGTCAAAGATTCAATAAAAACGATGGAATTTGTGATAATGCAGAAAATGTTGAATGCCTTTCGGATGGAGAACCCACAGAAACAACGATCGAAATAGCAACGACAACAACAACGGCTACTACTACTACTACGACTACTGCTCCTACTACAGATTCAACCACAAAAACATCCAAACCTACTCCATCCACTTCGGAGGCAACTGAAACGAGTCCAAGTTCTAGTCAAACATCATCATCAACAAATCCAACTTTGCCTCCATCATCATCATCATCAACAACAACTACAGTCAGCAA
This sequence comes from Platycheirus albimanus, assembly GCA_916050605.2. Classification (NCBI taxonomy): domain Eukaryota; kingdom Metazoa; phylum Arthropoda; class Insecta; order Diptera; family Syrphidae; genus Platycheirus; species Platycheirus albimanus. The sequence goes on along the minus strand of OU696696.1, from coordinate 368,819,439 downwards.
TTCGGCAACATCACCAAATGGTCCAATTGTTTGTCCAACACCATCAAATCCGGAAGAAATCATCTACTTGTCGAATTCGGAGTCTTGTTCAGAATATTACATGTGTTATCGGGGTAGCCCTATTCCTATGACGTGTCCCAGAGATTTGGAGTTTAATTCATTGACGGGTTCTTGTGACTGGGCACGATTGGCCAACTGTAAAGTAAGTCAAATGGTTTGGAAGACGGTTTCGAAAAAGTTTTTGAGTAAATTTCGAATATTTTTAGACTATTGGAACTACAACAGCAAGTCCTAGAAACCAATGTACCGGTCACACTTCAGGATTCTTCGCATATTCCAGCAATTGTCACTATTACTATCGATGTATGAATGGAATGCTGATAATTCAGGAGTGTCCCTTGGGATTTGGTTGGGATGCTGAAAAGAAAATGTGCAGCTCAACAGCATGTCGAAAATGAAACTTGAAAAAAATGGGGTAAAGAACAACAATGTGAATTTTGATGAAATAGAATTATGATTAAAAATGCTGTAGATTATAAGACTGGTTGAAGTTTCAAAGACTATTTATTGTATCATTGTTCATTGTGGGGCTGCTTGAACAGTTTGGATGTTCCATAGACGCCAGCAATTGAGTGGACTTTGCTTGTTTTTTTTTTATTACCGATACGTATTTTCTTTTGTACTATGCAATAAAGGAAAACACAATAGATACACACTTCAAAGATATCTTACAGCAATTACTAACTCAAATCAATCAATACACTTCACTTGATATGAAATCAATTTGGAATGTAATTGATTGTATTTCAAAAAGCTGATAAGAAAGTATCTTCAGAAAGAAAGAAGAAAAAAACAACATTCAAGTGGGTACCATAACGTTTGGGTTTGTTTCTCAAAAGACTCATTTGAAGATGATTGAGCAATAATTCAACGAAAATTAGAGAGTCATAGAGGTTAACTGGAAACTTTTGGAAACAATCAAATAAGGTGGTTCATCTTCCAACGGAAGAAGTCTTATAGGAACCACCCGTAATGGTTTTGTTTTGAAATGCGAAAGTACAATATTCCAAAAATAGGAATGATCTAAGTCCAATCCCCGATTCCCCATAAATATTGTCACATGTACTTTTTTTAATCTGTTCGGATTCAGCAGAAAACTTTTGGTTTCTTCTATTTTCAGGAATGGTTGAGAAATATTAGTCACCTGGAGTTGGTTCTTTCTAGAGATGCGGTGCCACAATATTTGCGTATGGGTTTTATCAACTTGCTATGATCCTAGTTTCATCATGTCCATATTTGTCTCCTTAAGGAAAAAAAAAAGAATTATGTTTTTCATAATTGCCATCAATCCACTCCAAATCCTGCTTAAGTTTTCTGACTTTACCTCGGTTTTTCTAAAACTTGTTCTTTTCGGTCCACACAAGACTTTGTCTGCTCATTTTAACGGATTTCTTCGTTCACGGCTAGCGTCTTACCCAGCCGCTGAGCCTTTTTGGTTGGCCCACCTGCAATAGATCGAATTGTGATTGTTCTGAATTATACAAGTTCGAGTTGACTTGTTTCGCCTAATAAATTGCAGGTAACAATAATCTGTCCAACATAAATTGGCAGTATACGTCCTATGGGGAAGCATTTGTAAAATCTTAAATTTTAAACTACAATATTCGCAGTTGTTCATCATTGTAATATTTTAAGTCTTTTCGGACTTGCCGCGAGATTATTTAACTTTTTATAAAGTTAACGAAACCACTCGACGTTTTGACAAGGTTCCATTTGTCGTGCAATATTTTGGCACCATACTTGAGTGAAGAAAACTCTTTAAAAAGTGTTTTCCAATTTCATCTGACATAGATCCTACACGTCTTATTCAACGCACATCTGAGTTGAGTGGCTGTGGCCTGTGGCTGCCCCTATTTCTTCGCTGTACTGCCGATTTATGTTGGACAGAGTATAGTGTCTAGGACTGCAACGCAGATACCACCAAAAAATATGTAAGCAACGTACCATGAAGATACTATTAGTCCGAAAATCCTTCAGCACACTAGACATCCATTTATCAAACGTTACCAGCTTCCTTGCGCACTAGAATACACTTTGTACCTTTGAAAACAAAGACCTTTATTTTTTAAGATCAAGGACTTGACGTTTCTGATTTGGCGCATAATCGTTTGTCCGTGAGAGCCGTCGACAGAGGCTGGTCAGCCAGTGCCGAATACGCTTCAAATGCCGAATGAAAAAGCCTAAACAGAACTGATTTGGTTTACGTTGGATTCGGTTCAGTACAATCCGGAATGAAACGATGTCAACACGACCTGATCGGAATATTGTGGACATGCTCTTAGAGCTACAGTGAGCTACTAGTTCTGGCTTACAATAACAACTGTGAAACACATCTCTTAATCGATAACCAACAGTTGAAGTGGTGATCGATATTCAAATCGCATCCACAGGACCATGCTGTGGTCAACACGGCTCTAGAGCGGAATTCGACTAAAAAGTGTGAAAAAACGCCCCAAAAGCAGTCAACCAATCCCTGTCTTAAAAAAAACTTTTATTCACCCAACCTTTCAAGTAATTTACAATTTGCTTCGAGCACCGTAAATATTATTCAACCATGACTCATTTTGAAAGTGTCCAGCTGCTCTCGTTGGGCATCGTCCACGGTCCAATTTCAAACATAGTTTCATTTCTTCGCTCCAACCGAATCCAACTGGACACTGTTGCAGACTCAGAAAACCATTCATGCATTTGTAGAAGTAATTGCAATTCTTTGGATACGGGAAGAAATCATAAGTATTGTGGACACATTCCGTCTTTGGATTCGGTGTTGTTGGACTTTCGACCTTTATGAAGAAAAACTTAAATCACTGTCACTTTCAAAAAAACACACTCGAAATATTACCTTGCAATTGACCCTGTTGGGTAGTTCACACTTTGAGGTTACATCATCGAACAATAACTGACCCGAACAAGACATCTGCACTGGAGTTCCATGATAGCAAATAAAGTATTCACTGCAAGAAGTTTGACTTGGCAAGAGGATAACCGCATGAGGATCATCACTAGTGGGACAAATTTGACCAGGACTTGATGTTGAGATACTTCCTGCAGTGGTTGATATGATTGGTTTTGGAGTTATCGGAGCACTAGTAACAGGATCTGGAGACTTTGTTGCAGGTTCCGTCCAAGGTTCAGCAGTTTCTGCATCTGTGGGATCGGGGTTAGCTAACGTCGTTGGAGCTGTTGTAGTCGTTGTAGTTGTTGTTGTCGTTGTTGTGGATGTTGTAGTTGTAGTTTCAGCTTCCGTTGTAGCAACTGTTGTAGTACCGTCAACACAATCAACCTCATCTTCCGGTGCGCAGCTACCGTCTTTGGTATTGAAAAGCAATTGCGAGGGACACATGCCTTCATATGATTCTTCGCCTTCACAATAAATATACGACTTGCATCCTTGGAGACCCTGGATAAAGGTACCGTCTTCGAGATCTTCACATTCTGCATATATTTCACCCTTAGCACTATTTAAAAGATTGGCAATGACAAGGCAAGTAAGTTTTAAAAGGAAAACTGAATTCATTTTGTATTGTTGAAAAGGTGCAACTATTCTGTGGCAAGAACTGAGCTCAACTGCTTCAAAGATTGATTTGGGGAGAGTTGAAGACCTTTTTAAGAACACGTTCTGCAAAATAAATAAAGTGTTTTTCCCCCCTAGAACAAAAATGATAACAATCGTTATCTGAGCGAGTTTTTGTCAATTTTTAGTTTTTTTGGGTCACTTGCGGAGTAGATGATGCCTGAATCACTGATCAAAAATTTTAAACGAAAGATATCATTCGAATTGGAGTGCTCTAGTTTGGTTACAAACAGAACATTGTCGCTGAGGTACATGATCTATTGGCTTCTTTTGGTTGTTAATTTGCCATTTAGATATTTTTCATGCTCGCTTCGGACAACATTTTCACCTAGTCCTTATGGGCAGTCATACTTCAACAAATCTTGAAGTTGTTCTCAGCACGATACCTGAGATGTGACCACGAATCCAAATTCCAAGACTCAACTACCATCATGTGTTTCTTGGTCTGCCAACCGACCTTTTACCTTGAGGAATACTTGCTTGTTGTCATCTGGCTTCTTCAGCGTATGGCCAAGCTAGAGCCTCTTTCCCCAATTGACGGCAATACCTTCTTCTGTTTGCCTTGTCCAAAACCACAATTCTTTCATGTAGATGGTTTGTGTGATCACCGGATTTTTAGGACGTAACAGAGACAAGGATTCAAAAAAAAGAGAGCACTTCCAAGTTCCAGCCTATTTCAACTTGGTTTGAAGCAATATTTTTCTAGGATTTCCGACTGGAGAAAGAATTTCGAATGTACTTCAAGCTTTATTTTTTTCCTTTTGACAATCTCCAGATCTGTTTCACCATCTAACGGAAGGTTACTACCCAAATAGTTAATCTGAGTCCCCTTATATTATTCGTTCCGTATTTTTGTATTTTTGGCGTAAATCCTTAACTCAACCATCTCTAAATCTGTTGCATCGAAGGACACATTTGGTGATGTTTCATAAAAAAGATGTAATCAGCGTTATCCAAATGGCTTAGCTTGTGAAATGGGTTCCACAGTCTCTTTGGTATCTGGGTAAGTTTTTCGTCGTCCTCAGCCTAATGAACTTACTTAAGGTGGCGCAGCCAGTCCATTGTGGACCACGGCCTCAACCAACAATCCTCGCCAGCTTTGCCGGTCCCTAGCCAATGGCCTCCAGTTGAGATGGTTGACGTCGTTCTTCACTTGATAGCGCCACCTTAGAGGGGGTCTTACAGAACTGCGTTGGCCCTCCGGGTGGGAATTGAAGCCCAATGACTTCCCAACCACAAAACTGCGACAAAACTACGCTTCACTCAAATCCCAATCTGTTAAAAAGTTGGAGGAACCGGAGGACTATGATCCTTGCAGGAAGCATCAACTGAGGCGAAAAATGCATGACCTCTGTGACACATCAAATTACCTTTCCCAACCAGCAAACTACCAAATCGTCTAAAGGGTACTCCAAAGGACTGACTTTTTAAAATAACTTGTGTAGTTTTTGAAAAACATGACTAAAATTGTAGTAGAAACGTGTTTGACACACACAAAGGTCACCTGTTCGGTTTTCTTGATATGAATAAAAATCAAGTTCTTTACTTAACTTTTAAGGCCAATTTTGGCCTTGTTTCAGAACAAATTTAGACCAAACCAACCCCGCTTCCCCTCCCTCTTTCCCTACAATCTTTACAAACTTACAAAGTTCAAAACAATGATTGAATTTTGAGATACAGGGTTTTCGAAAATTAGATGGAATTAAAAAACCATTTTAGAAAATTATAAAAGTCTCTTCAACACCCGGTTGAGAAAAAAAAACGATCGAATTTTTGAAAGACATGCGTTTTCAACCTAAAAAAAAACACGGTCACCATAAAAACAACAAACCAATTAAGCTTAGCAAAAAAAAAAAGATTGTTGAATTTTTTAGTTAAAACACATTTATTTAAATTAAAATTCATTTTCATTTTATTTTCGAAACAGACTTGCTGACCATGCACAGAGCCACAGTTTCCCATAAACACCTCCTGGACCGTATATCGAAATGATGAAAGAATGGACATTGTTGCACAGTTGCATAGCCGTTGACACAATAAATAAAATAATTACAGTGTTCCGGATGTGGAAATATTTGTTCCCCTCTAAAAGGACATCTTATTCTTCCCACCACCACCGGAACCGATGCAGTTGGTGAATTTGTTGTGGGTACCACCAAGCAACCAGCCTTTTCAGGAAAATCACAGCGATTTGTCTTTGGATTCCAATGGAGCTCCTTTATACACTCCTGGGCAAATGGTGCTCCATGATAGCAGATATAATATCGATGGCATTCATATTGGTGAGGTAAGAATATTAATGCTTTGGTGTCATGAACGGGACAGTCGTTTTTGTGTGGTTCATCTGTCATCGTTATGGTGGTCGTAGGAATTGTTGATGTCGTTGTTGGTGACGAAACTGTTGTATCCTTTCGAGAAGTGGAGAGTATTTCCAACGTTGTTTGTGGCAATGATGTAGACGAGTCCTCATTCACTTCCTTTTGCGTGGACTGTGTTTCTACTGCTGTAGAAGAATCCTCAACTACTTCCTTTCGAGTGGATAGTGTTTGTGGTTCTGTAACAGTTGTTGATGTATTTTCTTCCTCTTCTTTGTCTCGAGGCACACAAAGATAGTTAGATGGGAAATCACATATCTCCTTCTCATCATTGAATATCATCCCTCGGGGGCAGTCTACAACTATGGCCTGTTCATCAGGTCCACAGTAGAAGAACTTATCACAAGCATACGGATCTTTAACGAATTTTCCAGCTTCTATACCACGGCATGGCTCATAGACATCACGAGGAGCCCGAGTTATCAAGGGTGGTGTTTTTAAAAAACTAATGGCGGGGGCTAATTGTAAAAATGAGAGCCCTAAAAACAGAATTACATTTCTTGTAAAAAGATACTTCAGTTACATCATGTATCTTATCTGAGTTATCTTCGATTTCAATCACAGATACTCACCACTAATAATAATTGTCATTAACCGAAACATTGTATCCGGAACCGGAAATAAATATTGAGTGTCCTTAAGTTTCTAATTTCAAGGAAATATAGTTTTCAACATATCCACTGTTTGCTGACTGACTGGTGTTTGTTTTCGATTTGCAAACCTGAATCTCCCATAACTTGGCTGCTACTTTGCGGATGCGGAATTTCAAACAATATTTACTTTTGCCTCTGTATAGAGCTACCAATTAGACGAAAAATCATATTGAAGTCAATTGGCAAGATACTGATCGGCCATTATCATTTTGTGTAAATATGGAGACTGTATTTTGAAATAAAAATTTAAAAGAACGTAGTAGAGGAAACATGTTCGGAACATCATAATAAGGAGCGCAGAGATGAGATTTGCTGAGATAAGGTAGCAATGTTTTATGACGAGCAATGTCTAGAGTGTACATATACTTTTCTAGATCGATATGAATCAAAAGGTTGTCGATGATGTCAACTAGCTATTCTTAACAAATTTGCGATGGCCTAATTTATTCGCAAGGTTTTGAGGTCGCTGTTAAACGAAATTGTATCTTATTGCGTAGTTGCTTCACGTAACACGTAACCTGATGGAAGATTTGACAGGGTTGACCTTGTTTCAGCTGTATGTACATAGTTGCCTTCAATTCTCTGATATAATGCATTGCTTGCCGATAGATCAGCGAACTCAAAAATCATTAAGTCATACCACACCAAACGCGTGCTGTTGACATGTGTTCTCTTTTCTGTTCTATTTATCTCTCTGTTATTGTCTGGTTTTGTCTTGAGCCGATGGCCTCATTTGCCAGTGCTTGTTAGTGTGTCTACTTCGCAGATTTATCAACGGATAAATTCCAAGACTAAAGCCTTATTCGTTAACTTGATCCAAGGTTTACCGAGGTTTCCTCGGCAACCCCAAGAATAGTCCGAATTAATTTAGGTTTTCGGTTATCCAAAAAAATTTTTCACTTTTACTGATCAAACAATGATCTGACTCAACTCGCTTAACCATGAAACATTAGATTGACTTATATTAGGAACTCGTTAGGATTTCAGAAATTGTATGTAGGGTAGGGAATGGATTTTTTTGGAGATTTATCATGAGTTTTTGGAGACTTATTAGCTATTATGCACACTACTCAAAATAGGGTAAACATCCAACGTTTGTGTAAGATGCTTGTCAAGGAATGGGGAAAGAGATACCGATCAGTTACCGATCAACGGTGCGAGGAAGCAGGGGAACGACCAGGCGGAAGAGCTGAAGCGCAAGCAGGACCGTGAAGAAACGACTGAGCAGACGAATGAGAAAAAGAGAGAAAGCTAGAAAGCGGGATGAGAAGCTGTTTACTCTCTTCCTCACGATGGTAAGTGGCAGGTGTTTCCGTAATGTAAAATTCGAAAAATTATAATTTTTGAAAATACTCTAAGGGATTTAGGGCCCGAAATTGATGAAAAAACGTTACTGTGTCGTCTGAGATAGACTCAGAAGCAGTTTACCTTTGTACATTGCATGCATTATATGTGTTCCGCCGAGAAGGGAAGAAAGAATCTTTTCGGAGCATTTTCTGTTTTAAGACAATTCTGTGCAATCACGCTAAACATTGGTTCGTTTTAAGGACTTTTAATCCTGGGCACTTTTAAAACGCCCCACTTTTGCTTTGCATTTTTTTTTTTTAGTCTGTTATGACCAAAAGCAAAGTTGCATTCAAGACCTTCTAAGTTTCTCAATGAGCATGCGTTGAGTTTATATTGATGTATTTTGGAAACTACCTCTTGAAAAGCTCTATTCGTTGTTTTGAACATTCTTCAGTTTGACTATCATAAAGCTGGTGTGCCCTAAGGCTCCGTTCGGTCCGTGATTTGTTTTCTCGTCTTTATCAACGAATACTTGTCTAACTCTTCTATTCTAATCCACTTAAATGTTTTGTAGAAAACTCTCAGATTTTTATATTCGTTTCCAGGTTCAAAATTCGGTCATGGAACTATAACTGAAGCTTGTGATAAGGCATATTAAATTTAGTTCTGCAATCGGGAATTATACATTTTCAAAAACTTGAAGACTGTCTTCAGTCGTTAAAGCACAACCGACACCACTGTCCATTTGAAGCAACTTCAACATCGTAAAAGTTTTTGACGTTTCATATTTCTTTCTGCTGGGAATGTCCATCCCTTTAAGCCCATTTCGGACTTTAAGTGCTCTTTCATTGATCGCACTACACGAATGTTTAATGCTCTACCCGGTTCAATTGTTTCCTACTAAAATGATATACAGACGGTCCAAACTTACGTATCACAGTGTATAACAGTATCAGAACCTTATCTGTTTGGACAGGAAAACCTGACACCCTCAAAAGAGTTCTCAGTCAGGATTGAAAGTCTTCCTTCACTTCGATTCATTTGAGTGATGGCAAATAAAACCACAAAGCTATTATTTTTGTCAAATTTCTTTTATAACACATAGTATTCGTATAATTTCGCATACATAATACACATACAATCATACATAAAACATTTTATTTTATATATATATAATATTGATATAAATACCGTTAATTTTGATATAATTAAACCACATTCAACATCAATGATTTGGTAGTTTCTGTTTTTTGTTTTCTTTTAATAAATGTTAAAATCAGTTGTAAGGATTCTTTTTATATTTAAAAAATGTCCAGCCATTAAGGAAAATTATTTCGGGGTACATGTGGTGTCCCTATTTTTTATCAACGCCTAAAAAATTTCACCATCCAAAAGAGCCTCTTCGAAGCTCGCCAAATTGATAGAAAAATGAACGCAAACACAGATGTCACTCGACGTCTTGCAACCGCAACTGAACCACCCGACCAGCCTAACTATGGGACACTATTTCGCTTTCCACTTCCGCCACCTGTAATTGCCAGAGGATCGGTACCAAAGGCTCCATGCAAACTTGATTCTGGTCGTTGATTTTGTCCATCGCCATCCTCTTCGGCATTATCGCTGTCCACAACTGGATGAACAACTGCTCCCAAATCTATAGCCAAATGTTGACAATTTTCATCATCAGCATCACGGGAATCCTGGTTGTTTTCAGTTTCGTCGAGGAAGAAGTTCAGGAAATTCTGATTCGGTGGTGGATTTGTGGGTTCTAAAGGAATCGAAATGAGCTGCCCTTCAGCATTGTCGGGAGAGGGTGGTTGAAGGGACTCTACAACAGGTGCCACTGCTCCGCCGCCGCCAAGCAGAAAACCATCATCGACATGAGCTTCGACAAAGCCATGCATGGTGCTGTTGCTTGAGGAACAGATCTGATCAGCTTCAGCGAGATCCTCATTCATGATATTATTAGGGGCTGTTGGTGTGGGAATCTGTACCAAGTGATGTTGTGGAGCAGCTCTGGAACCCGATTGACACCTCTGCTGCTGTCTGAATAAGCAGTTATTTTCAATTTTATTTTCCACCTCGGCTGCAGCAGCTGCCGCAGCTATTGCCGCAGCCGAAGTACTTGGACGCAGTGGAATGTTTGACTTTCGAACTTGGTGGGCATTCATGTAAATATTCTGAATATCCATCCATGACATTGACCCCGGGGCAGCAATGTTTTGATTGGCGTTTTCTTTGTTATGATTGTTGTTCTCTCTTGATGGACCTGGCTCCTCGTCGTCCTCACGCTTCAATGTAACAAACAGCATAGTCTCTAAGTAACGCTGATACCACATCAAGAATCCATCTCGATCTCGAGGGAATGATTTTCCCTTTAGCTTGGCAAATATCTTTTTGGGTGATATGTGCAACCTGGCTTCGATAATCTCCTTCTTGCAACACTTAACGATCGCATAGTTCTGGATTGCTGTAGCTGTTAACTTTGCAACTTCCACCAGAAGTGCATCATCAAACACAGAACCCGGCTGAGTGTCCTCGTGAATGCATGCTATGATATAATTAATCAATTCATAGTCTGGAAATTGTACAGTCTGGTCGTTGGAAGGGCCTTGTCCAGCTGCAGTCGAGCTGCCAACAAACTTATCAGCCAAAAGTTTCATGTCCTTTGCGTTGAGCCCCAAAGCATTTTGAGCAACATCATTTGTGTTGTTGTTGAGGATATTGTGATTGTCTAGTGCCTGAGCACCTTCTTCGTCATCCTCGTCGTCGTCATCGTCTTCATTTTCTCCATTGTTGCTCTCGGTCTCGTGTATATTCTCTGATGGTCTACTCAAGCTTCGGACTTCGTTAAGATACAGCTTACGCATTGGATCTCTGGTCGATGCGATGTTATAGTCCCGATATAATTGTGCCAGGAACTGTTGCTCTCCATCTTTGGCCCTGAGAAGGGTCTCGATTCTCCGAAAGACATCCTCCTTGAGGGATTCGTAGAATTTAGTAGTGAATTTCTCGCTTTTCAAGGCATTCACCAGCAAATTTCTTTTTATTTCGTCCGATGTATCATCCATTGCAGAGTCCAAGGACTGCATTACGCCTGAGAACAATCCTGGACTTAGAAGATCTCCTGCAGTTTCCGGTTGTTGGGCATGTTGTTGTTGTTCAACAAAAGCTGCTGGACCCGATTGTGTAGGACGTAATCGTCTATTCATAGGTGGACGCCTCAAAGAAGACGGTTTAATCGGAACTTTATTGGGCTCGTTGTTGCCAAAGTTGAGATTCATATTACGCAAGTCATGGGTGGGTTCATTAGACGATTCGAAGACATCATTACTTCCTCCAACTGCATTCCAGGCGCTAACATTGCTTGGGTGCTGTGTCTGGGGAACGTTTGGTTGATTGATGGAGATATTCATCATGTTGCTATAGTTTGTCGGAGTCTGTGTGGCAGATGTGGTTATAGGTGGCCCATTGAGAAGTGGTGCAGAATTGGCATTGATGCGATTTCGGAATGTATGCAAGTACTTATTGTCATAGCCCGGTGGATTAAGATTGTTTGTATTTGATTCTGGACGATACCCGATGTTTAGGGAGTTCGTGAAAATCGGAAGATTCTGTGGTTCTGGCTGATGTGGTTGTTGAATGATTGGTGGCGGTTGCTGTTGCTGCTGCTGCTGCTGCTGGTGCTGTTGTAGCTGATTATGATTTTGCTCTTCGTTGCTTTTGCATGAATTCGACGAAAGCAAATTCTGTCGCGAATAGCTGAAATAATTAGAAACACGATAAGAAATCTTGACGTTTTTGTTTTGGTAAAAAAAAGCAACACAAATCAAAATTAAAATATAAAAAAAAACATAGAAAGGAAGACTAAAGGCGACATTTTCATTAAAAAGCTGGTTTCATTAAAAGGTTAGTTATTATTTAGTTAGTTATTGCAAGTTACACACGCACACAAACACACACACACCATACGGGACTCACCACGGTTTTTTGATCACATTTCAAAAATGCCTGCAAGAGAAAGACCCAACTAAGACCAACGATGAGTGATCTGGAAAATTATCAAATTTTCTGTTTGTCTTGCCAAAAAAAGAACTCAAAGAACAGAAGTGGACAAGGACAACATAGATTCCACACAACTGTGACATACAAAGAATGGATTTTCGAATAGTTTGAGAGAACAAGAACAATTCAGGCAAGGTCTGTCTGAAATGATGAAAATGAAAAAAGATCGAGTAGTGACTTTAGCAAAGAAGTTCTAACCAAGGATTAGCTTAAATTGCATCCTGCTAAGAAACGCAACGCGTATCAACCGGGTATTTCAAAAATCTACGGAATTCTTTGCGTTGCATTATCAAATCGATAAGATGAACCAAGCGAGCATTGGAAAAGTATAGCTCCGAGGAAATGTCTTAATTTTCAGGAAACAAAGTCTAAAGCTCTACCACAAAAAAAAAAAATATTCCGAGCCTAGTATATAGCGAGAAGCATGATCCCCATCACAGTCAGGCCTTGAATTATACGAATCGTAGGATTTTGAATGCTGTGTCGAGGCAGACATTAGCAGAAAAAATCGATACCTTTAAAATAAAGATTGAGTCTATTTCCTAAGAGGCAGCAAGGGGCGAATTGGCCAATTGGTTCCATTCTCCTTTTCGATCCATGTTCATTGAAGCCAAAAAGACGGTACTGTCTATCATGAAAAAATCCCGAAAAACCCATATACAAAGTCAGCTTAACATGACGATACTCATCCAATGTCTAGTGGAGGTTACTGGATTTTGTAAATATTCAAACTAATCAAATAAAATGTGTTCAAAATTGAGATGTGGTGTGGGAACTGACAGATAAGACTTCGTCTAAAAAAACAATTAAAGAACTTTTGATGTATCCAGACCTGATTTGGGGAGACCGAGAACAACATTAAGATCAACTATTTTGCTAAAGCTATGTCCCAAAAAACGTAATGCTCTGCAACAAGAAGAAAGCTTCATAACCTGCAGCTCCAGAAAGGTATTTAAAAGCCATGCTTTCTTTTTAACGTCCTAAGCTGTTTGTGATTGATCTAATAGGTCCTTCCCAATGCGCCTTCAGACTTGGAAATTCGATGATCGACCAAATCTTCACATTTGGTCAGATCCAGGAGAAAACCCAAAAATTTGACATCGACACACATCACCTGTTTGTCGATTTTGAAGCAGCCTACTTGCCATGTCCAACTTTAGAACTCCTCCTAAACTGTTAAGCTTTATTAGTGACGTTGGAAAATGCTCGCTGATCCGTCAAAGTTGGTAGGTATTCTTCTAACACCTTCACACCACCAGAGGATTAAGAAAAATTGAAACACTGTCATGCAGCTGTTTTAACATTGTGCGCTCTCCGATTATTTGGAGTGCAAAATGAAAACGGCAGGTCAGATATCGAGCCGCCTGTAGAGGCGTATTAAGCAAGTCTTGGGAGCATCACACTCTAGTTGAACCACCAAAAATAGTGTTCTTAGGGTTTTTAGATCTAAAGAAGGAACGCTATCCCTTATCTAACAATTAGAAACACTGAAGATCTAGCACCAATTTTTTTAATTTGCAAATAATTTGTCTATAAAGGACTACGAGATCAGGAAGGGACAGCCTCAATAAAAAAAACTTGAATTTCGAACCAACTTAAGCCCAACACCAAACAAATAAACAAACAAAAAATGTTTTAAATTGATAAAATAAAAATAAGTAATAAAATTGATTTTATTTAAATTGTTTTCGTTTTGTTTTCTAACATTTTCTAAATTAACAACATTTTTTTTTCTTTTTCAAATAGAACAGGAGCAGTCTCTACAAGACGACCCTTTAACTACTTCTACAAAAAAAAAAGAAATAGATTGAAAAGAAAGTATTTACCTTCTAAAATTATCCCAATAGTTATTGGCTCGGTTGCCAGGTGGTACTTGATTGTTGAGAGCCGAACCGGCCAGATTCGAAACACCATTGTTCACAACATTTGAGTTTTGGCCTCCGGCAACAGAAGCTACAGGTGTCTGCTGTTGTTGTTGGGCTGCATTGAGCAAATTCGAGTTGTTATTATGCACCGAATGCTGAGTGTTGTTGTGATGATGCATGAAAATTGGTGCTCCAGTATTGTTGTTGATACCACCACCACCGCCATTGACATTGTTGAAAACATGCATCGGAGGCATGGGAGCACAGAGGTTGTTCAAATACATGCTGCCACTAGACTGCTGCTCGGCGGAGTAATTGAAATTGGAGAGTTGCTGTTGCTGTTGTTGTTGGATGTTGCATAAGTTGCGTCGTTGGAAGCTGCTGTTTGTCTGGCTCATAATGGTTGGTAGATGATGTTGGTGTGGATGAATCGATGGGAAGGGATGTGGTTGTTCGGATTGAGCGCGATTCAGTGATGGGTAGAGATTGTTTTGAACAGTGCCAACTGGTGGTACTGATTCGGAGCGAATATTGGCACCTAGGTCTGTTCCGTTGGTGTGACTGAGGAGACGTTCTTGAAGCTGTAAGAAAAAATTATCGAATTACTTTGTAAAAAAAGAAATTATAATAACAAAATGTTTACCATGTGGATGGTGCTGTTGAGTGAGTCAATTTCGCGCTGCTGATGCCACAACATCTGGTTACACTGGCACACCGAATTAATGAGCATCTGTTGAGTCTGTATGAACTGCTGCAACAACACTGGATCCGACTGCATAACAGCTGCGGCTGGGTTGGCAGATCCATTGGCAATTACACTGGAACTGGATTGGCAAATGCAATCCGTGTTGACTGCAGGTCCTGCAGGTGGTGCGAAATGTGGACTGTATGGTGCATTGTAGAAATAGTAGGGATTCCATGAGGCCGGTAATGGTGGTGGAGCTGGTCCCGAACTGCCAGCTGCCGATGGAGCATTTGGTGGTCCGAAATGCCATGAAGCCTCACGATTACTCATTGCTCGCATGGGAGGCGGCATGCTAAAACTCCGAGAGCTGCCTGATTTGATGCTTCCAGCTTCACAAGAAGGAACTCCATTAACATCAACTGCCCCAGAATCAGTTGATTCTTTTCCAAGTTGCTTTGCAACGCCATGCACAGATGAGTTACACGATACACCTTGTGATTGGGGGTAGTAGAAACCCATGTCAGGCTTAGGAGGATCTTGACTTTGATTTAGCAAATCATTGGCATTCAAATCTTCTTCTTCTTCCTCCTCCTCTTCCTCTTCTTCCTCCTCCTCGTTTTCATTTACGTTTACGTTTTCGTGAGATTGCACAGCTACTGTTGGTAGTGGGTTATTGGCTTCTTCACTTTGGATGCGTGCACAAATTTCTTGGAACTCTTTCTTCTTTTCTTCATACTGAGCTTCTAACATATCACGTCGGGTATCCTTATTCAAAAGCTTCGATGGACTAACACTTCCACGGATCGAATTCTTGTCTTCTTCGCTACTTTCTGCGGCTAGTTGGCGACGATTGAAAGCAGCACTTTCAGCTTTTCGTCTCATTATCTCCTCTTTTAAAGCCCTGATGCGGTCTCTCTCACTGGCCAAACTCATAGCCTGAGAACGGAGATCCCTAGTTACTTCATTGAGCATATTGATCTTCTCGGTAATCACTGGATCTTCTGGTTCCTCATTAAAATCCTCTTGCACAGGGGTGCGATCCTTGTCGAAGGGAGCTGCTGCACCAACGGCTCGTGGTGGCGGCTGAGTGTTGTTGCTTTTAGGAGTGGTTTCCCTTTGAACGGGTATCTCAACAGCACCACTTGCACTACCACCAATTTCTTTTGGATCGGGACCTTCACTACGCTCCTCGATGAGTTTCACCGTCTCCATCATTGACTTTAGTCGGCTTAGTTGAGCTTTCATAGCTTGAATGTCTGACATTTTCTGGTTGATAAGTGCAGATGTCTCGGGATCATTTTCTTCATCATCGTCAGATGCTTCAGCTGCTCCATTCGATACCGAAGAACCTCCATTTACATGTACTGCTTGTGGTGGAGCTGTTTTTGGTGGTGTTGCTTGCTTTTGCTTCTTTTGAGCACCCACCAACTCGATTGGGACATTTCTTGAGTATTCAACAGGGACCACCCTTGCAGGGGCATCTTGCTGTCCACTTCCTGATGGCTGTTCTTCCTCCGAATCTTGTGCTTGTTGCTGTTGCTCAGTGGCTCTCCTTTCAGCGACACGATTTACTTCATGCAGTTCAAGAATCAAATTCTTCATTTCATCACGATGCGTTTTGAGACCTTCCAATTTTTCCTGCAAAGTCCGTTGTTCGGCGAGGATCTCTGGACCATCTTCACCAAGAAGATTGCTCAATTCATTTTGGCCCGAAATGAATGTTGTCAGATTTTTCATACGACCCACCAGCGAAGACATATCAGTATGAACTTGATCAATGGTCTCGTAATCAGGAGCTCCATTTTGACCAACATTACCCCGCAATAAAGGAGTTGTGGTGCTTCGAAGAGATTCCATTTCAGCGAGATGCTGTTTGGCTTGATCTTGCAGCCTAACTAGTTGAGCTTGTTGTTCTTTCATGTTTTGAATGTTGCGTGTTGAAGCCTCCAAACGACTCTGGAGATCATCGTAAGTTGGAGAAGTTGGTTCTGCGATACTGCTGTGGATGCTAGTGACCGATTGAGCTCGTTCGCTAGTCTACAGAAGTGAATAAACACAAACAAATTGAAATAATTTAAGTCATAGGGAAGTTGAAAATACAATCCACACGCCATATTAATTTTTAATGGTTTCGATTAAGCCCGGTTATTTAATTTTGTTGGCGGACAAAAAACAATTCAAATGCATTCCACACATATTTATTTGTTGTTAGTTGAGTTGAAGATATGATAGATTCAAAAATAAGCAACAAATGGGATTCAAAAATGGAGTTCACACACGGACACGAGTAACAAAAGCAACATGTGGACAAAGCGAATCCAAATTTTGTTCTTAGCTTAGCTGATGTGGAACTTCTTATTCTTAAGGCGAGTTCACAGTTTAAGTGAACATTGAAAATTCTAACCAAACATACCGGCGTGGAAACCACACCATTGCGGGCAGTTGTACAATAGTGGTTCGTCCTCGGATCAAAATTTGAAAACGATTTTCATCGCTTCGTGTTTGCATAATGAAAGCTTAGTGTGTTTTAAGATTGGTTGAAGAGTTAAACTACGACTTCCACGGATTAAAAAGTTAATCCACGGATCAAGGACTTAAAAACGAGATTCAGTACTTAGCCACTATTGTACAACCGGAACTTAATTTCCAAAACTTATAATACCAAACATTCCCACGCCCTTCAAGGTTCCCCCATAAAGTTGGGCATTGCGAAATTTAAAGTATGGCGTGGAAAATATTGCGGAACGTATTCATATTTCATTTCACAAGAGGTTAACACAAGACTTTAGATAGAAAATCATTTGCGAAACATATAAAGCAGCTTTTTAAAGGAACTTTTTAGTTAGCTACGGACAGATTTTAAGTTTTGTATACGATCCACAATCATTTGGCTGAGTCAGAAGTTTAAAAAGGACTCTTTGTGATAAAATAATTAAAGAAATAAAATAAAAGCTAAAAACTTTGTTATTTTGTAAAGTAAGGAGATTTGATATCTTCAAATCCGGCTCGAAGGACCAAAAAAAAAGTTTCAAAACCATGTGAAGTGTTTAAGGCATGGTTTGAAGCATGATTTGTTATTGAAAGCTAAACACACAATCATAGCGTCGTTTAGTGTTAGTATGGCAGATAACACGTTTCATTTTTTAATACCTCGCTTGCTGCAACATCTTCCAAGCTTGTCGAGTTCACGATGATTTCATTTTCATTATTTTCGTTAACCATGGTGTCCTTTTTGGAAATGATTTCGTTTTTATGTATTTTTCAATTTTAGTTCCAGATTCATTGAATACAAAATTTAATAAAGACTTACCTTGTTCTTATTCTTCTGCTTGTTGGCCAATTTAATGCAATACTGGATGTATTTATATCGCTCAAGTAATAGCTCGTCAATTTCAGCTATGTCGTTATTTACTGCAGACACTGAGGGTGTAGGTCCTTGTGGATGTGGTTGTTGATGTTGTTGTTGCTGTGGTTGTTGATGTTGCTGTGGTTGTTGATGTTGCTGTTGATGACGATGACGAATAAATGGATTTGTTGAGTGCTGCTGTTGTTGTCGAACGTGGTGGTGATTGTTAGACTCCTCGTTAGTTATGCCAAGTGTTGTGGGATTAACAACTCCAACTGTTGCTGCTTGATTGTTGTTGTTATTAGTATTATTGTTGTTGTTGATATTATTGATAGGAATACCA
Source organism: Platycheirus albimanus (assembly GCA_916050605.2). Classification (NCBI taxonomy): domain Eukaryota; kingdom Metazoa; phylum Arthropoda; class Insecta; order Diptera; family Syrphidae; genus Platycheirus; species Platycheirus albimanus. The sequence goes on along the minus strand of OU696696.1, from coordinate 368,801,186 downwards.
CAAGTTGAATGTGATGAATGATTGTGATGATGAAAACTATCGTTGTCACGAGATTGAGTCGTACGTCGTGGTATTGGACGGACTGGGTAGCAAGAACGTTGATTATCTGGAAAGTGGTCTGTGGGAAAAGAATTAGGGATTAAATTAAATTGTTTTTTGGCTAAGATGCTTAAACTGAACTAGTTGAACAAGTTTTTCAAAATGAACATGAAAGTGAGCCAATTTTTTTGAAAATAATAAAAATAAGGGTCTGTTTACTTTTTCATTTTTTCAAGAAGTTATAGACTGGATTTATGGATCACGAATCACAACCTTCACTGTACTGCTGCCGGACGAATCAGAGGATGTGTTAGTATGGGTTGTCCACAAAACCAAAACTGTTTGGAAAGCAAAGGTGAGGATAGTGACGATAACATTGGAATTACGGTGCAAAATATTAACTCTTAGACGTTTTAGACCCGATAAGCTCCAACGAAGAGCTAAGTAAGCTTTGCGGAAGAAATATAAAGACAAGAAGCATATTCATTCAAAAATTAAAATGGAAAGATAGGCCGTAGGTTCTTCAAAACGAGAAGGGGAAAATATTAGTCTGATTGAATTGAGGCAGTTCAATGAAAATAGGATTGTCTTCGGAGAAAAAATGATTGATTCCAGAAATATTTATCTAATACAAATTATCGAAGCAGCTGGACTTGCCGAGTTCTTCAAGGCAGATCATATATTCCTAGTGCTTTAATCCGCATCATTGGTGAAAACGAAACCTGTACCAGAGACCGGAAGGACGGAGTTTTTTGTAAACGGAGATGTATTTCCGTTTTTGGGTTATCCGAAACTAAACTATTGGCAGCTCTTGAAGGAATTAAAGTTAGAATCGAATCTACAATCAAAATATTTGGCAATGGTACGTCATGCGTCGATCATATCAAAACCTTACTTAACAGAGAAGATATATTGAGATCTCTCTTCGAAGAGAAAAAAAAATTGTTACCATAGAATAGTCCACCAATAAAGCCAAGTTTTTTGTATAGCACAACGGGCAGGTCTCTCTGACTGTTAAGAAAAGTTCAACATGGACAAGGCAAACACCAGCCAAGGAAGGCATTCAATCGATTACGATTGTACCAGCTAGATTATGTGGTTAATAGATGGTTCCTGGCATCAGCGTGCTAAACGTGATATGTCAGTCACTGCAAGGGAATCGGAAGGCGATTGGATTGTTGATAAACAGCAATAAGACATGTTTTTTAATACTGTCGTTTCACGTTATCCTGGAACGGAAATGGAAAAATAAAAATGCTCGCTCTGCCTTTGGTATCCTATTTCCAATTCGGAATTCCAGTAAAATTCTCTTAAGTATTATGTTCATTCTAGATCCGTGCTTTCTTGTATACCTGCGAAACCTTGGCAATCATCTCGAGCTATTTTATGTGTTCTGTTTCGTTGGCTTCATATTCTACCAAACTAGGAGCTTAGGCATAGGACGAACCAATAGCTGTTTCATGTCGGTTTAAAAAGGTAGAAATAGAACTCTATATGGAGAAAGCCGCTTGATAACAGGGTGTCCGACTGCATAGAAGGCCAGATACAACGTGAGAAGAACTTATATTTTAAGAAAAGCAAATTCCCAGAAAAAATTCTTACCACAGCTGACACAGCACAGTCTTCTTTCTAAGAACAATGAAGGACATTTGTTGGCGCCTTATGTCCAAACGGACGACAGAAATTGATGAGCCAGTTCGTCGCCTTTTTAACTTTTCTAAAAGATCGTTCTTTGTTAATACGTCTGAGTATAGTGATTTGGAACAGAGTCTTTTCCATTGACTCGCAAACTAAACAGCCTACCCTGAGTAAGGAAGAGGTGATGTTTGCAAAAGGTCACCAGGCAACAGTCATAAAAGTCCAAGCGAAGTTGAAAAACATTTTTCAAAATTCTCGTATGAAAACGTTTGTTTGGTTAGAACGGAATTACGAATTGTTTATGGATACCCACGGTTTCCTAGGTTATGTTTAATTTTTACATTTTCCAGAAGAAATTTCAGAATTATTTTCGAAAAAGTCATGTTTTTTTGATAAATATGACAGAATTAAGCAGAGATACATTAATTATTTCTGCTTTTAATAGAAAAATGAATCAGAAACACTGTCATTCAAAAATAAAATATTTTTCCAACCTACAAAAGGAAAACACACACCTTTTGAAAAATTTGTATTTTAAAACGACCGATGCGACGACGAAGACGACGACAACGACGTTGCCAACGCAAGATCAAAGTGAATAGAAAAAAATAATACAAAACTTTTCTAAAAATAACTTTGCGTAGAATGTTCGTCGTTTTTTTTTTTTAACAATTAAAACTATTTTTTTTAGTACTCACCGATTTCAAAGCACGCTGTACCGTCCAAGTTATTTGGTCCTGCTACTAATGGTGTCACCGGCGGCTGATGACGATGATGGTAATGATGATTTTGTCTCTTGGCGCTGGGCAATGCTGCTGCTGCTGTTGCTGATGAGGATGACGTTTGTGATGATTCCGTAACCGATAGAAAGTAGTCCTTTTTTAAATTCAAGAAAAGAATTCAAAAAATTCAATAAATCGTTTGGTATTGAATATTTTTACGATTTTGAGTAAAAAATTCTTTAAAAAAAAATTATCTTAAATTAATCGAAAGAAGAAGAATTTTAGAGTAAACTCGAACAGAAAACGGAACTCGATTCGTTTCGATTCGGAGGAAAGAAAAATCGTTTCTGTACAACGAGAAAAATTTTTCGAATTCAATTCGAGGAAAAGTTCCTTCAAGTTTGACTATTTTTAGAAATTTCTCTCTCACGCTCTCTGAGTGAGTCTCTTTGAAGAATTTTTCTCCGAGTTAAAGGCATCTGTGACTTTTTGTTTTAAATACAAAGTGTTGCGAAAGGTAAAAAAAAAAATCAGCGCGCCAATGCAACCGGTGAGGTTTGAGAAATGTCTACAGAACAGACACAAAGAGTGTCTCAACGGTATCTGTGTGTTCACATTTTTGCCAATTTCATTTTGATATTTTGAAAATGCTCTGCTTTGTGTCAAAATATTTTTGAAATCAAATAAACATTGAAGAGATTAAAATTATGAAGTGGGAGGAGTGAGAATAGAAGACAGAAGGTGGGAAACTGTTTACTGATAATTAGGTGGGCTTATTTTTAGCACTGACATGTCGATGTTTTGTATTCAAATTTGTGTGGGAAGTCTGGAAGTGCATCATTTACTTTATAAGGCTGAGAGTTTTTAAATGGCGCTGAACTTGTTGTAAGGTTGACCGAAGAGAAACGAGGAAAAGTAAAATGTGTTTTTTAAATCACGAAAAAGACCAAAAAGGAATAAAAAGTTAGCAAAGGCTTTGAAAACTTTTTCGCGAGTATAAGTAGAACTTGATCAAAAAATAGGGTCAAATGGCATGGCTTGATTGCCAAAACGGAAGAAGGTCCTCTTAACTGGGATGGCAGAATGTGTTTCTCTGTTTTCAACATTATTTGTCGCGAAAATACAAATGTGTTAGTTCCTACAAGTTAACTCTTAGGCGTTCGTTCATCTCCGAGCATTCTTGGAGTTCCATCCTTGCTTCCAGTTTACCTCGGCAAGGAAAGACTTTGAATTTCATTGTTGATTTGACCTTTTTTTGTCTGAAAGCTGTAGTCCCTTCATTTTTTTCATTTTTGCAGCTTGATACCTGTGACTAGGATTACAAATTCTTGTACTACATTTCCTTCATAGTAGTCGACATTCCTCTTGTATTTGGGCTAGGTTTTAAGATTGTTGTAATAGGGTGAGGTTATGGAGCTCATCTGGAGCCAGAAATCAGAGATTTCCTGTCGATGAATGGTTTAAAGCCTTTACAAGGGAAAAGTTTCTTCACCAAGTGAACGCTTTTGGTTCGAAGAAGTGCTAGAAACTAAGTGAGAACGTGGAGAAATGTTTTTTTTACTTTCGAGACAATGTTTGCAGAGGGGTTCTGCTGCTAGTCTCATGTTGCGGATGATTTTTTTTTTTTTTTCAAAGAACAATATAGTCGGTTATTATTCCAGCCATTGTTTTGAGCGTTTTCCTTTTTGCGACCAAGTGTTCGGAGCAGATGTGATGAGGGGTTATTTGCCATACTTCCTTGCCATCACATCTTGTGAGTTGAGGAATCTAATGGAGAATTACTAAGTCGTTCTTTCCAAAGCCTGAGAGCACAGTTAGAGTCCCTTGATTAAATTTTATATCTTAAGACAGGTGAGCCAAGACAACTCGGCTGTCTAGGAAGACAGAAATGGTTGAATCTTTGGATTTCGAGTGGCTTATCACCCTCAGGCATTGCTTGATTACAAATTACTCTGAGTGGAATAAGGACGAGTGATTAGCAAGGCTGACTTAAAAGCTTCTGCAAGGTTAAAGAACTAAATATTGGCGCTTGAGTTTGGGTTATGGTTTACGTCTTTTAAAAAAACGAAGGAGAATCAGTCTAGCTTTCATTCTGAATAATATGTGGCTTCGGGGGAGTCCAAAATTACGTTGAGTGCAGTCCATTATAACCTATCTAACTTGACTGCCTGGAGAGGCATTAGGCAAGGCCTAGGAGCAACACACGCTCTAGATGACCCATCATAAGACGCTCTAGATGACCCATCATAAGTCAGTAGAAGGTAGGATAATAAGGCTGTCCCAAGTCATCCAAAAGGAGACGGTAGTTGGACGAAGTTTAGACTCTTCACTTCAAAACTAAAGGGTTTTCCATTAAGAGGTGTTATCTTTTGATATTCAAAGAAAAATAGCATTTTTGTGATAAATGATCGGATGTTTACTTCAATGTAAAGAGGAAAGTATGCCATTAATAACGGAAAACAATATTAGCCAAATGGCCGCCACGGCTACGCTTACACAGCAATATCCTTCTCATGAAATTTTCCATCACCAAATCGCAAAGTGGCTGCTGTATGCCCTCAGGAAGAAGTCGCAAGGTGTTAAAGCACTAAATTTCGGTGGCCAATTGTGGTCACCTCTTCGAGAGATAACACGGTCCGGCTTCTTTTCCCTTAAAGATCGATGGTTTCGTTGCTAGAGTTGGAACGCAGGACGCAGCGCCGTATTGTTGAAAGTAAACGTTGTCCAGATCAATACCATCCAATTCCGGTCATAAAAAATAATTAATCACCTCTCGAAGGCGCAACTCATTCACCGTAGCTGCTGCTCCAGCCTCATTTTAGGAAAAGTAATGTCCAATGGCCCCACCGGACCATAAACCGCACCAAACAGTTACTCGTTAAGGATGGAGAGGCTTCTCAACAAAACATTTTGGGTTTTCCGAACACTAGATGCGACAATTTTGCTTGTTGACGTAGCCACCGAGGTGGAAATAGGCCTCATCAGTAGAGATGATTTTTCAATGAAATTTCGGATCATTTTCATGCTTTTCAAGGACCCAATCAGCAAAGACACGACGTTGTTGATGATCTGCCGGCTTGAGTTCTTGTGTTAACTGAACTTTATAAGCCTTAAGACCCAAGTCTTTATGCAAAACACGGTCTAATGACGTTTGTGGAATGCCCAATTCCAAAGAATGACGAGGAATGGACAAACTTGGGGTTTTTTCAACACTTTGGGCTACAGCAGCAATAATGTTCTTAAGGGACGTGGACGGGTTTTATTCTTCATATCGCTTACTTGTCCCAACAGCTGAAATGTGTCCACCAATTTCTGAATTGCGGTCCAGCAAGGTGCTTCTCGACGACCAAAAAATGTTTTTGTTTTACGAACCGTCTCTGCCAAGTGTTCGCCATTTTTATAGTGAATTTTAATCATTTCAATGCGTTGTTGAAGCGTGTATCGTTCCATTTTTAATGTCAACACATTACAGCATCAAACGTGGCAACTACCGAAGTAGCGGGCTATTCAAAATAGCACCTCTTATTGGAAAACCCTGTAGTATGTCAACTTTCAAGAGGCTGCCAGCATTCTGCAAGAACAATAATTTCGCAAAAGGCAAATTGGGCTTTGTTGCCCTCTAGTCAGCCTATGTTCTCCTTAGAAGACGACTGTTCATGAATATAAACGGAAGTGGTTTAAATCTCTCTTAACTAAAAGGAGAAACGGGTTGCCTAATGTTTGTACGCACTTCGCTTCGGGAAATCCAAATGCTGACAAAAAAACTGAATGAGATTTTGTCTGGTATTCCCAGAAGCAGCAGTTGGTGTGTATCCAAGTCTACTTTGATACATAGATATGGTCTGCGACAGAATGTTCTGGCCTGGTCCAAACTGAAAGGGACCAAAGGTTCCATTTATTAGGCATGCCGACCAATAAGCAAGGTCGTGTCTGGCATGGGTGCCTATTATTGTCTGATTGTAATCAGTTAACGTTGAGGTCAACATCGTCGCTTAGTAGCCTGAAAAAATGCTAATTCCATATTCTCTAGCACTTACGACTTCTACAACTAAGTCTTTGTAATCATTTGTTCGCGTTTGTAAGCCCTGGGTTTTGATCCTACCCACTGATCAACTTGTATAGACTATCCCCTAAATTATTTCCAAAAGGACAGTGAATTTGTATCAAGGATTCCATAATGAGTCGAATAATAGCTTTTTATACTCACAATGGCATCCATGCACCTGGTCGTCTTTGATATCCACTCAGACATGTCTAATTTAGAACACTTTCAAACGAGTAACTCAGAAAACAAGGATTTGGAAGGAAACATTTAAATGAACAAAAAAAAGTCACAGAAAGGACTTGTCTTCAATTCTTCTTCCAAGAAAAGACAACGCCTTTGAAGATATACCACCCACTTCTCCCCATCAAAAGACACACAAAGCACACACAATAGAAAAAAAAATTAAAGACTTACGTTCAAATCCTTGAGCTCCCTGCGGATGGGTGCAACAATTTCTGTATTCTTTCGCAACGCATATGCATTGGACATTGCTCCTCCTACTGCCCCAATTCCCCCAGATTGTGGCACTATTGTTGTTGCATGTGTGGCAGATGGTGCTGCTGTTGTCAAAGTCCTCACAGCTGCACTACTTCCCATTCCCACTTCCCCACCATGTCCATTTGATCTTATCAAAGTCGATTGCAAATTTGGATTCTTCGCCGTAGATTTGGACGAAACTCTTGCTGGCGATGTTTCTATCATCGAAGACGATGAGGAAGATCCTGATGGAGTTAGTTTTGGGACAGTTCCAGTGTTATTATTGTTTGGATTCTTAACTGGAGCCATTGGAAAAAGTTTTCACATAAAACGGTAAAAAAAACACACACATAAAAAATGTCTGCCAAATGGAAAGTTTTTTTTTTTCTTCGAGTCTTTTCTTTCGGTAAAATCACATTTTAATACTTGAAATTGTTTATTTTATTGAGATTTAATATTGATTATTCGATTTATAATACTTTAACAACAAAGTCGTGAGATTTTTAATATTTATTTCACACTCAATTAATCACAAAAAATGTTTTTTTTCTATTCGACGACTACAAACTCCGGCAACAAATAAGAAATGGCAAACACAAAATTTTTGACAGCCACAACTGCTTGCAGTTTTGCAAGAAATTATGTATTCGTTACAACCAAAGTAACGAGTAGCGAGCAAAATGAATGAGTTCGAGTCTTTGTTTTTGGTTTTTTTCTTTTATTAATAAGGGCTACTGCTCACCTAGTAATTTAGGTTGTTTTCAGTGAATGGTTTCATGTGGGATCATTCCCTGCAAACGTAGAAGTACAGAAATAACCAGTGGAATATGTACGTAAAAGAAGTACTTCCTTTCCACTGAAAAAGGATAGGCGATCGGGAAAAAAATCAGTTATATACCTACTGTATATAAGAATATATGAAGCCACTATCTCTTTCTAAAAAAGCAAAATATCAAAAAAGTACTGCACTTCCCCGCCAATAAAAGTACTTCCAAAGCACATCCAAAGTACTTCTGGGGATGCACCTACTTCAATGGATGTACATCTGAAGTACTTTTTTGAAGCGCATATTCCACCAGTTATATTCGTACTTCCAAAAATGCACGCGTTGTGAATGTAGAACTACGAACCGAAATAGACATGAAGCATTGTATATGAAATCTATAGTAATATGGATAGCAGGATCGACTGTGGCGACACCATGAGCCTCCAAACCTTTTTTCAAATTTCTCGTTTTGGAGAGAAAATGTAGGTGGAAAGGTTTAAATATGTGATAATTATCAGCGACATCTATGTGTCTCCAAACCCCGTTATCTCTTACTCGTTCCCCAGACTACTATAGATTTCATATACAATGCATGAAGTCAAAAAAAAAACAAAATTAGGAAAAATGCATTTTTATGATAATGATTTTATTATTAAATATATTATATTATTATTTACATTTGTATTATTAAAAATATATTTATTATTAAAAACAAACAAAAATATCACAAAAAAATAAAATAACGTACATAAAAAGGATTCGCCATATTCTCAAATTATACACAACAAACTCAACTCAACTTAAAAACTGTTGATGATTATGTTTTGAATCGAAGATCATTCTGACAAAAAGACAAACGACAACAAGAAAAAAAAAGAGACAACATTTTGCATTACATCCTGGATTTCTCCTTCGCACAGTTCGAAAGGGAATCGTTAATTGTTTTTTTCAGGAGAAACCAAACTACTTCCTTTGATGTACATATTTCATCGATTGTTACCGTACTTTCTTGTTTGCAGGGGTATACTCTACGGCGCAGGGGAAGTAGTAAATAAAAAAACCCACACATTCGAAGGATACATTTTTAGTTGTAGTAGTGATTTCTAGAAAACTACTGCGGTTTGCTTTGCAGGGTTGTGACTTGTGATTGGGAGTGAGTTTCTTTATTAATTCCGTATATTCGAAATATATTGAACGCCTTTTTTGTGTTTCTTTACTCAATGGAATATTCCGGATAAACTATTTCCTTTGTTTCTTTATTCAATCTGGAATATTTGGAACGCATTCTTTTCATTCCTATAGTGAAGAGGTGGTTTAAATGGAATATTCTCTAGTTTGAATGATGCAGTTCACTGTCAGCTATTGTTTATTCTTTTTATTCTAGTTCAGTTTTTTTATTTATTCTATTCTGGATATTCTGGATAGATATTTTTTCTTTTCTGTCTTTTCTATTCCCTATCCGGAAAAAATAAATAAACACACTGTGTATATAAATGTATAGTAAATTGAAGACCGACAAGAAAATATTACGGTTGTTGGCATATGGATATATAGGATTTTCACACCGAGCCGAAAACCCGGTTTTCGGCTAAAAGTTTGCGAAAACCTGGAAATCATTCACACCGGACTTTTCAAGTTTTCGTTTGACATTTCACTTCATTTTTACGACAACTGACCATCAAATTTTGAAATGAAAATATTTTCGGCTGCTTTGATTGATTTTTTTTTTTGACGTTTATGCGCTTTTTAGGTGTGTTTGGAAAGAATCACAAGAAACTTAGGTGTGTTCTGAAAGAATAGCAAAAAACTTAGGTGTGTTCTGAAAGAATCACAACAAACTCAGGTGTGTTTGCTTTGTATTCAAACAAGTTTTCGACAGGTTTTATATAAAACTAGTCGTTTTATAAAACTTGTGATGAGGAAAAACGTATGGTAAAACTTGTGTTTTCGTTCAGGTTTTGGGGTTTTTCTCGAAAACCGCGTTTTAGCTCGGTGTGAAAACCCTTTTATGGAAATAATTCGTTTACATGCATGAACTGCTTGATGAATTTGTTAAAAATAGAAATAGCACAGATTGTTAACATCATCACTATATACAATGCACAAACCCAGAACCTAATTACAAAAGAAACAATCTCTACCTTTTTGGTATTTCCTCTTCTCACAGCAGAGCCTGAACTGTCGGAGAAAAATAAGTGGGATAGACTGAACTAAAAGCTGAACAAAAATATTCACGTCGAACGGGATGCAAAAATACAAAACACCTAAAGAGACGGAAGTGTAGAAAAATAATGTCTGTGTGATGCGATAAACCCACTTATATTAAACAAATTACAAAAATTTCAAAAATTTTCCCTCAACCCGCTATTTGTTGTCAAGATTATAATCTACTGATTTATTCGAGCAAGCAGCAAGTTATAGGGTCTCTTAATTAACTGAACTAATCCAAGTCAAAAATTAAGTACCTACTTTTATTTCCGCAGCTTTCTAGAAAAAAAAATTAAAACCATAGTTGAGACAAGGATGGTTTGTAAAAAACAGCTATCAATTTTGTTCAAACCAATTGGTAAATGAAATGAAACCAATTGAATGCAAAAATATTTTAAATTTAAAAGGCAAGACCACGCCCAGCCGAACTGCATTGCAAGTTATGGATATATACTACTTACTATGCAGTTTAATGTCGCTAAAGTGCAGTTACTCTGCGGTGTAGTGCGTTCAATTGCAGTGCATTTCCACCTAATATCTACTGACAAGCAATTTTGTACTGTTATAACACTGATCTAACACACTTTTCTACACTGTTCAACTTCCTCATATCAATATGGTCTCCATAAGGAAGAGAAGAGATAAGACTTTCCAGGAAATTTAAACCGTCAATCAGCCAACTGATCAATCTTTAAAAAAAAAAACAGGTGCTACAACATGAACATCAATTTAAACCACACCTGCTTGTTATATAATGACAACTTAGGCAGCTAAACGCAAGCGATGGTGATTGAAAACACTTGTTTGAATTTTGGAGAGTTGTTGTTTAGCTTATCTGTCATTTGTTTAAACGTCTTATTTTAAAGCCAATACTTTTGAAAAAATTCAACGCCTCTAGATAAAGTGCAAATGAGCTTTTTTGTTCTCGGTTCATAATACATTTACACATACAAATTATTAACAGAAAAAAGTTTTGTAGCTTGAATATGAAAAACGAATTTAGCTGTTATAAAACAGTTGTACTTATCTACTTTTCCGGACTATCTATGAGGTTTCGTTTAGTTTTAAAACTTCAAAAACAACAAAAAATTGACATTGTTTAACCGAAATGACATAATGATTTTTAGTCACCCACACTTTAAGCATATTGCTACCTATGTAGAGGAAGCGCGATAAGAGGGCACGTTCTACATGCCAAATATTCCGTCGGAGATCTTTATAACAAAAAGGGAACCACTTAAAATGTAATCTGATGGGCAGATGAAAAGTTGGTAACTGATAGTCGATAAGAAATAAATTACATAAAAAAGATAACACAATACCTAGGTACTTTCGGAATGACACTAACCTTGAAAATTAAAAAGAATGTAATGATTATAATGATGCAAAAGTATACAGTGAAGAATCAATCAACTACTCCAAGAGATGAAATGTTAGATTTGATTTAAGGATTGCATTAAAGGATATTTAAATATAGGAACAATAATGCGATGATTGAAATATGTTTCCTAAGAACCGTTGAAAAATACTAATTTTGTGACACAATTTCATCAAAATCATTTAAGCAGTTCAACAAAAATTGAAGGAGGAGAATACTTGCTCTCAGCCATTCCATCTGTTTTCTTTTGGTACTGTGCAGGAAGTTCTTAAGGAACAACGAAAATATCGCTTGTTTAAGATAATGAACCCATCACAATGTTAGAATACGATCTTCATTCTTGAAATTGTCAAGTTCATTAATTTTATATCAAGTTCTTAGATAAAAAAGATAACAGAAGAAAAACACGGGTACAGCAATCATCAATTGAACATTTATTGCTAGATTGTTAGCTACCGATAAGGATCTGAGTGAACACGAGAAACATCAAGTTCCGTACACAACATCTCAACGCACAATAGAGATATGTAACTAGCTATACAATCAGTTTGTGGTTTATTTCAAATAAAAGAACACATTTTGGCAGTTATGTTTCATATAAAAGAATTACGTTCTACAGAAAAGACTCCAGTGCAAGCCTTGAAGGATCATTGTGTCAATAACTGCAAGGACACTCCCTAAACCTACCAATAACATGAAAAGTAAAAAAACATTTTTAAAGACTGCAAAAATTCATAAAGAAGACAAAAAACCGTCTTTCATAATAAAATTGAAACATTCCTTAAATATTTATCTTCTTTTTAGGCTTTCTCCTTTCCATCTTGGCTGTGGCCGCCGTATTTGTCACGACATCCGTTCTCGCAGAGATTAATATTTGTAAAAACGTCAGTGATGGAATATTCTTAGACGATCCCAAAAATTGCACCAAATACCATACATGCATGGGCCAAAAGGCATATCCTGGTAGCTGTCAAGATGGTCTTTACTTCAGCTCTAAGACACAACGTTGTGACACTGCCGATAAAACCCAATGCTTTCCAAAATGCAACAGCTCTTTGACTTTCCATAATTACTATAAGACTTGCCATCTGTACGTGATATGTTTTGGCTCGGTTCCTGTTGTCGAGCAGTGTGCTGATAATTTACAATTCAACGCTCACACCGATCGTTGTGATTATCCTCAGAATGTGGATTGTGTGGCAAATATGTGCACTGGTATCAATGATCCTGACAATATTCACTTCTTGCCAAGTCACAGGAGTTGTGCAGAGTAAGTTTCTTTTTTCTGGTTTTTGGCCTTAACAACAGATTCATATTAACGCATTTCTATTTGTAGCTATTACATTTGCTACAATGGTGATGCCGTTGCTCAACAATGTTCTCCTGGATTGCTGTTTAATCCCAAAATTAACAGCTGTGATTATAAGGACAAAGTCAACTGCACTGTAAGTAAAATTGTACTTCATCTATTTCTTCAATTATTCAACTTATGGTTTTTTTTGTTCAAACATAGATCTCCGCCAAGTCCCGTAATGTATTGCCATATGCCAAGATGCCACCAACTCGGGCAAACATCCCATGTCCCAAGCAGGGTTCTCACTTTTATCCTAGCCCAAGTGACCCAGCAGCATACTTCTTCTGCTCAAATGGCAAGGGTATCGTTTTGACTTGCACACCTGGCTTGATCTACGATAGGAAGATGGAGTCATGCCGTGAACCTAAAAATGTGAAATAGATTTGAAGAGATCTAATTGGGCGCTGAGTGCTTGATTTTAAATAAATACATAATGTTTCAATAAACATCGGAGGCTTGCGTTTTAATACCTTCTTAAAATGAGAATTTACAAAGAAAAAGTTTTGAAAAAAAAGCCCAAACAATTTGCGAAAATTTTGCCAAAATGCATGGAAATTGTCCCGCAATTTCGGAAAAGGGCCAGAAAATGAAAATGGAAATTTCTTTAAAAATATAAACTTTTTGGCTTAATTTCCATACTTGGCTTGGAAAAAAGACCAAGAAAAAAGGTTTTTTGGCTGAATTTCCAAAATGGCTTCGGAAATTACGCCTAAAAATTAAAAACATTGCCAGGATCTTTCTTAATCATTGTAATTTTTGGACGTAATTTTCAAAGCTATGAGACAGATAAGCTGTGTTTTTGGTATTTCCACTTATTTCGCTACAGTTAACGGGTTAAAATTTGTATCATTAGGTATTTCATGGTAACTATACCTTGGCATGATGGTAAAGCTGTAGCTGCTGCTGATGTTGAGTTTACTTAAACTTCATTAACTTTTTGTACCATAGACACAACTTCAATTATAGCCCTGCTAGACCTAATACAGCTGTAACTACAGTATCATTGTGCCATGGCAGTAATAATTGCAGTTAGAGATGTGGTAAAATACATTTTTGCTTTAAAATTAGAATTAAAGTATTTAATATATGCGATAGAGTTAGCATATCACATGCGAAAATATTTGAATTTCCCAAATCCTTCGGCTGCAACCATCCAAGCTTATGAAAATATACTTGAAAACCTGAAAGACGCAATAGAGGACTTCTAATTTCAGCTGCATTTTTATATCAGAACATCATACTATTAGATCACCTCCATTCCTTAAAATCAGCTAAATATGTCTGAAAAATTGAGTGCTAGCGTGGTCCAGGTAACTCTGGTTCTGTAGCACAGAAAATAGCTGAAGTACTAGTCGAATCAACTCCAACTTTACGAAAACGTGCATGCTGCTTCAGTGAGCTACTTTTTTGATATTTTGTACTACAGCTATATTTGCTTGGCCTCAGCGATAAGACTTAAGCGGCATATAAACTGGCAAAATCTCATCAAGCATGTGAGAGTATGTGCAATACGTATACGTTGAATGCTTGAAGAAAATGACGCACACACATGCTTGATGAGATTTTGACCAGTGTATATGCCGCTTTAGTAAAAACGGTAGGTTGAGATGCAAAACATAAAACCGCAATCGTTTTATTTTGTTTTTATTCTATTACAGCATACAACTTTCACACTGAACACAATCAAAAATTCCTTTTCGTTGCGTATACCCTGCAAACGTAGAAGTACAGAAATAACCAGTGGAATATGTACGTAAAAGTAGTACTTCATTTCCACCGAAAAAGGATAGGCGATCGGGAAAAAATTCAGTTATATGCCAACTGTATATAAGAATATATGAAGGCACTATCTCTTTCTAAAAAAGCAAAATATCAAAAAAGTACTGCACTTCCCCGCCAATTAAAGTACTTCCAAAGCACATCCAAAGTACTTCTGGGGATGCACCTACTTCAATGGATGTACATCTGAAGTACTTTTTTGAAGCGCATATTCCACCAGTTATATTCGTACTTCCATAGATGCACAGCGCTGTGAATGTAGAACTATAGGTTTTGGTTGCAGTATTATCATTTTTTGTTCATGTTCTGCAAAAATGATTTTGCAGAACTGATCGTTTAAAAAATCAACTACGAAACGGCAAGTTATTTATCGAGATGTTGGTTACTAAGAGAAAGAGCAGATGCAAATACATTATGGCGAAGAATAGTTTGCAACACACAAATTTTCCATGTAGACGTACATTCTTGACAGCCCATCCATGCACAATATGTCGCTACATGTAAAACTGCAACGAATTATGTTTACTGAACGCATTCAATTAACCAAAATTCCTCCCACCCATTCTGTTTACAACTTAACTATTTTTGGGTTGGGTATCTTTTCCGAGTTGTCATTTTCGTTCGTGTTTAATTTGTTGATTTCCAAAAAACTATTCTTTTTATTTTTAAATAAAGTGCAAATTAATTCAATTCCGTGTCATTATAAACACAAAAATACAACAAATACAAAATGCATAAAGAACAGTCAGTCGAAGGATCGGAAAAGAACGAATATCCCAAAGCTTCCAGTGAGTAATCCCTTAATTCTGTTTGACCTGTTTTTTTTTTTCTTCTTTTCTTCAAAGGCGTCTCTCATCATCGCCATCGCCAAGTATTTTGTTACAAAATATAAAAATAAATTTATTTTTCTTACCCTAGATGGGCTGGTGTTTGGTGCAATTGTAACATTTATTGGTTCAATTGCATTGTTGATGGCTTTCTGTTCGCCGTATTGGATAGAATCGTATGAGGAATCCAGGAGCGCCTTCTTGAACATGGGAATCTGGCAGTATTGCTTCAAGAATTTCGTCTATCCGAATTACCAGTTTCCGAAAAAGTTCACCGGATGTTATGGTGCTTATAGCCACGTGAGTTTTATTTGGATTTCTGTTAAAAGTGGCCGTTTAAATTGAGAATTTGTTTAGGAATACCACGAAATCAGGGAGTGGCTTCTTCCAGGGTGGCTGATCTCTGTCCAAGTGCTTGTGACCATCGCATTTATACTAACCTATGCCTGTTTGGGGGTTCTCTCGATGATAATAACTCGCTTGCCACTCAAGGGAGTCCTCCAATACGAATGGATTCTCACCAGAATTGCTTTTATCCTTTGCACTGTCTCGAGTATGTTAATTGAATCTTATCAAAAGCCATCAATCCTACAAGTCTCTTTTATTCTACAGGTCTCTTTATGTTTGTGGCTGTGGTGGTCTTTGGCACATGTGCCTACCGCCGCGACTGGCTAATGTACCCAAAGTTCAACGTCCTCTCGTGGTCTTACTCTCTGGCCGTTGTTGCCTTCATGATTCTGGGAATCGCTGCCATGATCCTATACCGCGAAGCAAAGGATGCCTACGAATTGCGTGGTGATAGCAAGAATCTAGTTATGCAAATGGAAATGCAAGAACCCGGATATCAGCCACCCCGTCACCATCAGAGCCAATCGCGTAGTCTCCATGGATATATCTAGAGATCTTTCTCTTCCCTCATCGAACTTAAGGTGTCGTAGTTTTAAGATTCTTTTTTTTTATATGTATTTTGTTACACATTTATCCGTCCAACAATCACACACAAACACACACAAAGTGCCTTTTTGGAAGAAGTCTTAATTAATGGAGTCTTCTTTTGTTTTTACAAATGTGTGTCTAGAATAATTAGAAATCACTTAACCAACCCTCATCCGTCCGAATGCTAAGATGTGCCTTAACGAATCAATCTCCAAAAGCGAGATGAATCTCTTAATGTTCGAATATTTTTTAATGTTTAAATGTTTTTTATAAAAAAAATAACGGTTTTGCATTTTAAATCGTAAATTTATCGAAAAAATCGAAAATATAGACAAAAATGTAAAATTTTGCAAAAAAAGGGAGGTTTTTTGATTCGATTTGGTGGCTCTACGACTACGGTCAAGAAGCTTCAGATGTGCGGAAATATCCTTACAGTATGTTAAAACGCACTAAGGAATTTGTATTCGAACCTTAAAAGGAAGTATGAAGTGGACCCTTCCAGCACCTTGTACCAAAGCAGGATCCAAAGTATGTTGTGGAGGCGGAACAGTTTTGTGTTTCCTGGAGAAGGATCTACCAACGTTCCACATCCAATTAACAAAAAAAAAAAAGAGCAACAGTCTATTCCCCCTAAATCGAGAGTGAGCTTTAATTCATATCGCAATATCAATCTTCAAAGCTGTTCGTAACTATACTCTGTTACACATAAATCGGCAGTACACGTCTTATGAGGAAGCTTTTCTTTTATCAGTAGCGTGCCATATTTTTGCACCTCACTAAATTGAAGGAAACCCCCATACAAATTGTTCACCCACCACTGAATTTCCAATTGCATCTGACGTAAATCCTACGTCTTATTCAGAGCACATCTAAATGTGCAGGTGCACTGATTGTCTGTGGCTGCTGGTGCTGCTATTTAAAATTCAACCCCTTTTTAATTGATGTGCATTCAGAGTTACCAGTGTTCTTTTGGTAACTCGTTCAGCTTTCTTTCCTTGGGTTTCTGCTGATGAGCTTTAACATTTTTTTAAGATTGTTACTTATTTGAAATGCTTAGTACGGAAACCCTGCAAGAGCTTTTATATGAAACGCATTTACGGAAAACAAAAGAGTGCGAATGAGAGACAAACATCCCTATCTTCCCTGTACCCGCCTATTTATGTGTAACAGAGTATAGCATTTCCACTGTAGTTAGGGGTGTTCATGACAAGAACATTTTTCTTAACAACAAGCCGTGTTTGTAGAGCGCTTTAACCAGAGTCAAAGAGGATATATACATAGAGTCCAATCTTTCCTACGTTCCATCCTCCTCTGCTAAAATTTTCGTGTTCTCTTTCCTATTGTATTCATTGGCCGTGTGAAACAACAACAAGAAACGATGAGGTAAGTAGTAAGGTGTGAACGCACACATGTTTAACAAAAAGAACAATATGACAGTTGTAGCACACACACATGTTTAACAAAAAGAACAATATGACAGCTGTAGCTTGTAGGCAAAATCAAAACAAGGCACAAGATTGAACTCTATGTATATATCCTCTTTGCCAGAGTTCACCAAGAAGTTTTTTGACAACCCCAAGAGCTGTCAAAATTCCATCCAAGTGATGAAAGGTGAATTGAGGTGGTCTCAATGGAATGGTTAGTTCTTGCAAATGTAGACCGCGAGTTAAAAGTAACGGCAGTTTTCTTGACAATAGTGACCGCGAGTGAGCGACTTTCATTTGACCTCAATTCATTTGAAAGCACCCATCACAAGAAGTAAAGAACCGAACCCATGGTAAGTAAAAAATTAAGTTAAAATATGATTTTATTTACAAAAAAAGGCGATGATGTTGATTTTTAATGATTTATTTATTCCACTATTTCTTAATAAAGATTTACAGAGATGTCAGTTTGTAGGTGTATAAATAAAAATGTCTTAAATTGTGTTTAAAAAAAAAACATCTTAAATAGCTCTAAGATATTTTTGGCTTATTTTTAAAATTCAAAATTATATTATTTATGTTACATAATGATCATTAGAATATCAATTTAATGAAAAATGTTTAGATGAAAAAAGTGAGATTATTACAGATTAGCGTAGATTTTAAAGATAGGTGTATAGAAAAAGATGGTGAAAGTGAAAAAACTTTTTTTATACAATTAATTTACAATTGGATATTTTATATATTTTTGCTTATCTAAATTGTTTTGAATTTAAACCAAAGAACATTCATTCTTTTGCCGTCAAGTTTTGTTAAAAATATTTTTTTTAAATAATACCAATAAAATTATTGAATTCAGTCATTCCAATAATTTACTTTCCATTCTGATTCCACCTTAACCTTAAACACACGAAGTTACAAAAAGCTTTTTTTTAAATCAAAAGCTCCACTTGACATTTCTCCTACACAAACAGCTGACTGTACTGTAACTGTAGAAATGTCACGCCATTTATAAACAACAAAATTGTTTTTCCTCTTGAATTTTTGTATTTGTTGTCGGAAACTTAAACCCTGAAATAAAAATAAAACAAATACTGAGTGGCAGCTTGCCACAAATTTCACAACAAACAAGTATAGCTCTTGAGAAAAACACAAAGTAGTGTATTTAAGGGTGAAAGGTTAAGTCTTCTAATCTCACTTTCCCTTCCAAAAGTGGACCAGTACACAAAAATAAAACTGCTTCGAATCTCTCTGGCTGGGATGTTGCTGTCGTCACGTTGTTTTTAGTGATACCGTCATATAGATAGTAAATACTTGACATTCAACATGAACAGGGTAGTACGTAGCATCTTTAAATTAGGAAACTATCACAATAATCTTCTGAGGCAGGAGGCGAAGATAAACTCAAAATGCTGCTTCTGTGTCTATTCATCTAAAGGAGGCCAAGAACGCGATGATAAGTCGAGAAGGGATCACAAATCAGTGCTGACCTTAGTAGGGTTGGGTGGGATTACAGCTGTCCATGTGCTTGTTTCGAAGGTGCTTGCAGAAGAAAAGCTTGACAACTACCAAAAGTGGCACAGAGAGCGAAGGACAGATTTGCCGACCTACAAACAGGAGCAGATACAAAAACATGACACAATAGAGGCTCGAATATGGGTAACTTATGGAGTTGGAGTATATGACATTACAGATTTTGTTCCTAAGCATCCTGGTAGTGATAAGATCATGCTTGGCGCTGGAAGTGCAATTGATCCATTTTGGCACATCTATCAGCAGCACAACAATGAGGAGATTCTCACTCTACTCGAGTCATATCGGATTGGTAACTTGGCTGAGGAGGATTCGGTGAGTACTGAGGACATGGGATCTCCATGGGCGAACGAACCGAAACGCCATCCACTTCTAAAGCCAGCTTCAGAGAGGCCATTCAATGCTGAACCACCAGTGAGTTTGTTGGCAGAAAATTTCCTAACTCCCAATGAATTCTTTTATGTCCGAAATCACCTTCCAGTGCCGGTGATAGATCCAGAAACCTATGAGCTCGATGTGGAGGTTGAAGGTGCATCATCCAAGTCATTCACTCTCGAAGATGTTAAGAAGCTGCCCAAGTGCACAGTCACCGCGGCTGTCATGTGTGGTGGGAATAGACGTACTGAGATGACAGAAGTACGGGCAGTCAAGGGACTTTCATGGGGAGCTGGAGCTGTGGGCAATGCCAAATGGTCAGGAGCCAGACTGAGGGACATCCTGTTAGCTATGGGCGTTCAATCAGATGAAAAACGACATGTTATCTTTGAAGGATGCGACTTGGATCCCACTTCACATCCATATGGTGCTTCCATTCCACTTTCAAAAGCCATGGATGAGCGAGGAGATGTCATTTTGGCCTACGAGATGAACGGAGAGACCATCAACCGGGACCATGGCTTCCCTCTGAGGGTGATTGTCCCAGGAACAGTGGGTGCTCGAAATGTTAAATGGCTTAGCCGCATCACAGTCTCAGAAAGCGAATCATCGTCACACTGGCAGCAAAACGATTACAAAGGATTCAGTCCCAGCACCGATTGGGATACTGTGGACTTTACTAAATCTCCAGCTATTCAAGCGATGCCAGTAACTTCGGCCATTTGTTCCCCATCACAGGGAGAGAAGGTGAAAGTTCGTGATGGATGCATCGATGTCAAAGGATACGCTTGGTCTGGGGGTGGACGAAAGATTGTTCGAGTGGATTTGACTGTTGATGGAGGAGAGAGCTGGCATGTTGCCGAGCTGGAACAGGAAGATCTACCCGATGGTCGTCATTATGGATGGTCTCTTTGGTCCGCCAAGATTCCAGTTCCTGCTAACAGCAACCAAATAGAAATCTGGTCTAAGGCAGTCGATTCAGCTTACAATACACAGCCGGAGAGCTTCAAGAACACATGGAATCTTCGAGGAGTATTGAGTAATGCTTATCATAGAGTAAAAGTACAACTCGAATAAATATTTATTTTCGTATTTATTGAAAGGAATGTCTTTGATTTTGGGATGAATCCAGGATGGCTTTCTTTTACAGAAGCATCGGCTGATGAAGTAATGTGAAGATCATCGGAGGAATTTAAAGTTTCCTAACCAGGTAAATGGGATCATTTAAAAATGTATTATCTTGCAGGGGGGTTTTAGGACCCATCTAATTGGAAGCCACATTGAAGAGAGTTTAACTCTCACAACCTTGAAAACGGTTAAAATAACTTGTCACAAACTTAAGGTGAAGTTCCTGTCGCGTCATCATGTTTTCGTAGTATTTTTTGTTCTTCTTGTCGAACAGTTAATAGCACATTCTTTTGGTTTTATTCGGGAACAGCAACGTGCCCTCTGTAGCACGACGATACAGCGATTGCAACAAAAAATACTTCTCAATGATATTACTATGGTTTCTATTCCAAAGCTTTAACTTCATCGCTTGCATAGAAGAGGCATATAACGTTTAAGAACACAACACACATGTTCTCTTAAAAAATGTCTTTTACGTCCGTTACTTTAATAAGTCATTGAAGTCATACTAAGGACATCCCAAACTCTATCTTTCCCTGTTCAAAAAGTTAGAAAGACCTGAATAACTTGATTCCTCCGAACCTTGTTTTCATTGCCAAAATATCTATCCCAAGCCCTTTACTTCTCTGCTTTTCTAACCAACTTGACGGCAATTGACCAAAATTATCCCTTCTTTTTATATTTCTTCCTTATCTTCGTTGTTTTAAGGTCTCAGAAAAACTGCCCAACAACGCTAGGTTATTATGTTTCCTACTTACTTGCTAAAAAAAATCAAATTTATAACTTAAACTTAAGCTAGATCAAATATCTTTTCTTTTAATCACTTTATCTTTGGCTACCTGTGCTGTTTGCTCGTTGTAGCTGTAGAATCTCTCCCGAATCCTCCCTTCTACAGCTCAATCGGCTGGTCCTATTAAATAACAATTTTATCATACGACGGTGGCGGTGATTCATCTTTGAATTGCAACTCCTTTCCATTCTCTGGCAGTAAAATGGCAATATGGTATGGCGGCGGAGCACCAGTTGGTGTTAATTCCAAATTCTCCTGTGGCGGTTGCTGAGCTGGTTGATAGTGAAGA
The DNA here is from genome assembly GCA_916050605.2 of Platycheirus albimanus. Classification (NCBI taxonomy): domain Eukaryota; kingdom Metazoa; phylum Arthropoda; class Insecta; order Diptera; family Syrphidae; genus Platycheirus; species Platycheirus albimanus. The sequence goes on along the minus strand of OU696696.1, from coordinate 368,779,478 downwards.
TTTAGCTGATTATTCTGCTGATTCAATAGACCACGGCTTGAATCATCGATGCTTAGCGATGGAGATGCAGCTAAGCTACTTGGCAAACGACAGAGGGACACAGTGCATGCGGCCAAAAAGAATGTAGCCGAAAACGCAGCAAAGATGAGAACATCAAGACCAGTTCCTTGATGGTCTGCATATAGTTTGACACCGGCAACAAAAACGGAGGCCAGAATCAATGTGGCCCACATGCCGAATTTCAAGTGAGATGGCAACACTTGGGCATCAGCTGAGTCTAGAATTGGATTGCCGGCGCTGGTGGTGGTGGTTGTCACTGTTCCGGTAGTATTGGAATGATGAAGACGAACTGTCGGAATGGGTCCCATACCCATGGCACCTTCTTCTAGATTTTGAGCATGTGAGGGGCTTCTGGAAAGAAAGTGGATTTTAAGGCGAGTTTAAAAAGATTCAAAGTGCCTTAAACACTCGGAAGATCATCACCTATTAGGCATTGAAAGAATTTTCAAATTAGGTCGGGTAGTTTGAGAGATATCAACGGACAAAGACATTTCAAAATATTTTATACTCACACATAAATAGGTGGCAGTGATACCGACGTCACCGACGAAGCAGAAGGTGCTGACGAGTGTGTTCTATGTGTCGGATTATGGTGATGATGCTGATGATGATGCACTCGTGTGGCATACGAACTGCCATGTTCTCCATTGCCGGACGTCGAAGAAGAATGCTGCGTCTGATAGTGTCGAATGCTCATGTTGCCAAATTGCGGATGATGATGGTAACTCCGAGTGGTAGTTGTTGTCAACGTCGTAGTTGGGTCATGATGATTGTTATTGTTCAATGTGCCACTATTGATGCTACTACTGCGATAGCTTCGACTAGGTCGGTTCGAAGAGTAGTGTACTATGGTCCCGCTACTAGCGCCACTGTTATTACTTAAATTATTATTGTTGCTGGCAACGCTATTACTACTACCGCCATTGTTATTCGAATGGTGATTGTTATTACTATTATGGCTGTGATAACTGTTGTGCGAATTATTATTGTTATTGTTGTTGTTAGGTATACTATGCGATCTATGGCAGTCTATTGAAGTCGATTGTTGTTGTTGCTGGTGCTGGTGTTGTTGTTGTTGTTGTTGCTGCTGCTGATGGCCGTGACTGTGCGAATGCTGTTGTTGTTGTTGTTGCGATGATGATGACGGGGGTAAACGATGTATTGTTGGCATTAAGGACGTCTTGCCACCCATTCGGCGTGGTGGATGGGGAAATCCTAATCCATTTCCACCTGCTCCTGATAATGATGCAGCTACTCGAGCTCGACCAAAACCATAAGTCTGGGAACGTTTATCGATCCAGAAATGCATTTCTGTAAGACAAAAACATAAAATGGTGTGAAAAAAAGATTTTTTGAATGAGTTTTCAATCAGCAAACATAAATTAAATTGAATTGGAATGGGAATGGGTATGGGGGAGGGTATAGAAACACATAAAGCCAACCCCTATTGTTACAGGTAAAGAGTTTATTTAAGATACATGTCGCAGGAGCTCAAATCGGTGACAAGTTCACAAAGGCATTGGATATTCAAGTACTTGCAGGGAGAGAGAACATACAATGTATAGTGTTCTTCTGTACGATTCACTTACAAAAGAAATTGCAAAAAACCTTTTAAGGGTGCGCAATGTAGCTATATATCATATAACAAATAGTTAGAGGGAGGTTCATTTTTCTTGAAGAACAATAGAAGAAGTTGCAGTAAGAAATTGTAACCATCTCAAGGTGGTGTGAATGCACAATAAATCAGTTTTTCCTTTCTTCTTGGACTCTTAAGCGAAAGGATATATATTTAAAACAATAACAGCCTTGAATTAAAGGAAATTTATGTTTAGGCCTTGTGGTATCAGCTCAAAACGGATAAAATATACGGGAAGTTGATATGTCCTTGTAGGTAGGAGTGTGACTTATACGGAGGAAATATTATCTTCTAAAGCGAAAAAAGTTGTTGAAGATCTCACCAACAAAAACTCATGAAATTCCGTTTGTTGTAGATATAACTACCTTGGAAGTCCCAGTTAAATGTATCTTACTTTGTCACCGATAGTAACCAAGGATCTTCAGAGAAAAAAGTGATTTTTTTCATCAACTTTCAACTCCCCGTTGTTGGTAACAAAGTAACAAACCTACCTTAATTTGATCCTGCCATGATTTTAGGCGTTTAAATCTACCAGAAAATTGGAGCTGGAGGTCGATTCACATATCAGAATTGCTGAAAGTGGAATTCTCAGTAGGCCCGGTTAAGTTTAGAGCTCTAATAACTACTTTTCAAAGGAATTAGTTTTAAAAAAGAGTGATCTTGTCTTTAGAATGCATTTAGTAGAGCCTTGCGTCAATATTTCATTTGTCTTTTCTTTCAACCAATAATTATCTTGTATGATTTTCATTCTGAGGTTTGAAATACAAATGCTGGAGTTCCACAGGAAACCGTTTTTTCCCCTAGTCTTTTTATTTATTTTCGTGAACGAGCTTTAGGGCTATCGATTAACTCATTTGTTTTCCTATTGACAGCACACTAAGCGGTTCACATTTTGTGTGTACCCAAAAGCTATTGAGTCCTGAAATTACTTTAAAGACCTGAAGTCGCTCTGGAGTAGATTTTGGTATACTATTGGGGCGAATTAAAATTATACCTACATCAATTTTTAACGTTCTTTGTCCAGAATTTTTGCATCTAAATATTTTTGAAACTTTTTTTCAAAACAAAAAATCAATAAAACTTGATAAAAATACAGTTTTTTTTTTTTATAAAAATAAAGCAAAATAAAATAGAATGTATAATTTTTATGTTGTGGGGTATGAAAAACAGGGTTGGCAACTCTTACCTACTTAACTTTTGAAATCATTTACACCCAAAGTTTTTTGACAGTTATTAGAGTTGTCAAGAAAATCTGGGCTTGAGCTGACAAAAGTCTAAAGAACGGAACTTGTTTCACAAAGAAATTTGAATATTTTGAATCGAGTCTCGTTGAAATGACAGTAAAAGCCTAAAAGCGTTACTTTGTGCGTTCTTTTTCTAACTATAATCAACTATTGCTAACAATTAGTCAACAAAAAAGCGTTCCTTTAATCCAAATAAGTTACAATTTGTAACTAAATGACGTAATAACAGCGTTCCTAAACTCACGTTGAATTGTCAAATAGTTACGATTTGTTACTATTTCCAACTCACCTCCATGATATGAGTTCAGATTGTTGATCTGTCAAATTGGATGTTTTGTATTAAACAATTCAAAGTCTTAATTAAAAATCAAACCAAAAAATTACAAATTCTCGATTTAAGCAGCACAAGAACGTTTTTATTTTCTTTGAGTGATCAACAAGGAAGAAAAAAATGGGGGGATGAATTAGAATTACTAAATTATTTCCTCAATATACAGAAAAATATAAAAAATGGTGGTTCGACAATTTTACAAAATCAAACAACGTATCGTTCCTAAATGGTTTGTGAAAAAACCCAACAACTCCCAACAATGACACTTAAACAATTTTTTTTTGACATAACAACAAATGGCTAGAAAAAGAACGCACCAATTGTGATGCAGTACAGACGAGTAAAAAAAGCCTTGCACAATAAGTCAAATATTTTTAGTTTTGTAAGCTTTCTCAAAACAATTGTAAATGTTGTCAAAAGTTCATCTGTCAACCGTCTGTACACATCAAGAGCAATTACTGTCGCAAAATGCTGTAAGCTAGGGGCCGTTGCTATCTTTAAAGTACATTATGTATTTTCGGTTAGATATTCAGTTTTAGGCACAAGGGTGTAACACAGTCAAACGTCAACATCAAAGTACAGAAGATAATGTTGTTAGCAGGGAATTAAACCCATACCTATGAAAGTCAACGTCAAAACGAAAATTTACAATCTTTTATTAATTTAAATTTGTATTAAAATTATAAAAATATATTTATGTAATATAATCCTTAACTTTGAGAGGTAAAGCTTTGTTGACATAAAAATTTTTTATGGATTAACGAAGGTAACACCTACGTCAAAAAAATAAAAGGCAAGACGGCAACAGTTCCTCAAATTAAAAATCGGGAATTTATTTGACTTCAAAAGCAATAATACCTTAAGCCATTTTATTGTGAAATATGACAGCCTATGTTCTAACTCGGGTTAAAAGCCATTACAAAACCCACCTACACTACACACAATATTCTCATAATTATTATAGCCTTCAAGCTAGATTATTATATTCTTTTCGTCTTCCTTAAATACCAATCTCGTCTCTTTTTTAATAAACCAACAACAAGGACCCCTTTGCGAACATAGTCGTTATTTAAATGAAAAATGAAACCTTCTCCCATACAAACTCGGCATAATTGCGTACGCCTGTCAATTAAGTTATACATTTTAACGACCTACGTTCTCAACTTTATTTTATCCTTTCTCATTAGAAACGTGACAAATCATTGTTCTTCTTCCTTAGCCACACCATATTTTTATGAAATATAGAATTTATCTTTTTCTGAAATGCCAAAATTATTTTTCATCATTCGTCTCTTAATTTTTGTTTTTCTTCATCTCAAAGAGTTCAAGTTCAACGCACCATAAAAGTGAAAACCTCTGAAACCATCGCATCCACATTGTCTATCTAATATTTATATAAATGACTCAAAGGAAAGATTCCTTTCTGCATTCAAAATGGCAGTCAACAGAGGAGGCTTACTTCCTATCGAATAAAAAAAAAAAAAAAAAAAAAAAAAAACGGAAAAAGGAAAAAAAAAAACATACGACTTGCATCCGAAGCTCCGAAGTTCAACGTTCAGCACGTTTTCATACTAAAATAAAACGAATCCTTTGACAATCTCCGACAAAATACCTTCATCCCTTTTGTCTGCCTCGTCGCATTCTCTTTCTCTTTCTCCCACTCTTCACTATATAATGATATCCTTGTACTGTACTGTGTATATATGCGATGTGAGCTTTAGGTCAAAGGCCTTGAGCACAGAGCAGAGCACCCAGCACCCAACTGAAGCGTATATAGAAAACCGCCGAAATGTGAAGTTAGTCATCGGTTTTCCTCACCGTTATTTTTATGTTTTGTGTCCTTAACGGCTTTTTGCAAAGTAATATCCCTTAACGCTTTCCCTTTTTTATTTTTTTTTTCTGACATCGACATCGACATCAGCATCGTCATATCTTTATGCTTCAAGCCTCCAACAACGTCCTTATGACTTCCGTTCAAAGGATAAGTAGCAGTATTATAACGGTGCTGGGGTTCAAACACAAGCCTGATGGTGAGTGGTGTGTGTTACGTGAGCGGAGGGGATGGGTGTGGGGGGGTAATAGCCCCATTTTTAGAAAATCCCCAAGAAGCATATTTAATGCAATTTTTTTTTGTCATTCTCCGCAAAACCCCAGTATAGACTAGGTAGTATAAAAATAATTCCAGCTTAATAGAATGCACTTACCTTCCGTTTAATGTGTATCCTTGTTATATCCTTAATGGGATGCAAACACCAGGGCAGACACAGAACAAAAAAAAACACTGCACACCCCACAGACTGTCTGGTATTTTAGCAAACAGAAAATTAAGACGGATTTGTAATTATCACAAAGTTATTTTTATTTCTTATTGAAAGAGTAAAGTAGTTTCCAAAAAAAAAAGGATCTATGAATGTAAAGTTTTTTTTTTTACACAAAAATCACAGTTTTTAATCTTTTTATCCACACAAGCTGGCCAGGCCAACACTTTTTATAGACAAACAAACACAACACAGTACCTATGCTGCCCGCACTAACAACGCAAAAGGATGCTAAAGTTGTTATCCTTTCTCTGAGATGTACCGAGATTTTGTCTGTCAACAAAAGGATGCGCCTTTTGGACTTGGTTTTTTTTTAGTATTTTATTTATATCTATATGTATGTATTTTTTTTTTTACTGCGATATGATGTTTGCTCTTATTTTCCTTTTTGCACTCTCTGTGTACAAATTTGTGTTTTGTGTCTCTCTTCACGTCCTTTTTTGTGCACAATTTTTCCCCTGAGGGGACTGAGGAGGCGGGCGTCCGTCGGTCGTTTGGATGAGGAATCTTTTTTTTTAAATTATTTTTCTGTCACGAATGGCGTTCACTCAAAGTGGGTGTCTTGAAAGCTTGAATTAAAAAAAAAATCCGCACAACATCACACACACACACTGACACAAATTCACAGTGTGCAAAATATAATAACAACAACAACAACAATAAAAAAAAAAACACACATAGGCTCTTATGATTATGATTCCATGAAAGTGCTGCTTCGTTGCACTTCTATGCACCACTAGGATTTTAAAGATCCTTATTCATATATGGCTTTGTGTCAAAAAAAGGACACTTTTTCGACCTTTTTTTGTGTATCTTTTGTATTTTTTAATAGAACGAACATAATTTTTCGCGTTTTAAATGTGCAGTCTTTGTCTTAACATTCATAGATACACAGATTTGCATCCAAAACGATGCCTCATAAATCCTTTGATTTTTTTTTCAGGATACAAATTTAAGTTAGTTTAGATATCACCCAGATAAAGATATGATATTAATTTTAGTTAAACTATAGAATAACTACAAAGATTGATGGCATAGACATTTTATTTTCTAATAGACGTTTATTTTTTATTTTTTACTTTGCAAGGATATAAATATATTCTTTGTTACACTAAAGGACACTCTTTGCAAAGACATCTGATTGAATTAAATGTGATTTTTGCACTGTTTCACTGTATTTATTTTGCTCGAAGAGAGCCAGGAGCCAGGACAGAACATAAGTGAAAGAAATTCCTAGAATAAAAATATGGAAGAGAATCTGTCAAGGACTTTTTTGTGGGGGGCAGCTAACAAAAAAGAGAAGAGAATACAAAAATGTCCTTTATTTTTTAACAAACAAAATATTATTTTGACAGGTGCATGCGTAATAGGTTATTCAAAGGGTGGCGAATGTTTTTTGTTGGAAACAGTTTTAAAATTTTAAAAATACGTTTGACTGCTAAAATGGATAAGTAGGTACCTAAATTATACACACATCAAACATATTTGACAAAAATGATTTCGACGCAATTAGGTGAATCTTCATTTTTGAGACACAAATTGTATAGTTGTTTTGACATTAATATGAGTTCTGTCAAAATTCAGTCGAAGACGAACTTTGACATATTAAGTATGGGCGAGAAAGAGCTTTTGCATATTCTTTACCGTGTAAATATAGCCTCAAACCAAGCGGTTTTGAATTTTAAATCAAAAAGATTTCATGCACCACTTGCCAGTGCACAATAACAGTTGAATATTTCGTCCCGATTCTCGAAAAAACACGGTTTGAGTATCGTTAAAGTGACAGTTAATGTGTCGCTATAATAATTAGGTATACCTTAAAAAGAAAACGCCTGATGCTCTTGCTTTGTGAAGAAAAATGATTTTCCAAATATAAAGCATCCTGAAAGCTGAGTTGGTCCTTTCTTCTAAGCTTTCAGGATGCTTTGTAATGAGGACCAACAAAGCTTTAAGCAAAAACATAGTTTGACAAAATCAGCTTTCCAAAGCTGAAAAGCTTTTGAAGACAAAAATATTGTTTCCGCTAATGGAAGCTTTGAACTTGAGAGAAACTGTTATACTTATTATATTTTGTGGTTTGGGTCATTGCTAAACTATTATTGACTATTTGAGTTTGATGAAATGCATCTTTTTGAAGTTATACATCCTTAAACGCATCATTTGCCGATAAGTTTTTGTTGCAAGGCATTTTAAGAATAATTCTGTCAGTAGGTAACTGAAAATGCCCAAATGCTGAAAAATGGAGTCGGATCCGCAAACGCATTAACTTTCAAAATATTGACAACTCGTGGATTCAATATTGCGAATACAATGAAACCGATCCGGAAAAATCAATTTCTACATAAAGAAATATATGATATGGTGATTTTATGTTTGTCATCTCATAAGTTACAAAATACAAAGGATACATGTATTTCTGTGTTTCATGAACAAAACTAAATGTCAGTAAATCCGGATGACTGCACTATGGGTACTTTTCTGATACACATTTCAGTTTTGGAATGCTTGGTTTCTATTTTGAAGTTGGCAATAGGTGCGTTACTATGTCTCAGTCGCAGCTTATAAACTTTTTCGGAAAGTGTCATATTACAATACCACAGCAGCGTATTGCGATTAATTTCATACATTTTCATTCTTCCTCATCCATTCTTAGCCAGTTGCCTCCATCCTTACATTTGGTCTCCATCCTCAAAATTCGAACTTAAAATTCACTTTTTTATCCAAATAATATTTTTTGCATAATCTCGCGCCACTTAAGAGGAACTTAAGTGGAGTATCGCAATGAGCCTTCTAAAAGCTTGAAACATCCAAAATCTGAGATCTGTTACCAGTATTTTCCCATTTAGTTTATTTGACACCCAACACATCGTTTCTTTTCTTCTCGTCTTCCCTTTAGATAGAGCTTGGACGATTATTTTTTCCAAAAATTTAGCTGCTGACCCTGAAGCTTTAAATTTTTGTAATTTTAAGGGTTCCGTACCCAAAGGGTGAAAACGGAACCCTATTACTGAGACTTCGCGGTCCGTCTGTCCGTCCGACACCATGCTGTATCTCATGAACCGTGATAGTTAGACAGTTGATATTTTGACAGTGATGTATTATTGTGTTCGCTATGGCAACAAATACTTAAAACTAAATTTCAGGGGGGCTCCTATAAAACAAACGTAATTTTTTGCTCGTTTTTATAGATAATGGTACGGATTCTTTCGTGCGCGAGTCCGACTCGCACTTGCCCGTATTATTTTGAAATAGTCCCCATAAAGTATCAAACTCTACCCAAATCATTTCTCTTCACTTATATGAATTAGCTGTACTCTACCATGATTTCTCTTCTTCTCGTATGACATTTTTAGAGCAGATGGGATAGTCTGAGTTCTAGTCCGTCCATTCACAGGACTATGGCTTTTTCTGCACCCAAGTGTTCCCCATAATTTCATCTAAGATATCTTTCATTTTTCATTGCTGCTACCGTTTCTCTAATATTCTTAAAGGCATAAATATCAATTACTTTATGAGTACTCTCTCAGCCATCAATACAATAACTTTACCGATCAAATCGATTGCACAAGTAAATCAAATCGTAAATTTTATTCGATTACGTTCAACAAAATTACGAAATCAATTTTTGGCTTACCATGCAAAGAACTTGAACTTTTGCAAAACAAATCAAAAACAAGTTCCAAACGAAATTACCATAACAATTGTGACCATCTTGTGGTAAGATAATACAATTAAACTCATAACTATGATTGTCAATTGACAATAAAGGCAAAACTTGACAGCCAAAAGTTTTCAAAGAAACATCAACCCCTCTCTGCCTTAGGCTTCTTTGGCATGGATTCTGCTTTCTGTTTCTGTTTCTGTTTCTTCTTGCTTTTGCAGAAAAGAGCCTTCTTCCAGTTAATAGGGTTGGTATGCCCGGTATATTGAGTTTATGAAAGAAAGTAGCCATTATTTTGTGACCGTTATATTCCAAGTTATGGCCAGGACACACACATGTGTGTGAAGTGTATGTTGAAAAGTTTTATATGCATCAGCTCAACATACACATTCCTTCGGGGCAAAATATCACAAAAAGCACTTGAACACTTTGTGCCAATGCAATTTGTCCCTGGAAAAGTCCTTAGTTTTAGTTTCTGAGGTTAGGGGTAGTTACGTTGAATTTCCGGTTGCAAAAATATAGTTAAACTTTCTGGAATTCAGTGCGGGCAAGTACAAACTAGCCTTTGAGTACTTATCAACAAGAAAGTGAAACAAATTGTTGATATTTTCTATCCAATTGTCTTGTTGTGGCATATGGTTGGTTTGGAAAGTTGGAACTTTAACCAGGGTGGATTGTTTTGTGGTAGGTATTCATGTTAAAAATAAAATGTCAACTTTTCTTTCGAAGGTTTATTGAATATTGCTTATAATACCATACCACAAGATGCTTAAAAGGGTTTTTTGGAATATTTTTAGTTTCAAGCAATTTAATAAACTTTCAAACATATTTTTTTGACTAAAGTTGTAAATGGCAAACCTTATTCAAATAATAATAAATTGTCATGCTCCACTTAACCCCTTGACAATGTCATATACATCATAAACTATAGAGGATTCATCTTTTGAACCCAAACAAACCCCTCAAGCATTTCAGACAAAAAGCCATTAAAAATACATGTGTCACGAGAGAGAATTCAACCCCTTGATTTCTTGGGAAAACGCTTATGTATTTCAAAAACTACCCGTGTGATAATAATTTCATGTTCTTTATGAACGTTGTAAGCTTTATTGCCAATAAATTATGTACTACTTGATATACAGGTGCGGAGTACGTAGTGTGTGCACACGTGAGTTGATTAACCATCTGTTTAACTACCCCTATTCCTATGGCATCCATTTTAAAGATACCAACACATTTTGAAATGAAAACAACATTAAAACTTTAAGTTTATTATTTATTTTGATAAATTTAATTTGAGTTTAAGGTTCAAGGTATCAAGGGTGTTAATTTTTGTACATATAGACATAACCATACATTTGGGATAAGTTTTGTTTTTAATTGCTTTCAATATTAATACAAGCAAGTTTTTATTTTCTAAAAATATGTATGCAAATGTTGTGAGTCCGGAGGCAGTTCTTGAGTAAAGAGTACTTGTTTCAATAGCTACATTGTAGAAATGGTCGGAACTTTGGTCGAAGAAGATAGTGATATGTGATCGAAAGGTCCAAAAAGGACCCGTTCTGGAATTCATGCTCACGACTTAGACGATATCAAATAGAATCTGTAATAGTTTTTTGAAAGAGGTTATTTTATTTTCCCTTTTGTGGAACTGCAATCATCCCGGAGAGTTTCTTAAATATCGTCACCTTCGCTTTTGTCTTAATGTATGGACTTCTGCGAACACTCATATTGCTTTCCTTAATTTAGACCTTCTTCAAATCATCACTTCATTATTGTAGGCCAAGTTTCCGTTGGGGAACGAAATAGCTTATACGATTATGTTCAACAGAATTACTCTACTCTCTACTGTAAGAAAGTCAAATCACTTTAAAAAAGTTTTTATCGTCAAAAAATTTCAAACAATGTTTTTTTCAAAAATTTCAATTTTCGGGAACTTGTTTTTTCTTTAAATTTTTTACACATCAGAAAAAGCTTTTCGTCTTTATCGACCAAACGAAAACATACGATATTTACCAAGAAGATGCAATATTTTCCGACGAAAAAGCGAAACTTTTCTCAAACTCTTCTCATCAGTTTACTCTCAACCATCACAACCCATTTTCAATCTGCCAAAGGATGCATGCAACGGCAACGTACCATATTATTGTCATACGTCAAGAAATCAGAAGGTATGTATGTAATATATTCAGTTATCGATTTTATTCAGTTTCAACATTAAAAAAAATGCACATGGAAAACTATCTCCCACGAGATCTTCACTCAACAAATCCATCTCTTGAAAGTAAAAGAGTTGTTGTTGCCAATGATACCAAATTGCCATAAATTCCTTGAATTAAAAAATGCAAATCTATTCAGTTTCACTCCACACTTGCATAAACCTATGTACGTCTGGATGCCATATGATACATGGTAGACTATTTCACATGTCCTTTTAGTCAACTGAGATAACAGCAATTTCGAATCCAAATATAAAGTTTGAAAGAGTGGAAAGCCTGCTGTTCTTAGCAGGAATAATTCCTCCTTTAAAATGATCCCTAAAAAATTATGAAGAAAATTCGCGAAAAGGTCACACGAGCTTGCTATCTACATATATATTTTGCTTTATTTTAAGTTTGTTAGAACCATTTCTAATTCTTTTTAAGACAAGGCAATGCATTAAGTAAAACTGTATTCATATTAATTTACCATATTCATTTTGCCGACTAAAAACCAAAAATATTTCTTTTTGGTATTTATAAAATGTGACCCTAACCTATTTCACATGTAAGAGTTTATCAAAATCGGTTAAGCAACTTGCGAGCGAAAGAAAAATTTCCATGGTGACTATTTTTTATGAAATACCTTGTTTCAGTCATTTTGTAGACCAAATATGTCTGCATTTATTTTAAATAAAATCGTTCTAATTTGATTTGAGAAATTTAAAAGCTAAATGAAATCCTTAATGCATGCAGCCAAATTAATGACAAGCAAAGTTGGTCTTCTCACTATCTATCCATTGTCCCAAACATTAATATGATACCTTACTTATGAAGTTCGATTTATAACGAAGACACAATTAGCTTTGATACCGAGTTCTTGTCTTCTTTAAATTGTAAATAAAAATAATACATTAAGTTCAACAGGAACAATAAGTCATTCCCCCATTTAAATATGTTTTATATAACTTAGGTAATGTGCCAACTGTATGGAATAAATTTTCTATTTTCTTACTCAAGTAAAATTTCTAATCAACTCAAGTTAGGTACTGGCATGCAAGTACCCATGCGAACAATCGCATTTTAGTTGTGTTCAAACAGATCTGAAGACTTGATTTGTTGTTATTATTATTCTTCAAGCTGTCCTAGCAGAAATAACCATGTTTCTATTTCAGAAAAATCCACAATGCACTGTCCTGTCTTGTATCTAAACACATCAGCTAGTTTTGTGACTTTGAATGATTCTTTCAAACTACCTTCCACTAATATGTTTAATGTGAACGGACCATTATTTCGAGAAACATAAAAAAGAGCTTAACCGATCTTTTCAGTTTTTCTTTTTACTTCTGAAAAAGGTTCTCTTATTTCTGATCTCTAGCTCTTCTAGCGCTCTCGCATTATGCAATTTGCATAACAACAAGCATAAACCTTTTTTATGCGAGAAAAAGAACGAAGAAAAGTTTTCTTACCACTGCATCACTGTTTTCTTATCTCTATTTCATGCTCTCGCTTACATGTGTTACATTTACATCAGTCTGCATTCGATACTCGATACTTGAAAGATAACCGCTTAAGCTACCGCAGTGCTAATGGTCAGCCATCAGTTTAAGCTGAGCCGTTATCTAGAGTGTTTGTTTGTTTTGTATTAAATTCAGTGCGGTGGAGTCGTTGTGGCAATTTCTTGATTTAATTTGATTTCATTATTTAAAATTAGTAAAATTCTGAATTGAAGTGTTTTGAATTGATATTCTTTTTTATATGTATGAAAATGTTTTTGGTAATTGTGTATAATAAAGTGCTTGTGTTCAATTGCAAATGAAGGAAGAACCACCTATAAGATCAGGATCATTCATGTCTATTTCTTAACGGTAAATACAATTATTTATGATGATAATAATGAGAATATGGGTAAGTGAATTTTGTTACCTTTTTCAATTTATTTCGAAACATCATATTGTAGTTTTAAGTAGGATTTGATCGTACAGTTAGATACAAAATAGTGTATTTCAACATTGATACCAAATCCAGTATATGTAGGTAAACAGAAAGAAGTAAAATATGGCGATGAGAGTCATTTAAACAACAAATAATTGGAGCACCAAAGAATCGAATTTATTTTAGTTTTAGTTTTTACATACAAATAACACGGAAGATTTGGCAAACTTCAACAGAGCTTAAGTAAAGTGATTAAGACAAAAAATATTAATCAAAAAAAAAAAAAAAAAAATCCTGTGGAGAAAGATGGCATCCCTTCATGTTTCAGAAGATAGTGTTTCTTTCATTTTTCTCATTTTTGTTTCGATCTGCGCATCTACGTCACGGACACACATGAAGTTTTCGCCTTCTCGTTTTGTCCTCCCCGTTTTAATTTTTGTTTCGTTCTACGCTCTTTACGTTCTACATGTTCGTTGTGCGCTCTACGTCACGGAGAAAATGGAGTTTGACGTTTTTCATTGTATCATGCGCGGATGCCATATCTTTATTAGTTGTATCATGAGGTTTCAGTTTTACGTAACGGTACTTTTTTCTTGACAAGGACAGATTTGATTTTCTGTGGACTGTTCTTAGAAGTGGGTCGGACATTTCTTTCTATGTGTCTGTCTGCATGTTTGTATCGGCATTTATAGGATTTGTTTCAAACTTCGTACACAGCAGTAGTTTTTTGACATCGTATTGGAAATTGAATTTTCCAGCTCTAAAACTACCTGGCATATAACTTTTTACTGAAGACTTTATTTTTTCAAAAACGGCCTAGAGGATTAAGTATATATTTCCCTGAGTAGTGTCTTTTATAGGGGTACCTTCCATATTACCACTTGACATGAAATCAACTTTTCTCGTAAATATTGGACGGATTTCAATCAAATTATTGATGAGGAAACCCATATTTAGCAAAAATTTTCAAAGAAAGATCTTTGAGATAAAAATAAAGTGCACGACTGGGTCGCACGAACTTGCTCTAATATGTAACAATGGTCTTGGAAAAAAGCAGTGAAAAAATGCTATAAAATTTAATTAATCACTTAAAAATCACTAAGTAAAGCGTTTTTAGGAAAAATTAAGTAAGCCATCTGTTTTCTTTTACTGTTTTGAGTTTTAAGGAAATTTTTTTTAAATCGTCGGAAAAGTTTTTTCAAAAAATTGTTTTTTGAAAAACTTTTTGAAAACGCATTCCATTTTTTTTTTTTTTGAGTTTGCCAACTTTAAGCACTTTGTAGTTTTTATTAGGAAGATAAAATTTAAAATTGATCAAACCGATCAAAATTAACTTTTTTTTTAGAATTTAAGAATTCATGTTATTTCGTCTATGGGAGGTACCGTTAAAAGATTTTTCCTGAAAAATTTGTTCCAACCAAAATTTAAAGCTTACACAAAAAATCGTAGGAGCCGTTTTTGAGACAGGTACCGTTAGTTTTGGAGCTAGAATGCTAATTCCAAAAACACCTCATAATAAAACTATGTACCAAGTTTGAATCAAATTCTTTTTTCGTTGATAAAAAATAGAAAATTTAAGAAATTCCCATACTCCAAAAAAATATGTTGTCATACAGTTTTTCAATAAAAAACTTTTATTTTTCAAAATCTCAAGCTCCAACTACACTGTCACACATTGGAGCAGTTTTTTTTTTTAAATCAAACTTTCTCGTAAACTGATCTTCCATTCTCAATCAAAATTGTAACGCATGAAGCCATTTTAATTTAAAATAGTTTTGCATTTAAATTTTCTTTTTTTGATTTTTAAGGCTTTCTCAAAAAAATTGTGTCTCGAAATATATTTCGAAAATGGGTTTATAATTTATTTTTTTTTTTCTTAAATAAAAACTACACATTTAAAAAAAAAAACAGCGATTATCTAGCATAAAAACAAGTTCGTGCAACCCAGTCGTGCATTTAATTTTATATTAAATTTACGACTAAGAGCTCAGCTTCTTTTTCAGGTTTTAAAATGACCGCTCCTAATGTTTAAAAAACAGATCAGATTTTCTTATTTTTTTGATGAAAGATTCTTGTAGGTTTTGATACTAATTAATATTAAAATTATCAAAATATGCAAATCTGTTCACGAGAAAGTGTGAAATTTTAAATATCTCTCAAAATTTGAAGCCATACAAGTAAGCTTTTTTCCAATTTGATAGCATGCAATATCATTGAGATTTGAGATTTTCTTGGTGGATGCAATATTTCAATTTGAAAAGGCATAAGCTACTCGCTATCACAACTTTGTTTGTACTCAGCCGTCACATCAAATAATAAAATTGACAAAGGATGCAAGGAACGTGTCATCCATATCATTGTCAAACCCAACACAAAGATATTGACATTTTTTTTCAAAAGCTTTTTATGTTGTATGCAAATTTCCAACAGTAACTGCGACATCTGGTTCAAAATTCACAAGGTGAAATTGATTTTTTCACTCGAAAATCCACATGAAAAACTATCTCCCACGTGATCTCCACTCAACAAATCCATCTCTGCTTGACAAGGATAGGAGAGTTGTAGTTGTTGCCTAAACAAAAGAAAAAATTGCCATAAATTCATTGAAATAAAAAATGGCAATTTATTCAGTTTCACTCTACACTCGCATATGTGTCTGGAAATTTGCCCCATTAAGGGTGTCATATGATATGTAATAGACTATTCCACATGTCCTTTTTAGTCATCAGACAGAACGACCATTTCGAATTCAAATATAACACACAATCAAAGCCCAACAGACATGAGAAAATAGAAAAAAAAACTTTTAAGAACCTCAAATATACATATGTAGCTACTCTAACAAAGGTCCCAAAAGAGTTATAAAAAAGTGTCACCAAGGATAATAAACTACCCAGAACATAAACCAAATGAACAATAAATGCGAGATGTAAAGGGAGGGACTTTTTCAACATACACCATTTTTTTTTTGCCATTCATCTGGATAGATGGTGGGCGATGCTATGATGATGGAAATGGAAAATATCCCTTTTTATTTTGTGATAACTGCAAATGTTATATACTCGCTCGCTACCAGTTTGGTCTTAAAGATACAAAAAAAAAAAAAAAAACACACCAAAAGAACGAAATAGAATGTAAATTTTCAACGTAATTTATCAAATTGAAGTCACAAGAATGAAAAACATGTATGAATTATATTCACTTCAGGAGCGAAGAGGAATGCACACAAAACTGTTTGTACACTGTGGCGTATGAGTGCTTTTTTTTTCTAAATTCAAGTGTCCCTTTGTTTGGGTTTTTACGAAGGACAAGTATTCTAATCGTGCAAACACTTCATCGAAATTATTTTTCCTGAGATATTTCTTGAATAGAAGAGGCGATGGTCTTGCTTAAGATGCCATGATATTAGCTTTTACGTCTGTCCACCTCAAAGTGGACGGTATGAAGTGTGATATATTTGAAAGAAGGACGTGGTCAAACAGTTGATACGAGAACTTTTTATTTTCAAATCAGTTGCAGCTTTCATGGTAGGGTGTCCTTTTTTAAAGAACGGAAAGTAGAATCGAATAAAAATCCTTTTACAAAATATTGATATAAAAACCAGTTTGCTTTTGCCTGCGTTTGAACCAGTTTCCGAACAACTTCGACTTAAAACATGCATTATAAATGTGTCAAATGCATCCTTAGGCTTTTATTTGATCTGCGGCAGTAGGAAGAAACCGTGGGGTATTAGACAAGACAGGGTTGTACGGCGGGTGACTCATTGATTTGAAAAATCCCAATGTTTGAGAGGATGCGTGAGAGTTTGCATTATGGTGGTTGAAAACATTCCATTTTCTGCCATCGATTTAGTTTATCATTCTAAATTGACGTTGGAAACATTTCCAATTTTTCCAAAAAAAAAAACATACCACCACTTGCTTTTTAGTTGCGAACAACTTGTTGGACCTTCTCGAGTTTTCTAATATAACCCTAATCGCCAACCAGTACAGCAAAGTTCGACCCCGACCGAATTCTGAAAACCTGCGAAACACTGGCTCGAAGTGCTACAATTCCAAAATTTTAAACAAATTAATTAAATCCACGTCGAAAGCCAAAGAAATTCGTTGCGCGCAAATTTCAGCGATTCAATACCATTTTTTGACCAAGATGTCCTTTTCAAATAACCTTTATAGCACCCTCCATAAAAAATATACAAATTTATAAAAAAGATACAAAAAAATAAATGAGAATATCAAGTGGATTAAGATACTTATACAACGTCTTGTTTGCAGAAGATTAAATCTACTTCAGCACTTCATAATAAGTCTTTGAGATGCGGTGTTTTAATCATAACTTATTCCAGACTAAACCCTTAATAAGTTCAAACACCCCTCAAAATTAACACTTAAATATTTTTGATTACCATAAGTCTTTTGCAGACAAAGCTATGTGTATATTGACATTAATCTCAAAGGCACCAAATGTATAATATCTTTCAGCTGGCTCCGTCTTTCATTTTGTATGTATCTTTTTGCATCGTTGTTTATATTTCATTATTCTATTTAATTATTCATTTAAGCATTGGACAATGTTTTTCTAAGAACCCTGAATGCAGTTTTGAAATAAATTCATCATGACTGTGCTGTACACCTGATTACCATTATAAAGTCCTAACAAGTGATCTCAAAGAAAACCACTTCAACCAATGCTCAGGCACTTCAACTGCTTTCCCAATTTTCGAGTGTCTTATAAAATTGCCCGAATGCATTTTATAAACGACCAAGGTATAGGTATCCTTATAGAATGCAGTATATCTTTTCCCATCCCCATTCTCTTATCATCGTCAACCGAAAACTGAACAGATGGTTCTTGTTTTCTAAGATGATTTAGCATGAAGCTAAACAACTCCTTCTTGTGTACACGATGATGATGAAGACGAAGACGGCGCGGCGCATCGGGCGACGCTGGAACACTCAGAAACAAAGACGAAACAAAAACTTCAACAAAGTATATTTTATGCAAATTCTATTGTTCCTTCTATTGCCTCGTATATACTACACACATAGATATATGTATAATAAAAAAAAGAAGATAATGCAAACTAAGCTTTAAATTCATTCGTTCTACTTGTTCTTCTTTTGCTGGCTCGGTGTTTTGAGCTTGTTCGAAAGAACAATACAAAGTATCCTTCCTCCTGCCTCCGAGAAAAGATGTTGTTTTATCTAAAAAAAACTCGTACCTTTACGAAATTACTTTGTTTTTTTGATGTTTTATGTATTTTTTGGAAGTAAAAGAACTGCTTTTGAGTTAACCTCTTCAATTTTGTGATCTAATAAAGATTTTTTGAGACTCAGTACTGGGAAGAATTAGGATAATAAAATGATTTATTGGGTTCTTTTTTTTTTGTTTTGAAGGAAATAAAATTTCGAGACGTTGCTGATACAACATGCATATGATTTGTTGTGATTGATTTGAATTTGGAACTACATATGCAGACATCCTTTATTGTCTATGACAGGATGTGCACAAAAGTAGCATATTGAATGGGGTAGATGCACTAGCCATGGAATCGTTATTGATACGCTTGTTCACTTGAACTTTGCCGACGAAATCTGTTTTCTGGCAAGTTTCCATTTCCATTAATTGTATTTTCTGGAAACAGAAGAAGACTTGGGTGAATGAACAGCCTTAGGGCACTTGTTTTCTAATTGTGTGTCTTGTTTAAGGTTGAACTGGCACATATGACTGTGGGCATTATATTAATTTGACTTCATGTGACGAATGTGTTTCTCAAGACATAGTGTTTTGGTAATATGAACTTCTATTGAGACAAGACAATCAGCAGAAGTTCATTATTCCCAAAGCCCTTTTCAGTCTATGGGAAGTTTCTTAAAATTAGTCTTATTAAACTGGGGTTTCCTTGTTGTTTCCTTAAAAGAATAAAATGCACGACTGGGTCGCACGAACTTGCTCTTATGATAAGCAATTGCGTAGTGGCTGCATATATGGGTATTAAAAAAAAATTAAATAATTTCGAAAATTCTTTTATTTTTTAAATTAGTTTAAGAGTTTTCTCGGAAAAACTAATTACGCAATAAAATTTAAAAGCTATACGTCAATCTAGGAAAAAAAAATATTGAAAATCGTTGGACCACTTTTTTTTTTAAAAGGTTATTTTTGAAAAACTTTTTCAAAAAATATTTTGAAATTTATTTGAGTATGCAAATATATGGCAATCTGTAGTTTACATTTGAAAAATAATTTTTAAAAAAATCAATGTACCCGTTTCCAACATATTTCGAAAACCAAAAATTGTTTTGAAAAAATTATAAAAAATCAAAAAAAAAAGTTTTTGAAAATTTTTAAATGTCATATTAATAAAATTATGAATGACTTTCTGTGGCCAAAATTTTATTGAAATCGAATGTATAGTTTACGAGAAAATTTGATTTGAAAATACTTGTTCTATGAGAGGTACCGTTATTAGACAAATTTTGAAAAAAAATTTCAAACCAAAAGATAGATTTTCTTGCAAAAATAGCATTCTGAAAGTTTTATCAAAATCGTTAGAGCCGTTTTTGAGAAAATCAATTTTTGTCTTCAAGATTGTATGGCAGGTGCCGTTATTTTTGGACCTAGAGCAAAAATAAAAAATTTGTTCCGAGGGACGGCCAAATAAATCCTAAATACCAAATTTGAAGCAAATCGGCCCACCCGTTCAGCCTCCAGAGGCGCGAACAGACATACAGACAGACAGACAGACAGACAGACAGACAGACAGACGGACGGAATTCCCAGACCCACTTTTTTCGACTTCTCCATCATCGTTATGTCATGTGTGATTGTTATCTCAAATTTTTTTTTCTGCACGAATCCATAACTTGCCTTATAGTACCTATAATCGCAAGTAAAAATATGTTCCGAGGGACGGCCAAATAAATCCTAAATACCAAATTTGAAGCAAATCGGCCCACCCGTTCAGCCTCCAGAGGCGCGAACAGACATACAGACAGACAGACAGACAGACAGACAGACAGACAGACAGACAGACGGACGGACGGAATTCCCAGACCCACTTTTTTCGACTTCTCCATCATCGTAATGTCATGTGTGATTGTTATCTCAAATTTTTTTTTCTGCACGAATCCATAACTTGTACCTATAATCGCAAGTAAAAAAGAAGAGCTGATAAATTAATTCCTTCATGTAATTCTTCAAAAGTGACCAAAAAAGTTGTGCAGAGTATAGACACTCTGCACAACGGCAGCGCAATAATTCTAAACATTTTCAGTATGGGTTTTCTCTAGGTAAACTTGTCATTTAGGGTCGTCTAGGGTTATAATGCAGGAGACCTGGCTACACAGAACTTGGGGGTTCAACCGGTTTCAGAAATCGAGCTGCGTTTTCTGTTTTATTTTTTCGGGTTGCAGGTTTTTTTTTCGAAATGGCTGAAATATTACTTTTACCATTTTGTTTTTCCTGAAAGGCAAGATTCATGAAAAAAAAAATAAAAAAAAAATTGATTTGCAAATCTAGTATGTATGACATGCCTATGATAGGAAAGTCGAAAAGAGTGGGTCAGAAAAAACTGCCCGATCGTCTGTCTGCCTGCCTGTCCGTAGGTTTGCGTATTCGCCCTCCGCATAAGCTTATTTGCTTCAAACTTGATACTTTGTATTTATTTGGTAGTTTCTCGGAAGATAGAGTGTTCTTCATTTTCACTCTTGGTCCTAAAATTGTTAAATATAAGCTTAATACATCTCCACTGATTTTCAGAAAACATTCTGGGTGCTACTTGTAGGAACTGTCTTTCCTTTTGTTCGAACGGCAAATCTCTTAAATGTTGTTAGAATATAATTTTCTATACAGGCTCTAGATTTCTCATAAGCAGCAGAACCGATTTAAAATAAATTTCGATAAAAATTGTTGGGTTAGTCCTTAGAACAAGCTGGTCTGTCATTTTTTATACCCTATTCCATAGAATGGGTATATTGTATTTGGTGTGGAGTTTGCAACATAGAGAAATAATACCGTTAGGTATAGAAAAGTATATATATTCTGACTCAGAATCAAAATCCTAGTCGATTTAGCCATGTCCGTCCGTCCGTCCGTCCGTCCGTCCGTCCGTATGTATACTCTAGAGATCGTAATTTTTGAGCTAGAAAGCTGAAATTTGGTTTGGTATACATAATTTTTGGTTCAAAAGTAAGGCTAAGTTCTTGAACCGGTAAAATCCGCCCCCAAACACGCCCACAATCGTCTTTTTTGATGAACAACCTCAATTTGGTAAAATTAAATTATGTTTTTTGTACAGTTACGATAAAAGCATAACGCTAAAATTTTGCACACGTAAGCTTTAGGTAAACCTTCTTCCAATTAAATAAAAATATTTCAGTGTGGGCGTGGCTGACGCCCATTTTTCATACGAATCCAAAAATAACAATTGTTATATTAAAGCGAAAAACATTAAATTTTCTGGGTATTACTTGCACATAAACATCTTGTGTGCGAAATCAAAAAAATTTTGCGTCTCTTAGTAGAAACTTAAACTTTTGTGTATGAAAAGAAATTTTAGAATTTTGGGTGTGGCTTTCGCCCACTTTTCATGAAAGAATGAAAAACGTTGTTTTAAAAATTTAAAAAAATTTACCAATATTCAATTTAAGCTTTTTTTCCCTTCCGTTCGTTTTGTGAACAAAATATCTACATTTTCTTGTGTAAATTTTTTCAATACGCCCACTGTTAAAGACGTGATTTTGATAAAATACCTTAGTTCAGGTAAGATCGCTTAAAAACTGCTCGATTCAGCTGTAGTTTTACACATATGCCTAAATACTGACTAATGATCAAAGCTTAGTTATTGCTTCAAATTTTTAAGACACGCCTACTTTTAAGGGGCGTTTTCGTCAAAAGTCATATAATGCATTAATTTTTTAACGTTTTTTAAACTTTCGGTCGCAGTTTTGAAGTAAAAAGATGAACACTTAGATTTAAGTTCCTTGGTAACGTAGCAGAGTGTGGTTCAAGAATTGTTAAAAACACCCATAATCGCTATTTCCATTCAAAATCTAACTTTTAAAAATTTAAGTTTTGCCTTGTTTTGTTCAAATCGACTGTACCTCTCGCTAATTTTTTTTTATTTTGAAGTTTTGGCATTTTTCTCACAACCGATTATCGAGTCTATATGAGTACCTTATTTTGTTTCAAATTTGGTTTTTGTTAATTGTTTTCAATCAATTTCATCACGGGGATAGTTGCAACATTTTACCGGGTTAATTTGTAACAAGTTAAGACCTTTTTCTGAACCAAATTTATTATTGATCATTACGATTTCAATTTATTTGGCATTTCACTCTGCTGACCGATGTCAGTCGGATTTCAACGTGACTTTAACTCCAGAAGATGTAAAGTAAAAATTAAATCGTTTGAGTAAATCTACTTTTAATGCGCTTACTCCTTTTTAACCACCCAACAGATTTTGGTCCGGTTTTCACCATCAATAAGATAATCTTTTTGGGAAGGTTTATATGTTTTTAGTATAGTACCTACCTTCTATTCCAAAAAAAAAATACTAAAACCAATGAAGTACAAAATGTGCAAACGTTAACATACGCTCCTAAAAGTATGCAACACTCTGAACTCGGATCGAACGCTAATGAGTATATATATACAAGACATAATAGATAAATGTCTTTTGAGCGCAAAGATCGTCTTAGGGTAGGCCTACAAGCCAGAAAGTCTTGCGAAGTGAAGTTAGTCTCGGTCGTAACCTTGCGAAACCAGCCCGAGTGACTAGTTACAGTATAATAATGGTTTGAAAATTTTGGGATTAAACAACTTGATTTAAATATATTTCGTGAATAATTGCATTCTGGTTTGTTCATTTTATGAATAATTCCAAAATACCGAAATTACCAAAAACATCATCATTTAATGTCAATATTCTAGAATTCATTGCAAATCTCGTCTCAATTTAATGTTATGTATTTGCAAACTGTCATGCACTTATTGCGGTCCACCATAATGTCATTAAACATTGATTGCCACATATATTTTGACATCTTGTGGTAAATTTGTAAATTTGAGGACATCATCTGGATATCGAAACCTCACACACAATTCCAAACCCATAACCAAATCCAATTATTATTAATTAGCCTCAAGGCATATAGAATTATTTGATAACGAGAGGAAGAAAAAAAAAAGTACCTTCATAACAATTTTTGTTTGGCAATGTCATACAAAAATTTAACCGATGTCATAAGTCCTGTCATTAAAAAAACCCAGAAACATCCCCGAAATCCAAAACAAAACTCTGACAGGACTAACGTTTATTTTTTGTTTGTTTTTGTTCAACCTTCAATGGAATGATATAAAAAATGAACACAATGACCGCATCTGTTTTTTATGGTTTATAACAAAATCCTTGTTTTTGCTGGAGAGGTCATAGCTGCTACACACTTTATGAAGATGCCTGCAAAAAGGATAAAACTGCATTCAATATTTATAGATTGTTCTGCATGAAATATTATGTACAGTATGTGCCTTTTGTTGTTGTTGTTGTTAAAAAAGTGGACGTAAATAATTTCCTACAGGACAAAAAACAGACTTCTGGTGAAAGATGATAATCCTGTTGGTGTCCATTTCCAACTTATGTCAATTAATTTATTTAAGTACAGTCACGTATAATTATGTGTATCCTTCGGATACAAAATAAAAGCTACCTATACCCAAATTAACCTCAACAACTTTTTTGGGAGCACGTAACCTCGTATTTTTATGGAGTAAATAATTATACCAAAGGACGATGGTTTATTATTCAATTTACGGCCAAACAAAATTTCAACATTCAATGTACTTTGTTGCAGATAATTTAACTTTGGCAACGTTAAAGCATCCGAAAGGTCAATGAAAAAAGTATTTTGTTACTTCATTACGAGTAGAATCGATAAGCAAAAAAAAAAAAAAACAATTTACGAGTAAAAAAGTATCCTTAAAGCTCTTTAAAGGTAAACAATTCATTAACAGATGCTGGACTTGACTTCAATAATTTTACACACCCGGTCATTACAGTAATAAAGAATATTCTAGACCGATTTATTGGTATTTAAATATTTTAATTACTTATTAATGGCAAATTGAGGGAGGCTATGTGAAACGATGCTGAAAACGAAAATCAATTAATTTTTTTTTTTTAATTCATCTCATTGTTTTCTTTCAATTGAATAAACATAAAATTAAATAATTAAAATTGAATTTTCGTAAGTACCGACTATTTTGTTTTTTTAAACTATAAAATTATTGACTGGCACTGGAGTAGCAAGTGTTTCCATTATTGTAAATTTATACTTTTGTCATTTTTTCAATTCGGGATATTTATATTTATATTTTTGAATGAAATCATTTATTTAATGAATCAATGAATTATTAAATCACGATCAGATTTGTTGATGTTAATTTTATTTGCAGATGAGATGGTACACAATTGATTAAAAGTCCGACCGAATTAAAGGTTGTTAAACTCCAATAAAAGTTTTAATGCTCCATTTTTAAATGGGAGTTTATATTATATTATTAAACCGTGGACAAATGAATGAATCTGTGATATTTTTTTTGTGAAAGATATGCATGTTTTTATTAATAATAGCCTATTTTTTGGTTGAGTGCGTCGTTTGAGGTGGGATTGTCTCAACGGGCAAAATTTTGGTAGCTTAAAATTTGTTTGCTGTTGACTACGAGCACACATGTTAAATTAAGTTGCTTGAGCAATCCTTTAATTTGGCAAAGCGGGCAACCTTGTTTTTTTTTAACTCAACATAACCTCAGTAGAACCCGATAAGACATTTCAGATAAGCAGGAATTTTAAAGCTTTTTATGATGTGATATATGTCTTTCCTATTTACAGTGTCGTAAGCTGATTTTAAATATCAACAGATGGTTCATAGATCTCGATGGTAAATTCTTGGGTTTTCTCCAGGATCTAGGGCAATGTAAGATGTGGTCGGTTGTAGATTTACCAGGTCTGAAGTCGCATTAATAAGAACCAGCCAGAATGTCAACAACAGCTTACATACATACTACATCTTATGAGCGATTTTTGAAAGACTTATGCGTCCTATAGTTGGTGCGAAGAAGATGGTTTTTTTGTGACATACTTCCTTTTTGATGTTTATATGAGTTGTTCAAAAATATATTACATTCGCTTTTCTGGTTCAAATTAGAATTCGTTTAACCCTCGCGTAGGATACAAATTGTTCATCTGAGATCAAAAATCTATCCAGAATTGCTTTTTTGATTTTAAACTCAATTTAAGAACTGAGTGAGGATTAAACCACAAATTGTCGTTATAGATTGTTTGTTATGCATATTTTTGAGTGAAACTTCATTAAAATAGTTGTGATTTGAGACTCGATGAAACGAAAATGCGTCACGACAAAGACACAAACACAAAGATGTAGAGATTACGCCGGTGAGAGAATGAAAGCCAAAATCTTCACGAAATCTCGAAATTATGCGATTATATAATGCGAGTTAGTTGCATGATTCACTACTTGAACATATTTGTTTTGAAGGTGGAGGTATTGGCTTTGGGAATTTCGACCTGAAGATTTTTTTCTTTGAGTATTTCGTTACTCGAGAATTTTCTTTGAAGGTTTTGGGCTTAGAGATTTTATTTTCGGGATTACGTCTTAGGAAATACTCACCAACCCGTACATATCATCTCGTAGGTTACTTTTCTGAAATGTCAATGCTACCGAGTGTGAATTGGACACAATTTTACAGCTATCAGTTCAATTTTTTAGTCATTACTCTAATTCATAAAGCATGAAGACCTCGTGACCCTCATATTTCATTTGATTGTTATAAAACCAAACTGACTGCTTCAAAAATTTAAGCTCGATCGTCGTTGTGTTTTCTGAGATACATACACAGCTGGTCAAAAAAATAGGTGCAATTATTTTTTTTTATATAAACTTAATTTTTTAATATGTTTTGTTTATTTAAATATTATTTTAACATTAGTTTTCATGGGACTATCTCGAAACCAATCCTTCACAAGATGCGCCGTATGTTTCGGATCATTATCCTGCTGAAAGTTCCATCGGAGAAGCATGTTTTCTTCGGCAAATGGAAGTGGAAGCATAACATCTTCCAAGATATCCCTATAACCGTATTTGGTCAATACTTTATTAATGCGGAATATGGGAGGACCCACACCATACCAGGAAAAACAGCCCCAGACCATTATATTTCCTCCCCCGTGTTTGATTGTTTTCCGGGTATAGTGAGGGTGGTAGTCCTTTCCTTTTGGTCGCCTGACATTACGCCCCGAATCTGATGATAACAAATTAATTTTTGTTTCGTCACTCCAGAGGATATTTCGCCATTTTTTTGCTCCTTCAGGTCCGTTCCAACTTCTATGGTTTAAGGCAAATTTTTTTCGGGACCTTATATAACTTGCTCTTAGTAAAGGAACTTTCCTGGCAACTCTTCCTGGTAGGTTGAAGCTCTGAAGCCTTCTGCGGATTGTGCGGGCACTGACTTCATTATTGATTTGTGCTCCTATTGTCCTTGACGAAGCAAAGGGTTTAGATTTAGCCAAAAGGAGGACACGGCGATCAGTGGTGACTGATGTTTTTTTTCGGCCTCCCACGATTTTCGCGCACTTAAATGGCCTTGAGTGCACTTGTCACAAAATTTTGGGATCTTCCTAGGGCTTCTGCTATAAATTTGTAAGTCTTACCTTCATTTCTTAGCTGTAAAACTACCCGTCTTTCTTCCGCTGAACAGTGGACGTTTCTGCCCATACTCAAAGTCTAATAAACTATTATTTATTATTATTTATTATTTTATTTATTAACAACTATCATTTATGGATAGTAAAATTATTAAAAAGAGGTTACCTTGAAATTTAGTATTTTTTTTTAAATAACAAAGATATAAACTGTGGGTTTATTTGGAGAACACCTATTTTAATGACCTACTTGTTAAAAACACCAAATCCTAATGCAACAAAGAAAATAGAACAGCTCAACATAACACACACAAAATGCAGTAAGCTCAGCATCAGTGTCAACAGAATAACAGTTTTTTCTTAAAACAAGAACTTTTTGTAAGGCCTGCGATCAAAAAAACAGTTATTTTGCATCAAAGACAACAGTGGTGCGAAAAAATTTGATCACACCTATTTTTTTGACCAGCTGTGTATATCGATACATTCATGTTCATATATGTGAATCAGGAATTAAATCTGTAAAAACTGATTTTACTGCGAAGTTCTTTTACTTTTCGTCAAAAACTCAATATTATCGAAGATTCATCTATTTATTTGCATTTCACTGAAATTGCTTGGAGTTTATATCTTTTCGTGAAAAAAGAAATTATATTTCATATGAAAAGATCCCAACAAAGGACGTAATGCAATTTAAGATATATTCCACAAAAAAGGAATCGATAACAAAAGGAAACGGAGAAGAAAAAGACTTTCATCATTTTATATGTGCATCAATGAAGCAGATATAATATTTATATGTGCAAATTTTGTTTCAAGTTTTACTTCCTCAATTTAACTTGCTTGTTTCCATAAAGGGATGCAGGAATAAAGGGTTTATGGGAATATACAATTTATTTCAATAGAAGTCAACTTAAAACAAAAAATTCTCTCCAAAAAAACATAGAGGATGGAAAAATATCTAATATACTTCACATGAAATACGAAACTTATAGTTAAGTTCGCTTAAACAATAACTTCACGTTGATAAAAATATTTCTTTAGTTTCTTCTTCTCCAATTCTGTCCCTAATGGAATTAAAACTCTAAAAAAATATTTTTACATTTCATAAGAGTTTTGACAGTTTCGTACTTTATCTTTGATTTCAACTGAAATCAATTGATATTATCAGCAAATGACTATATTTCTTGACGCATATTTGAGTAAAGATTTGACTGTCTATTTCAATACCTGTTGAGCTGCTATTTTTAATTATATTCAATATAAAACTTAAATCAGTTCGGTATAAATTATTTAAACAACTCTCTTGTCTCTGGGGCAAAAAATGACAGCTTTCATGCAAAAGAAAAATTATTTTCTTACTTCGACAGACTAAAAGAATTTTCAAATCACGAAGGAAACGATACAATAGAAAATGCAACGATGTCAATCTGTTGTTCAAAATATGAAAACCTTTCAATTAGATTAGTTGGTTTCCCAGCTATTGAATAGGGACTTTCCAATTTCTTTGTACAGAAAGGTTTTCCATTGAAATATTACCAAATGGGAAAAGCTAGTTTTTTATAAGGAAATAAGAAAATGTATAAAAAACTGCAATCTTACATTATTTTCATATCATCGTGATTTACTTTGTCTTTAAGTGACATAAATGCCATCAAGGAATTGCTGGCGCGAGCCCACACACCACAACGTTCCATATACATTTTGATTAAATTCAATTTCAGTTTGTGTCATCACCTGATTCGATCATCCTTCAAGCTGAGAGAGAATGCCACCCCAGGGAGAATCACAGGATATACAATGCTCCTAGCAGAACCCTCATCAAGCTGTTGTCGCTTCTGTTCTTTTAATTAAAACATGACGTGCACTCGCACTCGCACTCGCACACCTCTCAATGGCTCCTCTTGAAAACCATACTCAACTCGCACTTTTGAACAAAACACTCAAGGCCATTAAAAAACATTTGTGATCTTTTTTACTTGAATTTTTTTTTTTTTACACAACATTTACATGTCAATTGAAGTAGAGAGATTACACGATTAAATTCTAATTACCTGATAAAAGCTCTTAAGTCATTTACCTCGAAGAAAACTGCAGCAAGTATTCACAATGTCACCGCTGCTGTTGGCTCTGAATCTTAGACTTAGCTAATAATTTTAATTCACGGAAATACCTTGCGGAATCTTACGTCGGTTTTTGTAACTATTAATACGGAAACAATTACGAGCTACATTGCCTCTTGTTCTACACGCCCACATTCAATATAGGGTGTAGGGGGGTCTAGAAATAGAAATGTGCTTTTGTGTTTTTTTAAAGGATGCAATGTGTTTCGCTGCCGGGTGTAAACACATAAAAAGCAATTAAATTGGATATCCTTAATGGAAAGTTCGTGCCAGAAATTGCAATTTTTTTTCATTTACTTCAAAGTGTTGCCACTTTAATTTTTGATGAAAAAAAAAACAAACGAAAGACACAAAATAGACTTTTAACCCACTTAAAGGGTCACGAAGATTCACATTAAATAATACAAAATAATTGTTCATTCTTTGGATTCCTTTTGAAAAAATCTTTTGCGGCAAATCAAGGATAACCTGGTGCAGAGAAATAAGTTTCTTGTAGGGTTTATATCCCACTTAGGGGCATCGTACAAAATTCTCCGAAAAAAATTACCAACGAAACAATTTTGTTTGCCAAAATCAAGCGATTTAATCGCACGATTCACTTCTTGATCATACATATTTATGTTGAAGATATTGGCTTGCGGATTTTGTTACTGGAGATTTTACTTTTTGGATTATGTCTTGGGAAAACATTCATCAACCCCCCTACTCCTTTCACTTTCTCTTCAATAAAATTATGAAAAACTTGCATCCTTGGTGGAAGTGGATTTTTAAAATATCGTCAACGTCGTTGGCTCTGATAAAGTATCGCTTCCCGATAGATCAACAAAATCGAGCGTTATTGCGCGTGGTGAATAATCAAAAAGTGGACCGTACTTCACTTACCGCGTGCTGTTGACATCAGTTGTCTACACTTCTCTGTTCTGTCTATCTCTCTCTGTAGTGCTATTGTCTTTAGCCGATGGCCTCAGTTGCCAGTGCAGAATAAAATGTAATGTAATGCAAATTTTTGAAATAATACTTTTTAAAGCGTGTTGGAAGGTATTAACTTGACATGGTTATTGTCACTTACACGAGTCTCTTCAGTGAGAGTCGGATGACTTCTGTCATTGTGACATTTTATTTTTTAAAAGCTATGGCATTTACTCTGTAGCAAGAAGTAGGACTATTTGTAAGAGCTCTGACTTCTATTTAGCTTTCAGTTTCCAGGAACCTGTTTTGTTTTTGCCATCTATTTAGATCAAAAAATAGTATTGACGAAATCCAATTTTCTTTAAATTGGGAACACTTTTTTCACTATCATCCCCAAAGCAAGTCATTTTATAGAGAAAAATCCTTCAGTTAAACGAGTGTTTGTGAGAGAATAATTGGTAAGAGCTTGTGTTGCATTCGAATTGCAATAAGTACAAAAAAAAAAAAAGAGAAAACGCAACAGCAATGCAGAAATTGTTTTCCGTGCTATGAATTATTTTCCAAACATTCAGTTAACCGAGTTGACATCCTCTTCTGCAATATGTTAAATGAACTCAATAAACTATATGGTTTACCCACTTTTGTTGCGGTTAACCGAATCGTTGCGCAAAAAAAAAAAACAAAAAAATAAAATAAACCAAAACTTGAAACTATTTGCACGCTACTGGAGCGGAGCACTCATTTAGAAGAGTGACATTTTCATTACTATAAATAAATTAGTTGGTTTATGTTGGAACACTCTTCCTTAAATAAAATAATATTCCACTTCAAAAAACAAAATCCCCCTCATTAGTAAATTTCAAACTAAATTGAAGTCACTACGGCGTATACGTAACATTTAATTTTTCTTGGAAAATCCTTTATAATGAGCGTTGCCGAAACTTTTTAATATTTGTTTTTTTTTTTTTAATGTTGGTTTTGGTAATAATTGGTGGGAGTACAAAATGAGAAGTATTCACTTATTAAGGTTTCTAATTACAAACAGAGGGACAATAGGAAAGCGAGCTCTAGTTCATAGAAATGGTCAAGTCAATTAAGTTAATAGGAAGATAGGACTATTTCATTTTAGTTTCGTATTAATATAAGCGACAGTGTCAATTAGTTAAAAACATTGAAGCACTTTGATGGTTTTATTTTAATTATGGAATACATTAAGGTCCTTATCGTAAGGGTATCAGAAAATGTTGGTACAGATAAGGTATCTCATAGTTGCTAAGACATTTGAAGAGAAAAATAAGGAACAATAACTAGGAGGCTTTGTTTTAATACTTTAAAAAGGACATCAGAGGCCCTTCAAGACTTTTCTGAATAAGAATAATTTCCAATTGTTTGCTTTCTTTTGGATTCATTCTTTGATAGGATTATTTCTGAAGAAATTCATTAATTTTCTGTAACATGAAGTTTAGTGAATTGCTCCTGAGTTTTAGATAGGTTCATGTTGTTGAATTTATTTTGTTTAACTTTTGAGTAAATTTTAACAGATTTTTTTTTCTAACTTAAAGTTTTTGAAATGTAAAACTCAACCTCATATAGGCCTATAAAAGGTCGTACAATTAAAAATTAATTTTTTCTCTGAGATGAAGACAAGATCAACTCCAAACTGTTATTCACACATCACCTAATGCACTCAAAGCAATGGCAAGGATAACTCAGTAGGCCTTCTTGCCTTACCATCTTCAAAATAGAAACTGACATAAAAATCTTTGTGTTTAAGAACATCTTCTGCAAGTTTTCAGTCTCACCTCAAGGTCATGTCACTTCATATAATTTTGTACAACATCATATTTTGTATTTAGTTTCAAAGTTTTATCCAAAACTTATCAAAACTTTCTGCGTCGGCATAAAACATGCTTGGACAAAAATAAAAATTCCCCCAGAAGCCACAACTCATAAACTTCAGCTTCTCACTTCTTATCTCTTACTTTCTCACCTGGGAACTGACTTTGGGACTCATTCTAAGTCAAGGAAATACTGCCTTTTCCATGATTAAAAAAAAATTGTTTATACAGCCTTCTAGTTTTGAACATCACCGCTGGCTCTGTAAAATCTTCTTATCGTCTGCAATATTTCATTTTCTACTTTAAAAAAAAAAGTTCAAACTTTCCAGTTGTTTCGTGTAACTGTAAACAGAAGACATAACTTTCTGAATGCCTCAAAGGACATTCAACAAAAATCTACCAAGCAGAAGTAATATCTTGTCTCTCTCTCTCTCTCTCTCTAAAAAAAAAAACATTCCGAGGATAAGCTCTCTAAACTATTGTTTAAAAATTCAAACTCAGATATCCTAATCGTTAAAGGAAATCCTTGAATATCCTTCCACTCTCATTGTCACTCTTCTTGGTAGTTATTTACAAAAATTCACAACTCCCACTCCTTTTTTTTTTTTGTGTGTATGTTGAAAACCAAAAATCACAACATCTCCATCCTCCATGTCCTGGTCTTGTACTCGTATCTGCCAGGATTTTGTAAATGCCTTCAAACACAGACTAAGGATGATGGTTGAATAAACACACA
The DNA here is from genome assembly GCA_916050605.2 of Platycheirus albimanus. Taxonomy (NCBI): domain Eukaryota; kingdom Metazoa; phylum Arthropoda; class Insecta; order Diptera; family Syrphidae; genus Platycheirus; species Platycheirus albimanus. The sequence continues at coordinate 368,746,775 of OU696696.1, read as the reverse complement.
ATACACGTTTCTTATTTTGACACAGGTGTACCAGTACCAGTAGGTATATAGGATGATGGTTCGATATTGGTTGTACAGGATGAGAGATCCTTTTGTGTTGAAAGCTGCTTTCATTCGGCAAATACTCGTAATCCCAAAAGTAAGGTGATATCACACTGAGGATAGAGATATAAACTTAAATTCTTCCATTAAGATATTTTGTTTGTTATGTGTTTTCGTGTGCTTGTGTATGGGCATACCTGGAGGATATTGGATATATTTCGTTTTATTGCTAAAATAGAATTTAATTTTATATAAATCCTCTCAATGGTCCGAGCTCTAAAGGATGATAACAACCACCAATATACTATGAAAATTGTAAAGGTGGATTGGCATATATTTTTTTCTTAGAATCGCTCTTCCATTCTGAGAATTTAATCTAAAAACGAATGAACCACCACATTTAAGTCGAAAAAAGGTAAAAATAGAAGCACTCATGTTTTGACGTACAAACAAAGGATTTTGGAAAGCTGGTGGTTGTCAAAAACTCATAACTTGGTAATTTTTTTTTTCAATTAAAACGGAACGTTTTCTAGTTACGAGGAACTAATGCATGACTGGATCTTGAATTATTGGTGTGTGCGTGGCTACACACTTAAAATTTAATGATGGCATGTTTGACGTCGTCCTTTAAAAAAAAAAAAAAAGAAAAGGCCTTTATGGCCTAGTGGATAAAGTGAAGTTAAGCGGGAAAACTCCTTGTTACCCAAAAATATCCATCATACTGAAATACAGCAATTTGTGCAAACAGTCATACATTTCAAAGTTATAAGCAATTAGTAGGTGGCCGAGTTGATATGCCTGGCGACCCTATAGGTACAATTAATTTTACTATCCCTTCCTTGAAAAGGTATTTTTTTTTTAAATAAAAAGTACTCTATGTCCTTTTTGAACCTTCGATGATGTGCGTATCAAATTTCGTGATAATCGGTTGAGTAGTTAGGACGCGAAAGCGTGACAAAAAAAAAACCAAAAAATCAGGTATTGCAAGGCCAGTTAATTCATATTATTCGGTACATACCTTTAGGCGTTTTCATGGAATTAAGAGTATTGCATACATCCAGGAGTGTACATAAATATTCGTAAGATAATAAAGTGCCTGGCTACGGCTGTTTTATCCCCCGGGTATAGTCCTATTCTGTACCGTTGCCATTATTTGTAAAATTTCTTTTGTAGTAAAATAAACAAGTTCTCATGCAATTAATAAATTTATGAAGACTTTGAATATGCATGACCTAAAATAAAATCAACTTGTTTCGTGTTGTCACTGTACAATTATTTATTCACCATTAAACTGTCCCTAGGTTTAAAATTTAACTACCGTTTTGAATTTGAGATGTTCTTATATATGTGTTATATTAATGGTTTTTGTCTTTGGTCACTATTCGCCTAAAATTATACTACAGTAATTATAATGTAATAATTTTAATTTGAACAATACTGTACTTGAGCATTATGGAATTTGAAAGCTCTGAAAGCTTTAATAGCATCTTCAAAGTTCTGAATGGTTCGAACATTAGATTCTTTGAGAACCTTTATACCAGTTTAAATAAGACGTCTCAGACGGAAACGGAACAGTTTGATTTTAACCGAAGTGACGATTAAATAGTGTATAATTAGATTAATTAAATAAAAGTGAGTTTGATTTATAGAGACAGAAGTTGTATTATAAAAGTAAAGGAAAGATAAGTTTTATTTTTCGAACCTAAGATTATAACAATACATATGCTTAATTAAAAGCTTTCGAATATTCTTACTCTCGAACCCCTCAGAACTTTCAAGTAGCTTCCAAGCTTACGAGTTCTGGTTGGTGTCTTGGGTAAAAATCCAACATTCAAACCATTCTGCGTTGCAATAGAAAGTTTAGTTTAGTTTATAATCAAATTGCTTTCTGAATTTATCTTCCACTAGGAAAAAACTTCAACACTTAATGGATTTCTTATATTTTTGTTACCATAAATAAACTTTAAAAGTTTTGTGATTGATCGTTTTTTCGAAACTGAAAACTAAGTTTAAATGTTAATATTATATCTAAATACCTGTTCGAAAAGCCTCAAATGTCCTTTTTGTCGTGTCTACCAAACTAGCTAATGACAAATTTTTAATAAAAATCTTTGTTTCCTGGAAAATAAATTTAAATCGCCTCTAGAAACATTGAACTTATTTTGAAGTCGATAAAAATATCATATAAGCACAAACGTGGTTTCCAGAAATATTTTCTACGAGAACAACATAAATTAACTAAACACTTCCTTCTAACTTCCTTCGGGTTCCATTAATATTTGCCAAAAAGAATAATGTGTCTCTAAAGTATCCTTAAACGTAAACTTGAGAATTTGTGATTAATGATAGAGTGCAGGTTTTCAAGAAAAAAAAAAAAAAAAAAAAAAACGTGCGAAAACATTAAGTACAACCCACCTGAGATTAAGGACCTCTTGAATTCAAACTTCAAATTTGATGATGCGTAAAATTTTTCCTGCTGAGTAATATTATACTGCAAAAATTGTTTTAGTCTGTTTGAGTGTTTAATTTTGAACACCTTATCGTGAAGACTTAAAAGGTTAGATTTGGTTTGAACATTTCAAAATCAATTTCAGCAATTCATCATTATTGCACAGAAGGGGAGAAGGGCTGCTTCTTAGAATGAAATAAAAAAAATTATGTTCTTACCTCAAATGAATCTATTTTCTTGATAAAGATGAAGGAAGTTAAATAAATTGCGTGATTGATGTTTCGATTCAAGTTGAACAAGGATACCTCTATTTTTAAACCTAATTTTTATAAAAGTTATCAAAACTAGATCATCGATGCTTTGAAAATTATGTTTTCTAGCAGCTCCAAGGATCCATTTTCGATTGAGTCCTTCAAATTAATGATGGTGTGATTATCCTGACCATTAGTGCTCCTCCTTTTTTATGTTTACTTTTTCCCACAGAGAAATCTTTTAATGATGCTATTTTTGTACGTCAATAGAAAATCGTGATAATTAGACTAACCTTATTGTAGTTTGAACTGATAAGACCGCCTGCTAGGATAATTCCCTTCTTAACTAAAAACATCAGTATGGCCTTTTACGAGAAATCCTTGTGGTGAAAAATGTTCATCTCATATAGTAACTTCCTAAGCCACTGTCCATTCCCTTACCACTGACAACTTCAAGTTTTGTAAAATACACGGAGGCGTTTCCTTCTTCGAACTTTATTTTCTTTTTCCTTTTTTTTTTTTTTTTGAATTCAAAGAAGAGTCCTTTAAACTTTAAGGAAGATATACATACCAATTAATTTAATATTATTATATAATATTCTTCTTCCGGATTGAAGGAGAAAATGTTGGTCAAGATGAGAGGAGAAAACTTTTCAATAAGTTTTAGTTTTGTAAAACCCTGTCACACGATGATGGGATAGATAGACGTTATCGTTTGAGGCTTTTGCGGATGTTGAAGTCATTATTTGCGAAAATATAAGTTAAAATTGCAATCCTTATCCGATTGCTTTTATGATGAGGTTTGTTGATTTTGGCAGTGAGTTAGTATTTTTGAAAAACTTTTTATTTGATATTGAAGTTTCCGAATCGAATAAAACTTATTTTTCGGTTTTGAATAAGGGCTTGGGCTATAAAAGTTTAAAGGGTTTTAATGGTTTCAAAAACTGAACTAAGAACTCCAATTTGAAGTGGTATGATATATTTTGAAATTTCAAACTAAAAGATGTTTCCCAGTTTGAAGTGAACTCAACCTATTTTTTCGTTCATTGTCCCTGGCCCTGCGGTCCTTTAATATTTGGTGATTATAAAAGATCTGACTTTTGAAAAAGGTGTTTATTTAAAAAAAAAAAATTTAATTTCTAATCAGAGTGTAAGGGGGAGGCATGGAAGTAACTTACGAAACACAATAATCGAGACGTGACTCAACTTAATTCATTCATTAATGGCATATCAAAACTCCGATTTTTGTTGGGGAATTGATCTAAGGTTATTGAAACTCGAATATTATTCCTTTCCAGAAATTCTTCAAAGAATGAAGTGGAGTTTCGCCTGATTCTGATGTTCAATTAACACAGCTAAGGCAAAAATAACTCCCTTTTTGAATGTTGTTTTCCATAATTCAAATTCTTCATTCGCAGTGTAGCAGCCTTTTGTCGTGTTTTGGAAAGTTTATTTCCTAGATCCAAGTTATTTATCTATTTATCTAAACAATGTGACCAATCATCATTTGGTGCTGGAAACCGTTGACGTTACCCGCATTGCCAAATATATTCTGGAAGAAGAACAGTCCAAGAAAAGCAGTGACAACGTAGCCTAAATGTATACACCACTTTTAACACAGCTAAAACGCCTACAAGTATACATCGAATAACGTTAATGTGGAATATGCGAAATCGATAAATATACTTTTGTATACTTCATTTGCGGAGAAAAGTTATAATGGTCGTGGGTAGTTGATTTAAAACAGCATGCGTAAAAAATGCCCACATTTTTACCCGTTCAAAAATATCGTGTTTTAAAAAGTTATATGAAAGACAAAAATAAAACAAATTTTACAAAAAAATATTTTTTATACCATAAAATCCACTTTATTTTTGTCTTTCAAGCCTATCCCCTATATTGTGTCTCAGTATGACACTCAATCAATGCCCACACAAAATGTTTTCTTAAACGACTCAATTAATCTCTGACCCTCGGGTTTGCCTTCTTATACTTGATTTTAACAATTCACGACTTTTTGACCAATTCAATCAAACAAGTGTCCTAACAAATAGATTTATATTCCCAACAGGACCACTACGTTATCAAATTGCCATTTATTTTAGAGCATTAACACTTGATCGCATTTTGCTTGAAATAGACGCCCACATCTACTTAATTAGGTTAACATAAATTCACTTGCACCACACGCAAAGTTGTCTCCCATCGAGAGGAAAAAATACCACAAAAAAGCCTATTTTTCCAAAGGATTCTTTAAGTCTACGTCTACGTTGTGGTTGAACATACCAAAACCTATACATGCATGTGAAGATGTTGTTCAAATACAGGAAAAGCGACTGTGGATATTTTTATTTATTTTTGTTGTGTGATATCCTGGTCTTTGACTATATCCATATCCAATGTCAACAAATGTCATCACACCAGGATGAAGGACATTGACTAATGGCATTTGTTATTATTAGAATCTATACTCGTAGATGGTGTCGGTGAACCCTTGCATGGCATGTATAACTTGACCAGTATACTTATTGATGATGTTTGTCTAGCTTACTTTCGGTTTGTGATACTCAAGAGAATTGTTGGGATACATTTATTAAACAGCATTCCTTCCGGTCAAGTGATATGACAGTAAGGCGTTGCTTGAAGTTTTTGTGCAAAATTTTTAAATACCCTATAAAATATTATGAAAACCAATTAACGGGTAGCCGATTATAAATTTGTCAAACTTGACACACAAGTTGCCCTTTCATAATGGATACCAAAAAGAGATTTTTTTAATTAACTTCGGAAAATAATCCTTATGGAAGCTATTACATTTAATAATTCAGCTAACTTACTTCGAAAAGGCCTTATAGCACTCTTATATAAATTAATTTCCTATCCCTCCATAAAGATTTGTTTCAAGTATATTAAAGAAGCTTTTCCTAAAATTATGTATCTTGATATGCTTCGGAAAATAAATTCTATAGAGATTCCTTGTATTCATTTCTAATAACAAGCCTTATAGGAGCTATTGAATTTCAGACTTTTTTAAACATACTGCGGAAGTACACCGAATTTATTAAACAAGAATCTCTCACCTTTCTGTACAGTTTTTAAACTCTATTCTCAAATGAATGAACTAAGCTTTTACAGTAAAATTATGTTTGAAAAGGACTCAAATAAGTCTTATACAAGCATTATAAAAGTTATAGCTTACGGAATAAAAAATCCTTAAAGTTTGCTACTTACTCATTTTCTCTATACAAACTTATATTTAACATTAAACGTAGCATACCCTATACATAAGAGAACACAATAACAACTGTATATATACTATTTCCGTTCTGGGCTACAAATTGATGTTCAGCAATTTTACATGGCTCTGTTTCGTTGTACAGAGTTTGAGTGAGAAAACGATTTAGCACAGATGGGGGCAAATTTCTGCCCGAAAGAAAGCAGACGAACAGGACGTAACGGAAGCAACATGACACAGAGCGAGCGGAGAATGGAGAGAAAGGGTAGGTAACGTAATAAATCAATTTGATAAGTTGATAATTTTATAGACGATTTGTTAGCGCACTTTAATTTCCTGACTATGTTAAGCTATGGCTGCAGGTAATAATACTATACTCTATACCTTTGGTCTGCGCCCGAAGGATACAGAGGAATTTTTCCATCCAACACTTGGTGTGTCTGACACGTTAAAATTAAGTTTCCCCAACGATATAGTTCGATAGTTTCCTTTAAAATAGTGTGGTTGACGTGAAATACTTTCGAGGGACGAAATGTATTCCATTTTGTAAGTGCTAAGTACCTACTTAATTATCCTGATTGCAATGGAGAGCTGAAGTGTGAAAATGAAAAAGATTGAACGAGAATGCAAACACAAAATCAATTTTCCAACAAACGAATAGAGAAGGGGAATTAAGGGAAGAGATTGCAATGCTTGAATTGTACAAAAGTTTTGGCACCTTCTGGTTCTGCTGCAGGCAAAAGGTGTTAAAAAGGTAGAATGTTAAGTTTTGTAGTTCCATTGATTTCAAGGATGTATGGATGGAAAATTTATAGAATTGATTTTCACTTTTTGAAAAGAATTGATTTTGTGGCAAGTTAAGTCTGTAAAGTTATTGCACATTTCAACTGAAATAGAATTTTGTATTCAAATTGTTGCCATTGAGACTCAGACACTTTTTATTTCATTGTTGTCAAGGTGATACTTTTGGCAGATCCTGGTCATCAAATACGTCGTTTTGGCATTCCCTTCTTTGTTTAGCAGTTAGACGTTCTTTCTCCGAGATAAGCAATCAAATGCCTTCGAATTCGTTAAGGTAATTTCGTGGTTAAGAAATTTCACACTTTCTCGTAGACAGCATAGCTAGTTTTGATAAAATTTTATAAATAAATAAAGACATTTGTAGAGACAGTTAAACAAGGCCAACAAAAATGAATTTGCTGATGTTTTCGAGGACTTGTCAGCCTCGATGCTTTTAAAGACTTAATGCCCAAGAAACTCATCGCTTTCAAAGCTGATGTAGCTTAAAGGACGAACGTCAATTTCACTCTCGAAAAAACTCTTTCCTTCTCTTTATATTGGGAATGCATTTTGCGACATCATGATATTTTTGAAAACAAATTTAAAAGCAGACATTCGTTCCACTTTGAGCTAGAGAATTCAATTCTTATTTTCGTTGAAAAGTGGTTTAAGGCTCAGCATGACTTCTTTCTATCTTTTAGTTGAACAGAACATTGTTGTGAGGTAGACGCTTTGAAATATATTTTTCTTCAAACATATAAACTTTCTGAAGGATTAAATTATTGACAGATACGCAAATTCAATTGAATGTCACACATGACGAGTGTACATTTGTTTGCATAGCTACACTTAGAAAAATGTATAGTTTTTTTTTAAAAGCTTATTAAATGCTCAGCAAAAAACTTAAGTAAATTGTTTCAACAAGAATGCTTCTCGAAAACACTACAAAGCCATCTTAGTTGTGTGGGGATGCGCATTGCCAGGCATTAAAAAAAATTCACCAAAACCTATGACAGTATGTGGAAGCGCCGTACTTGGCTATATAGTCGTCTCAGAATCTTAACTCGACTGGGTCCGTCATTAAAAATTAGTCCCGAGACCAGATTTCAAGATTTCGAAAAAGCAATTGCTCAGTATTGTTGTTCAGAAATCTAAAATCTCTGAAGCACGAAATCTTGAGTTTGAAGTTACCAGAGAAACGCCATCGAAATTAGGTACGAGAGGCTTTTTTAAGTGTCTGGACTGGATGGCGATTTTGTTTTCAAAGATTGTGACAGTATTTTAAACAATTTAATTTTTCAAAACAAAGCTGCCCTGGCAACGCTGTCTGGTTGTGAAACTGTAGTGTCCACCGGTATCTCGTTATGAGTTATATTGTAATCCATAATGTCCAATGTCATCTCATTGTGAATCCATAGTGTCTTCTACTATTTTGTTGTGGATCCATAGTGGCCAACGCTGTAGAATCCCAGTTGTAAGATTTATTTAGTTGCTAAAATAAAGCAAGAAGATCCTGGAACCGAAGAGTTTTTTTTTCTAGAAAACTATCTTACATTTTGGCCTTATTTTAAAGATGTGTACATTGATATGTTAAATTAAAAAATAAATAACATTTCAAATTGGAAAAAGGTTTTTTTTTTCAGTGTAGGAACCTCTGTGAGAAATTGTAATCATTTCGGCCACCATCTTTTATATTTATGTTGTTTTATGTTGCCACACTCAAAGTGCTTTCGTTTCCACGCAACTTCGTCTGTCAAACCAAAAAGAAAATGGTTAAAGAAAAAACTCTCAAGGAAAAGCACCAACCACCGTAAAAGAAAACACATATTTATTTTTATTGAAGTAAGTGAAAGTGCATTTTTTTTATTTTTAACATTTTTTGAACCACTCAGCAGTTTTCTTATGAATGTTTCTTTAAATGCATTTTCTCGTATGAGCTTTCTCTTTCTCATGCAAATTCAATTTTTTCATTCTAAAAGGAGAGAACGATATTGAAACTAAGCTACCCAATGTCCAAAGCAAAAAGGATACACCAAAAGGATACAAGTTATTTGAATTGACAGAAAATGCAAATGGAGTTGTCCTTGTTGCAGTAAAATATCTAGTGGCCATTTGTCAATTGGCATATTCTCTCAGAATAGTTTCTACTCTACGCCCATAAAAAGTATATTTTGAAACGATAAATAAATTCAATTAGATTCATCCTTTTTAAAAGAACTCGACTCCAAAACAGAATGTGAGAATTTTAATAGAATAATAAATTTTGACTCAATTCAATGGTCCATGAAAATGACACAGGAAGTGTATATTTCCTGTTTTTTTTTGTCAAGTAAAAATGTACACCTTTTCCCATTAAGAATACAAAAAAAAAAATATCAAAATGAAAATTGCCTCACTTTAGTGAAATAATTAAAATTACAGCAATTAAGCCAAGTGTCCTTTTTACACTCGATTTTGATTTACATTTATTTTCCTTAACTTGGACAGATGCCAAATTTTTCAAATGACATGCAACTGTCGGGCGTTGCATTTTAAATTGAGGAGAAGGCATTTAATTTGCCGAAAGAATAGTTTCACGTTCCGCACAGGACACTGCATAGAGTTTAAATGGAAAGATTTAAGAATAAAAAAAAAAAATGCGAATAATCTGGCTGGCAAAAAAAAACAAGGATTTTCTCTGATTTTTGTCGGGGTAAATCTGTGAAACGTGATAAAAATGCTTCCACTATTCTTGTTTCCACAAAACGCCTGGACTCCTAAAACCACACAGAGTCATTAAAACACTGTCGGTTTGTGGTGTGGTTCAGCTGGTGGTGAATTGTCAGTCCGCACTTGGCCATTATTGCAACCTGCCCCCTTCTTGTCAAAAGGAATTTAATTCTGAGGAAAATTTTAAACTCACTATGCGGCAGAAGAACTGTGGCTGGTTATTCATTCAAAAAATTAAGTTGGCTTCACAGTAATTGGTAGGTGGGCCGGCGTTTATTGCTGGGATTATGGAAAGTTAGTTTTTGAGTAGGTATCTCTGTCCAAATTGTGTAACATTATAAAGGGGATTCCTACCTCAGAAGTATTTATTCTAATATCATAACTGGATAGAACCAAGGGGCTAAACGCTTTTATACAAAAATAATGGAATAATTCAAACTTCCGATCGTTTAATATCCTTGTGAGTTAGAGTTTTGTGAAAAGAATAATTTAATGTTGGATGACGTGACGGACGTGTCCTGTAGGATGAGAAAATTCAGGATTAAAATCTCTCTTTTCGCAACAGCATTAGATGGATTTAAGGGGCGAACATTTATTAAGACAGGATTATGTCTTCAATTGTCATTCATCTTTGTTGAAGGACCCAGGAATCAGAATTAGTTCATATAATCAGGACAGGAAAAACTTCATCAATATAGGGGTCATGGTTGTGGCTTCTGTCATTATCCCTACTATGAGCGAACAAATGTACCAAACAGGGAACTTCTTCGATTCTGCTCCCATTGTTCAGATGGTGCTTTGCGTGGGGAATAGGCGTATGTTTATGTCCCGCGTGGAGTCCGGCTGTACACGTTGAAATACTTCCAATAAAATTTACATTACAGATGGTGCTTTGCATTGGGCGTAGGCTTGTGTTTGCGTGTTGTAAATTGTCAGTCTGTATTAGGTTAAAGTGAGGATCGATAGAGATTAAACCCCATGCACACTATCTGACAATCTGACATTGAATTTTTCTTTTTACGTTACAGATGGCGCCCAACATGGGACTGTGTTTAAGCTCACGGAAGGTGACCTGCCATTTTGTTGTTCAATTTTCCATATCAAAAATATTTACGTTACAGATGGCCAAGCTTTAACATCGTTGATCGGGAACCCGCATCTCACTGAACAGTAGCCCCCATTTACTGGAGAAAGTCATATTTTTGCGCTTGAGATTCCAAAAGCATTTGGTAGAGCCTGACACCAGGCTCTCTTATTTAAAATGTGTACATTTGGTATCGACAAAATTCTACTTCGATGGATTACACGTTAACTTTTGAACCCTTTCCTTTGGCGTTGTTTTGGACTGTTTTCCGTGTGATACACAACTTAAATGCTGGTATGCCGCAAGGCTCCATTCTGTCTCTAAGTCTTTTCATTATTCTCACTAAAAATCTAATCCATCAGTTTACTCTCGATTCCTACTTTTCTAACACAACACGAATGTGAAATGCGCTGTGCCACTGATTTTTGTCTGTTTATTTCTTCTTTTCATTTTCATTTTATAAGGACCGACTGAACAGGACCCCTTACAAAAAAGTTCATTCAACTCATCCAAAATCTATACAAATGACTTAATTTAATCCATCAAAAAATAATTAAATCATTCTTTATTCGAATAATTTAATGGGATAAGACACTTCCCATTAATTTTGATGACTTGTCAGTCGTAAAAGTTCATTTTCTTTCCATAAAACTGATTAAGTCTTAAGAAAGTATCTTCAATCGGTATAAATACATTTTTCTAGTCATAAATTTGTCTCCCCTTTGTTTTTGTGTGTAATCCCTCAATAAAATTGAAAACTTGAAACCAAACACACGATGTCAATTTAATTTTCTTCAACCCCAACACTCAAGCTGAAAACTCCTGCAAATATATGACCTTATTTACAAAAAGCTCTTAACATTGCGAACATATTGAACACCCAAACTCAAGAGACACAAAGTGACCAATTAGAGCAGAAGTGCTTTGTAAGACACGATTATAAGCTAGACAAAGCCCTTTTTATTCAAAAAATTGAGTAGCTTATACAACTTTGATTAGATCCTTCCAAAGCAAGGATATCTTTATACTTTTACGATTGTAAAATCACATCGGATTGAAACTGAGAGGTTATTTAAAAAGTTTTCATTCTTCCATTGATAAAAAGGATCAAGATAGACTACTTTGTGGGATAAGACTTTATACTAGCTATATAACAAAGTCTCGGATTTCGAAGTGTATTGCCATGATTTAAAATTGAGGTTAGGCTCTCTCTCTATCTGTCTGGCTCTGGGTGATGTTTTCAGAATGTCTATTCAATAAACAACAAATTATACGGCACTCTTGACCTTGGTCCTTATTTTTATCTCTTTATTTTGCACAATCCTGTATGGAACTCGATTTTAAAAGGGATAATTCAAAAATTGCCAGCTCCGTGTCTGGCACTCTCAGCCGATGGCATATTCCTTAGCTGGATAAGCGAATCCTCCTCCTCAATGGACAACACAGTCACATCACCAAAGCAAAAGTATAATATCCACATAAACGTTGAAGATGATGGGAAATTGTTATTACACTTTCAGGACATTAAAATAAAATTGAAGGTTGTTTTTTTTATTCCTGCTGTTGTTGCTGTTGCTGTTGGTCTTTGTATTTAAAATGTGCACCATATCCATGTCATATAAAATATTGATGGAGTTTTTCAAAAGCTTTATATGGTTTGATGTTGCTGGTTGCTGCCACCAGCGCTAGTGGGCGCACCAAGCTGCCGATTCCAAAGTGGATGGATTATAATGGGGTGCCAATAATAGTCGTCTAAGATGCATTCAACCGAGCATTGAAATGTCCATAAAAACCACATGTCGTTAAAAGTTCGTTTTTTTTTTCATGCTTGAATTGGTAACAGTCAAGGCGGTTGGGAGGGGCGAGATGTCCTTTTTTCCCTTTTATTGGAAAATTCTTTAAATGTATATCCTGGCATGATACTAATATCATGTCATATAAGCATCGATGTAATATAATTTCGTCTTTTATTATTATAGCTTTGTCCTGCTTTTGGAATATGACGTGACTTGAGTTATGATTTGAATCTCCGTATGTCACATAAAAAAAGAAGATAATAACCAAAGGAACTCTGAGAGAGATTTTTGAATCTTAAGTAGATGTTATTTTTAATGGTTTTAATAGGATACATTTTTTTTATTAAATTTTCGATCCTTAAAGTAACATAAATGCTATCAAAACTTTTCTATTATACTTCGAACTAAAAAAAAGGATACTTTCAATGCAATCTTGAACTCCACAGCCTGTTATACTCTACCACAAACATTTTTGAAGGGAATAATGAGTCAATATTATTCAATGATTAAATGAGTTAATGAGTATATGAGTCTATGAGTCTATGAGTCTATGAGTCTATGAGTCTATGAGTCTATGAGTCTATGAGTCTATGAGTCTATGAGCCTATGAGTCTATGAGTCTATGAGTCTATGAGCCTATGAGTCTATGAGTCTATGAGTCTATGAGTCTATGAGTCTATGAGTCTATGAGTCTATGAGTCTATGAGTCTATGAGTCTATGAGTCTATGAGTCTATGAGTCTATGAGTCTATGAGTCTATGAGTCTATGAGTCTATGAGTCTATGAGTCTATGAGCCTATGAGTCTATGAGTCTATGAGTCTATGAGCCTATGAGTCTATGAGTCTACGAGTCTATGAGTCTATGAGTCTATGAGTCTATGAGTCTATGAGTCTATGAGTCTATGAGTCTATGAGTCTATGAGTCTATGAGTCTATGAGTCTATGAGTCTATGAGTCTATGAGTCTATGAGTCTATGAGTCTATGAGTCTATGAGTCTATGAGTCTATGAGTCTATGAGTCTATGAGTCTATGAGTCTATGAGTCTATGAGTCTATGAGTCTATGAGTCTATGAGTCTATGAGTCTATGATTCTATGAGTCTATGAGTCTATGAGTCTATGAGTCTATGAGTCTATGAGTCTATGAGTCTATGAGTCTATGAGTCTATGAGTCTATGAGTCTATGAGTCTATGAGTCTATGAGTCTATGAGTCTATGAGTCTATGAGTCTATGAGTCTATGAGTCTATGAGTCTGAGTCTATGAGTCTATGAGTCTATGAGTCTATGAGTCTATGAGTCTATGAGTCTATGAGTCTATGAGTCTATGAGTCTATGAGTCTATGAGTCAATGAGTCTATGAGTCTATGAGTCTATGAGTCAATGAGTCTATGAGTCTATGAGTCTATGAGTCTATGAGTCTATGAGTCTATGAGTCTATGAGTCTATGAGTCTATGAGTCTATGAGTCTATGAGTCTATGAGTCTATGAGTCTATGAGTCTATGAGTCTATGAGTCTATGAGTCTATGAGTCTATGAGTCTATGAGTCTATGAGTCTATGAGTCTATGAGTCTTTGAGTCTATGAGTTTATGAGTCTATGAGTCTATGAGTCTATGAGTCTATGAGTCTATGAGTCTATGAGTCTATGAGTCTATGAGTCTATGAGTCTATGAGTCTATGAGTCTATGAGTCTATGAGTCTATGAGTCTATGAGTCTATGAGTCTATGAGTCTATGAGTCTATGAGTCTATGAGTCTATGAGTCTATGAGTCTATGAGTCTATGAGTCTATGAGTCTATGAGTCTATGAGTCTATGAGTCTATGAGTCTATGAGTCTATGAGTCTATGAGTCTATGAGTCTATGAGTCTATGAGTCTATGAGTCTATGAGTCTATGAGTCTATGAGTCTATGAGTCTATGAGTCTATGAGTCTATGAGTCTATGAGTCTATGAGTCTATGAGTCTATGAGTCTATGAGTCTATGAGTCTATGAGTCTATGAGTCTATGAGTCTATGAGTCTATGAGTCTATGAGTCTATGAGTCTATGAGTCTATGAGTCTATGAGTCTATGAGTCTATGAGTCTATGAGTCTATGAGTCTATGAGCCTATGAGTCTATGAGTCTATGAGTCTATGAGCCTATGAGTCTATGAGTCTATGAGTCTATGAGTCTATGAGTCTATGAGTCTATGAGTCTATGAGTCTATGAGTCTATGAGTCTATGAGTCTATGAGTCTATGAGCCTATGAGTCTATGAGTCTATGAGTCTATGAGCCTATGAGTCTATGAGTCTATGAGTCTATGAGTCTATGAGTCTATGAGTCTATGAGTCTATGAGTCTATGAGTCTATGAGTCTATGAGTCTATGAGTCTATGAGTCTATGAGTCTATGAGTCTATGAGTCTATGAGTCTATGAGTCTATGAGTCTATGAGTCTATGAGTCTATGAGTCTATGAGTCTATGAGTCTATGAGTCTATGAGTCTATGAGTCTATGAGTCTATGAGTCTATGAGTCTATGAGTCTATGAGTCTATGCGTCTATGAGTCTATGAGTCTATGAGTCTATGAGTCTATGAGTCTATGAGTCTATGAGTCTATGAGTCTATGAGTCTATGAGTCTATGAGACTATGAGTCTATGAGTCTATGAGTCTATGAGTCTATGAGTCTATGAGTCTATGAGTCTATGAGTCTATGAGTCTATGAGTCTATGAGTCTATGAGTCTATGAGTCTATGAGTCTATGAGAGTCTATGAGTCTATGAGTCTATGAGTCTATGAGTCTATGAGTCTATGAGTCTATGAGTCAATGAGTCAATGAGTCAATGAGTCAATGAGTCAATGAGTCTATGAGTCTATGAGTCTATGAGTCTATGAGTCTATGAGTCTATGAGTCTATGAGTCTATGAGTCTATGAGTCTATGAGTCTATGAGTCTATGAGTCTATGAGTCTATGAGTCTATGAGTCTATGAGTCTATGAGTCTATGAGTCTATGAGTCTATGAGTCTATGAGTCTATGAGTCTATGAGTCTATGAGTCTATGAGTCTATGAGTCTATGAGTCTATGAGTCTATGAGTCTATGAGTCTATGAGTCTATGGGGCTATGAGTCTATGAGTCTATGAGTCTATGAGTCTATGAGTCTATGAGTCTATGAGTCTATGAGTCTATGAGTCGTCTATGAGTCTATGAGTCTATGAGTCTATGAGTCTATGAGTCTATGATTCTATGAGTCTATGAGTCTATGAGTCTATGAGTCTATGAGTCTATGAGTGCTATGAGTCTATGAGTCTATGAGTCTATGAGTCTATGAGTCTATGAGTCTATGAGTCTATGAGTCTATGAGTCTATGAGTCTATGAGTCTATAAGTCTATGAGTCTATGAGTCTATGAGTCTATGAGTCTATGAGTCTATGAGTATGAGTCTATGAGTCTATGAGTCTATGAGTCTATGAGTCTATGAGTCTATGAGTCTATGAGTCTATGAGTCTATGAGTCTATGAGTCTATGAGTCTTTGAGTCTATGAGTCTATGAGTCTGAGTCTATGAGTCTATGAGTCTATGAGTCCATGAGTCTATGAGTCTATGAGTCTATGAGTCTATGAGTCTATGAGTCTATGAGTCTATGAGTCTATGAGTCTATGAGTCTATGAGTCTATGAGTCTATGAGTCTATGAGTCTATGAGTCTATGAGTCTATGAGTCTATGAGTCTATGAGTCTATGAGTCTATGAGTCTATGAGTCTATGAGTCTATGAGTCTATGTGTCTATGAGTCTATGAGTCTATGAGTCTATGAGTCTATGAGTCTATGAGTCTATGAGTCTATGAGTCTATGAGTCTATGAGTCTATGAGTCTATGAGTCTATGAGTCTATGAGTCTATGAGTCTATGAGTCTATGAGTCTATGAGTCTATGAGTCTATTAGTTTATGTATAGTTGACACGCTAAGAAAGTGCTGCTTTCAAAAATTGCTTTAATGAAAAATTCTGTTTTCATTTGTAAACATAATCAGGCCCACAACAGGAGGTGGCACAAGATTTGTTCTCTTATCAGTCTGTTAGGTTTAAAAAACATTATCTTTTGACGTCAAATTTCAAGAACATTAAATCAAGTTCTTTTAAGACTGTTAAACAACGCAAATATTGCTTTCGTGGTGGTAAACTTTTTTCTACATTCTATTTCGTCGATTTTGTCTCAGGCATTGGTCAAAGGTTGTGACACAAACAAATTAAACACAAATAATATTAACTTGGTGTTTTAATTTAGTTTTGTTTTAGCAACTTTTAATTGGTGTGTCCGTGAAAGTCGATGTTTGCCAAATATAGTACAATTTTATGAGAAAAGAAGTATGTCAATGAAAACCCCGTAGAGAATACAAAGTTGTCATAAAAGTTCTATTAAATATTCCAACAGTTTCGTATACTTTCTCTATTCCATCCCTCAACATTCAGATACAAAAAATCTATTATCTGGAGCCAAAGAGATGCCATAATTGCTCTCCACATGCGTGTCAACTGCACTCCTTGAGGATTGTCCACAAACCCCCATGTTTCTAATGAGTTTTTCTTAATTAGTATCATTTCGGGTTACTATAACTATTACTAGCTGTTGGGATTCAATTAGTATCGTGAACATAAAAAGAAAGAATTTTCGTTGTCTGCACAAATATTTGTGTTTGCATCATTCTTCTGTCAAAGTTGCAGAATTTGATTGGAATTTTTATCGCTGTCTTTTGGTATATTTTTTTTTTTTACCCAAGCACAACATAGCATACCAAATATAAACTCTATACAGCGTAGTCTCTTATAAGCGGACTTCGTCAATCGATGAATTGAAGACATTTTGTGTTTTAAGAAATGAGTTTTTGAATAAATGGTTTTTGACGTTTCCGAAAATGTACGAAAAACTTCAGAACTTTTAAAATTCATCATATTTTTTATAAATGCATAGTGAAAAATTCCCTTCAACCTTCATCTTCAATATGTCTTATCACTGTTATGGCTGACTCTTCAGATTTTACATATTTTTCACATCCATAATTATAAAAGTGAATCAAACTGGTTTGCTTTCGAAATTGCCATCTTGTCAGGTATTTTCTGGAAAATGTCCATAATGAGAGAGTCCACTGTAAAGCAATTATAATGATGCCAGATATTATGCTCATGAATTCTTGGCTCCTAATATTGATATAATTTACCTACCTGCCAGACGTCTGCGATTTTTGATAGAAGAAGGTAAAAATAAAGGTTTTCTGTGTTTGGTTTTAATGGATCCTTTTATGTTTTGGTTTTTCCATTTAATAAACTAATTTGAGAAAACTTTTTATTTTTAGCTTGTTTTTTTGTTTTGTTTTCTGTGATGCCGTTATGGGTTCTTATAGACTGCAAAAAATGATGGTTAATATTATTTTATTACATTCAACTGCTTTGTTCGCATAGGGTGGTGGTACATTTGATCAATTTTGCGTGGGAAGGTCCTTAAGATGGAATTTCTCTTTTATTGTCTGTCAGCTTGTTCTATAATTAAAAATTCTTTGAGGTAGAATTCGTTGTATTGGATTAAATTACTAGATGAAGACAGAGAGTGAATATATTTTTGTTGTAGATAATGGTGCTATTTTTTTCTAACAAGGACCATCAGTTAAAGTCATTACTGAAACACATCCGATGAAAGCTGATATGAAAGGTTGAATGAATCGCTTCGATATCCTTATCGTGATCTAATTCATGCGCTTTTGATTTGAAATAACCCCAAAAGGACAAGACGATGTGGTTCTGGCCTTCATGCTGGAACAAAAAATTGGTCATGTCGTGATAAGTCAGAATTGACAAGGTTTCTTTCACTGTATGTCAACTGATGATTCCAAAGTGAGATTCCTGGATGAAACGCCAATTTTTTGTTGGACTAAAGGCCATAAAAAGCTATTTTGAATCAATAATTCAACAGTCCATTATTAGTGCTGAGTCTTCTACTTGGTTGATTTTATTTTATTTTATTTATCAATGCAGTATATAATTGGAGTCGGTAAATGACATGATGCGACAGAAATGGCTTCTCCTGCATTGCATTCGATTGAAAGCGCTTCAATTTTACTCTGCATTCAATATATATGTGATTTTATGAAGGACTTTGACTAGAGTAAAATTGCAAGGAAATGAGAATAACAGGTTTTGGAGAGAACATGATTAGAAACATAATAAAAATAAACGAGGAGACCAACTACTGAAAAAAAGTCCCCAAGAGAAGACAGACAAAAATGTTAATGGGAAACTGCAACCAGTAACGATTCAAAGCCTTCATAAGCTTAAGTAGAAACAGCCTAAGAATTATCACGGAATTCATAACTGGACACTAACACTACAAACTTAAAAGACCCTTAACCATCCTAAAGCTAGTAAGCAGTGCAAGTGGGGAGTGATAACAGTTTCATCTGGTGTTCCGCAAGGAAGCCATCTTGGACCACCTTTATTGTTTTAAGTTAATGTAAGCGAGGTGCCTTATTTACTGCAATAAACAACTGGTTTGTTATTTGCGGACGATTTTAAACTGTTTTATGTATTTAAAGACAAAGTGATATAAAAAAGTAGTAGATTGGTATGAAAAAAATGTTCCTTTTATTAGTATAAAGTAATAGTATTTAATGTAATACTTTATTGTTTTTCAGGTCGAAAACTTCTGTGGCATTCCAATGTAATATTTCAAATATTGCTTTGCATAGACTATCAGTAGTAAAGGATCTTAGGTTGGTCTTTGAAAATATGGTACAGTTGTATGGGATCTATATTAATCAGTTTCGAAAAATCGAATTGAATAATTGAACTAATGAGATTTTTAGTAAAAACAATTCAATTAGAATTTGTCAGTTTATTTTTTTTACAAATATTCGTTCAGCTTTTATGCAATGCTTCCTGCAATCGGTTTTGCACAATATCATCAATAGATACAATACAATCAGTACTACTATACGAAAAAACTCTTAAGCTGATATGTCTAATTTAATTAAAAAGCCATTTTTGTTAAACACACATTATTATTCGTCCTTTATCACACTAATCAAATCTAACACAACCACCATCATATCATATATCTATATACTTATATTTTAATGCTACATGTTTATCAATTATTCAATTTAAAATGTAGTAACCGTAAAAACCGAAATTTGCCAAAATGATGATTTGTATATATTTTGTTTGTTGGTTTTGTCCGACACATTCATATGTTCAGCGGATATTTTTAATTAATTGTTTTTCTATAATAGACACATTTTTCTAATTAAATTTGTACTATAAATAGATTTGATAGCCTGATTGTTATTTTAGTCTATTTAAATCAAATCAATGGTCTGATTAATTTAATCAAATGCTTACAATGTGTATACAAAATAGCAAATTAAAAAAAAAAAAATTAATTAATTTTATTGAAAAAAAAAAAATGTGAATATAATAACAAAATTAAAATAAACAATAGAATAAAAGCTAATGGAAACATTTACATGTTTGTTCTCATGACATCATTTAATTTAAGGACAAATTTTCATCTTAAAACCCTGTATTCTTATAATGGCCTTCTTCCATATTCTAAGAAACAGTCGTTTACAACCTTTCTGAATGACCTTGGTTGGTATTTTTTAAAGGAGAAGTCTATTTTTTTAATATTCTGTCTTCTCTTAACTGATATAAAAAATAGACCTTCTTTGACTGCAATCGGACATTGAATGTTCAATCCAACATAATCTGCAAATGAAACCATTTTGACTTGTTAATGGTTCTGTCTACGCCACCATTACACCTACTCAGACAGGATTACCAAAGCAAATCACAAGAAGTATACCTATACATTTTCTTATAATCCATTCTCCAGCAACCTCGTCTAAGAGATACTATTTTTTCAGAAGAAAAACGTCAGATAACGTATTAAAACAATCATCTCAAAAAATAAAAAAATCCCCATGACATAGCTGGCTCCTCTTGAATTGTGTGGCTGGACCTTTGAGATTCCTCGCACGTGCTTCTTTAAAAGTACAGTTTTTCGCAGTAGTTAAGTTCTGACAACTAGTATAGGTTACAGGTGGGCACTTCAGAAGTGGGATTACTTAAGAGGAGTTCAGGTATCTTTTTTGGTGACAAACCAGACAAAACAAACAAATTAAATATTTTTAAGGTGATAGAGCACGTTATTGTGTGGGTATGATTAAGGAAAAGGAAGAGTCCTTTTGGCAAATATTGGTAGAGAGTGTTTGTTTTCTGAAATATATTATTTTGAAGGTGGGTGGTACTTTCCGAACGCCTACTATCAGTTCTCATGAATATGCATAAAAGCGAAATTTGCCTCTTTAAAACCTATGATTTATATCACAAGTATTCCCTTTGAAATCGTTCGAAATACTTCTACTTCAATAGGAGGAGACTTCTCCATGATAACAAGGAATGTTCTTTGTGTTGTCAGCTTTGTCTTTCCAGCAATATTTTATATTAAAAAAAAATCAATAAGTTTGAGGATGTGCCATCATGTGCCATTGCCACCACACACTGGCTGGTCAGTTCCACCCGTTCTTCTTGCTCTTTGGACAAAAATAAGTTCCGCTTTAGCAGAAATTATGTCCTCTTTCTTATTAAGAAAATGCTATAAGCAAAAAGACGTGATTTAATGATATCGCATGTGTACGCGTTCATAAGAACGTCTACATACATACATCTTACATACACAACAGCAGGGGTATTTATAGAATAATTAGCAACAAGAGGGGAGCTTTGTATTTCATTTACGCATTCAATATGCTTGCTTCCGAAAGGAAGTGCGGGCGGTTTTATAAGATGAAAGTTTTGATTGTGGGATGATAAAATCTAGGATTTTAATTACATCTCAGCAGTACTGAGTATATATATACAGAGTGCCATTTTATGAGGACCAGGGGGAAACGAAAGCGGTTTATGAACTAATTACATACTTAGTAGAGTTAATGGTTAAAAGAAGGCTCATTTAATATTCCCCTAACGCCTAACGATTTAATGAATGGAAATGAGAGAATTTTGTTCTGGGCAGGAAGAGCTGCTATAAAGCTCTCGGATGATGTTTGTGTTGCTTTAAAAGTAAATAATCATTGTATTTGATTGTCATTTGATGACGCAAACGAGAAATTTATTAACGAATGCTTAAAGATTGATGGATAATTCATCTGTAATTGAGAAACAGATTTCAAAATGTATTTGAAATTTGATGAATATTAAGAACAATAGATGGTTGAGCAGTTTCATTCATCTCATTCTGATATCTGCTTCAAACAGTACTTTATATACTAAGTGTGGTTATTTCTTCAAATGACATATCTGCATTGATACTGTAATCACTTGCTCAATTACCAAAAGTATTTTCGCACAAACCGCCAAATTCTCCTTAAAACACATTAATTTGAATAAATTAAGAAAATAAAAGCGGTCCATAAACAGAACCCTGGGGAACACCACAGTTAAACAAACAATAAGAAATTAATAAAAGCATAATTTGTTCCAGCATTGGTTTAAAAACAGTAAAGGAGTAAACCTTGTCGTTCAGAGCTTACAAAGGTCTTTCCTTCTCAAAGTTGTCTTAATTTAAGACACTGTGCCTCATGTCTTCAATTGGATGATATTTTTCACCACCGTTATCAATCGATAACTTTCTTTGAACTTTTGGTATCAAAGATGTAGAAAGTGTACGAACCAATTTTGACAGGGCATTTAAGATGAGTGTCGTGTAATCTGATTCTTTTGCAGGGTGGGGCTTGACAGACTCATTGGAGTAACTTTTAACAATTTTAAACAATGCTGAACCAAACAGCACCGGCGGCCTTTACAACCCAAATTGTTTATACCTTCTTTTGAGTTTTCGTGTACGCTTTCAAATAATTTTATAAGAATTTGGTTGTGTGTTGAGGGCTTATAATAGGTCCTGGGAATAGTGTTATTGATAAGGGTTCCCAGGGGTCGAATCAGGAAAGTGTGATGATTAGTTCAAATTCCCTCGTAGGGGCACCTTGGGTATCCGTCACGCAAAAAATGCATGCGGAATTCAGTGGATATAATGCTGAATTATGTGAAATAGTATTTGATCATATATTTGTCTAATTTGATGGAGGAAGTTGGGCTAAATGTTCAGTGTAAATGAAACAATTGATTAAGAACAACTAATTCATTCTTTTTCCCGACGTTTCTTTGGTCTTATCCGGCTTCTTCAGGGGTTAAAGTTTATTATCCTTAAAAAACAAAATACAAAATTAAATGGGTTGCTTTCATAGAATTGTGGGTTCGAGACCTAGATAGGGCAGCAATTTTTCTATATTCCCCCATCTACCAACCTATGGGATTTTCTTAAGATAATTTTAAATTGAAACATCAATCCACTATATCAACAAAAGTGCTTTCTTTTCGTTCTAAACCTTTACAAAAAAAACTAGGTCTTTTAGGCATATGGCAAAAATTATAACTAAGAACTAAGTTAGCCGTGGCCTCCACCTGGGGAAGCAAGACATCTTCCAGCTTTGTTCTAATATAAGTAAGATGAATTGCTGGATCACGGTTATGGGGATCGTTCAATTGCAGCTCAATTCCTATTTATGTTTTCTGGAATAGAAACTATTCTCTTTGGCTTTGGCCTTATCGTAGACACATTTTCGTTATCCTGAAAGAGATGAAATTCAAATTTCGATTTTGATCGAGACCTCGACCGTCGGATGTGATATTGAATTTTTTTTTATGAAGGTACTTTGCACCAGACTATCGATAAGGGTCGCACTCAAAAAACACGTAGTTGCACAAAAGTTATCAAATTCCTTCCATCTGTCGTGCCTCATATCAATTTGATGACAATGCTTCTATTTTTCTTCACATACCACGCATTACTCAAAATTGTATGGAACTATAAATAGTCTTTATTACCATCAAAATCAGTAACCCTAGTAGGATATAATGTTTCATTAGTTCTGCCCAAACGACGTCACAAAGAATAGAATTAAAATAAACTATTCTGAAGTTTTATACTTCAAAAAAAAAAAATCTATTGAATCCTTGTTTTTGTGTTGTTCGTCCCTTAACTCATGTTTAAAACATTTACCATGACAAAGCTTAGTGGTTTGGTCATCTGGTCTTCATTTCTCTAACCTTATTAAAAACTTTGCAAACCAAAATCCTATAAAAAAGGAATGAAATTTGAAATTGAAATTGTAAAATTAAGCATAAGCTCTAAACTCTTAACAGAATAATTCAAATACCTGTGCTTTGAAAATTTACTTGAGTTTTCATTAATTTCTTGCAGATGCACTCCACTCTCTACAGATACAATTATATCTGACTGGTGGACATAAACATAAACTATGTTCGATTGATATTAAATTTGAAATTCTGAACATAACATCGAAATGCAGAAGTTCTGATTGATTACTCTCATAAATAAGTTAAACATTGAAATGCATTAAAATTTAATTGCAATTCCAAATGCACAAAAGACAAAACTAAATTGCTTCATCAGTTTGTTGAATGAGTGAAATTAATTGGAAGGATATAAATTTATATTGCATAGAGTTCTAGATTTTTCGTTTGCAAATATAATTCATCAATTAGAATTTGAAATCATTGAACATTTGCAATTAATAAATTGAGTCATTACTCCATTGAATAATTAATTACACTATTTAATATTTTAATGGTTTGGAGTTTAATGTGTACTTAGGTTGTTGATTGCATTTGTTTTTTATGATAAGTAATGGCATATCTATTTTGGAAATTATTCAAAATAAATCAATTTTATGCAATATGTCATTGATTGTTTAAATATTTAATGATGTATCTTTTGATATACTAATGATAGATACAATATGGTATAAAAAACACCAGTGCTAGATTCTAATAGATTCCAGTGAAGGATTCAGGTCCTTATGACTGGCAGTACAGTTTTCGTAGCAATAGGTCCACTGGCGATAAGATGGTGTATCTCACCGGACAGTAGAATCAATTTGAACTTAGCTTTGGAGAAAGAATGATTTATTTTCCTTGATATTTGAAAAGCATTTGATAAAGACTCATGGTATCGTATTAATGATCCATTTCTGCCATGGATTGAAAGTTACATTTGTGATGGTTACCAGTCTGAGGATCATAAAATAAATTTTGGTATGCCCCAAGGTTCTGTGTTGTGTCCAACTCTCTTCATTATCGGTCTCTATACGATCTCTTGTATAAGACTTCTAATCGACTAAATTTTTTTTTCAATATTCTACAATCATATTCTTCAGATGTGAAACTGCAATGGCTGCGTAGAATAAGTTCATTAAATTCAGGTTTTGACAGCATTTAATGCTTTGTTCTTAGTGTTATTCTCATGTTTTTTTTCTCCTGCTTCAGATGCACAACAAAAATGTGGAGCACTCTGCCCGATACATTTTTTTTCCAAACCTGTTTGCATCGGTATCTCCTTTAACCCTCTATCAACATCTGAAAGTGCTCGCACTGTATTCATCCATGATAAGGGTTCATATATTGACGCTACTTAAATGTATCTTTTTTGCTCCTGCCAGCCCTTTTCTGCTCCTAAACGTTCTTAAGTTTGCATAATTTTTCTTTTAAACTCAAGTCATCATCGATCATGTCCAAACACATAAATATGTCTATGTTATTCAAAATAACGGAAACGCATAAGTTATAAATTAATAAATTAACTATAAACGATGGTGTGCCCCAAGGTTCCATTTTGTCTGCGTTTCTATTTCTTTTAAAAAAGGGCATTAGTTCATTTGAAATCTACAGTTTTTTATTATTTCACAAAATCAAGTCTCCATAAATTGAAGTTTTCACTTTCAATCACAATTACTAGGACAGCGAGACTTTGTTGTGGTGCCCTTCATTATGTTCTCAAAAATCTTACAAATAAAAAAGATGTAAACTGGATCAAGTCCTCTAAGGTATTAAATAAGATTCTGAAATAGTTGTGTCTTCATTTGTTAGATGATACATTTACTGCTTTTTACTTTTGCGACTTTCTTCCATCAATCAAATTAGACTTCCTGAGAAATCCTTATTTTTTATACCTTCACAATAAAAGTTTAGGAACTGCATCGAAACTTCGAGATGTATAAATCTGGTAAGTTAATTTCACAAAGTGCTTTAGGTAGTTTGAAATACATTACAACAGCGATGAAAATTTGTATAGGATGATGAAAATTAAACAAGTATGCAATGAAATTAAATACAAAAACTTAAAGTTTAATATTTTAAAACTTAAAATTGAAAATAGAAACAAGTAATAGATTTTTACAATCCAACAGTACTCCAAGTATTTCCTAGAAATATTAAAAAAAAAACTTCTCCATGGAATTTATTCAATTGCAATTAGTTGTGTGAAAATCCCTGACCCTTTTCCCAGGATCCTTGTACAAATCCATCACCTTTATTGCTATCTGTGTCATGTTCTGCGAACAAAAATCGAATAAAGTTATAAATTACAACACTCAATTGGTGTTATGTACATTTTTTTCTTTTATTTTTAAATCGTAATCCTTTTCTGGTTTCCATTTTGGCCTCGAAACAGCCACATCCCTCTAAATTGCCGTCCACTATAAAACATTCAGTGTTGGTTCAAAATTTACAACTTAATCCGTTTTGATAAATGGCAAATGGAATTAATTGCATAAACTCTTGGCTGGATGTTCTCTGTGCACCAACGCATGTTTCTCTATACATCAGCTACACCCGCAGCTCTGTGAGGAGGAAGCATGGTGATTGGTAGCGAAGCGATGACTGCAAAAGAGCATATCCACATTCGTTTTATTTGATTTTGATGATGGAACTACATAGAATGTCCTGAATTTACAATCATTTGATATGCCATAAAATTTTTCGACTATGCGAATGTGTATATGTTATGCCACTTGTGTCAATGGTACTGGGATAGAAATGTATAAATGGATGGATTTTTGGCACTCGCTGTCATTAACAAGTGGCTTTGAGAATTGAATTTATTTTACCAAAAATTGGCTAGCTTCTAATATATTAGAGTGGATGAATTTATAAAATTAGATTGCAGGCTGGAAATTAATTTATTTGAGGTCGACATTAGTGGAATATTATGTTTGATTGTACGACTGAATGAACATAACTTCGATCTTTCATCATGCAACCGAATATTATGAAAGCCTTAATTGACACTGAGGATGACATGACCGACCATTGGCATTCACCCTCAGACGATGATAAAGGTTGAGTGAGAATTAGCATTCGTATCTCTTCCACATTTAAATCTATAATAGTCCCATGCCTCCATCATTTGATTGGGACGGACAATGGCTAGCTGCCAAGAAGTCATCGAAGCTGGTGCTACCGATGTGCTTCCTTTTGGCACACTTTCAAAAATAAATACCTCCTGTTTTTATTAAGAAATACACTTATGCAAAGTAATGCAGTAAAAAGATTTCAGACCAGAAGAAGGAGAGAAGACATGAATTCTAGGTTCTAAAAAAAATTAAACCCATCAGGAACGCGAGATTTAATTGATGGAAGGATATTGTAATCTTTTTAGTCTTAGGTTCAAAAAATAAAACTTATTTTATTTTACTTTTAAATGACCCTCGTCTATCTCTGTAAACCAAACTCACTTTTATCTAAATTCAAACTCTTAATTTATTTATTTATTAGCACCACTAATTATACACCATTTAACTGTTACATGGTTAGAATCAAAAACTGTACCGTTTCCGTTTGAGATGACCTATTTATACTGGTATAACAATTCTCGAATGATCCAATTCTCGAACCATTCAGAACTTTCAAGATGCTTTGAAAGCTTTTATAGTATAATTTTAGGCGAATTGTGACCAAAGACAAAACCATTCATATTGAGAAGGTAAATGAATATCGGAGCTTTGCAAACGTTGGGAAAGTGGTGGAAGACTCGCAGCCGGTCTGAGAATGATTGTTTCGGCAGAATTTTAAGAACTAAAGAAGCATTCAAGATACATTAAAAAGGGTATTCCTACCCTCCAGTGAAATGTATTTCCAAACGTCATTAATAGTAACTATTTTGCCAATGTTTGATGCATGGCTTTGGTCAGTTGTGAAACCTTGAAAACTGCTTCCTCTTTAAATCTAGGTACTGTATGCGGCTAAGTAAAAGGAAAAGCCCTATTCACATACTCTATGGTTTTGTAGATAGGGTAGATATTGTCAAAACTCGATGAAAGAGTTCCAAAACGCTTTGACCGCAAAATCTTTCGATTGATCTTATGTTCTGCAAAAGTCGATGAGAAAATATTCAGAGACGAGCATTAATGTTTGCTTGGCGATATTTAAGAAACTACTAGAAAGCATTTTCAAGAACTCCAGTTGGTAAGGTTATGCAGAGGGATTGCAGAACGTATTGTCTTAGAAGTCACCATAGTGAAAGTTTATATAGATTCTGTGACCAAGCACATATGATCTCCATCAACTTGGTGTGCAAAATCGAAAGCAGAAAGCTAAAATGAAAAACTGACGAAGAGAATAATCGGCAATTTTAAAATACAATCATCTTTTTAAGAGTTTCAAAAACGTGATTCAAGTTACAAAAATAAGTATTCTAACCACGCTGGAACATTCATATATATAATTCTCTCCACATTATTTGCTTCCAAAGAAGATACTACAAATTATTCAAAAAACCCTATTTAAACGAAATAACTTCAGGCAAAGCTTAACAACATCACGATTTTCAAGCCTATTTTTCGTTTGGAAGAACAAAATACCTACAGGACTACCTACATACAGTTTTTTTTATTTGCTACAAAAAGGATACACCTGATAGAGGAAGGGAATATCCAAAATCGTGTACCTACAACCTCTGAATACCATGAGTGCGTGAAAAACACAAGTACCTACTCCATTTCCATGCAATTTCAAAAGTGAGAAAATAACGCCATTAATCTTTTGTGATTGTGACAGGAAACAAATGGTTGAATGACGGAATGTACGAGAACTCGAATGATAACCCGCCCAAAACACAAAAGTTGGCGGCTTCTCTATAGGTGTGTGTATATTAAGGGCATGAGGAGTTAATGGTTGCTCAACGAAGATGTTGTATTCATCACAGACATATTCCCACTGCTAAATTAATGGACTTCTGGAAGAGTTATTAGTTTTGTTTTATAAGATTTTATGGGTTGTTGAGGATGCACATTAATATGACGGATGGTTAATTAAGTTCGATTATTTGATGATTTAAAGGATATATACCCGATCAAGTCTTCTGTAGCTAATCATACTGGAGTAAAAAATTGCCCTCGATTCGTTCCAAACGAAAAATAAATAATTGCTTACTGAAATCATCATTGCAACTCTCAATATCTCAATATCTAATTTTAAGGGATGATCCCATTTCTCGATATCCAAAAGGACTCTTTTGGCAGTTCCAAGACGACGGAATCCAAATATTTGTGTTGTAATCAGTAAAGAACACATCAAGCAGTTATTCCTTCTATTTGGTCAGCAACTGGAAGGAACGAAATCAAGGTCGGGTGACTACTGTTAATCGGTGCAGCCTTTGCCGAACGCATATTTCTTGAGCAAGCAAAAAGCCATTCGACTGTGGATATGATTTCAGAAGACCACTTCGACAGTGCCAAAAGAAATCAGCTTGTCACGGTCTCGCCGCATTTGTCAAAAATGCTGTTGCTTATCAGCTTCTTCCACAATATGATCAATGTTCAAACGCTGACTTGACTTCCAAGTGGTTTTAGATCAACGTCCAATAGCACATCAAAGGAACCTGTTTCATTTATTGAAGCCCGCGTCTGGACAATAACTTGACTTTTAACAAATTCGATACACTGTCTGACTCCATCTAAAGAATTCTTAACATTATTCTTGTTTTGTAATCGTTGTTACGGGCGATTTCAATGTATACAATTCTACGTGGCTTCGATATTTTCGCTGAGGTTATCAAAGATAGAGAAATAAATTCAAATAAGCTAGAAACCTCTGTATGACACTCGTGACTCCTCAAAGCTGACTTATTTCCACAAAACAAATGAGCGTAAATGGTTCTATTTGACAAATCTCCTTTTGCAATCGTTCAGTGGCAAGAGTACTTAAAACCATTGCGTAAGCTTTTCCATCTATTCTACAGGTCTTTTTCCGTGTGAATGGAAAACAGGATTTGTTTGTGCCTGTTCCGAAAAAAGGCGCATCTTCATCCCTTTACCATCGAATGGGCCATGAAGAATGTCAATCGTGGCGTCCGCTATGTGTCACGTAGCGCCATCTTGCTGGAACTACACCGCCTCACCAACGTCGCGTCATTTTAAAAAAGTTCGGTCTAATGACACCTGGTAAGCCTCGTGTAGGTTGGTGTCATTGCTTGTTAAAAGAGCCCTTTATCCAAAAATGCCCCTCGTCGGGAAAGATTGCCCAAATTGGGATCTTTATCCTCCGAAACCCATTCAGCAAACAAACGGCGTTGTCTATGGCCATTGATTGTGCACTTGGGTCAGTTGAATATTGTACAGGCGAAGGCCCAAGTCCCGAAGCGAAACTCGCCAAGTTGAACGCTACAAAAGATCGAGTTCTTGTGCGGATATCAACTGCCTCGGACTCTGCTTAGCACGTTCACCGATCGTGCACGGCGGATATCAACTGGCTCGGATTCTGCTGCATACTTTCACGGATCGTGGTGATTTTTTCGTAATCTTTAATCGCGTAACTTGTCATGGTGACTTGGCATCAGTAACTGAACAATAAACAACAGATTTGACAGATGATGTCACCAAAACAACATGGCAGCTAAATGTCAGAAGACATTTTGCGTTTTTAGTATCGAGCCCTATCAATACAAGATTTCGCTAATTTTGAAAGGTCGATATTGAAACATTTGAAATCATCACAATCACAAGGTCAGGGCCTATTGAGGTATCTCGTGCAGTACCAGCGCTTAGTAACTGACACGGAATAAATAAATATTTTGGATGAGACGAAAATGTTCGGAGAAACCAAAAGAAGAAGATATTTTTTTTCTTGTGAAAAATAAAGAACAAATTAGTTAAAGAAAAAAATAATATTGACAAAGTTATCGAAAATGTATTGCAAATTAAAGCCAAAGAAATGTAATCTAACTTTGCACACCACACACACACATACGTATAAAAAAACGATCTTCAGTATCTTTATCTAACTACAAAAAAAAAGTCGGCTCCCGGCAGTTCCAATCAAAGAACTTCCCATGAAATTGATTGCTTCTTCCTAATTTACTTTAAATTAAGAGATGTTTCCTGAAGTGTCTGAAGAGATAAGATTCTTCATCGACAACTCAATGACAACCAAACGCAAGTATCTTAAGTGTGTATTTTAAAATTTATTGGAATTTCAAATTTTATCAGCAGTTATTAGTGAGCCATTAGCGTTGACTAATTTTTTTTTTTATTTCGTGCCTGAGTGCTGTGATAGATAATGAATTTCAAGAGCAACCTTTGACAAGGATGTTCAAACAATAGATTAGAAAGAAAAAAAAGTGAGTTCCTCTGTTCAACGAATTCTTGACTCTGTGCAAAGTTTGATTATTCGATAAAAAATCGACCGATGCGCCAAATGTGGATGAAATAAAAACTTGGATAGCTCGAAAGATACTTTTTTTTTCGCAGCATTAATCTGAACAAGCCTTCAAACTACAAATTTTGTATTTAGCGTCCCATCCGAATCCCTTTGGGCATTCCAATTTGGTTAATACACCATTCCGGCAACTATAATATGAATAACAATCATCTGGATACGCGAAATATCCAACAGACTGCTTGATGCACAATTCCCTGGCACTGGGTCCTATTTCAACTTGGGGATTTCTTGTTGATATTGGGGATTTAGTTGTTAATTGAGATTTTGTTGTTGGCGACACGAATGCAGGTCCTTAAAAAAAAAAGGAATAAATACATAATATTTAATTTTTAATTATCTAATGAACCTGTTTCCTTCGGTAAGGCTGTAATTATCGATGCTACTGATTGATTGGGATCATATTTAGCTCCTGGTGGTGTCGGTATTCGAATTCCTGAATCTGGTACAATTGCTGGATCTTGGGTTATTGGTCTGAGTCCATTTGATGGATTTTTAGTTGGCACTGGTGGCTGATTTGGTGAATTTTTTCTCGTTGTTGGTGGTAAAATCAATGTGGTCAACTTTGATGGTGTTTTTGTTCTTATTGGTGGTCCGCCAGGAGCTGGTCGATTTGGATTAACTTTCAAAGTTGATGTAATTGGTGAAGATGTTGGTGGTTTTTTTAATGGTTTTCCAGGGGGTGTTGGGGGTAGCTTTGGCATTGCTTCGGAAAACAAATACAATTGAAAAATGATTTAATGGAATTTCACACCATCTTTAAAAAAATGTTTCTACAAAATTAAATGTTGGTTTTTACCTGTTATGGCTGGTTTTTTTGTTGGAATCATTGGTACCTTTGTTGTTGAAAGACTTTGCTGTAAAATTGATAAATTAACCTTATCTAAATCGAACTATTATCCAATACGAACCATTTCATCACCATTATCACCATCGTCACCATTGGAATCACAGTCAACATTTTCTGGTTCATCACAAGTTAAATCCACCTTATTAAACGCTAATCCAATTGGACAAGTATCTTCGTAGGACTTTTCCCCATCGCAATATATAAAAGACCGACAATTATTTTGTCCTCCTGATACAAATGTTCGACTGGGTTTGCCATTACACTCAGTAAATGTTTCACAATTAACGCAAGCAAAGCACAAAATCAATCCGACGAAGAACTTCATTATAATGATGATGTTTTGATTGAATTGTACCAAATGCAGTAGAGGCTCTATATATAGAGTTCCAGACACAAATGCTTCATTTCTGAATTAAATAGAGCAGTCAAAGAAAAAATGTTTCAATTGTAGATCACAAGATACAAAGTTAATTATTTTGTGTAGCTGACACAAGTTTTTATCTCAAAAACATTATGATTTTGATACGATTCACATGCATGATAAAAAAAAACACCATTTCGATTACAAGAAATGGAAGCGTTTGGGGAAAGTTTTTCAGCTATCTTTTCTTGGATTCTAGTAAACGTATTGTGTGTAGACAAAAAAAAAGCTACTGAGTCATTTAATTTACTTTAAATTTTGTCAGTAAGAAATATGTCCACCTTAAGCTAACTCTTGGGTTCTACAAGGCAGCCGCTTGGGTCCTGTCCTTTTTATTCTTATAATAAATTATATTGAGCAAATCAAAATCGAATCTACGCACCTACACTCGGTAGTGTTTGCGCGAAAACTGCAGTGTGGACGAGCATTGAATCAATCGGATGTAGTGGTTGGAGGTACCTAAACTATCTTCTCAGGAACTAGGAGACTTCTGAAGTGTGAAAACACAGGTCTCACTAGTCGGTCAAGTAAAGAGAAACTATAATGCGATACAAAAATCAAAATATATCTTGGATGAACAAAACAAAACTACTGACAACATTTCCCTATCCTGCGAACACGGAACGATAATCGGACAATAATTTACGTATATGCAAGTGCGTACATTGAAGAGTTTGCGAAAGCGAAACAGCTAGCCAAGACCCGCGCCAGTTTCAAAGTAGATGCAACAGCTCTTCTAGTGATGCGATGGAATGGACTGTGACTTCAAATATGAGAAGTTTCACCTTGGTGGGGAGTCGCGCTTATTCAAATGCGGTTTTGGCGTCTAAACGTTTCTTGAGCTTTCACGAAATCAGCGAGATAGTGATGGCAGTCCACATCAGGCCCAAATTTCACAATTTTAGCGGAACGGCAGAACATTTGCCTACTGAAGAAAATCGACGCTGCCAAGGAATGTTTCGACAAGAAATTATTGGTCAATGTCTAAATCATTACCTTAAAAATCCCATTGGAGACTTTAAGGCTAAAATTGGGAGGTGAGATATTTTTGGTCATCGGTGTCGTCCTACACGACACCACTTCCGATTACTCAGGCTCATCGATTTTGTAGTGGATAACAACATTGTGTTAAGCAGAACACGGTTTCCACGTCTTGACAACCATAAGGGCACATCAAGGTTGCACCAGATGGGCGAACCCCTGTTCATTGAATGAAAGCAGCTTACGATGAAGTACATTTAAAACCAGCCTTAGACTTCCATAACTTGCTGCCGAATTTGACATGATAAAAAGAACAAAACGAGCCGTAAACGATGAAGCAGTTTGGGACTATTCATCAACGAGGACAAGATAAAGTATATGGTTTTTTGAAAAAAGTGGCATCCCACCAACATGGGTATAACAAAAAGAAGTCAAACGCTTTGTAATTTTTCTTAACAGCTGTTCCTTTGGGCTAAGTAAGCTATATAAAGCTCCATCAAGAAGAACTATGGAGACGTTGTGCACAACACTCACCATACCGGTTCTGCTATATGGTAAGCCTGGTCACTCTCTAATTCGGATTAAGATGGCTGGGTCATTTAGAGCTAGGGGAAATAAATGCTCCAGCTTGCAAAGTCTTCAAAGCCATGTCAGAGGAAATCAAAGGTCAAAGTAGACTTCATCTTTAATGAAACGACCAGCCAGAGGCGAATCTCCGGATACTTGGTTTCCGAAATTGGAGACGACGTCCAGCTAAAGACCAATCCCGGTCAACAGTTTTTCAGTCTGGTGAGTCAAAAACTGCTTTTAGAAAAAAAATATTGCCAAATGTCAATCATTTACTTAAATCTTCTCACAGTCTCTACATTCTAGCGGCTGGGTGCTGTATGAATAGGGTAGACTCTCACTGGTATCAACCAACGATGCCCAGCGTTGTTACTGTTTCATACACATGAATTGTGCTTATCTTACCTCCTGGTGGTAGCCATCGGGTACTGGTCTTGTCCACCCGGACTTGACTTGCTTAACTTATAAGCGCGAGTGTTGCACACCGAAAAATAGGAACACTATAATTGCCCTGCCATAAAGCTCCTCTGTTACTCTTGTTGGGTATTCTGGACGAACTTCTCAGAAAGCAAGCGAGCAGCGGATGAGTTCCAATTAAGTGAACCAACGGTGACGCCAACAGTCAGCCTCATTGAGCTACTTCGACATATTCAGAGCTTAGGTCTTGGGTCCTTTCACTATTATTAGTCAGGGTAGTGAAATAGAAAAAGTAGCGGATGAGCCTTTATAGGGCCAACGATAGCTCTAACATCCCCGTAGTGGGTTACTGACTCTGGATCTCTCCAGCTCCTTTTGTCCAAGAAGAGCAGCATAGGGCCTGGTCCCCCAAGTTGGGGGTTGTGCGTCGGGATAACTTCCCTACCACGCAAAAAAGCTTTTGTTCCGAAACAACCAATTGCCTCGGATATGGATGACCCCACCTTAAGAAGACTCTACATTCTCCAGAAAAAAATGTATGTATGTATCCTCTGAGGAGTCGATCCGCCATCTTGGAATATTTTCTAAACGAGAGCTCAACTTCTTGATAATCTTTTCTTTAGATCCAACATAACACGATCATAAAAAAATAATCACACCCCTACTTGACACGATCTCTGTTAGTTAGCTTGCCAAGTTTGATCCCCAAAGATCATTCAAAGTCGTTTTATAATATTTGTCCTTCGAGGACTATGTCTTCTATCAATCCCATTATCAACTTGAGTCACATCAAAAGCCCATGTGAACAGTAATTTAAAGAAGAGAAATTCTATCTCTAGCCGCGCTACACGAATGCTAAGATCGAGTTTAATATAATTAAATTGTACCATACTTATCTGATCTTTCAAATAAAATTCATTCTGAAGGTAGTTTTTTTTTAAGGACAAAGATTTCGATTGAAAATCAATTTTCCAAAAATGCAATTTATAATTCAAAAAGTTTGTTCAGTTCGAGTAAATAATTGGTTGACTTTAAAAGACATTACAATTATAACAAAAGTACCAGTAAAAGCTTTTAGTTGATAATACTAACGTGAAATTAAGAGTGGCCATTTAAAGTACTTGATACCAATTAATCAAAATGCAATTAATTTGCAATCATTTCTACTTTGTCCAACCCGGAACTTTATACTTGAAGTCCTTCAGAAATGCTCACTTATCAATATTTGAACATTCAATAATTGATTTTTCCACTTTTAAAATTGACTTTGGCACAAATTTAGTGCATAAAAAGCAAAACCCTGGGAAAGATTCAATTAGTAAGTTCGTTGAAGACATTGAGATGGTGTCGAAAAAATATAGTCAGTTCGGTAAATTTTTCACGGAAATTTTTTTGCTGTCTCTTGTATTAATTCAAATAAGCAATATTAATGCAGAGAGTTGTGCGAGTGTTCAAAATGGTTATAAATTTCAAGACCCATTAGACTGCCATGGGTTTTTCGTTTGCATTGGCGGAACTCAATATCAGGCTTATTGTGATCACTCGGAAAAATTCGACGAAATAAATAGAAAGTGTGTTACGGGAAGATGTCCACCTTGTAAGAAATGTGAAGATTGTTCTACCCCAACGCCAGAGCCAGCAACGCCGTCACCAAAACCAGAAACTCCTTCTCCGCCAACACCTTCTCCGCCAACACCTTCTCCGCCAACACCTTCTCCGCCAACACCTTCTCCGCCAACACCTTCTCCGCCAACACCTTCTCCGCCAACTCCTTCTCCGCCAACACCTTCTCCGCCAACTCCTTCTCCGCCAACTCCTTCTCCGCCAACTCCTTCTCCGCCAACTCCTTCTCCCCCAACTCCTTCACCGCCAACTCCTTCTCCGCCAACTCCTTCTCCGCCAACTCCTAGTTCCTGCAAAAACCGCCCACATGGAGATATGTGGAGAGATCCTTCAGAATGCAATAAGTTTTATGTTTGTTCTTGGGGAGCGCTAAGTTATCACACATGTCCAGCAGGTCTTCAATTTAATGAAAAAATTCTTGCATGTGACTATCCTGAAAACGTGGATTGTAATGGTACGCCTACACCGCCGACACCAAAGCCAAACACTCCTTCTCCACCAACTCCTTCTCCGCCAACTCCTTCTCCGCCAACTCCTTCTCCGCCAACTCCTTCCCCGCCAACTCCTTCTCCGCCAACTCCTTCTCCGCCAACTCCTTCTCCGCCAACTCCTTCTCCGCCAACTCCATCTCCACCAACTCCCTCTCCGCCAACTCCTTCTCCACCAACTCCTACTCCTACTCCTTCTTCAGAAAAAACACCTTGCGATGGTAAACCAGAAGGATATTCATTTGAAGATCAAATGGATTGTGGAGTTTATTATGAGTGCTCCAACGGACACATAATTTCAAGGCAATGTCCTAAGGAATATAATTTTGATCCTCAACTTAAGAAATGCATGCCGAAAGATCAAGTGAAATGCAATGGCGTTACTCCAGAACCAGTCACACCATGTAATTGTGATGACCTTTGCGACCGTCAAATAGGCTACATTTTGTTTAGGGATCCACATAACTGTGCTAAGGTCGTCATTTGCAATCATGGAAAACCCAATATATATACTTGTCCGAATGGTCAATCTTTTGACATGAAAACTGGTGCATGCATGAAAGCAAGTTTAGTAGATTGCCAATCTGACGTCACTGTGCCAACGCCAACGCCAAAGCCAACGCCAACGCCAACACCAAAACCTCAATCCAATCCTTGTGGATCTGTGACAGGATTTAAAGTTTTAAGGGATGAATCAAATTGTGCTAAATATATAGTTTGTAATAAGGGAATATATAAAAGTTATGAGTGTCCATCAGGCAAATATTTCGATATGAATACAAATGCTTGCAATTTACCTTACTTAGTGGATTGTAGTGTTTCTCCCACACCTAGTACACCCACAACACCAACAGTACCATCTACGTCAAATGACGTTGTGACAGTTCATCCAGACCCACCATTTATTCCATGTGATGCTATTAATAAACACGCTATCTTCAGGGACTCTGCAAATTGTGCTAAATATTACATTTACCGAAATAGTATACTTACAGTTTCTGAATGCCCATCTGGAAAATACTACGATCTAGAAACCAGATCTTGCAAGGAGAGCTATTTAGTTGATTGTTCAAAGTCTACAGCAGTACCAACGTCAACCACACCATTAACAACAACAACCAGAGCAATACCAACTCCAGCACCAACTCCAGCACCAACTCCAGCACCAACACCTAGAACATCACCAACAACAAAGAAACCAACGACCGCAGTAATAACAACCCCTCGTCCTGCAGAAGGAACAACGGTTAAGGATGGGCAAGTCGATTATAGCGTAACCGATTGTCTTGGATTGCCAAATGGATCGCGCTTCCGAAGTCACACGCATTGTAGAGTATACTACATATGCCGCAATACACTAGCCGTCAAATCTACTTGCCCTGAAGGACAATGGTTCAATGACAAGGCTTTCGTTTGTCACTTAAGCGATTGGGTAAATTGTCCCATGAATGTAGACTAAGGGATATTTTGTATTGTATTCTGGTTATTTAAATAAATATATAATTATGTGAGCATTCATACAGATATTTTTTTTATTTGGGTAAGAGGATGTAGTTTAAAAGAAGACAACATGTCAAGATCAATCACAATGGGTTTCTTTTAAGGGAACACAAGAATTGGAATTTAAGAGTTTTGGAACACAATTATTTCAGCCAACTTTATGTTAGGTTAAGATGGCCGTCAGCTAAAAAGAGGTATTGATACCACATAGGTTGGGGTGTCATCTTACAAAACGCACAAGTCCAGATCTATCAGTTCATTAATGTGAGTTAAGAAGAATTCTTCTAAAAAAAGTTTCCGTCTATTGCCTAACCAGACCAAGGGATGGACTTGTACATAGGAGATGGACAATTGTCTGTTCTTCATACAGCTTCTGCATGAGTCGTTTGCAAGCCCGGCATATATAGTGCCATAAAATTGAGAAAATAGGGCGTTTTGGACTCACTTTTGCCCAAATCTTCAAAAAGTGATGATGTCCTTGAAGGAGCTAACTGCAGTATGTTCGCCAAATCTCCACCAAGATTTTTTCTAAGTTGATGATGTGAGGATTATTCAGAGACATTAGTCAGCCTCCTCAGTCCTCACCCATGAAAAGAACAGTTCCCTTTTTGATATTAGGCATAGAAACCCGCAAACGGACTCCTCCAGATCAGGCGCTTCTGTATCTGAGAGTGAAGTATGTGGCGGAATCAGGCCTGCTTCTATTTCGTCCTTCTTATAGACTCTCAAGAAAATGGAGTCAAACATATACCTAATCACACCTTTGGTCTTTACCAAATGAGCAAGAGATTTCTTATCCATATCACTATCAACGCGCATCTGTGGAATAGCACCGGGCAGAAAGAATTGGATGTCGACATCAGGCAACGGAAGTGGCGTTGGATAGGCCATACTCTACTGACAATATAGCGAAACAATCCTTTGAATGGATTCCTCAGGGTAATAGATGCGTTGGAAGACCGAGATCAACTTGGAGAAGAACGTGGAGGTTATCGGCTTTGATGTATGCTCGTTCTCCGCGTTTTCAATAGTGGACACAGCTAAGGCCAGTTGCGGCGAATAGGGACAGATAGAAGGATCTTGTTGCTGCCCTATGCTTCAGGAGGAGTTGAAGAGCTGCTTGCAGCCGGACAGCATATATATCAAAGCGCATCTATAAAGACTCTTTGGCTCATACAGTTTTGCGACTTTCCAGTTCAGAATCGGTATTTGCGGGTTCATCAATTTTAGTATCTGGATGATATCATCCAGGGAGGAGGGTTCCCCCCGAAACCAGATAAGAATCCCAGGCCGTCTTGGGAAACCCTACCTCAACCTCAAGCCTAGTGCCTGGCCAGAATTCCTCGACACTGGCGATACCGAGCTTAAAATTAAATGTAACCCAGACATCTTGCTTCTATTGGATTCTTCGAAGAAAATTTCCTTTGCTTTGGTGCTTCCTTGAGTTTTTTTTATGTATTTGGAGGAGGGAGTTTTTGTTTGCATTGTTGCGAGTCTGATTCATTTCGTGATCTCTTAGCTTTGTTGAACTTTAAATTTTCTTTGGCATGACTGAAGATTTCGATTCCGGAGCAAGAATTAATTAGAAAGACGAGGTTAGCCCTTCAAATGTTAGTGAACTTTGATCTTCTAGACTCTAGAGTCTAGACTGATGCATCTAGATTCTAGAATAAGAAGTCTTCGAAAGCTTTTTTTTCAGCCAATTATTTTGAGATAACAATCACAATCAAGTGGGTCTGGAAATTCCGCCCGTCTGTCTGTTCCCACATCTAGAACCTAAACGAATGTGCCGATTTTCTCCAAAAGAAATTTCGGAATTTGTAAAATTCTCAAACGTTTTTTTTTTTTATTTTTAATAATCTTTTTTTTAATTTTGGTTTCGAAATATGTTTGAAATGGGTATATTGAATTTTTTTAAACTTTATTTTCCCAGGTGCAAACTACAAACTTCCATATATTTTCATACTCAAAGAAATTCCAATATGGTTTTTTTTTTTTTTTTTTTTTTTTTTTTTTTTTTTTTTTATAAAAAATTAAAGATTTTTCATATTTTTTTCTAAATACATACCGATTAATAAAATAAGAGCAAGTTCATGCGACCCTGTCGT
Source organism: Platycheirus albimanus (assembly GCA_916050605.2). Taxonomy (NCBI): domain Eukaryota; kingdom Metazoa; phylum Arthropoda; class Insecta; order Diptera; family Syrphidae; genus Platycheirus; species Platycheirus albimanus. The sequence goes on along the minus strand of OU696696.1, from coordinate 368,706,874 downwards.
GCATTTTATTTTAATTAATTTACATCGGATGACTAAATGAATCATCTTCTCCTAGCTCAATCTTTTTCTCCTAGAAATCACAAATCTTTTTCAAAATTAATTATGCCGCTGTCCATAGTAAATGGCTGCATCTTTCAGTAAAATTGTTTAATTAGAAATAACTTAGTCTACGCAACGCACATGCATTTCCAGCTATTTAAAAAAACAATTTGTTCTCAAGTTGATTCTTCATTATAAGTCTTTCTCATGAACCGATGATGTAGAAATCTCGGGTTTTGGTTTTTTTGAGGTTAGGTTAGCGCGTGAATTGGATATAGTAAATCTTCTTTATGAAAAGATTTACCTCAAAGCTAAAATAAAAAAATTGGCAGAAAAACTTCTTTGATTGAGATTTGTTCTCATTCCGTTTTTTCGTGTTGAGCTCAACTTAAAGTCCTTAAATACAATCTCAGCTCGATCTTCCGATGAAGTCAGACTGATGGCTTTTCTATCAACGTCCAAGTCAAATGGACCCTCCCACCCCTTATCGATTAGCTTATTGTTTTTGCTAGTGCAAGCACTACATATTATCAGCGTTAATCTCATCAGGACTCCGTTTGGATTTTGTGATTCCAGTGACGAGGCTTCAACCGTAGCATTCTTCAATTTACTTTACTTCCTGACATCACTTTTTTATAATATTTACAGGTAGCTTAAGTAGTGCCATAGATTGGAATTTCTTACAGACAAATCTGTCGACCAGGCTCTGAAGCCCAACTGTCAAAGCAGAGGTTGCCAAATACAGTCTTAACGTCATCTGTCGGTCATACTTTAGGCACTCATCTTTTATCCTTTTCCTCTCAGCTCTCAATAACTCCCAAATCCATTAATATCTTACAAACAAGAATATTTCCACTCCAGCTTCCTCCAAAACCAGCACATCCAACCAAACTGTAAAGTATTTTATAAAATTTAATTTAATTAAGTATCCAAACTTTTATGTTAAAATGCTCACTTTTACTTGCAACGTCATCCTTCTTATTTCTTGAACCTAACTCCTTAAAAAGAAAAAGAAAAAAATGTTTCCGATGGGTATAGCCTTTTATTAAGTTCCTTTTTAAGTGTGAGTTAGAACTTTGTTGCACATTCTAGGCCACCATGCCACAAAGCGTGTTCAGAGCAAGTAATAATTAATTTCACGTCTCAAAACATATCCTTATGTGTTGCGTGTAGCGTGCGTGTGTGTCATGTTTTGTATACTCTCGTTTGTAATTTAAATTAAACTACCACACACAAAACCATAACCGAACTTCCTGTTGTTGGTGTGTATACTTTGAGGCAGGAAGGAACAACTTGTGTTCCTTTTTTTAAAACACGAAGAGTTTAAGCAGATTTTTCCCTCCTTTTCAAATGGTTAAGCTTGGATGTCAGGTTTTTGTTAGAAGGTTTTTTTTTTGTCTTACGTAGCATGCCGCAGTTATTTGGGAGGAAGGTTGTGATGTACTTTATAAATATAAAGTTTATGTCTTGGTAGGAAGTTTGGTATTAAGTAAACAAATTATCTTTTCACAGGAATGAACAGTGAGAAACATATAACTTGATAAAAGTTTGTTTCTTCTTTTTTCTTCTCATTCATTTATGATGGAAGTTACTTGAAGGATTAGAACTGTGACACTTTTGATATGAGTCTTTGGTAAGACTCAGGTGCGATTTTATGTAGGTAGGTACATATTTAAAATAGAAACAAAGCTGGTCCTCTACCATATTTCTTGCTCTCGAATTTCGGTACTTAAATATCGAATGAAACAAATTTCGAAATGTCTTTGTCGTTCGCTATTCGGTGATTCGTGACACGTGTGACTTCGAATTCCCAGGTCTTCAAAATTCAGTCATTCGAAATTCTGCAGTTCAACTTTCTTTTAACGGGGAAGCTAAAGTCGCATGTTTAAAACCAATTCAACCAACAAAGAATCAATACAGCTTCTTTTGGTTTGACTTTCTCCAAAACAGCTCAACCGATTCTACCCAAGTTTCGTCTTCCAATGATTTTTTTCGAGATGTGAATTAAAACCGGCAACAATCTCTTGCCACCCTTCGCTACAGGAAAAATTTCGGGAAGGTCGCCCAAAATCCGTTGTTGTACTCTTAAAAAACGATGCCGGACATGAACTGATGCTTAACTTGCATACATTCAATATTGCACGCAAATCTATCGATCTAACAAAAATTTTTTCGCTTCGGATATTACATAGTTTGACAACAGCTTAAAAACCTGGCGTCAAGGAATTTTGAAAAATTCAAGTCTGGATTTATGTACATAAACCCTCAACTTCTCTATTTGGGCCTTTTCAGATGATTTAAAATCCAACAAAAGTTGATCACGTACTTCGATGAAATTTAATTGTTGCCCGTTTTTGGTTCAATGATTGAAAACGTCACCTTCTTGACATTTAAAAAACGTAGAACGATGTCACTTTTTACTTTTGCTTCTCCTTTTCCTTTCTTTTCCTTTCTCAGAGTCTCTCCATGATACAACTACTAGAGATAACGCATTCCAATTTTCATTTTTGATTTGTTCTGCACATCTCGTCATAAGAACACCTTAAGAACACCTGCCTTCTCGTTTTCGCCTTCCCGTTTAACTTTTTTGTTTCGCTCTACCCTATGCGCCTACGTCATAAGAACACCCGGGACTTTGACAATAGTTTGACGTTTTTTTTGGCACCATGCGCAATGCCATATCTTATTAGTTGTATCATGGAGTCTCTCCTTTGAACGTGACAGTGACAGCTGTCACGTGCTTTATTTCTTGATTGATGATATTTTTTGACGTACTCGTATGTGACTACGAGACGCACAACTGAAATGTAGAGTCCTCTCTTCATCTTAGGTTGCATTTTTCGGTCAGAGAAGAAGCGAAGTTTTCCGCCACTTCATTCACCCCATGCTCAAGCAATGGTTGATTTCGTCATCACAAGTTACTTTGCCATTTATCATAGTTCCCAGATACTTAAACTTTTCACACTGGGGAATCACTGTTATGCCTGAACCACAAACACGCTTTGGCTTCGTCTGACGTTTACGAGCTTAGACATAGGAATTCAATGTATGCTATCACAAAGAAGCTTCGACCTCATGTTTCGTTTGGCAATCGTTAAGAGAAAAACGTAATCTTACGCAATGTGACTCCAAACGGAAGCTCTAGTTCAAATGTACTAAACATTTACTTTGTCTGACAGCTCAACAGCTGTAAAAAAAAGTCAACAAACACAATAATTTTTTTTAAAGTCATTCTACTGAAGTCATGAATAGGCAATATTTAATAATAGTTGTTTTGTGTAATTCGATGAAGACAATGATAAAGATTATTTAATAATATAAATATTGAAACTTAAAAACTATTTTATTTATTTCTGAGCACAAATTGCATTCGCAAAAATCACAATGCATACTGCCATTAATAAACTGTCATTTTAGAAATGTCTTAAATGAGAAATGTCATACAAAGCAAATTCAAAGCGGGTGCATCGTAACGTAGATGAAGCCGAAGCCGAATGCAAAGCGTGTTTGTGATTCAGGCATTACAATGAAATAAATGTTTGTATCAGAAAACGGCCATCATAAGACTACCCATTAATTTCCTTTGAAAACTTTCACCCATACGTCAAGATCTCATAACAGGTTCCAACGCAACGTTGGCAAAGAATAACTTTTGCATATTGATGCCCTTCGCTTTATTTTCGAGCAGTAAGTTAAGGAATGCAATAAAGAGCAGCGGACTCAAGACACTTGCCTGGGTGGTTTAAAAACTATTCATCAAAGAAATAAAATGGCTTACTGACATGTGTCACATTTGATCTAATGGCTAAACTTTGCCGTCATCCGTTGCTATGAAGGTGTGAAAGAGAAGAGACAGTGATTGATTGTTGACTAATTGACAACAAAAAGCTTAAATTGTATCCATTTCCGCGCGAATGTAAAAAAAAGAAACCAGAAGAACAAATTAAGCCAGCAGCTTAACGCAATTGACCTTACGACTTAAATTAAGAATTGAAAATACGGTTTTTTTTTTATTTTGCCCCGAAAGATGACCAAATTTTTAATAAGCCTTTCATAACTTTTAGTAACTAAAGCAAGTCGAAGCCTTAACTTCAATATCCAACTATATTGACAAAATTAAAGCGAAACTATTATGAACAAACATTTTTATTGGTTCCTTGGCTTTTTTTTTTTTAAATTTAATACTATTCTGTGAATTTTGGATATTTGTAGTAAATAGTTTAAAATATTCAACTAAAAACTTTCAAACGAAATTTGAAATGCAATGTTCCTTTCTTTTTCAGCGTTGAATAACCTCCAGTACATACAACTGCCGCTGCTCACTCCCTGGCGCTGCTACGCTGATGCGCTTTGCTTGTTTAGTATTCATCGGCAACAAAGCAACAACAGAAAACAAAAAACAAGTTCAGTTCAGTGAGAATCTGAGAATGACACCATGTCACGTGATCTGCTCGTTCTGCGATCGTTTACCAAAAAAATAATAATTTCGTGTGGAAATATTAAATGTTTCGATTTTAAAACTTAAAATAATATTTTTAAATGTGTGAACTGATTAGAATATTAGAATAAAGTGTTCCCATCCCATCGCGAAACTCGTGTTTGTATTCGTCGTGTCGTCCGTCGGTCGTTCGTCGGCTCGAAGGTACCGTTTTCTGTGTGATTTTTATGTTGGTTTTTTTTTATGAAAATACAATAATTGTTAAATGTCGTCCCTATTCTAATTTTTTTAAATTGAAAAAGCAAAATATTTGCAAAGTGTCCTGGTATCTCCATTAATTTCCAAAATCTTTAATTTTGAAAGTGGTTTTCTGCTCGGAAAAGAAGGACAATAAATCAAAGAGTCGTGTTCTAACTCGTTTTAAAAATATAAAGTTTCCCATTTTTTTAAATAAATCCCTGTTTTGTGCTGATTTCATTCAGATTTAGAATTAAATGTTGATTGAAGTGTGTAAAATCGATTCCCAAATAGTGTTTCAACTTTAATTTAATGAATTCAAGAAAAACATGATTGAGAGCAGTTTTCTGGGGTAAGTCGTTTAAAAGCAATTTTTTTTTAAAAACAAAAAATATATATATTTTTCTTCTAACTTGCATTTTATCAACTGGTAACTCATTCTTCAAAAAAAAAAAAAACATTGGCATTTTAAACTGCTTTAAAATAAACCTGCTATCTTGTTTCTGTCTTCAGAATTTTAGTTCTAAGACCTGCTCCATTTTTCTGGTCCATGCTTAACTTTGAATTCCACGTTTCTTTTCTCTAAAATCTGAGTTAGAAACATACATACCTACAATTTCTTTATCTTAAAAACTTTGCAGTTGCAGAATTTTTTTAAAATCCCACAGGTTAGGAGACATTTTTGAATTCCAGGTTATTTTTCTAAAACCATGTCCATAAATCGCTTCCCAAATGATCGTCTACGAAAAAAAACATGCTTGTCTGTAAAGTCGGTTTACGGACGATAATTTTACGTGATAACCAGTTCACAAAAGAGTGCATGTGTAGGTTGTATCTCTCCAACCACCAAATACCCAACCCACCTACAGCCACCCACCATTTTTGAATTTTTTTCACCCCTTAACCCAAACACCAACCTACCACCCCCACATACAACCACCAACCAACAGCCCACCATTTTTGAAAATTTGTTCCTCCTCCCCCACACAATAAAGCCAGCCCTTCCTAACCACCACCAATCACCGACCCACTATTACTGACAATTCCCCCCGTGCACCAAATTCAACCACTTACTCCACCTACAACCACCTGCTACTCACCCACCATTTTTGACAATTCCCCCCCCCCCCCAAGTACAACTATCTTTGACAAATTCCTCCACTACACCCTCCCCCCAAATCCGACCACCCATTAAACCTACAACAAATTGCCACTCACCCAACACCGCCAACCACCCATCACACCTACAGCCACCAACAAACCACCAACCATTTTTGACAATTTTTTCCTCACCCCCTCCCAACACCAAATCCCCCAAATCCAACCACCTACCCCAACTGCCACCACCTTCCACTCACCCACCCTTTTTGACAACTTTTTCATCGCACCCCATCAAATCAACCATCCCCACCACCAAAACTGCCAACCAATCAACCTACCTAGAACCGCCAACCAACCACCCACCATATTTGACAATTCACCCCCCCCAGTCCATCCAATCATACCAAATCATCCCAACACCAAACACCCATCCCATCCTACAGCCACCAAGGAACCATCCATTAGTTTTGGCAATTTGTGTCTCACCACCCAAACCAACAATTTTTCCTCTTCCCGACACTACCAATACCCCCCTCCCATCCCCACCCCCGGCCGGCCCCACACACACTCCCACCATAACCAACCAACCATCCAACACCCTCCACTCCCACTTTAACGGCTTTCTAGGCTATCAAAGCAGCTAGGTAACGTCAGTGTGACTGTGACTGTGACATTTTTTCGTGCGTGCTGCCCATATATTCCAAACCGATTTATTAGACGTTATCACGTCAAAAAAACCCTGTGTAATAACTAAGATTGAAACAAAGAAATTCGTGCTTTTGATTTTTTATCAAAATCGTCAAATCCATTTTCGAGAAAAGCTTTTCCATAACGAGCATAATGCAAAGGCAAAAACACCCATGTTTTTTGATCTCTGTATATTTCCAAAAACCTGTTCTGTAGTTTGAAGAAAACTGTTTGCTTAGCTTGTTGTTGCTTACTGCTTATACAGACATACAGACATAAACAATGACAGAAATGGACCCTCGCAGGTTTTCTTCTTATTCCTCTTCCTCTTGTTGAGAAAGCTTTTCCACATTTCCCAAACATATAATATGGTACAGATTTCACGTTGGATTCGGATAGTTGGAGTTTAGTAAAGTTATATTTTACTATATTTCCACTAGGGAAAGTATTCCCATGATGATGATGCACTACAAGCTTTGCTTTTTCCGTTTCTGACGTCAAAGTATGTATTATCTTAATACCTTCACAGATTGTTGGAATGCTCGACCAACTCCCTTGTCTCAACTGTTTTACGTGTTATTGCTGGTTTCGGCTGGTGTGGTTTTTTTTTGCGTTAAGTAAGGTTTGGGAGCTGATGTTAGAACACCAGTTCCACTCCATCACAGTTATGTAGGTCTATACATAAAGACCCAATTTGATACCCATCACTAAAAGTTTATACCGGTGTCCCCGCTGAACCTGTAAAGATCGGTTATTGGACTCAGCGACAAATCTTCGATCTTCTTGAAGTACTGAGATTTTCTTCAGTGAGACGTAGTTTTTTGGCGTGGTATCTGAACATGTTTTGCCCTGTTAACAACCGATTTTCTAACTTTTTGCATAATTGTTTCTGTTCTTTTACTATCGTACTTTGGCCATAGTTACCTTGCAATCTCAAACGTGTCCAGAGTAAGTCTATTTCGTGTTTGCTGATGCTGATAGAATTGCACCTGTTACTTTGCTTATGTGTTTTCCAAAAATTAGAGGCAAAGTTCTTGCCATTTCGTCAGATTTTTCAATTCCCCTGTGACCGGGGAGGGGTTCCAGCTTGGTGTTACATTGTGCTGCCAGTATAAGTTCTTCGTGGCATGATTGGATTTTAAAATGAAACTTTTTTTTCCATCGCCTCAAATTAGTTCGTTCATCTGTCGCATGTCGCAATATAGCGGACCCGATGGCTCACATCAGCTAACCGTGTAGGATTTATATTCTCACTATTTCTGCACGTTTTCGGCGGTATGTGTGTATTTTGATCATTGTATTGACGTGAATATTGTCGTTCACTTAATCGTGATGGGCACCGATACAGCTAGTGAGCCAAATAAACCGGTAAACAAGGGAAAAACCAAGAATAGTGTGAAATGACAATGATCCGAAAAAAAGTTTCACTTGCATCGTGGTTTCATAAAACCACACAATTGTTATTTAAACAGTTGAAACTGTTCTTTATGCTGCATTTGTGGCTGCTTTCGTTGGTGCTAGAAGCTATGTTTGAAATACACTGCTCGAGATTGGTACCTAATCTAATTGGGCCGGCTAAAAGCCAGCTTCCCTTCCGATCAAAAATGGATCCATCTGTGAAAATTGATTTCGATGAAATCTATGAAAAATTGTTCTTTTCCCAATCCTCCCTGCTTGGGAAGAAGTTTGTCAGGACCATGCCATGGTCTCAAAGAATTTCGGGATATTTCTGCGTGACCGTTGATCTTTAAGCTAGCCGCTTCCTTCAACTTTTTTTTTACTTGAGATAAGGTACTATAAGGCAAGTTATGCATTCGTCGAAAAAAAAGTTTTGATATAACAATCAAACATGACATAACGATGATAGCGAAGACGAAAAAAGTTGGTCTAAAAATTCTGTCCGTCTGCCTGTCTGTCTGTCTTTCTGTCTGTATGTATACACACCTACAGCCCAAACGGGTGGGCCGAATTGCTTCAAACTTGGTATAGACTTTTTTAGGTATTGTACAGAGGGGAAATTGAAACTTTTTTTTTAGCTCAAAAAATAACGGTACCTGCCATACAACCGTTACGTTAAAGCTTATTTTTTTAAAAAACGGCTCTAACGATTTCGATTTTAAAGAATCAGTGTTGATTTTTAGGTACGACCAATCATATGGCTGAAAAAAAAGTTTTAAAATATGGCTAAGAACGGTACTTTCCATAGGACCGTTTTTTTTGCTTTCGGCTATCTCGAAAACGACTCAACCGATTCTTTCAAAAATTCACACACATATAGCTGTAGGTAGCTCAATTTGTATTGCATACCAATATTTTTGAAAAATATTTTTTTGTATTTTTAAAAGCATTTAAAAAAAAAAATTTTAAATTAATATTTTGAAAACTGCTTATTAATTTTTTTTCTAAAAACTTTAAATAGATGTATTTGCTGAATACCTATGAACTGGCGTTTTTGAATTTTTTTGGAACATTTTTTTCAAAAAGTTTTTCAAAAAAAACTTTTTCTCAAAAACCGCTCCACAGATTTTTATAAATATATTCTCATAAATTCAAATTTATCCAAGAAATAAAATGGCGTACTTTTTTTTCAGCTCAAATTGGTTTAAGTATTTATTTAAGAATTTTGAAAATTTTATTTTTATCAAAATCTCAAGCCCATAAACCACTGTCACTCATTCGAGCAAGTTCGTGCGACCCAGTCGTGCATTTTATTTTCTGAAGCAATTCTTTTTTTGAAGATAACGTTTTTAGGGTTATGATTCATTTGTTTGGTTATCTTCAATCTTTTTAATTTCAACCATATTTTCTTAATTGAATGTTTATGTAATCGCAAGCATAACATAAAAATCGGAAATGGGGAGTCAATTCAGATCTGAGTCAGCTAGTATAAACTTAAATAATTGGATCCGCAACTGCTGTGTGTATAACAGTTGGAAAAAAGTTCTAGAACATTCTATTTCCAAACCATTCTTTAAGACTATCCCAAATGTCAGCAGTCGGTCCTGTAGGGTCTGTGTCTTTGCTGAGCTTAAGTCTTCACTTGACTGCATATTAAAAGTCACACAACCCAAGGGCTAATTTAAAGACAAGGACCAATGTCTTAGTTTTGAAGAGAATCCAATTAGAGGTCGAATAAGCATTTACCAGGAACACTTTCCACTCGAGATCCTTGCTTTTGAACACTTTCCACAACCTTGTATTCCATATCTCGATGCTACAGCAAAACCCTTCTCTAGCAACATTATGTAAGAGGAGCAAATTATCCTCATATCGCATCCAGTCATCCATAATTTACTTCATAGAGCAAAAATATCATTGGAACATTGCCATGACAATATCATTAAGACAAAATCATTGCCTCCAATGTCCTTAATTTAGTTTCACACTATATAAAAAGTTTGCGCTCATTTTCACGTCCTTACTTACACGACAAGAAAAAAAAACAGCTTTTTATTATCATCTTTCAGGTTATTCCTTAAAGAAGGACGGACAAAATATGGCCCCTGTCTCAGTGGCATCATCATGCTTCTTGTCATTTTGTCTCCTGTTTTTTTTTCTTCTTCTTCTTCTTCTTTGTATTTGCTCCTCTTCTCCTTTTGTTTCGGTTTTATTAGTAAGACGCTGATATAAAAGGCATACAAAAAAAGGCACGACGACATAATCAAGATGACGGTGACGATGACTATGGCGATATGGCGCGGCGGGTAGAAACTAGGTCCTTCTCCGCCTTCCTCAAGGATAAAAGACGTTTGTCGTCTATGAGTAGAAGTAAAAAAAATTAGTTTCATTGGCGTTATTTCATTAAGGATATGTGTAGAGTATCTCATTTTGCATTAAGGACATTTCTGTCTCTAAAGATTAAATACATTAATTTTTCATGTGATTTATATTGTATATCGTCTATACCGTCCAAGGATAACATTCCATCCCATATCCCTGTTCAGACAGTATAATCGAGTCTGATGATATTTATTATTGTTTTTGTTTTTGTTTTTAACTTGAAGCCTTCCTGGCAGAAGAGAGCGGATTATATTCTATCGACTCCTGTTTTTCATCTGAAACACGCTTCAGTAAATAAAAATACGAGAATATGCCACGCCATAAGGATGGGTTGGTATAACGTCATGTGGGCAGCAGAAGCTTGTTGATAACTCGCGGTTCTTGATGGGGGGTTTTTTTTTTTTTTTATTATTAATTTTCCACGCCTCTGCGCGCAACAGGATGGATAATGATGCTGATGAGATGGTGTTGTCTCAGGACGACTTTTCTTCCTTCTTTTTAGATGAGCTGCAGCTTAAATTGTGGAGGCATTATATTACAACGATATAGCTGGAATTTGTTATCCTTTGAGCTGTATTTTTTTTTGTTCGTATTGTGCTCCTTCCATTCCTCATTTTAATTTCAAAAAAAAAAAAAAAAAAAAAAACCAAAGAAAACTTTATCCTCTCTGTGTATAGTTGGTTGAAATTCATCATCTGGATGTACGACGTGTTAGGTCAGGAGTAAAGTTGTATAGGATAATTATTAATCGTCGTTCGTTGTATGTGCCATACGCGCTTATGGGCTCCAGCTTCCAGGGTTATATGTCAAGGATATTCTGGCGAAACTTTAACTATTCGTCCCTCAGGAAAAATTAAAAAACAAAAATTTGTCCATGAATTATTTCGTCGTTTTGTTAAATTGATTAAAAAAGTTTGTCTTTTTTGAAATTGATTTAAGCGTCTAGACGCCGCCGGTGGTGGAGTGACGAAGAATCAAATGCACTTAGACAATATTAAAAGATACATTTTCTTATTTTTTTTTTCAAGGACAATTAGGTGGGCTTGAATAACTTGGCAAAAACATGAGCCAAAAAGCAATGAACTGGAAAAGCTCTTAATTGTGTCGTCGTTCTTTGAATCGCTTAATTTATGAATTTGTTTTTTCTAAATCTCCAGAAACATTTGCAAAAAAATATCACAAAGTGAAGTCGAGTAGCGAAATGGTGTTTTCAGGAAAAAGTGATCTTTAAGCGTTTGGTTAGGTTAGTATAGCTGTCAGCTAAAAGATACAAGCAAAAGAGTACCGTGGCTTAAGTATATGCTGTCATCGAGGACAGAGGCAGTACACTGCCGACTCGGTCAGAACATCACAATGGACAGATATAATTTTGAAGTAGTCAGAGACTTTGTATAATACTTGGGTTCTACTATAACCTCGCACAATGACATCAGTGCAGAGATAAAGCGAAGAATCACTCTTTCCAATCGCTGTTTCTTCGGGCTAAGAAGGCATTTAAGCAATAAAGCCCTCTCTCAAAGAACCAAGGAAGCCCTGTATAAGACCTCAATCACCCCAATCCTGCTGTATGGGGCGGAGGCGTGGAAATTGACAAGAACGGTTGAAAACCTTCTGAGAAAGATTCTTCGGGTAATGGTCGGTCCAGTGTGCATCGGCGGAGAGTGGAGGAGAAGATACAACCACGAGCTGTACGGGCCTTGTAAGAGATAGCTCTGTCATGTGTAGCGTAATATGAACACCTGTGATGCTTTTTTCTACTCAGGCTGAGGTTAGCTCATGGATGTCCAGGGTTTTTCCCAAAAGAAAGCAAAAACTCAGGGTTGAAGAGTGTCGAACTCCGAAACAACAATATTTTTATTAATCTTAATTTGCTTAACAGATTATTTCATATTCCTAATGATAATCTTACAATAAAAGATTACAATTCAATTCTTATGATACCTTAGATACTAGGTCTGTGGAGATTCCTCTAAAAAGGAAGGGCTCCACGACAATAAACGAGTGGCCTAATGCCGATCAGCTATACACTGCGACCAACAGCGAAGTGGGAAGCTGACAAAAAACGGTTGAGCAGGGCTCGGTCTATGGAGAGGCTTACAAGAGTAGCAACCCCACGACAGTAAACGGAGGTCTGCAGAGATTCCTCTAGAAAGGAAGGGCTCCACGACAATAAACGAGTGGCCTAATGCCGGTCAGCGATCCACTGCGACCAACAGCGAAGTGGAAAGCTGACAAAAAACTTTTGCTTCAAAACTTGGTGAGGCTTCTGCTGGTATTCCCCGCAGCGTACCTTCGAATGAGAACTCTAATCCCGGTTTTCTATTTGCAATAGAACTTCTTCCAATGGCTGGGAGATCAAGTCTGATTTTCCATGCAAATTTCACTTCTACTTATGGAATTTCACTGAAAGGAGAGACTGTGAATTATAAAGTCAAAAGTTGAAAATACTTACAAATGTGTAAATCTTTTTGAGTGATGACTTTACTCAGAAGTGGTCGGCAGTCCAAACCAGCGGTGCGGGGTGAAGGGGTAGGCGGAATTGCCTCAATAGAATACAGTGTTGGCCTTACGTCACGTGATGGTGATTCTTTTACTCATTATATGAATAATTGTCTCGTTCGGTGACGGTGGTGGAATGTATGGTGGCGGTCGGTGGCGGCAGGTGGTCGGTGGTGGTTTTTATCTGGCTCTAGCCTCACTGGCGGTCGGAAGGCAGAGGGGCGGCAGGAAATGTGTAACTTCGTTACACACCGACACACCAGCCCATCGAGTTTTCGTTTAAAACCCCGATGGACAACGTGGAAGAGGAAGTCCTCATCTTAGGTGGCGCGTTCAATTGGAGAACAACCTCAACCAACTTGATGTGCGTACTGCGTAACTGGAGACAGCTAACTAGGGACCGAGCTGGCTGAAGAGGCTGGTTGGTTGAGGCAAGAATCCATCCTGGACTGTGAGCGCCACTTTAAGTAAGTTAGTAAAAGAGTACCGTTGTGATATACCAAATAGTTTGGGGCGTTATCCTCTAAAAACGTTCAAACTAAAAGCCAATTAGAGCTTCTTACGAGCACAAGAAACTTGATTTCCGAATCCATCAGTTCATCAATGATAAGAGATAAACAATTGTCTCCTGTACTTCTTCGCCCATACAGCTTTTGCAAAAGTACAATCTGCTTAGAGGGATCAAAGCCTTAGAGCGTTTCAGATCGTCTATTGATGGGTCAGATAACTGCGTGCTTAGTCAAAATGGGTAGTGTAGTTTGGTAAACTCGTTGGCTCTCCAATTCTCTGATATATGTATGTATATCTATGCTCTGGTGACATCCTACAGAGTTGAATGTTGAACTGTTCCACCATCTCTCGGAGAGATGATCGAAAGTGCAGAGCTGTTTTGGAGTTATTAGAGATGGAATCCAGGGATTTCTTTAGAGGAGATCACGTTTTCTTTAAGCCAGGAAAAAATCCCCGGACGGAAAGACTTAGAGTTTGTAGCTAGAGTAAACACCACCCCTCTACCCATGGCCGTCTTAGGCCATACCGGGGCCCTTGGGCACACAAGAGTTCGGGGCCCTGTTTTAAAGTTAAAAAAGTGGAAACATTTTTTTATTTATAGATCGAATTTCAATGTAATTCATTGGAATGGAATCGAAAAAAGTAGAGAGTGATATAGTTGACAATGAGTTTTCGTCGCATGTTTTTCCGTCAAGAAAACAGCAAAGACGGTTTGCGATAGCCTCTGTCTTGTAAATGTGTCGACTTTGTTAATTCATCGACGGAGTAGATTAAGGTATAATGTAATGTAAAGACGGTTTGCCAACATGCGGACAGGCAACGTACAGCTGACCGTGCGAAAAACAGGGAAATTCGAGATTAATATCACAGACTTCCAACGATTGACTTTGCGATTTTTTGATTGTCATCGCAAAAGCCAATATAAAGGGGAACTAAATTCGCTTGAATTGGAATGGAAGATCAGTTGGAATGATCGGATTTCGTGGGATGAGGACTTCCACTCCTTTGAACCTAGTCACTTTCAGCTGTTAATTATGCAGCAGAGTTCCTGGCATATCAAGCTAGTTCAAAAATGTCTTCGGATAGTTGGTCGCATCATCTTCGTCGGTCACCCGGTCAACGGATTCGTGTGAATGCAGTTCTCCAGCGATTTGGCTTTGAATTATGAAATTCAAACTATCGGCGTTCTTATTCTTCGCTGCCAGTATTACCCGTTCACTAATCCAATCGAGATTTGTATAGCTCTGTGCGATTCCGGGAAACGCTTTGTTGACGAGCCCTTCCTTCGATGAGGATGTGAACTCTCAAAAACTTGCGGAAGCGATATAAATCCAGTCAAAACATCAACGGGAGTTTGGCCACTGTCAAGCGCCAGCAGTTGTCTCGAGAGTTAGGCAGTTGATGGGTCGCTCTGCAATATGACTCTCATGTTCGTAGTCAATTTCAATTTCTTGTCTCGAATCACTTAAAAATCTTTTCATCGTTCGGTCAATTGCTTCAAAACTCGTTTATGCGTCATCGTGCATTCATCCCAGATGATGATTTTGCGCTGAATTCTTGGTCATTGTGCACGTTGGCTTGTCAATAGTTAGAAGATTCATAGGCAGCTTCAAAGCGGAATGTGAAGTTCTACCGCCTTCCAGCAAGGTGTCAAAATGGTAAAGTATGAAACAGCCAACGCCATTTGAGATCTTGACCGAATTGTTACCAGAGAAAGTGAATAAAAAAGGTTGTTTCATAAATGTTTAAATTAACTGAAAAGTGGATTTGATTTATCCTAGAAATGTTATAGATTTCCAGAGAGGAAACTTGTTGTATAGTGTAATTGAATATATCAGCCTTTCGGGGCCCCCGTCCCGATAGGGGCCCTGGGCACGGGCCCCGTGTGCCCTTATGGTAAAGACGGCATTGCCTCTACCCATGATTTGTTTTTGTATCATCCATTGAAAAACTTACTTAGAATGCTTGTAGTTTTTGTATAATTTTCGCTAACTAAATGCTGTCAGGCAGAACAAGACTGACGTCCATCCGACCAGGAAGAAGTTTTCCCAACGTAAAAAAAGTCAGTGTTTTATTTCGATCTAGCTAGGGACCGGCCTAGCTGGCGAGGATTGTTGGTTGAGGCCGTGGTCCACAATGGACTGTCTGCGCCACCTTAAGCAAGTAAGTAAGTAAGTTTTATTTCGATCGGAAGTCCGTCTAGATTCAGTTTATACAGAACTTCAACATCGTGTGCCTAATCCATATGAAAGATTAAGTATGACCAGGAAGAGGGAGTTTTCCGATAACTTTTGGAGGAGTGCGAAATTAGAGAGGCTAGAGATGGATCCAGCTGGAGTAGCATACAAAGTTAAGGAAGTCAGAACTTTCTGTGTGTTCTTTCCTTGAAAGTCACAGGAGTACTCTCATTCGTGCATCTTCCTGATTCAAATCTGTCAGTTCTTGGAATGGTTCATAATTAACGAACAGTTCACTTCTGAACACACCCGCAGAAGTCCCTAATGGAATCCACAGTGTTTCATGCTCCTACCAAAATAAATATTCTCTTTGAATTTCATTTAAATATTTTTATCTTCTCATGGTATATGAAATCTTAATTAGACTTGCTCATCACCCAAAAAGGGACATGGTTACTGTAAGTTTCATATCCTCCATGGAAAACCTTCTGAAAAAAAAACTAGTTCATAGTTCCATTTTGCGAGTCAGTTCGTAAATCAGCTTTCATTCTGATAGAAACTTTCTGTAAATTGTTGACACAAAGTCCTTGACGTTAGATTAATTTATCAAAATCACATGTCACACACATACTTATACATACATACATGTATAAAAGTATTTTTATTTATCTAGGATGAGAGACATTCGTGCTGTCCTAGATAAAAGTTTAAAAACATCCTTGCCAAGTATAATTACACAAACCGTTCTTTTTTATTTTTATTTTTATTAATAGCTACTCCTTGGTTATATTGTTTATGTATTATTTTATAGTGTAATCATGGTAGCATCGAGGAGAGAGTCCTTTGCACTAAATGAACTCTGGCGATCTCAAAGCTTGACACATCATACACATGCATGTACACAATCTTAAAGTTCCTTTGACCATGATGACCTGACAATAGCAACTGTACTCATCACACCCTTCATCCAGCTCTCCTTCACTCACTCTCTCTCCCCTCATCCTGTTTGGTCATCACTAAAGAGGATGTGGTATTCCCGTTTTAATGTCCGCTGTGGTATTTTTAAAATTCACGACATTGCTGGGTTATATGTTTTATGTTTCACGTTGCAAACAGGACGAAAAACGAGGATGATGATGACGACGATGATGATGATGATGGTGATGATGATGACGATAATGAAAAGAAAACAGTAGAGTATCCTTGGAAAGCGTATCCTTTGGGGGCCTTTGCAAAATGAAATTGTTCAGTCACGTTGCCTTGAATTTGTTGATAGTTCATCGGTTGATTACTATTAAAGTTGATCAGGAAATGCCTTAAGGACATGGGACGATGGCAGAGCAGAAGTCAAAGTTGGCGTGGTAAAAAAAAAATCTGTTGTTTCGCAGGATGCTCTTAAAATGTCTCAGCTGATTGAGTTTGTTGTCAGTAGAGTGGATTTTTTTTTCTTTCTGAAAATGTAATTATTGAAGTCTGACAAAGGGGTCATTTTTCAGTTGACTTCAGTTTCAAACAAAGAGACTGCGATGACTCTTGAAAAAGGGCTCGGTTTTGTTCAAATTTAAAATTGGCATGTGATGAAGAGTACGAGCTGTAATGAACATATTGGGTTTCAACCAAGTTGGCGATAGGCTACTAGAAGTTTTGGCCTATAAAGTGAAGTAAGGTGACTCTTGTTGACGCCTAGATAAAGGTGGAAGCAAAATGACAAATAGAAAGATATAAGGTGTGACATGCTTTTTATCTTAAGCTGAGGTGAGCTCAGCGGGTCCAGGCTCCAGGATCTACTAAAGAAACTTTAGTTTGCTAAGGTTGTTTTATTCACAGATTCGTTATATTATACAATTCTTCACATAAATCTAAGGCTACAATTTACAAATATTTTAACAAATTTCAATACTTCAATATATAGTCTTAATCTATTTTGAGATAGCATGGTCTACTAAATTCTCGGCTGAGATAGCTGAGTACACTAAATTCTCGGTTGAGATAGAAGCGTACACTAAATTCTCGGCTGAGATAACAGCGGACACTAATTTCAAAACCTGGAAGCCCACATCAACTCTGTGTTCTAAGCTTATCAAAATATTGGAGTTTGGCACTGTACAATAGATTGGTACGTGGTCACGGGCGGTAACCGACTCGATTTGCACTGAATCAAACTGGCTTTCTTATGCATATTTCCGATGCAAGACAGTGGTAATTATAAAATGAACAACAATAATGCATGGAAAATTCCATACAATGCAAATTGCAAGTAATTGTTGCTGCCATTGGTTGACGTTGGTATGATTTGACTGTGGTGTAAAACTGGTTTGGCGGGTATGGGCATAACATGATAGCTTGTGTGCAATGGAATCCTGCTAAGGTGAGGATGGCTCCGTGTATGCGGTCGGGGAGAAGTGAAATCCTCAATGGATGTGTGGTCGTCGGACGAAATTGCTTTTTTTGCAATTTTATAATGCAGCGGAAGAGGCATTTCATTGCAAAGGATTTTTGTAGAAAAGGCTTTGAAATTTAGACTTTATAAAGATTATCACTTATGTCCATTATAAGATGTTAGTGCACTTTATTTTTAAAATTCTAGAGCCTTCTTTCAACGCTTCCTTTCACTGAATTTCTAGAGAAACTATTCTTCCGTGTGGAATTTAAACATTCTATCTTCATTATTGCATTCTTTTTTTTTCTGTATTTTGTACAAAAAAAGAATATATCATGTTTCTGTGGAATTTAGTCATTTTCCGCTCAACTCGACTCAGTCAAACAAGGACAATGAAGAGAAGCAAACAAAAAAATTCCTTCAGACACAAAAGTTGCACGCGACAGTGTCGTTGACGCCCTTTTCCCTTTAAAAATGTCTAATAGAATCTATTTAAGGACAACACAAAAAAGCAGACCCTGATCCGGAAAAAAAGTTCTCGTTTTGATAACCAATTCCGCAAAACACAAAATGAGATAACCTTAAAACGCGTGCTATTCGTGTCCATGTACTTTTTTTTGTTTGTTGTTGTTGTAACTTTTGCATTCCTTGCAGAGCATCGACCGACTTTTTAGTTCACTCACTCACACATACATACATAAACACATCCCCAAAGGAAAAAACAATTTCCAAACGGCATGCAGCAGCAGCATAACTTTCAGACAGTTAGATAAATGGGCTAGGTTGAGGTTGGAGTGGAGGTGGTTAGGGATATAGTGACACGGACAAGGTTTGGTTATGTTTTGCTTAAAAAGAGGGTTTCTCTTACAAAGTTTTCTTGTTGTTCCTTCCGTTCAAGGTTCTTGTCCTTGGAAAAGTTGTGTCTACTAGAACTCTGTTGCTTGTTTTTCATCAACAAATTTTTTTTTAATTCGATTTTATTTTTTCTTCTGATCTGTTTTTATAGTCAACAGGCCGCAGGAGCAGGACCTCCAACAGCAGCAGTATAGTAGTAGCATGACAACATAAATTCGCTTTGCCTTATAGCTTCTTGCAATCGATAAGATTCCAATTTTAACGTGAACGGCTTCGCAATTGTGGTCAGTGTGCTCGTCGAATGTGGCTTGGTGAATGTCCTCTCATTCTATGCAATGTCCTTGGCACATTCATACGATATCTATCTATGTATGTTTTGCTTGTTTAGTTTTTTTTTTTTTGTATGCACATACATTTGCAGTGTTTGCATAACCGGATGAATGAATCCTTTGGTTTTCTGTGTTTGTTGTGTACCATTGTGTGGTTTCAAAAAACATGGTTGGTGGTTGTTTGATTATGCATTGCGTTGCGTCTTGTTTGGTCTCGTCATGGCAGAGAAATGTCACACTTTGAACAGAAATCCATTGACAAAAACTTTATCCTGGCTGTTATGTTGAGTGAAAATAAAAATAGAGCTGTTTCATTCCATCAGCAGGATAGAAACGTGATGATTTGGTTTTGAGATTATTTTTTGTTGCTAAATTGCAACGACCATTGTATAAGTAGTCTCGGAAATCCAAACTTCAATAAACGAAAAATCATCATGGCCGCAAAATCAATCTCTTTTACTTTGACTTCATCCAGCTAATGCATCGGGTTTCTTCCATTCAATTGTATCTGTCAAGTCAAAAGCCCACATCTTTCAAGAGTTTCCTAAGTCTACATACTACTAGTTTTTTCTTTTCCACAACATATTCCATTAACTCATCATTCTTTGACTCCTTCGCACTGTCTCATACCGTTTATTGTAAAAGTCCGTTCTTTATGTTAGTGAAATACCAAAAAAAAAAAAAATAAACAGAAAAATCGATGGTTACCTACCCTACGACTTTATTTTTCGAAACCGAATCCTCAAAAAATTCAACCTAATCACCCACTTTTTATCACTTTTTTTTTAGCATTTTTTCACCTATCGTTCCTCTGTGCCTGATTCAGCCTCTTTGACTATTTGATGAGTTCTTAACATGCACATTTTGTCCTTTTAACGCCAACCTACATTTCATCCAAGTTGGGGCAAATTAAATTAATTATGAATTTCATCTCGGCTCTGATGGTCTCCCGCAATATTCTTAGCAATTGTTTCTTTCCTCTTCTCGAAAATTTTCCACCATATTGCCAATTTCCTCAGATGTGGAAACCTATTTCATAACATCAATATAAAAGAACTGTGTCTGAGACAGTTCCGCCCTATACAGTCTACTTTGAGCTATATACATTTCTCCCAAGGCAGCCTCTTAGGGCCCCTACATTTTATTCTTATTATAAACGATATTTTTCAATATTTCAATATCATTGATCGTTACCTGGCACCTATCCAGCGGTGGGTGTGAAAGTAGTAGGCCAACAAAGGTCAAAAGTATGGGGTTGTTGCTTATATTGACTTATATTTCAAAAACTGTCAGCTTTAGACAAAAAACATGTTTTACAAACTTAAAGCTTAGTAAATTTCAAATAAAATTGCTAACGAAAGTTTTCACATAACATTTAACATTCAGAAGTTATAAGTATTACTTCAAAATTGTATTTGGTTCCCAAAAGTATGCAATGTTTTTTTTGTAGGTGCTTTACTGTCAAAATTATTTTACAAACAATTTGTTCAGATTTAGATTTGATGTCATATTATGGATTGTTATGTATTTAACGCAAATACATATCATTGCCACGAGTTTTGGTTGTGTGAAAAGTTGTACCATTGCATACTTTTGACAACCACATTTAATTTTGAAGCGTTGCTGACGCCCACTTTTCATACAAAACCATCAGTATTAATTTTTCAAATTTACGATGGTAAAAAAATTGGGGGGATTTTAAAAAATAGTTGTACGTTATCATTTTGTGTATGAAAAAAAAATGATTTCGGGTGTGGCTGACACCCACTTTTCATTAGGAAATATAAAAAAACATATTTTTGCAAATAAAAGGTGCTTATAATACATTCAAAAGCCAAAATTTGTGCGCCTCTGAGTCGAAACTAAGACTTTTGTGTATGAAAAGAAATTTTTGAATTTTGGGCGTGGCTTACGCCTTTTCATGAAGGAATAAAAACATAGTTTTAAAAATTTAAGGTACCTACCAATATTAATTTTTTTTTTAAATATATACATATATGTACATATATCTAAATTTTTGTGTGTGTACATTTTTTCAATACGCCCACTTTTAAGGGCGTGGTTTTTATAAAATATACATTTATTTTTATACACATATGCATAAAAGTTGACTAACGATCAAAGCTCAGTTAGTGCTTTAAATTTTTTTTTTTTTACAAATTTTTAGGTAACACCCACTTTTTAGGGGCGTTTCCGTTAAAAGTTGTAAAATGCATTAAGTTTTTAATGTTTTCTAACTATCGCTCGCAGTTTTGAAGTAAAAAGACGAACATTTCGTTTTTACTTGCTCAATAGGGCAAGTATTGGTTTCGTGCAGAAAAAAAAATCGAGGTTTTAATCAAACATGGCATTACGATGATAGAGAAGCCCAAAAAAGTGGTTTTCGCCATACCGTCCGTCGGTCTGTCTGTGCGTCTGTGCGTCTGTGCGTCTGTGCGTCTGTGCGGATGTGCGCTTTTTCACGTCATGCTACAGCCTAAACCACTTGACGGATTTTCTTCAAACTTGATATATAGTAGTTTGAAGAAAAACGGTTGTCGAGGTTTTTTTTATTTCGTTTTAGCCGGGCTCAAACTGGTACCTTTCAAGTAACGGTTTTTTTCAAATTGAATTTTCTCGAAAACGGCTCTAACGATTTTGATTAAACTCAAAATTTAGCTTAATTTAAGCATTTCTAACAAAACTGCGTTTTTCATTTTTGGCTCAAATAGTCCTAACGAAAATCAGGTTTTAACGGCTTTTTTTCAAATAGCCATAAGTTCACAACGGCTTGATTGAATCGACTCAAATTTCTTTTGACATAGTTTTTTATAGTTTTCTATACGATGATTTTGTAAATTTTTCACTGAAGCCTTTCTAAACGGTGGCTTCCATACAACGAGCCGATATGTTTTAGCCAACATTTTTTGGTTTTTTCTTATTTGCTCGAAAACGGCTCTAACGATTTTGATTAAACTTTGTGTGTTATATTCTTTTAGTGTTTTTAAGAGAACTGCGTTTTCAGTTTTTGGCTAAAAATGCAAATAACGGAGATCTGCTCTTAACGGCTTTTTTTCAAATGGCCATAAGTTGTCAACGGTTGCATCGAATTCACTCAAACTTTGTTTGGTATAGTTTTTTTTAGCTTCCTTTCAGATGGCATTGATTTTTTTTCATTTTCTTTTTTTTAAATGGAGGCTCCTATACAAAGAGCCATTAGATTTTGGCCAATTTTTTCGTTTTTTTCTAATTTACTCAAAAAAGGCTCCCCCGATTTTTATGAAACTTTGTATGTTACATATATAGAATACTTCAAAGAAAACTGCATTTTTAGTTTTTTGCTACACATGACAATAGCGGAAACTGGTAATATCAGTTTTATTAATTTGGCCATAAGCGGAAATTTATATCATTTATATCATTCAAAAGACGACATCTAAATTTGATATACTAAAGGTTACTTAACGTTAGCTCCCGTATATCGAGTCTTCCAGTTTTAGCCAAATTTTTTTTAGTTTTTACCAAATTTTTCAAAAATTAGTTGTTCTTATTAATCGAAAAGTTTGTTTTCGTCTTACTATTGCACCCACAGAGCAAGTACGTGCGACCCAGTCGTGCATTTTATTTATTTCTTGGTTACGTAGCATTTGTGGTTCAAAAAATTTTATAATCGCTATTTCAGTTCAAAATCTAATTTTTAACAATTTAAGTTTTGTATTTTTTGCTGCAATCAATCTGCAAAATTAAAATTAAATGTCAGTGAGCTCATAGTAATTTCCTTGGCAGTTAAAAGTCTTGAATTGGGGCGTGACATACGCTTTTTTTATTGCGCTAGCATTTGTTGAATATCGGCCACACAAAATTATTTTTTTTTTTCCGGTCTGATATAGAAGAATTTTTTTCTAGAATGGGACAGCGGCTGGCAGTGGGAGGCGAACGCATACACCTCAACAATCACTCTCCAAAAATCCATCTCCTGAATCATCAACCGGAATGATGTTACAATTATATTTTACTAAAATAGTTAACTTAGCCCTAAAGTCATTAGTTCAGGGTAAGAATAAGATATAAAGCTGGTATTAAGCAAATTGGAGGATCAAATTAAAAAAAAAATACTAGGTAACCTATTCCTTCCATTCTATCACATACTGACTTATGACTCATATAATATTCTGTAAAATCATTAATTCATTCACCAAATTAAAAATTTATGACATAACGTGTATTTCTGCGAAATATCACATTCACTAATAGTATAATATCAAAATCATAATAATCATCCACATCCACGTGAATTTTGATTCCCACAACTCTGCAATTATAATTTGTTATCCTCAAACCTTATTATTTCCAGAAGCCTGAACTGATTCACATGGTTCGTTCCTCCTGTTTTTGAATCAAACCCATCTATTTGATCCTTCTGTCAGTCTGATTGGTATCTACAAATAGTGCTTTACAATTTCATTTCATGCACCGCTATCAACTTCATCATGTCAAAATGCCACTTTGCTTATCCATCAACTATACATAGGTGCTCCTGGATATTTCGTTGACGTACTCGCATGAAATTAAGTTCCCTTATCACGTTTGATATCTCCCATCTAATTAGGCATGTTTCTGGAAATTTAATTTTGTACGTCATTGATTTGATGGATAGGTTAGTCTGTGTAAGCTTTGAAGAGTCATATATGAGTGATATTTATGTTTGTGTGTGATTTTTTCTAATATTTTCATATTTTATAAACATCAGAAAAACACAGAAAATTTTTTCTTTTTGGCTCATAAATAAAATTAAAAAACCAAAACTTATACTCATCTTTAGCAACCCAATTAGCTGTATAAAACATTTTTAATCTGTAAACAAATTAAATTTTAAATACCAAAAACAAAATAATAATAAAAACAATAAATGAAATCAACACCAACTTAAGACAAACGACCAATAAATTTCAACATCAAAGAAATTAGTTTACGGAATTGCTTGCATAAAAAAAATAGAGAAAATTTAAAAACGAAATATAAAAGTCGATTCTAAAAATAGAGACCAGCACCTGGATAATTATTTTTCGCTCCACTAAACTATCGTGTGAAATTGAATAATTAGCTTATATATAAAAAAAACAGTGGTAAAACTGTTCCGAGTGGGTCTTTAAAAAGTTTATACAAAAAGGCGAGAGAAAAAAATTCATTGAAAGGACGAATATATTTTCAATTTAGCAAGAAAAAGTTCTTAATCAGTTTAATGGCAGTTAGACTGTCGAATGTATTCTGTCACTTCATTTAAAGTAAGAGATTTGAAAAAAGAAAAGATAAATTGCTATTGGAGGGGATTTAAAAGTTGGATTGGAATTTTTTTGAGGATATTGGCAAATTATGATTGAAAAAGGTTTCACGCCGCTATGAACTTTAATTGCTTTTCTTCTTGGATAGATGAAAAATGAGACGTGAAATAAATATAGTGTCAATTGTGCTGGCAATGGCCAATTCTAGTTCAGAATTTCGCAAAATACATCAAGGGCCAACAAAGCGCGGAATAGTTTTGACCTGACTGATGAACCGATCTGTCGTTAACATTTTTCCGGGATCTGGTCAGAGCATTAGATAAATTGTCCACTATACTGTAACGAAGTGTCAGCCGCTTCGTCACAATTATTGCACCCAATCCAATCTATAAACCAGTCAGCCGTTCAATCGAAGAAAGGCAATAAATCATATACCAAGCGATCTCCATCCATCCACTTGAATCCACACCCACCGCGCCGCATACCATCCACAGCCCACAGTCATTAAATAAAACAAACACCCACCGTGCATGTATCATTCATGGTCCACCGCAGTCACCCAATCGATCACAGAATCGAATACGCACACACCCCGCACCAGTCACACCGTATACCAGTGGCCCAATCGATGGACTTAAAGTTAACATATATCAAATCACATTATACATATAGATAACTAGCCTGTTAGCCTATCGACACGGCATTAGTAATTACTATTTGGCATTAAAGATTAAATATTATTGTAGCATTATTTCGTTTAAAATTATAATTAACACTATGTTAAAGTAAGATATTTTATAAGTGAAAGTATGTTTTTATAGTATTTTCGTCTTCTGCTTCGAGTTAAATCAGAGTAAAACTGATAAAAAAGGGTCAAGCTACCAGTAGTGCTGGCAAGAAGACCCCCTCGAGTCAGAAACGTCTTCTTTTTTATTTACCCTCTCTCCTCCCCTTCAGGGTGTAGATGGGACAGGGTTAAACCCATTCGCCCGCGTTAAAAGAAAAAAAACTAAAGCTCTTGATTTGCCACCTGCAATAACTATTTTCCTGGAACCGTTTGCTCACCAGGACAGGGACGATTCCTATCAAATCTTTCCTCTCGCTTTCTCCTCTAGACAAGCGATTACACACAGGGTTACTCGGGTAATCCAGCTAAACTTCCTAATTTTGACAGCATTAGGAAAGGGACGATTCCTATTAAACCATTCCTCTCACCTACTCTTCTAGTAGGTGATTGGACATAGGGTTACTCGGGAGTAACCCACACATATTTCCTGGTTTGCCGCCACCAGGACAGGGACGGATCCCACGGGTACATACGCTGGTTCGATTTCATTAAAATTTTTGTTTAATATATATTATTATTAAATTTGTACCTTAGAATTAAGAAGGAAAAAAAAATAATTAAATAAATAGTGTCGAAATTAATCCAAAATAAAGTTTTTTTTTGCTTTCTTTATTACCACCCTGGACCCCACTGTAGCTACCCCAGCTGGGAAACAAAAAAAGCTTCACAATACCTTAGCTGAAACCACTACTGCAGTTTCTGGGACTGAGGCTGAAAGTTGATCTCCATGTTACTTTTGGTCTTTCAACTAGCTAATGGTGCTCAAGGATCTTAGAAGCTTAGTATACAATGACTCTGTTCCTAAGATCAAACTGAATTAGACCAATGGCATGAGTTTTGGTTATTTTAAAAACGTTTTATGTTGGTGTGCCCCAAGGGTATGTTCTGTCTCCGACTCTCCTTCTCAGCTTTATCAAAGATCTGATCCACCCTATTGTTTTGTTTGTTGATAGTTCACCCAGACTTTCATAATTGTTTCTTGAACCAGGACAAAGCATTCATTTGCCTAAAGCTTCGGTATAATTTTCATATACAGAAAGCCGACTTTTTTACATAATTGCGTCTCTTGGATGGAAGAGGTCGAAATAAACATTAGAAATGAACTCGAACATTGACGAATTTTTTTTTGTGTCACCTAGTTTTATCGCTATAGTTCTCCAGCGAAGTAACCCGATGCATTCCGCTCCTAACACAATTTTCCCGTCACATTCCATCATTTGAAATGCCTATTAATTTACCCTCGAGCCCAACTTCTGACGTTTAGTTAAGTTTAGTAACTTATTTTGTAGCCGCACTACAAGAATGTGCTGCGCTTTACCTGGCTCGATTTTTCCTTCTCCTTATTATATTTACATGATCCATTCGATTTGGATGATGAAGAAAGAAGTTCGGATAGCAATATCTAAAATAAAGTCCAACAAGGCTGCTGGAGCTGATGGCCTTACGGCTGAACTCTTCAAAGCAGCGGGAGATGACTTGGTGAGGAGCATACACCAACTCATCTGTACAATCTGGTCGGATGAAAGTATGCCTGACGAATGGAACCTCAGCATTGTGTGCCCTATCCACAAGAAAGGAGATACTCTAAGCTGCCCCAACTACAGAGGTATAAGTCTCCTAAATGTCGCCTATAAAATCTTGTCGGCCATTCTGTGTGAACGTCTGAACCCTTTCGCACGTGAACTGATTGGCCCCTATCAGTGTGGTTTCAGACACGGTAAGTCAACCGTTGACTAAATTTTCACACTTCGGCAGATTTTGGAAAAGACCCAAGAATTCCAGATCGATACTCACCACCTCTTTATCGATTTTAAAGTCGCCTATGACAGCGTAAACAGGAACGAGCTATACAGAGCCATGTCACTTCTTGGCATCCCTGCCAAACTCGTTCGATTGTGCAAGATGACTATGGAGAACTCGCGCTGCTCCGTCAAGGTTGGTAAGAACACCACCGACTCATTTAATGTCGAGAAAGGCATTAAATGAGTCGCGTCACGGCAGGGTGACGCGCTGTCATGTAACATCATTCTTGAGGCAATCGTACGCAACTCGCATGTCAACACCAGCGGTACGATTTTTTTTAGATCCGTTCAATTACTTGGCTATGCTGATGATATTGACATTATTGGAAGAACGAAGCGCGCTATCAGTGGAGCATTCGCAAGTATTGAAGTGGAAGCGGCTCGAATGGGTCTGGCTGTAAATGAAGATAAAACAAAGTATATGCTGTCCTCGGGTGAAGTAGATCATCACCGTAGGCTCGGACAAAACGTCACAATGGACAGATATAACTTTGAGGTTGTCAAGGACTTTGCCTATTTGGGTTCCACTATAACCTCTCAGAACAACATCAGTGAAGAGATCAGTCGAAGAATCACTCTTGCCAATCGCTGTTTCTTCGGGCTAAGAAGGCATCTTAGTAGTAAAGCCCTCTCTCAAAGGACCAAGGAGACACTATACAAGACCCTTATCATCCCAGTCCTGCTGTATGGGGCAGAAGCGTGGACACTGACACAATCGGATGAATACAGGCTGGGGTGCTTTGAGAGAAAGATTCTTCGGGTGATATTCGGGCCTGTATGTATCAATGGAGTTTGGAGGAGAAGATTCAATGACGAACTGTACGGGCTATACAGCGACATTGACTTGGTTAAGAAGCTGAAAATTCAGCGGCTTAGATGGCTGGGTCATGTGGAGCGTATGGACGAAAACGCTCCTGCCCGACGAGTCTTCAATTCCAACCCGGAGGGCCGACGCAGTTCTGGAAGACCCCATCTAAAGTGGCGCGATCAAGGGGTAAACGACCTCAACCAACTTGGTGTGCGCAACTGGAGGCCACTAGCTAGGGACCGGCCTAGCTGGCGAGGATTGTTGGTTGAGGCCGTGGTCCACAATGGACTGTCTGCGCCACCTTAAGTAAGTAAGTAAGTATTATATTTACAAACCAATCTGCATTGAATTCTGATTTCCTTGAATTTACGTACTCATCTAAGGAACCTATATTTCTATGAACGAAGAATCAATACTTTATTCTTTAACTCTCTTGGAACTTATTCTTACCAAATTTTCAGTCTTTCTTTTTTAACTTAGAAAATTCATCACGTCGTAAGTTCAAGTCCCTTTATTTTTAAAAACCATAATTTTGAAAGAAAAAAAGTGAGAATTCACTGCGAAAGTTCAGGTTTCTTCCGCAACACCACAAGCCCTTCCAAAAATAATATTCAAATTAAAAGATCCTCGCCTATAACCTAGTTAAAAATTTGATGTGAAATATAAATGTATGTGCTAAGCATTTCAATTTCCGAGATAGCTTAGCTATCAGAAGTGGGATTTAGTTTGAAAAATGGGTTTTCTTTTTTTGCTTTTATTTGAAAAAAGTATATTTAAGTAATTCAAGGTGTCAAAAAGTAAGAGCGTAGAGAATGTGCCAAGCCAAAAAACTCGCATCAAAGGGGGCTTTTTCATTTATTCACCCTCGTTTAGTAATTTTGTTAAAAATTATATGTTAATATTAAAAATCAACGAGGTCACAAACAATGCTTCGCCAAAGCATTTTTAAAAGCCATAATTATATATTTTTTTAAAATTCAAGCCTGGTTTTAAGTACTTCACTATAAATCGACAAGATTGATAATAAATTAAAATCAAAATTTTAAATAAAAACGTTTTCAAAAACGAGACAAAATCGAACCTTAAACCGGAAATTCTCTTGTTTCGACCGATTCAACACGGTCCTAGGATAAGTCATATCTTTTCCAGAACACCCTTTTATTCACTTTGGTTAGAAACTTGTCTCCAAGATGATTTTCTTGTGTGGGAACGGGTGCCAGAACCAGAAAATACACAAAAAATGTATCAGGTTAATTTTGTTTCATTTCGTGGACTAAAATTTTAAGAAACGTTTTTCAAAACACCGTCATAATTTTTTTATTCTATTAAATTTCCTGATCGAAATCTTATTCAACTTTACCAAATCCATCAAAAAACGTTCTTATAAATCACACTGTCAAAAAAAAAAAAAAAAAAAAAAAAAACCAGGACATTGACTGACATTAAATGAACATTAGTCTAGACTAGACAAACTGAACTCGAAAGGAAGCTACATCCGTTGTACATATAAAATAAAATACTTGCAATCCATTTTCAACATGGAAAGCTTTTTCGTAACATCTGTTTTCTTCAATTCCCATACCATGCACTTGTGGTAGGTACTCACTGTGGTGAATATATCAATGTTGCTAAACATTGTTTCAGTCAACATTTGAACTAAACACGACCCACCACAAGCAAAACTTGCGATAATTTTTATTTTCTAAAAGAAGACAGGGACGAGGAACACATCCAGACAAGAACCCTCAAAATTTCCCATTTGTTGATGTTAATAATGACTACCCAAAGATGTGTGAGAGAATTTATGATGGCTGTCCTTCCGCTTGATGTTAGTGATGAAGACAAAACTTTTGCCCTTACTTCTAAAATATCAAGGACTCCTTCTCTCTCACTTTTCTCACACGAATTGAATATGGCAATGACTTGAGTTTGAGTAGTTTAAGAAGAAACTTTTCCTTCTGTTTTGGAAAATATACATTTGAAAGAGCGTCGAACATCATCATACAAACGAAAAAGAAGAAGAAGATGGTAATGATAATGGTAAAGGTGATCTCAGGACAATGGTTGCATATAAAATCTCCGGCAAAGAACAGAGACACTCACATAAAGACAGAGAGAGTATGAGAGAAAGGTTGTGTTGTGTATCCTTAATGAATGCAAATTGGTGTTTTGAAGGTGAATGTTGAAGAAGTTTCACCTTAGACAACTTTACTAATATTAATTCAACAATACAACGGAACCCAACTTTTTTCTATTCTTTTATTTTTTAATGTTTTTTTTTTTTAATTTAATGTTTTGAAAAGATGTGTATTGTGTAACCTGTTTTAAGCAAACGTTCAGTTTAAGTTACACTTGAAATTGAGGGTGAATTTCTCGAGGGTTTTTACCATTGACAGGCCGTCCTTTGAAAAAACTTTTGTTTCCCTCTCACATGTACTGAGACCAAGCACTTACTTTACGTAAAATGAAGCCAGTTCCACCACCATAAAATGTTACTTTGAAACAAAACAAAGATAAAGGGTGTTTTTTTTTGGTCTTTTTGACAGCTGTCACTTGATTTATGCTTAGTTTGGTTTACCATTTCGTAATGAATAGACATATTTACTCCTGAACAGCGTTTGCAAATCGTGAAAATTTATTACAAAAATAATGGCGACGCATCGCTCGCTGCGTCCAATATTCGGTCTAGGAATTTATTCAAGCCAGCCGAAATCCCGAAATTATTTTGAAAACCTAATGACAATAATAAAGCTAAATTGTTGACCATAGCATTAACGTTTAATTTCTTTTTGAAAATATACACGTCTAAAAAAACACCCTTTATAAGGGTAATCATAATTTCTCTTGCTAAAAGCTTAGAATTACCTCTAGTGAAATGAAAAATGAATATGTTCCACAATCTCTCCCCGAAATTTTGCAATTTTTGCCTTACTTTATAATTTGCGTGCACACGGTCTTATACTTTTGATTTTTTTTTTAGAAGTTGGGAGGGGGGGGATTTTATTTCACATAACGTGAGTGCTTATTTTCACTTAGCATTTTATATTTAAAGTTATTTCATAATTAGGCCATTGAAGCTCTACCCGTTTCCTGTGCACTGAACATACGTTCCACAAAACTTTTTACTCCGAATTTCACTTTGTGAATTTCACAATATGTGGCTTTATACACAAAAAATCAAATAAGGAGATACGAATACGAATTGACACCAAGTCAAACAAATTTTATTTGCTGATAGGGGTACTTGATGTACAAATTTCCCCCTCACATTTGTGTGGAAATTTCATTTTCACTCTAATAGTAAAATTGACTTACCTAAACATTACAGTGAAAGTAAAACTTTGACATAAAAGTTTTCATAAGTAAAATTTTCACGTTGATTGAATTTTTCCCGATGCGATGGTGTCGTGGAAAAAATTGTGGACCTTGTTTTTTCACGGAAGGTGAATAGCAAACTTGAAATTGAATGTTTTTTCCATGAATTAAAAATTTAGTAAACACAATGTTAAAACAGGCCAGTAATGACGATAAATGGTTTTTTTTTAAATTAAATTTTGCTCTCAGTTCTTTTGAAAATCAAAATGCGTTCCAGGTTTCCGTTGAAAATTCTTTGGATACAAAAAAAAAAAAAAAAAAAAAAAAATGCAACGGAAAACCTTCGTTTTTTGTATTTGCCTTAACTGAAAGATTCATTATCCTCGTTCTATATTTGTCCTGTGCCGTTGTAGTCGCCGTCGGTTGTCCTAACATTAGTGGGTGGTGATGGCTGATGGAGACGTTTCAGTTCTATTTTGTGTGTGTGTGTGTGTGTGCTTCATTTCAAATAAAAGGACTATTATTTGTTCATTTTTGTGTGCAGCGTCTTTTGTTGAATAAAAGTTTACCCTTCCATTGTTTGTTATTTGTCTGCAATGGACAAATATCAATTAGCCGAGAAAATAGAGAGAGAGAGAGCGAACAAAAAAATGAATAAAAATAGTTGAATAGCTTGAACACAGGCAAAATGTTGGAAACACTGGAAGCCATTAGACATTTTGAACACACGCCTGAACGAATTTCATCCAAGGATGGAAGAATGAGAAATTGTTGGTGTGAGGGACAATTGTTGAATGCAATCAATTCTCTCAGAATGACAGGGTATCTAATTATGTTTACTGAACTTTTGTGGTGAAAGAATTCTTTTTTTTTGCGTTGGTCGATGTTAAAAAAAAAATCGGTTTACGGAAACCGCAGGAAATTAGAATGGAATTCCGTTTGGTTGGAATAAAAATTATGATTGCATGGGATGAAATTTCTTCAAATATTGGTTATTTTGTTACGTAATTACATAAGGTTATCGAAATTGATTGGAGTTTAATTCACGGAACTCAAATACCTGATTGATTCAATACAAAATCACAGAGTCAGGTGTTTGTATGTTTATTTTTCTGATTGTTCTCAGAAAAAAATTATAATTAATTCATATTGGATAAGTCAATTCCTACTTAATTTGTTGAAATTTGAAGGTCTTTTTTTATTGAATTGAAACCAATCGATAAATTGTACCTAATTACCATTATCATAATACGATACTTTGGATCACATTTTTTCGATTTCATCCTAATTTTATTTTTATCAATCCCAGTAAAGAGGCTCACAGTGAAATTAATTAAGAAAAAGGTCACTTAACGAACTGACTGTCCGACATTTATACCGAAGATATTTATATGATCGATCGTATTGACAACCAAGTCTGAAACCCATTTTTTCCATTTGAACAAAAGTTTCAATCGCTCAAAAGTTTGTAT
The DNA here is from genome assembly GCA_916050605.2 of Platycheirus albimanus. NCBI lineage: Eukaryota > Metazoa > Arthropoda > Insecta > Diptera > Syrphidae > Platycheirus > Platycheirus albimanus. Next base: position 368,674,337 of record OU696696.1, on the reverse strand, counting down.
AAAAAAGTGGGCAACACTCATAGTCCTCGTTGGCGCTTATGGGCCCTGAGGTTGCTCGCCCATCCACTTTGCTATCGCTTCGCAGTTTGGGCCTTAAAGCAGCTTGAATTGGACAACGAGTTTGGGAGAAAAATCACCTTATCTGACGATTCACATTTTCATCTCGGCGGCTGAGTTAACAAACAAAATTGGCGCATCGTTGCTCGGAAGACCTGCACCTTATTGTGGAAAAGCCCATTCATCTATAACGATTGAGAGTTTGGTATAGAGATTGTAGAGTGGAGATATAATTGTACCATTTTTGTTCGAAAATGAGGCTGGAAAAAACGTTTCGGCCAACGGTGCGATGGGCGTTACAGAGCCATGTTAACCGACTTTTTGTTTTTACTGAAATTGAAGACATGATGACGCAGCATGCCGCACAGCTTATGCCACAACCGATCTTTAGGGCACCAAATTCAAAAATCCTGTTATCAGCCGTCTTGGCAATGTCAATTTACCGCGTCGGACCTTGCATTTTGACACGTTTGGACTATTTTTTTTTTTTTGTGGGGAACAACGAAGGACTGATGTTATGCCAACAATCCGAAAACAATTCAAGCACTTAAGGCCAATATAATCCAAGCACTGCGTGAGCTACAGCCCAAAACCAAGGTCTTGGAAAATTGGAGTGACAGCCTGACGAGGCAGTTTGTTCAAACCATTGAAGTCATAATACATGGAAACTGTATGGGATTAACCACACTACTTACAATAAAACTACTGAAAAGAAATAACGTTCCGACCGAAATGAAAATGCATATATTTTGTTGTTGGAAAAAAGATTAATATCAGAAAAAACCCAACATTTATTTTAACCTCGCACTAGCTCGCAGCATCTCGCCTGACCATTCACAATGCTTGCTTAAGATATACTAAAAAATAATAATTACATTTAGCTTGCTCATAGTGATTTATATTTAATTTAAGAGAACAATAAAATCTCTTAGGCAAAGAGCTCGCCATCTTCTCTCGTATGTTTGCATACGATACAGAAACAATCATTTTGTCCATTTTATTGCATTTTAAAAAAAAAACAACTTGTTTTTGGCACACCCTATATTTATATTGTCCGGCTGCCAGTACTGCAGCTCTTCAACAGCTCCTGGACTATAGAGCACCAACGAGATTGTTCCACCTATCCCGATTCGCCGCAACTGACCATAGCTGTGCCCATGATTTAACTCCTTGACTGAGTTTCTCTCACTACAGATGTCCTCCAAGTTGTGTTTGGTCTTCCCGTCTATTACCCTGAAAACTCCATTCAAAAATTGTTTGGCTACTTTGGCGCCAGGTTTCCTCAGTGTATGACCTATCCAACGCAACTTCCGCTGCATGATGTCTGCATTAAATTTCGTCTGCCTGGTCCCGCCCCCAGTTCCACTTTTGAAATGGTTTTGCGGCCTGTGGATCTTCCGAATGTATAGTAGAGAGCGGTTAACAGAGGGATGAAGCACTGATTTAACATTGCATTCAAAAAGAGAAAAAATTCCAAATGCACCACGGTCTTTTTGTATTCTATGGTCTCCTGGGTTTTTGGTTTCTTAAAACTGGCATTCTTACATATTCCTTTGAAAATTCTTTCAAATATTTCGCATTTTTAATTTAAGCATTTCATTTCGCAATCAGTTTTAGAAATGAAAAATTATTGCAAATTTTTGTAATTGTAATGCGAAATTTTTTTTTGGTGTAATGATCTTTTAAGTAAATTCAAAATCACTTACCAAATTTTACTGATTTTTAAAATTTACATAACATAACCCACAATTTAAAATTTTCACACCTCGATTTTCTGTAAATTAAGGAAAGAATATTTTTGCAAAATTATCATAGGTAAGGTATATTCTATCCACTGATCCGTAAAATATACTTTCTAACGATTAAATTTTTACTAAATATTTACTTTTCTTCATCCAAAAATATACTCAATTTATTGTCCGAGCTAATCAGCAACCCAGATGAGAACATAAAAAAAATTACAAATTGCCAGACTCGCCAGTCGCCACCGCTCTGCGCCGCGCACCGATCTAAAGCACACAACCATTAAGCTTGCAGACCAATTGCTTTATTAATTATTGAAATAAAATTTAATTACACCCCTCTAAATCAAAATAAACATTTTCGCATGTTCGCACCTGGGTTTCAATTCGGAATTGTAGGTGTGCGATGTGCCACACCGACACCACAAATTCTTTTCATTCGCAGTATCTAACTTAATATTTAATTTTTTTTTGATAATGATTATAATTATTATTGCACTCGTTGCTTTGCGTTGGTGTTGTGCTAATTGATTAAAACCAAAAATACTTTTTTGTAAATTTTTAGTTTTAATTTCATACTGCGTGTGTGGGCTTGCGGGTGGTGATCCTGACCGGCAGCATGGCAAAGCATCATATCATCATCATCATCGTCAGCATCATCATCCCCTTGATGAAAGTCGATGAAATTAAAACAAACACACGGATATTTTACCCGGATTCTGGGATTCGGTGATTCTGTGTGCTAGCATGATGATGAATATTAATGCATGTGGCAGCACGCAGTGGCAGTGGACTTCTGCCGTTTTCACCTCTTTGATGTAATATATTGTATATTTATATGCGATTTAAATTTTAATTTGAAAGTGCGAAAATAAAATAAATATGCATTTTTTTCGAAATGAAAAATAAATCTGTCAGATACAATGCAAGGCCTTACGGTTATGTTGTTATTGATTGTGGCACGTATGAAGCACGTGAAATAATTTCCAATTACATCAAAGAGGAAGGATATTTTTTTTTTTTTTTTTATTTCGCTGAAAGGATGATGAGTGAAATATTGAAATTGATATTCTTTATTTAGAGGACAGATTTATTATTTGTTTCACTTTAAAAATGAAGTATTGGAAAAGATGGTTTTAGTTTGAATTAAAAATTTGAGTATATTTCATTATAGCTAGATAATTAAATTTTGATTCTACTGTCCATTGTATACCACGGTCTTAAACAACATGACATGGTGCCAGCTAGTCTGGTTTTAAAATCGTCCTTCACATGATCGCACCACTTTAGATGGGCTCTTTCACTGCTGCGTTGTCTTTCGTTCTTGCAATTTTAGACTCAGAAAACTAGCCATGTAATCTGCTATATACCCAGCTTTTTGACCAGTTCAATGGCCTTGCGTATCTCGTACAGTTTATGGTTAAATATTTTTCTCCTAGCTTTATTGATACATTCAGAACCGAGTTTACGCAAAGGAATCTTTTTCTCACAGCACAGCAGCTTAGCAAGTCCTGTACAGTTGACGGTGAGTCAATTAGTCATTGACTATTTTTATCATTGACTCATTGACACTCATTCACTCATTGACACTTATTGACTCATTGACTCATTGACTCATTGACTCATAGACTCCTAGACTCATAGACTCATAGACTCATAGACTCATAGACTCATAGACTCATAGACTCATAGACTCATAGACTCATAGACTCATAGACTCATAGACTCATAGACTCATAGACTTATAGACTCATAGACTCATAGACTCATAGACTCATAGACTCATAGACTCATAGACTCATAGACTCATAGACTCATAGACTCATAGACTCATAGACTCATAGACTCATAGACTCATAGACTCATAGACTCATAGACTCATAGACTCATAGACTCATAGACTCATAGACTCATAGACTCATAGACTCATAGACTCATAGACTCATAGACTCATAGACTCATAGACTCATAGACTCATAGACTCATAGACTCATAGACTCATAGACTCATAGACTCATAGACTCATAGACTCATAGACTCATAGACTCATAGACTCATAGACTCATAGACTCATAGACTCATAGACTCATAGACTCATAGACTCATAGACTCATAGACTCATAGACTCATAGACTCATAGACTCATAGACTCATAGACTCATAGACTCATAGACTCAAAGACTCATAGACTCATAGACTCATAGACTCATAGACTCATAGACTCATGGACTCATAGACTCATAGACTCATGGACTCATAGACTCATAGACTCATAGGCTCATAGACTCATAGACTCATAGACTCACAGACTCATAGACTCATAGACTCACAGACTCATAGACTCATAGACTCATAGACTCACAGACTCATAGACTCATAGACTCATAGACTCACAGACTCATAGACTCATAGACTCATAGACTCATAGACTCATAGACTCATAGACTCATAGACTCATAGACTCATAGACTCATAGACTCATAGACTCATAGACTCATAGACTCATAGACTCATAGACTCATAGACTCATAGACTCATAGACTCATAGACTCATAGACTCATAGACTCATAGACTCATAGACTCATAGACTCATAGACTCATAGACTCATAGACTCATAGACTCATAGACTCATAGACTCATAGACTCATAGACTCATAGACTCATAGACTCATAGACTCATAGACTCATAGACTCATGGACTCATAGATTCATAGACTCATAGACTCATAGACTCATAGACTCATAGACTCATAGACTCATAGACTCATAGACTCATAGACTCATAGACTCATAGACTCATAGACTCATAGACTCATAGGCTCATAGACTCATAGACTCATAGACTCATAGACTCATAGACTCATAGACTCATAGACTCATAGACTCATAGACTCATAGACTCATAGACTCATAAACTCATAGACGCATAGAATCATAGACTCATAGACTCATAGACTCATAGACTCATAGACTCATAGACTCATAGACTCATAGACTCATAGACTCATAGACTCATAGACTCATAGACTCATAGACTCATAGACTCATAGACTCATAGACTCATAGACTCATAGACTCATAGACTCATAGACTCATAGACTCATAGACTCATAGACTCATAGACTCATAGACTCATAGACTCATAGACTCATAGACTCATAGACTCATAGACTCATAGATTCATAGACTCATAGACTCATAGACTCATAGACTCATAGACTCATAGACTCATAGACTCATAGACTCATAGACTCATAGACTCATAGACTCATAGACTCATAGACTCATAGACTCATAGACTCATAGACTCATAGACTCATAGACTCATAGACTCATAGACTCATAGACTCATAGACTCATAGACTCATAGACTCATAGACTCATAGACTCATAGACTCATAGACTCATAGACTCATAGACTCATAGACTCATAGACTCATAGACTCATAGACTCATAGACTCATAGACTCATAGACTCATTGACTCATAGACTCATTGATTCATAGACTCATAGACTCATAGACTCATAGACTCATAGACTCATAGACTCATTGACTCATTGACTCATTGACTCATTGACTCATTGACTCATTGACTCATTGACTCATTGACTCATTGACTCATTGACTCATTGACTCATTGACTCATTGACTCATAGACTCATAGACTCATAGACTCATAGACTCATAGACTCATAGACTCATAGACTCATAGACTCATAGACTCATAGACTCATAGACTCATAGACTCATAGACTCATAGACTCATAGACTCATAGACTCATAGACTCATAGACTCATAGACTCATAGACTCATAGACTCATAGACTCATAGACTCATAGACTCATAGACTCATAGACTCATAGACTCATAGACTCATAGACTCATAGACTCATAGACTCATAGACTCATAGACTCATAGACTCATAGACTCATAGACTCATAGACTCATAGACTCATAGACTCATAGACTCATAGACTCATAGACTCATAGACTCATAGACTCATAGACTCATAGACTCATAGACTCATAGACTCATTGGCTCATTGGCTAATTGGCTCATTGGCTCATTGGCTTATTGAATCATTGAATCATTGACTCATTGACTTATTGACTAATTGACTCATTGACTCATTGACTCATTGACTCATTGACTCATTGACTCATTGACTAATCGACTCATTGACTCATTGACTCATTGACTCATTGACTCATTGACTCATTGACTCATTGACTCATTGACTCATTGACTCATTGACTCATTGACTCATTGACTCATTGACTCATTGACTCATTGACCCATTGACTCATTTACTCATTTACTCAGTGACTCAGTGACTCATTTACTCATTTACTCATTTACTCATTTACTCATTTACTCATTTACTAATTTACTAATTTACTAATTTACTAATTTACTCATTTACTCATTTACTCATTTACTCATTTACTCATTTACTCATTTACTCATTTACTCATTTACTCATTTACTCATTTACTCATTTACTCATTTACTCATTTACTCATTTACTCATTTACTCATTTACTCATTTACTCATTTACTCATTTACTCATTTACTCATTTACTCATTTACTCATTTACTCATTTACTCATTTACTCATTTACTCATTTACTCATTTACTCATTTACTCATTTACTCATTTACTTATTTACTCATTTACTCATTTTCTCATTGACTCGTTGGCTTATTGAATCATTGACTCATTGACTCATTGACTCATTGAATCATAGACTCATTGACTCATTGACTCATTGACTCATAGACTCATTGATTCATTGACTCATTGACTCATTGACTCATTGACTCATTGACTCATTTATTGATTAAATGACCTGACTAGAATCCACATGGATTATGATTAATCATGTATTTAATTATGATTATGTATTTAATCATTTTGTTTAACCCCTCTCCAAGGATAATGATACAAAAATCAATTCTTAAATTGTGGAAGGAGAAAAACATAAACGCACCTGCCCTGCATGATATCTTATAAATATTTATGTAAAATCAGACACCCTTAAAAGGACTTCCAAAATTATTTTACTGTTGTCACTTTCAATTACCTTCATTACCATAAAATATTTTGAATGGGAATGTTGCTAGACAGAAAGAAAAGCTTTCAGCCTCCCTCTCCCATGCTGTGCTATACGCAATTTCATGCAACAAAAGCTCCAACAAAAATGTGTGTGCGAATGGTGAAAACCAATTTTCCCCACAATAACAAAAACCAAAGGAAAAATATAGGTGAAATATTATCCGAGAGATTTCGATGTAACTATAATCTTTAAGATACTTTCACTTCTCTACTTTCTGGTTCAGTCTGTCGGCGTTGACGAACGGGAATGGTTTTCTTTCTTTGCCATATTCGAGAGATACAAAACACCGTGTTGCTTTAGGTCAATATTTGTTCCTTTCGATATATTTCTGTCTGCCATGTGGACAAGTTCTTTATTTTTTAATTTTGTAAAAGGACCAAAGTATCTTGTGTCTTCTTTGTGTATCGTCCTTATAACGGATGTCACTTATTGGAATTTTAAATGTACCGTGTCAATGATGTGAACGGATTTGTAACGGAAATTAACTCTCGAATCTTTGAAATTCGATTCGTTTTAGTTAAGCGGTATCTGTCAGATGTAAAAGTTTAAAGATTCAAGAGATTTAGAAAATAAGTTAAAGTGAAAAGATGGTTTTATTGAAAGTTAAATAATTGTGCAAGTGAAATGTGCCAATAAAAGTTGTATTGATTGAGAAAAAAAAATACAATTAAATATTGTTTAAAGATAAAAAAAAATAAAGCAATGTGATAAACTACGTCGCCGCCATTAGCATATAAATCAAAGAAAAACTAATTATTGAATTTTTAATTTTAACGCCTTAAGTCACGCACACAAACACAAATATAGATTGCTGTTCACAGGAAAAAGGAAATACATTTGTTTGGGCTGTTTTTAGATGGTAATTTTTTTTTTTTTTAGATAAATGTATGAATATCTTATGAATGCAGATATCTGTTGGGTATTTTTAACCGCAAAATAAATTCCATTATGCTTAAGTTAAATTATTCCTTAAGTGGATTTAATATTTCAAGATGAATTGAACCCACTTGAAAGGAGGCTCTTGATTTTATCAATGGGGTTTGTGTTGTTGTATGTGAGAGAACAAGAGATGCAAATGAAGGGAACCATTGTTAAAATGATTTGATAAAGTGCATTGTTAAAAATGATTTTTATGGGTGGTAATGTAGAAACAGTCTGTTAAGGTTTACATTTAAAAACTTCACTGACACAAATTTAGGGTTTTCGTAATTTTTCTCCGCCTAGGATGCTTCACCGATTTTGATCAATTTTTTTTTTGTAGTTGTGGGGTGCCATGAATACCTCGAGTAGATATTTTCGAAATCCAATTTGCTGTAAATGTATGTAAATTTTATGTAAATTCCATCTTTTTTGTTTTTAATTTAATTCCATTTCATTGTAAAACATTTAGCATTTTTATAAAATTAAAAATTAAATAAACAATTCTCTCAATAATTTCTACGAAAGTTCGAGTTAAGAACAGTTAACAGATCCATAAAACTTGGTTTACCTACCATTTCCTTGATTTCCACTTTTTTCTTGGTCTTCCAACTCGTTGAACACCCCGAAGATTCCGTTCGAAGGACCAAAAATTATAGTTCTATTGAATGGGAAATTTTTAAATTTAAATTTAAAGAAAAACAAAATATTACGTACAAACTGTGATTATCATTTGCATTTGTTAGAAATTATTTAAAAAAAAGGACAGTTTCATTAGTAAAAATATTATTCATATCCCCAGAATCATAGGGCCGATACGAGAAAGGCCAACGAAGAAGAGACCTCAAAATTTTCTTCAGACATTTTCCCAGGCATAAACATGATTCAAAAAAGAGAAAAAGCATAGAACCAAATGAAAATTCATGGTTTGTCTTGAGCTTAAAGTAAGGTTCTGATATTAAAAAAGCACTTCTCTAGAAAACCGGAACAAGTTCGAACAAGCTAAGAAAATCTTTAATTCCACATTCAAAGAACCAAATGCTTGCATAACCAAAAATTAAGGCGAAAAAAACTATACAGTGTCCCAAAAATAGTAAGAATTTTTGGTCATTTTTAAAAAACGTTTGCAACTCCACTACGTCCTCGGTTCCTACGCTCGTTGGCAAAGAAACTCCTGTGGTCAGTTCCCAAGTGAAAAATGATTTAAGATCTCGATGTAAGATCTCCACCCACAGAGGTGCGCTTCTATGCTAGCAAAACTGCTGTGTACGCTGTTTGATCTCTCCAATTATACAGGTCTCATTCCATTTCACTTCACTTAAGTCACTTCTTTTCACCGTCGCGTCATGGAAACGGAAACTTTTTATAGACCATATCTGTATGGTTTCCGTAGTTATAGGTCCACTTGTGATCACCGAACAGTAAAATTATTGCGCTTGTTTTAATAAAATTTGATTGATTTGATATCGGTGAACCCCTTCTTCGATGGATTAGAAATGTGATTCCATTCGAAGTGTTGTGGAATTCATTAAATAAAGGCTGGTGTGCCCCAAGGCTCCGCTTAGTCTCCTATTCTCTTCGTCATCTTCATCAACGATCTCCTGTCTTAGACTTTTGATGCATTAATTATTTTGCCGATGACAATACTCTTGGTTTTTATATTCGTTTCCAGATTCTTAACCATGTTCTTCGGGTGTGGTACTGCAACGGCAGAATCTGATTAGCTAATTGAACTCGGACTGTGACAGCATTGTCCAATGGAGAATTTTAGCTTTCAAAAACTCCGTGCTCCATGTCTTCTATCAGCAAGAGCCACTTGCATAGAAAAAACCGAAAAGCTTTGCAATTACAAATCACTTTTTATAACATCTCCAAACCACAAATTTGTCGTCACCAAAAATTCTGCGATGTGCTTAGGTTTGCCTGGACGATGTAAGAACTATTTTGTTAAACCTTATCTGACTTAAACAAAGGAAAAATTATCATATCTTTACAATTACTGAGTCCTTAAATTTCATAGTTTTAAAGGTGATAGGCTAAGAACCATTTTGGAAACATTTTTTTTTTTCACTTAAACATCACCGTAATGTTTCTTGTCGCATCTTATAATTTTATAAACAATGCTCCAGCTAAAAAAACAGTTGCAAACTTCCTCTGTAATGCACACTCCATTAGGATTGCTGAACACCTTACTCTCGAGTACAATTTCGAACAGTATAGAGACTCCTTTTTGTGCCGCACGACACGAATGTGTTATGTTCTGCAAAAATAACACATCTTATCCAAATCATTTATAGCCACTTAAAATTTTGTTTGCCAGGAAGCCCCTCAAACCTTCTCCATTGTGTGCCGACCTGCCTTCACGATGTGCCTTTATACCATCCAATTGTCAGTAGAAAAAAAATGGGACTTCATTAACATGTCATAATTATAAACAAAAAAAAAAATTATATCAAAATCTTTATTCAACGACTTCTTGGCCAGATTGCTTAAATGCATGTTTACACTTCAAAATTGATTAAGGACGTGCCTCAGATCCTTACCAATAACTATGACGATGTTGAAATTAAGCACTGCTTGCAGTCATCACATCCATTGGGCTTTTCAAAATCCTCTCTATGTTTGTATTTCATTCAGAATGCTGTTTGTACATACAAGCTGTATAATAGAACCCATATGCTTTAGGTTGTAACCTAACCCCCTCTGACCTAGTAAACATACGTCAAAACTTTTCCATATTATTTGTCAACAATTTTACACTTTGACAGACGACAGACAACTCGTGCTTTTGAATACAAAATTCTCAATTTCCCTCTTGGATTTTTGTTGCCAATAAAAAAATTCTCACGCTGATCCATCAAATCCATGATTGACATAAACAAATTTATTTGAAAAGATATAAATTTTAAAAATACGTACTATGTAACTAATTCCTTGCGATTTTTTTTTCCAATACCATGATGATTGAGGCAGCTTCAGCTTCAGTCAACGAAAAAGCAAAGAAACTGACATTGACATACTCCTGTCACTTGTATATTACCACCCAAACACATACACCCACATGCACGCACGTGAGTTTAAAATTTTTTTTTATTGACAGCTTTATAAAGCTAAGAGAAAACTTTAAAAATAAAATTTCAATTTTTTGTTTTTTTTCTTTCGAAAATGTGTTTGCACATGTATATGTGTGTTTATGTAAAAAAATCCATTATGCAAAATGCCTAGCAAACAGTGTCATTATTAAGGATATTAAATGGGAAATTTGTATTGTGTGTCTGGACATGCACCGTTGGCTTTAGTGTTATTAATAACAATCAAATAAACCACACCCATGTAAGTGAAATACCACCCGATTCCTATCTCACGAAAGGTAACATTTTTTCAACCAGGATAATATTACTCCTCGAGTGTGGTTGGTTTATTTGGAAGCAACATACTCGCACCTCGCACCGCAAGACTTACCATCGAGAAAGGGTGAACAAAAAAAAAAGGTCCTTTTTTTTCATTTTCTTACAGTAATAAATGAATGAGATTTTTGCTGAATGCAAGGACTTAGATACGTGGATTGGTGTTGTTTATGTTTATGGTTTTTCAAAAGCTACTTGAGAGCAGAACAACTTTTTCAAAATGTACGCGTATACATACATATTTAAGGCAATCGTATAAAGGAACGAAAACTTAAAGGACGTTCCAGAATCCAGAACATGCTATTTAGTTCAGATATAACAGAAACCATAGACCAGGGTTTTTATTTGTGCGAGCTTCAGTTCTAATAAGGATAAAAAATTCTCTCTCTCTCTGAAAGAAGCCCGTGAAATAAATGGCAAACAAATTCTGAATTCGGTTTCAAAAATTTAAGAATTTTTTTTTGTGAAGGTCAAAATTAAATTGGAAAGGGTTTTAACTTTGAATATGGGATTGCTCTTTGGATGCTTCAATTAAAAAGTTAAATAAAAAATTCAGATTTTGAGTGAACGTGATGTTTGATGACATTAAGCTTTAGGTTAGGTGAGATAGTGCTGCGGACCTCTTAATGAAGTCTGATTGCTTTCATTTGTGCAATGCCAACGATGGAGTATTTTTGTATGATGTATGAAAACCTTGGAATTAACTTCAGAATCCAAAAGTTAAATTAGCTCTTGTTTTATATTTTGACCTTAAAACAATCTGTTCTTACTCAGGTAAAAAAAGACAACAATTTATGAAAATTATTCAAATTAGCGACGGTATTTTTGTTTTTTAGTGTGAGATTAAAATTAAGTCTTGGTGAATCGGATGAGCTGATTTTGTATTTCGGTTTGTCCGAGGTCCTTCCACATGAACCAAATACTGAAATCTGCTTCTTGAGTTAACCGGAGCTACATTTATATCCAGAGTTAGCTAACTCTAGCTTAGATCACAGCTGCGAACAGCTTCTAAGTCCTTGTAATAGTACACATTCATTCTTATATATCCAGTAATTTAAACATTTTTAAACTGTTAATATGGAATGAGGTGATGTGGGAAGGATGAATATGCCAATGACATTATTTGACAATTTTTTTCTCAATAAGTAAGAATGTACCTAAAGTTAATTATAATTTGCAAACATTTTGTCAGAAATGCTGGTCTGTATGCGCTTAAGACAATGTTTAAAATATTTTTAAATAAGTTACTTAAAAAGATATATTTTGAATTGGCATTATTTTATTCTGAAAAGTGGTATTTTGAAGGTATAGTTTGTTGTTTATAAGTTTTTTTTTTTGGGAAACATTTTTTATAACGTTATAAAACTCATCCATTTAAAACGAGTATATCTTTTTACAAAAATTTAGTTTTCTTAAATACAAAACAGTAACCAAATTATGATGGTGTCAAACATTCAGAAACAAACGATTTTAAAACTCCTTCGTGTTACATATTTTTTTTTTAATTTCAAGGCATCAACACTATTTTCAACATGAGTGCAAAACTTTGAGTGATTTATTAATTGTATCCTTTGTTTTATTATTTTAAAACTATTCGTCGAAAAAAAAAGTTCTGAGATAAAAATCAAATATGACATTACGATGATAGCGAAGACGAAAAAAGTTAGTCTGTCTGTATGTAAGTATATAAACATACAGCTGACGAGTTCCTTCAAACTTGGTATATAGAATTTGTTAGCTAATGTACAGAGGGGAAATTTGACATTTTTGTTAGCTCAAAAAATAGCGGTACCTATGCCTGCCATAACTGTTATATGTTTAAGCTCATTTTTCTTGAAAACGATTCTTACGATTATGATTTAAATAAAGTGCACGACTGGGTCGTACGAACTTGCTCTAATGTGTTCATATAGTCTTGAGGCTTGAGATTTTCGGAAAAAAGCATTGAAAAAATCATATGAAATTTTATTAATCACTTAAAAATCAATAGTTAAATCGTTTTTTGGGGAAAATGAAGTAAGCCATCAGATTTCTTTTGGTTTTCTTAATTTTAAGGAAATTTTTTTTCAAAATCGTTCGACCAGTTTTTTAAAAAAACAGTTTTTTTTGAGTATGCAAACTTCTAGAACTTTGTAGTTTTTATCAGAAAAATAAAATTAAAAAAAAATTGATTAAACCGTTTTTGGAAAAAACAAAAAATAAAAAAAAATTTTAAAACTTTTTTAAAAAACTCAAAAAAACTTTTGAAAAATTAAAGAATTCTTATTATTTCGTTTATAATAGGGCTTCTACATTAAAAATTTCATCGAAATTCGTCTAGTGGCTTACGAGTAAATCGGATTTCAAAAAACCGGTCCTACGGGAGGTACCGTTATAAGACTTTTCCTGAAAAATCTATTCCAACCAAAACATTAAGTTTGCACAGAAAAAATTATTCAGAAAGTTTTATCAAAATCGTAGGAGCCGTTTTTGGGAAAAATTAAATTTTCACTAAAAATCGTATGGCAGGTACCGTTAGTTTTAAAGCTAGAATGCTAATTCCAAAAACCCCTCTGTAGGACGTCATAATAATACTATCTACCAAGTTTGAAGCAAATCGGTCCAGCCGTTTAGGCTGTAGGTGCCGTTACAGACAGACAGACAGACAGAATTGTCGGACTCACTTTTTTCGACTTCTCTATCATCGTAATGTTATGTTTGATTGTCAAAAAAATTTTTTTTTTTTACGAATGCATAACTTGCCTTATAGTACCTATAATCGCAAGTAAAAAGGGGATATCTTAAATACTGGTTATACGGGAGTTTCCGATTAGTTTGAAAAATTGATTTCAACAAGATGTCTACGACATTCGACTTAAAAAATTTGTATGACAGGTACCATTATATTTGTACCAAGAGGGAGATCACCAAATAATCAAATCTAGAAGTACCAACAGACATAAAATGCACGACTGGGTCGCACGTACTTGCTCTGTGGGTGCAAAAGTACGACGAAAACAAACTTTTCGATCAATAAGAACAACTCATTTTTGAAAAATTAGGTAAAAACTAAAAAAAAATTGGCTAAAACTGGAAAACTCGATATACGGGAGCTAACGTTAAGTAACCTTTAGTATATCAAATTTAGATGTCGTCTTTTGGGTGATATAAATGATATAAATTTCCGGCCAAATTAATAAAACTGATATTACCAATTTTCGCTATTATCATGTGTAGCCAAAAACTAAAAATGCAGTTTACTTTGAATATTCTATATAAGAAAATCCAAATTGAAAAAAAAACCGTTACTTGAAAGGTACCAGTTTGAGACGGGCTAAAACGAAATAAAAAAAACCTAGACAACAGTTTTCCTTCAAACTACTATATATCAAGTTTGAAGAAAATCCGTCAAGCGGTTTAGGCTGTAGCATGACGTGAAAAAGTGCACATCCGCACATCCGCACAGACGCACCGACGGCGACGCACAGACAGACCGATGGACGGTATGGCGAAAACCACTTTTTTGGGCTTCACTATCATCGTAATGTCATGTTTGATTAAAACCTCGATTTTTTTTCTGCACGAAACCAATACTTGCCCTATTGAGCAAGTAAAAAAGGTAGACAGACTAACAGGGTCTAGAAATTAGGTCCGTCCGTCTATCTGTTCGCACCTTTACAGAATAAACGCCTATCTGCTTCAAACTAATTTCTTAGTAATTAATTGGTATTCTGTGAGGAATTTTTTTTTCATATCTGCCCGAAAAATAACGGTAGCCATAAAATCATTAGCAATGAATTTGATTTCTCGAAGACGGCTCTTACAATTTCGATAAAACTTTCAGGGTACCATTTCTTAGGACAGTACCTATCGTTTGGTTAGAAAATATTTTTCGGAATTTGTCTTTTAACGGTACCTCTCATAAAACGGTTTTTTTTTAATTCTGGCCTTCTTGTTACTATTCTTCCGATTTCAATTAAAATAAATTTGGGACTCATGTTAACCACATTTCAAAAAAAATTTCTTTTGATTTTAAATAATTTTTAAAAAAACGTGGATTGAGTTTTTTTTAAATTTATTTTTCAATTTAAAAACTAGAAATTATATATATATATTCACATACTCAGAAAAATTTCAAAATTCCTTTTCAGAAAGTTTCGCTGAAAAAAACTTTTTTCTAAAACACTGGTCAAATAAAATAAGTGTTTTTTTTTTCTAGATAGAAATTTAGCAATGAAATATTATACTGCCCATAATCTCTACAAAATTTTTACTTTTCACTTTTGCAAATTTGGAGTTAGGGCCTTGCGTTTGATTTATTTGTATTTATTTCATGAGGCTGAATCTTCCAATAAGCTAGAAAATGACAATTTCTAAAAACCCTAATCCCTAACTACAAGCTGCTTCTTTTGTATTTCGAAAAAAAAAAATTACATAGGTCTTTTTGAATTATATTTTTCAAACGCAAGAAAGCCCTATCTACACTATTTCCTAAAAACCCTGAAAAGCTTAAACTTGAAGTTTTTGGAAAAATTAAAATAAAAAACATAAATATAGTTTTTCAAAATTTTCATGTTTTCTATTCAGGTTGCGGTTAGCATTTTAGTATTTCCCTCAATAACTCGCAAGTGTGAAAATTGCAGTTAGGGCCTTTACGAAATTGCGGACAGTATTGCATACCTAGCTTTGCCAAGAAAACTCTTAAACTCTTTTAAAAAAAATTACAATTTTCTAAATATGTATTTCTTTTTTTTTCAAAGCATAGAAAGCTACATTATCTATATGAGTAACTAAGGCTATAATTTTTTTTAATTTCATTAAAACATCACTACGAAAATTGCAATAAAAGAAGTAATAATTTGACGTGCGATGCCATTTTGTTTGACGTATTTGACGCGAGCGAAGTAAAAGCTAGTACCTTATTTATCATGAAGAAGTTTTCGAAATTAGTAGATTTAACGCTTACCATAATTTCAAACGGAATCATATTACTCTAACCAAACATAATTACTCACCTAAAATTTAAATTACAGAAAATTCTGAGTTCAGGTAGCTATATTATTATTTTAAAAATTATACTTTTTAGTTCTCTCCTTGAAATAAGTTCCTTTGGTCTTTAATTTAAATTTTCAATCAAACTTTCTCTTAAACTATTCAAACGACCACATTTTCCTTTGACCGAAATTTATCTTTAATATCAAAAG
This sequence comes from Platycheirus albimanus, assembly GCA_916050605.2. Lineage (NCBI taxonomy): Eukaryota > Metazoa > Arthropoda > Insecta > Diptera > Syrphidae > Platycheirus > Platycheirus albimanus. The sequence goes on along the minus strand of OU696696.1, from coordinate 368,657,905 downwards.
TTTGTTTCTTTGTTATAACAAAATGAAAGAAAATTCCTGTGAAACATTATGCAAGTGTCATATTAAGTTATTCAACTAGAAGACATTTATCACTTTTTGAATATGAGAAAGTTTATATTCCCAAAAGCTGAATAAATGTCTTTATATAAGGAAAAAAGATACCCCTTAGGAAGTTATCATACACAGTAGCAGTCACGTGTGGAAATGTATATTATGTTATAACGGTAAGACGTTGTTTCCTTGAATTGAACTTTGTCATTATATTCTGGATTCTGTTTGAATTTCATAAAATAATATCTTCAAGGCTCAGACATCATGCCGCAAGATAATCACAAATGCCACAATGGTCATTAATCCTTTAATTACAAATAACATGGCAAATTTTGTAACAATACACCCTCATTATGAGTAGGTCTATACATACATACAATGTCCTGAGATACAATAGGAAGGTGTAGTGTATATGTACTGAATTAATGTGCCAGTACCTGCCATCAGAATAAGAACATTCACAAGGGAAGTTGTCATCAAAATAATAGTCAGACTTAATGTTCCATTCTCTTCCAACAAAATACCTAGAAAAGAGGAAAAAAGGGATTCCAATGAAATTACAATAAATCTTCAAAATGGATTCGGAATTAAAGTGGGTCCTTGACAAAAACCAGACCCAAAAAAATAAAGCCGACAATGTCTGGGTTAACCTTAAATTATGTGAAAATCAATAAGATATTTAATACCTTTTGTGTGATTTGAGATGGCTGACAAAAATCAATCAACGTCAAAATTTTTTGATTACCTCTTAACACACCAAAGGAAACGTAATCTTCCTTATATTACCACCATTCCTATATTATATTTGGTGAGATTTATAGGGGTGACAATGGCGACAATATATCCTGTTATTGAAGATTGAGTTGGGAAGTATACCATATCCCAATTGAATCAAAGAGATGGAATTTGAGTTGAATGGGAAGAAGTCAAGTTTGACCAACCAAGTAAAACCACTCAACCAAATATGTGTGCGAGTTTGACGTACCAAAGACAATATTTTTTTCCAAAAAGCCATTAATTTTCCCACGGAAATCGATTCCACCACAAAGAAAAAATTCGGTTCAGTTTGATTGGCAATTCCAGATTTTACTTTGATGCCCATAAAAGTATGCAACGTTTTTAATTAAAAAATAAACATTTTGCAATAACTTTAACGCGGCAGGCAGTATACAAAAGGTGTGTGATTAAAATTCTTCAGAAAACGTCTTCATCAATTTTGTCAAGGAAATCGATTTCACCACAAAAAGCAAAATGGCTGCAAGATATTTATTTTTGTTGTCATTTTTCCTAGAAAGTTTTTCCCTCACAAACAAATATTTCGACCGAATCTCTCAAAAGTATTCATGGTTTTAAATTAAAACTAAATATTTACTTAGTTGCGTAACACAATTTGTGATCTGAAAATTCTTTTTAAAGGTATATTCCATCTTTTTTTTACATGGAAATAATATTTTATTTGACTTGTCACAGAAGTTTGTATGTTTCATAACTAAAGTAAATCTCTTGGAAGTTATTTTGAAGAATTTTGTTTTGTTGCTCACAAAAATATGCAATATTTTTATCTTAAACAAGTGAAAAGTGCAGTCATGACGTAATAAAACTCCCTTGAAATGTTTCTCCCACAATCATAAATGTTACTCAAGAACAAAACGTTATTAAATAAAGCCTCCCAAAAATATACATGCTTCTTAATTCAGCGAAGTTTTAAAAAAATTGTATTTAATTGAAATGGATTTTAACAAATTTGTTGCTTATCATAAAAGTATGCGAGGTTTTTGCATTAAAAACTTCTTTTATAATTTTATATAATTGAATTAAATCAAATGATTTTTTCGATTCTAAAAGTATGCAGCGTTTCAATCTTTAAAATAAAACATGTTTGAAATGATGAATGTTTCCATAATTATACGAAATTCGAAACAAAAATGTTGTTTTTACAGGGATCAAAACGATATTTTCGGTAAAAAATACCATGTCTTACATATATGTATGTATGTATTTGGATTGCTCCGAGAAGTATTTCGATTTAAAAGCTAACTAAAGCAACAGTCCAAAATTTTGATTTCATCTTCTGTATCACGAAACTTGTTTAAAGGACAGACTTGGAAAAAAAAATACTTCAGAAAACATCATAAAGTATGCTAGGCTTTCAATGAAAGAACTCATAAAAGTATGCAGGATTTTTTCACACAAAAATGTCGGTGGGAAAATCCATTTTTGATAACAAAACATTAAATTTTAATACATGAAGCATGACTTTGGAAAAATGCTTTGATTTTCTGCGCCTAAAAACATACATGGTTTTATAAAGTTAAGTTACACAGACCGTATCCAAAAGAGATGAAATTTATTATCCTTTCATAACCATTGAGCCTTGAGTCCTGCAGTTTTTGTTTGAACTTTTAAAAGAACTGGTTTCTTTCTGCCAAAGGCACGCCTAGGCGTGCTTTCGATTATATAACCTTTTGGAATTACAAAGTCCACTTTTAGGCGTTATAGCTGTAGCAATAATTACAGTTCACCCAGCTGTTAACTTCGATTACTCGCATAACAGAATTTTCATAACCACTCCAGCAGCGTTGTAGACCACAAGCTACAAGAACCAACCAACACAGGACTAAAATTGAAGCAGAAACAGAAGCAGAAACAGAAACATATTACCTCCGTTCCACACTCTACCAACCACCATTAAAACCACATAAGCACAGCAAATAAAACTCATTTCAATTGGCTTCCTCTGCATAATATCTGGAGCTGGTGCTTGTGCTTTGGATATACAGATCCTAGATCCCACGGATAATGCCAATAGCTCTTCAAACTGCAAAATTCTAGTTCCATTCGAGCAATAAACTTTTCCACATATGTCTGTGAGAGTTGTAGTACTTTGAATTCGAATACGCTGCTGGTTGCCTGATTCTCTTGTCCGTTCATCGCCGCCATCGTCGTGCTCGTCGTCATCGTCGTCGTCCTTGTCGTCCTTTGTGAGTGTTTTGTCCTTCGATATGTAGGTTAATTGTACATATTATACACTCTCTCGTTTTCTGACTATACTATAGGAACAGGAGGACCATTGGTTACGGGTATATTCTACTCAGAGGAGATTTTACAATTTACATGAATACAAGCTCTCTATCTATATGGCCAGAGGGGTTGTCAACTAGCGGCGCGGCGATAGAGGCAGTGGGTCAATATGCTTAATGTCCGTGTAGCGTTTATTTTGCAATTTGCGCGAAAATGCAAATTACTTCACATCTGGGCATACTAGTTGCCAGACATCCACTTGAATGATTCAAAATAAAATAAAGACAAAAACAAAACAAAAAAAAAAAACTCGTGCAGCAGAGAAGCTTTGCTTGGATATTTTATCGTCCTTGCAAACAATGAACTCATTTAAAGGAGGCTTCGACTTAATCTAGCCACTGATTGGCATGTGTCTGTTGGTGTTTTGTTTGTTCCTTGTTGTTACTTTTTCAGGAGGAAGTAATCCTTATGATTGCCTAAAGAGATTTCTTTCATCGTTACAATTCGGTCGGAGTCCTTATGAGATACATTTCGACAATTCGACGAGAGCTAGTCGTGTTTTAGATACGAATCAAAATATCTTCAAAAAAAAAGAAGAAGAAAACAAAAAAGGTAGGACGATGGATCTTTTCTATGGAAGAAGTCTTATGGAACACTCAATTTCTATTTCTTTTATTTTTTTTTTTAGAAGTTGAAGGAATTGTTTTTTTTTTTATTTGAAAAATAAACATGAATTTTCATTGAAGTAATGTTTTTGCTCGAGGGCTTTTTAGATTTCAATAAAAGATTTTTGACCGAGGGCGTGGTAATGTTTTTTTTTTTTTAATTTGGAGATTAAAAAAGGTAATTTTTAAGGACCCTTAAGTTTGAATGTAAATTTTTTAAGTTTAGAGAAATGATTAGATTTAGTTGACATAACTTAAACTTTACTTTGCGAAATATCTGTACTAGTTTTCTTGACTTGATTGAAAGCCATACTTAGTGATCTTAAATATAAATCCTTTATTTGAAAAGCACAGTTCTCGATATCTTTTGAACACCGAAAACGCAATTAGAGTGGCAGCAATGCTTTAGAAGGGTCAGTTCGATTGATCAATTACAATGCGTGTCAGTGAATCTTGACGAGGTACCGAAACTTGTGGGAACGCTTCCAGGAAACAGGGAGTGTAGCAAATGTTGACTTAGATCAAAAAGGATTGAAGCCACACCTGTCCAAGTAGACCCGTTTATCAGGATTATTAGGTGAGTGACCAAACCAAATTAATCTATGAAAATGGTAAACGTTCCTGACGCACAACTGGAGGTCAAAACTCTTTACAGACCAATGCGAGGTCAAGTTTTTTTTAGTGGTGACAAAAGAGTAGATACACATGTGAAAAGACAAGGCAACATTTTTTGCCGACACATTTTTCCACGGAACTGTCCGTTTTGTGTTATGGTATCGGCTAGATTAAGCTTTTAAGGCAGAACAGACTGCTTTTAATTCTGAATGAGGCTACTGTCTACCACTGCCAGTTATATGTAGAAAGTAATAGGACCTGTTGTAATTCTTTTTTTTTCAGAAAGCTGTCCTGATTTTTTTTTTTAAAGCAACCTGCTCTTCCTGAGGTCAAAAATAATTTAGTCATATCCAAAAATGTGTTCCTACCTGAACCACTCTTGTTTCTGAGCTAAACAGCTGCTAAAGAAGCCGTTCAATTTGAACTTCACTATTGGCTGCGTGCGTACTCAATATGTTAATTCTTAGCTCAAAAAATTATTGAAAAAACCTAATATACTCGTATGTAGTACGTAATCTATCACATTTTAAAATCAGAACCTTAATCATTGTTTTAAAAAAAATGTATAAAATGTCTTAAAACGTTCTAAGGACTTGAAAGAGTGTTTTAAAATTGTCTCTACTTCCTTATTCAAAAGATTTTAAAACATTTTCCTGGTGTCCTTGTTACATGTTTATGAGCACTCACACACACTTTAACACATGCATAGTACTTTTTATGACTTTTTTTTTAACATTTATCGCATATTGATTTTGTTTTTGAAAAAATATAAGAAAAATAAGAAGTTTTCGCATTAGGACATTATATTCGCTAATAAGATTGCTCTGTTTTCTATGTTTGCTCTCGTCTTTGTTAATATCCCCCTGTTTGTTTTTTGTATTTAAAATATAAAAGAAAATTTCTTGAGGGGTTCTTTAGAAAGGTCATTGAGTACACTCTTTTGCTTAAACTTAAAGAAATGTATGTAGCACTTTTATATTTTCGTGTTTCTGTTAAAGAGCCGTTAGTCTTTAATGAAGAAACTCTTTAAGAGATCCAAAAGAAACAATTCAGTTGGGCGCAACCATAACAAGCAAGTAAAATCAGTTATGCGTCTTGCCTCTAATTCTACCTTTTCAAAAGACAGGAGATATAGGTCCTAGAAAATTAAGAATGTTAAGAAACTGTGATTATATTTTTAACACAACACAACACAAGTAACCACAAAGCGAGGTTAAAGTTTTGAACAGGGGAATTTCTCCAGGAGGCTACATCAGTTATGGCACATAATTTCAAACAAATTTTTTTTAATTTTGCAACATGCTGACGAAATGGCTTTTCAAGATTCAGTCCAAAGTACCGGGATTCACAATTTGATGCATACATTCTCAAAAAAAAAAAAGCTCCGAAGTCCAGTCAGTTTATCATTTTAACGTACTATTGTTCAGTCGTATTACTTGCCATTTGTGATTTCAATAATCAACGACAGATTTGACAGATGTGACCAACATAACATGGCCGCCAAGATCTACCCAGAGCCAATTGAAAAACCCTGTAAAAGAACATATTGAAAAAGATTAAAGCTGGCTTTCTCGAAAACTTTATGTAGTTGTCATTTAATGCTTTATCCTTCTTTCTTGGGGAGAAATATTTTTTGGATAACTTAAAACTAAATTTAGTACTAAATAATAGAAATTTTACTAAATTTTGGGTGATTTTCCATATTTTTTAAATTTTTGAACCGACAAATCGGAAAAAAATGAAAAATCATACAAAATGTCTTGGACTATTTGGCACTTTTATGCGTTTTTGGCGATTTGACATTTAACGCAAATTTTTCTGGTTGAGTTGACATTACCAAAAATTACACATTTTTTACTTGCGATTGTAGGTACTATAAACAGGTTATGCATTCGTAAAAAAATAAAATGCACGACTGGGTCGCACGAACTTGCTCTAATGAGTTACAGTGGTTTAGGGGCTTGAGATTTTGATAAAAATAAAATTTTCAAAATTCTTAAATAAATACTTAAACTAATTTGAGCTAAAAAAAAAGTACGCCATTTTATTTCTTGGATAAATTTGAATTTATGAGAATAAATTTTTAAAAATCTGTGCAGCGGTTTTTGAGAAAAAAAGTTTTTTTTTGAAAAACTTTTTAAAAAAAATTTTCAAAAAAAAATTAAAAAAGCCAGTTCATAGGTATTCAGCAAATTCATTTATTTAAAATTTTTAGAAAAAAATTTAATAAGCAGTTTTCAAAATATGAATTTTTTTAATTTTTTTTTTTAAAATGCTTTTAAAAATACAAAAAAATATTTTTCAAAAATATTGGTATGCAATACAAATTGAGCTACCTACAGCTATATGTGTGTGAAATTTCGAAAGAATCGGTTGAGTCGTTTTCGAGATAGTCGAAAGCAAAAAAAAACGGTCCTATGGAAAGTACCGTTCTTAGCCATTTTTTAAAACTTTTTTTTCAGCCATATGGTTGGTCGTAAATAAAAAGCAACACTGATTTTTTACTTGCGATTATAGGTACTATAAGGCAAGTTATGGATTCGTGCAGAAAAAAAATTTCGAGATAACAATCACACATGACATTACGATGATGGAGAAGTCGAAAAAAGTGGGTCTGGGAATTCCGTTCGTCTGTCTGTCTGTCTGTCTGTCTGTCTGTCTGTCTGTCTGTCTGTCTGCTCGCGCTTCTAGAGCCTGAACGGATGGGCCGATTTGTTTCAAATTTGGTATCTAGGATTTATTTGGCCGTCCCTCGGAACGTATTTTTACTTGCGATTATAGGTACTATAAGGCAAGTTATGCATTCGTCGAAAAAAAAAGTTTTGAGATAACAATCAAACATGACATTACGATGATAGCGAAGACGAAAAAAGATGGTCTAAAAATTCTGTCCGTCTGTATGTCTGTCTGTCTGTCTGTCTGTCTGTCTGTCTGTCTGTCTGTATGTAGACCTACAGCCAAACGGGTGGGCCGAATTGCTTCAAACTTGGTATATAGACTTTTTTAGGTATTGTACAGAAAGGAAATTGAAATTTTTTTTTTAGCTCAAAAAATAACGGTACCTGCCATACAACCGTTACGTTAAAGCTTATTTTTCTCAAAAACGGCTCTAACGATTTTTAATTAAAAAAATCAGTGTTGCTTTTTAGGTACGACCAATCATATGGCTGAAAAAAAAGTTTTAAAAAATGGCTAAGAACGGTACTTCCCATAGGACCGTTTTTTTTGCTTTCGACTATCTCGAAAACGACTCAACCGATTCTTTCGAAATTTCACACACATATAGCTGTAGGTAGCTCAATTTGTATTGCATACCAATATTTTTGAAAAATATTTTTTTGTATTTTTAAAAGCATTTAAAAAAAAAAAATTTAAAAAAAAAAATATTTCGAAAACTGCTTATTAAATTTTTTTTTAAAAATTTTAAATAAATGTATTTGCTGAATACCTATGAACTGGCGTTTTTGAATTTTTTTTGAAAATTTTTTTCAAAAAGTTTTTCAAAAAAAACTTTTTTTCTCAAAAACCGCTCCACAGATTTTTCTAAATTTATTCTCATAAATTCAAATTTATCCAAGAAATAAAATGGCGTACTTTTTTTTCAGCTCAAATTAGTTTAAGTATTTATTTAAGAATTTTGAAAATTTTATTTTTATCAAAATCTCAAGCCCATAAACCACTGTCACTCATTAGAGCAAGTTCGTGCGACCCAGTCGTGCATTTTATTTATTTTTGCTCTAGGCCCAAAAATAACGGCACCTGCCATACAATCGTGAAGAAAAAAATTGATTTTCTCAAAAACGGCTCTAACGATTTTGATAAAACTTTCAGGATGCTATTTTTGTAAGACAATCTATCTTTTGGTTAAAAAATATTTTTCAAAATTTGTCTTATAACGGTACCTCTCATAGAACCAGTATTTTCAAATCAAATTTTCTCGTAAACTATACATTCGATTTCAATAAAATTTTGGCCACAGGAAGTCATTTATAATTTTATTAATATGGCATTTCAAATTTTTCAAAAACTTTTTTTTTTGATTTTTTATAATTTTTTCAAAAAATGTTTTGGTTTTCGAAATATGTTGGAAACGGGTATATTGATTTTTTTTTAAATTATTTTTTCAAATGTAAACTACAGGTTGCCATATATTTGCATACCCAAATAAATTTCAAAATATTTTTTGGAAAAGTTTTTCAAAAATAACCTTTTTAAAAAAAAACTGGTCGAACGATTTTCAATATTTTTTTTTTCCTAGATTCACGTATAGCTTTGAAATTTTATTGTATACTTTGTTTTTCCGAGAAAACTCTTAAACTAATTTAAAAAATAAAAGAATTTTCGAAATTATTTAAATTTTTTTTTAAATCCATTATGCAGCCACTAAGCAATTGCATATCATAAGAGCAAGTTCGTGCGACCCAGTCGTGCATTTTATTTAATTAAAAATCGTTAGAGCCGTTTTTGAGAAAAATAAGCTTTAACGTAACGGTTGTATGGCAGGTACCGTTATTTTTTGAGCTAAAAAAAAAATTTCAATTTCCTTTCTGTACAATACCTAAAAAAGTCTATATACCAAGTTTGAAGCAATTCGGCCCACCCGTTTGGCTGTAGGTCTACATACAGACAGACAGACAGACAGACAGACAGACAGACAGACAGACATACAGACGGACAGAATTTTTAGACCATCTTTTTTCGTCTTCGCTATCATCGTAATGTCATGTTTGATTGTTATCTCAAAACTTTTTTTTTCGACGAATGCATAACTTGCCTTATAGTACCTATAATCGCAATTAAAAAAGAATTAAATAGATTTTTCTTATGCATTTTTTAAAGGGCTTAGGACAGAACAGATATATGGTCTTAGTTGGTTCAAGATTATCTTTGAAATTGAAATCCTTATGAAGAAGTCATATTAGACTTCCATACCACTTATTTGAATCTTTCGGAAACGGTTGTGTTAAGTTTTTTTTTTTTTTTTTTCTATTCAATCTTAAAGCTATGGATATTAATATCACAGACATGTAGTATATGTATATCCCCCAAGGTTTTCTCAGAAAAAACACAAACCCGCCTCATTATTATGGTTAGTTAATTGCGTATCCCCCCGGCAACATTCGTTTAACAAACAAAACATGAATCTTGAGAGACAAGTAAATTTTAAACAGTAAATTTAAGTTTGAAAACAACCTTACTTAGTCAGTATTGTTTTCAAACAATCCAAGAATCTTAAATTGAATAATATGATATTAATGACACCTTAAAAAACAATTAATCACATTTTGATGAGATTTTTCTCAAAATTCCGGAAATAAAGATCCAATTTTTAAGCCTTATCCATAAAATCTTACAGGTAAAACGGCAACATTAAAACATTTCTGGAAAATCTTTTATGCTAATTAATTTCCCTCTGTGACCATTTTTAATTTTAAAAACAATAAAGTCCATCCCTATGGTTTATGGTTATTTTTGTCAGCATGCGGAGAAAAATAAATATTAAATTAAAATTCAGTAGGTACCCATACCCATGGATCCCTATACCAACGTCGTCGTAGCCCTCGGGGACAGTTTTTTTTTTGTCATATTTCAATCTACAAAAATATCCTCATTTGACAGGATATTGAATGGCACGAGGAAGTTTGCTTGTAAGGATAAGATATTCCCGGAAATGTTGAACTACAGTCGACAGCACCAAGAGGAATTTCGGATACAAGAAAAAAATGTAATATTGCGTTGCAAGGACTCTCTCATCTAGCTCTTACAGGCCAGAATAGTCTATAATTACAAGGATGTACAAGTACATGTAAATATTTAAATTTTTTGTATACATATTTCTTAAACAAAAAGTCGATCTACAATTTTTCACGAATTCATAATGAAACCCTTATTTCACATGTAAATCTCTCACCCTCATTACCTCCAACAAGAAAAAAAATGTCCTTTAACCGGAAGAGACACATCTATACACGCACCTCATATCCATACACACATACAGGATTCTGAAAGGTTTTTTGATTGAAACAGTAAACATAAGAATTACCATAGCACATAGTAAAAAAAAAAGTTTATATATATGTTATACTTACGAAATCCTGATCTATAATCATTGATACCCAATGCCACCAAAAATATGTATCTCAATGTAAAAGGAGGAAAGGAAAGCAATTTCCATAGAGTATTCGTATTTTCTTCCGAGCTGAAAAGCAAGTCGTGTGTAATCACCGGGTGCTAGTTCTTACCATATAGCTTGAGGAAGAGATGAGTTGATGATGGGGATGAGAATGTTGGTGATGATGCTGGTGATGATAATGGTGATGACAACAAACTGTGGTTGTGATACCGGAATTTCAATTACCATCATCATCATCGAAGATGACAAGGATGACGAAGACGACGACGAGGAGGACGGTGGAAAAAAAAAACACAGCAGATGATACAATCATCAGATTGTGAGGCACTTGCCAAATCTTCAAGTGTGAATGAAGACCACCGATGTAAGGCAATTTCGCAGCTCATACGTCTACAATGTCTTTCGGAGGCAATTTTCACCCCAAAAAGGGGTGAAAAGGAAAAAGTTTTTGCAATAGACCGAGGATGACTTACAATATTGAGAGGATTGTGATAGTATAATATGAAGGAGCACAGTGGTGCCATGATTTTCTCGAAGGGCCAACTGGAAAAATAGGACTATTTTCTTAACTCAAACATATTAAATAAGAATATTACTTCACGAAAGAAGATGCTATAGTATTTTTCGTTAGGATGTCCTGGGAACAAGACAAAGTTCAGGAGAAAAAAAACTTGGTTGTCTGTAAAGTCCGTTTACGGACGATAATTTTACGTGATTCAGAAAAAAAATTACCAGGTGGGTCAGAAGTCCCGAATTTAGTTTTCGGGACTTATAACCCATCATGGTGGGTCTAAAGTCCCAAATTAAGATTAGGGAATTATGACCCACGATAATGGGTCATAAGTCCCGAAAGTCAAATTCGGGACTTTTGACTTCGGGACATGTTTCCCTGCGCCACCAAACACCTTAACGTTTTTGACAATTTTTTCATCACCACCCCCTCCCACCCGAAGCCACCCCTCCACCAACCATACACCACACCACCAACTATTCACCCCCACCCAACACCCTCCCCTCACACTTTATCGACCTTCTATGCAAACAAAGCAGTTACGGAACGTGACATTGTAACATTGTGACAATGTGACATTGTGACACTTTTTCGTGCGCGCTGCCGGTATATTGTTCATCGATTTATAAGACTTTATAAGAAATTAGATTTTCCATTTTTCCAAACAGCTAAAAAAAACAAGAAGCTTAATCTGTAAAGTCCAAAGCTTTCACATCGCTTTTCAAGCGGAAGGGACTATGCTTTTGAAATCACCCAAGGACTTTGACGTGTGGAACTAAGCAAATATTAATTTCTTCAAAGGATTTGATTTCCAGTAATACTCACTAAAAATATAGTTTCATTGTAAAGTTTGAACTTTGCCATTAATCGTTTAAAACAATATCATTCAAATGGCCGCCTCGGGAATTTTCTTAAAGACACATTTTTAACCACTTTGTCGCTCATTTCGGTGGGGAATCTCGGCCATAACTTGACTTGTTCTGGATTTGTTGCCTCTTGGCTTGTTTCAACCACATATCATACAAGTCATGATCTTTAATCGCCAGCCAAAAAAAAAAAAAAAATCCGTTATCATTCGACTATAGACCAAATCGCTCTGAATTGACTGTAACCGTCTGCCCATTGGCATCTTAGAAGAAATATGGATCAATGACACCTTTCGACTATAGAGCACACCAAACAGTCACTTTGTCTGGATGCAACGACACCTTTTGTATGGATTTTGGGTTTTCTGAGCCCCATATGAGGTAATTTTGTTTGCTTACAAGCCAACCGAGTGAGAAATGTGCCTCTGTTCGCTGCAAAATTGTTCGGAAAATCGCTGTTTACTGTCTGTTTTTTTCAACCCCCACTTTTGAATTAGGTTTTAATAATTTTAACGCTTTGTTCGATTTTTAAGCAATTCACTATCGCAAATGGCAAATATTCAATTAATGTTATGTTATGACACTTCAGATGACGACTGAGTTTGACAGGTGTCAAATGCCAGCGCTACCATTTTGAAACTACAAAATGAAGGACCATGTACCTCTGAAGCTTTAAACATTTGAATTTCCACCATCAAATGCCGTTCGGCGGTATGCAATCGAAAAGTCCAGAGACCTCTGGTCGTACAGTTTTTTTTATTTTAAGTACTCCCTTGTAGGTAGTAGTGATAGTGAAGAACTCTTTAGATGCATCCTGGATCATTTTGTATATCAAACAGCATTTCAAAAATCAGGACAAATTTCATCCGAGTCAATAAACCTCGATCCAAATCCATCTTTTGAAAACACTTAAAAATTTCGTTTCTGCAGAAATTATAAGCCATACAAACTCTTTTAAAGCTTTTAAAGCAAAGCAAATCGTCCGCCTTATTTTATCGCTAAAAATAATCTTTATTTCTTACAATTCACGGTAAACATTTCTTTTTTTGCAATTCAGCACAAAAACAACGTTTACCTTATCCTAAATTCAGTTTATTTTTATATCAAATACATTCGTATGTATGTACATATTTTTATTATCCTCGATACACGTACACGTAATTTATCATCTCATTTTCCATCCACCATTTTTTTTACCCCAACAAATGACGAAATGCCGTACCCCAAGCTCATTTTTTTGTTTCCATAAGCCCTACACGGAACGATAAATTCGTTACCTCTTTGGCTGTTTTGTCAAAAACATCGTAAACCTTTCCCTTACATCTCTACACACTCACTCACTAACTCACAAAGTGATAAAAGTTCCATTTACTCACCTTGGTGTATTCAATTGTTGTTGTCGTCCTTTTTTTTGTCAATGTTAACAAAACCCATTGCAACTTAACCCAAAACAATTCCCAAAGCTCACGATAAAATTCGGTCTTCAAAACCTCACCTAACCCCACCAAAAAAAAAAAATCCCCATACTTTAGCTTTATCGAATTTTCCAACACACAATCACAATCATAATGGGGTTTCCATTTCCAACAATTCATTTATTTTCCCATCATCAGGGATTCGTAGCTCACCGATGTTTCATTAATTCGGTGATAAGCTTTCAAAAGCCATCATCCAATTGCATGCTCGGCCATAACGAAATTGCTGTCATCAGTGCTGTGCTGCCAGGACCAAAGTGTAGGTACCTCAGTAATTCAGTAATTTCCATCAAAGGGATGAACCATAGATATGGACACCTTTTGGTAACGGGAATGCTTATGGAAGCTTATATTAGCACACAATTAATTTCGTGTGGTATAGTGGAGTGGAGCAATAGGACAAGTGGCTTAACTACACACTGGGTATCTCAAAGTTCATTCAGGCATTTTTAGGGGGCTTCGGGACGCATTGTAATCAAAATTAATTAGGTTCTCTGATACTACGTAAGTACAAGCGCGTTTGTACAATTTACGAGCGGATTAGAGTTCACGGTAAATATTAATTACATCATGGCAACAATAATACACGACTGCCTTTGGAGTGAGGTGTTGTGAGGTGCTAGGCGAAGGACGAAGTACGAATATAGAATCAGGCTGAGCCCCCATATAAATTATTATGAGTTAGATATGGCTGATTGGAAGGGCTAAGCACGGGCTAAGGGGTATCCTATTTCAATAGACATTTAACGAGCCTTTTATATATTTGAAAGGAGTGGTGTATAATGGTTTTTGGTGTTTTCGTGGAACCAAGAGTCTGTTTAGGCATGTGCCACATCAATAAATTGTTGGATATGGGATATTGGTTGGAAGTTTTAGATTTTGCTTTTATAACAAAATTTCAAATCACTTCACTAGGCCGATTATTTAGTTTTGCCGATGTGGTGACAATAAAATCAGATCTATTGTTGAGTTTTTGGGAAAAGTTATTGTTATTGGTGCGGTGACAGTGCTGTTTACCGATAAAAGTTAGTTAGAAAACCATTATGAACAAAAGTTGGCTGTTATCCTTGACCCTCGATTTGTGGATTTTGGTTTTGAAGAAGAGCTAACTTAATTACATTACTTTTTAAATCTTGATATTAAAGTAGGAAGGTTTCAATAGGTATTAGTGACTTTATTTTGAGGGGTTGCTAAGACCTACCCAGAGCTTCTTTGACTTGTCTTACATTCGTAGATTTCAGGGAAAGAATCAATTATTTTTAATACACACATCACACAAAATGATGTGCCAAGAATCATATATGTATATTCAATTTTACATTCAATACGTAACCAACACCGCTTCCTTTCTTTTAATTTCCACGAATTTTCCAATTTCTCATGTACTTTTGTTGCATCTGATAGAACACGGTATTTTATAACGTTTCTATACGAAATGAAATGATTCATAATTACACCAATAATACAAAAAAAAAAAAAACAAATACAAAAAATAAGACTTTGGAGCGACAACTGTACGCGAAGCCACAATTTCTGTTTGTGCGTTATGAGCCAGGATGCTCCTCAATCAAATAAGACCTATTCTTAAACTTACTTCTCCAATTATACTTATGATAAAGTGGAGTTCAACCCAGAGATTCTATACCTATCGGCAGTTTACCCCTTCCAGTGAGGTTTAAAGTCTGAACATAGTTGCACATCCATTTTGTTAAAAGTTTACTTTATTTCCAATAAATATCGTGTTCCTCAAGGTTCTATTCTTGGTCCATTACTTTTTTCTTTAAATAATTTAATATATTGAGCTTAAGATGATATTTATCTCTCGAAAATCTCAAAGGTCGCATCGAATTAAAACTGGGTGAAAATAGCAAATAGCACAGACTTGGGCTCGAAATCACAGCTCTCGGTTCTTGAACCAAAGAAATCCGCCCACAATTGCCATTTTTGTTTAACAACCTCTTTTTGGCTAAATTAAATTGTTTTTTTTTTTGTACAGTTACGATCAAAGCACAAAACCTCAATTTTGCACACGAAAGCTTAAAGTAAATCTTTTCTAAATTTAATAAAAAAAAACCTGTTTGGGCGTGGCTGACGCCCACTTTTCATACAAAACCATCAATAGTAGTTTTATGAAATAACGATGCTTAATCATTTTGTTGGTAATAAATAGTTGTACGTAAACATCTTGTGTATGAAAAAAAAACTGATTTTGGGTGTGGCTGACGCCCACTTTTCATTAAAAACTATAAAAAAAACTTATTTTTGCAAATAAGCGGTACACTTATAATGAATCCAGAAGTCCAAATTTATGTGTTTCTTCGTCGAAACAGAGAAGCTTGTGTATGAAAGGAAATTTAGAATTTCGGGTGTGTCTCACTCCCACTTTTCATGAAAGAACAAAAAACATAGTGCTAAAAATTAAAGGTACCAGTTTTCAATTTTAACCATTTTTACTTGCGATTTTAGGTAGGTACTATAAAGCAAGTTATGCATTCGTAAAAAAAAAATTCTAACAATCAAACATGACATTACGATGATAAAGAAGTCGAAAAAAGTGGTTCCGACAATTCTGTCTATCTGTCTGTCCGTCTGTCTGTATCGGCACCTACAGCCTAAATGGCTGGACGGATTTGCTTCAAACTTGGTACATAGTATTGTTACGGCATCCTACAGAGGGGTTTTTGGAATAAGCATTCTAGCTCTAAAACTAACGGTAAATGCCATACAATTTTTGTTAACAAATTTATTTTTCTCAAAAATGGCTCCTATGATTTTGATCAAACTTTCTGAATCCTGTTTTTTGTGCAAACTTTACGTTTTGGTTGGAATTGATTTTTCAGAAAAAGTCTTATAACGGTACCTCCCATAGGACCGATTTCCTCGTAAACCACTTGACGAATTTCGATGAAATTTTTATTGTAGAAGCTCTTTTATAAACGAAATAATACAAATTCTAAATTTTTTCAAAAAAGTTTTTTTGAGTTTTTTAAAAAAGTTTTAAATTTTGTTTTTTTTTTTTGTTTTTTTCGAAAAATAGTTTAATCAATTTTTTTTTTATTTTTTTTTTCTCATATAAACTACAAATTTCTAGAAGTTGGAGTCTGTATACTCAAAATAAAAATTTGGATTATATTTTGGAAAAGTTTTTCAAAAAAAACTGTTTTTGTTTTAAACTGGTCGAACGATTTTGAAATTTTTCTTTTTTTTAATTCTAACCACGAATGGCTTACTTTTATTGTTTCAAAAAAACGTTGTAACTAGTGATTTTTTGGTGATCAATAAAATTTCATTTAATTTTTCCTGCCTTTTTTTCAAAATCTCAAACCAAAAGACCACGGTGACACATTAGAGCAAGTTCGTCCGATCCAGTCGTGCACTTTATTTTTGTTCGTTACATAAAAACTATATCTCAATATTTTTTTCAGTACATTTTTTCAATACGCCCACTTTTAAGGGCGAGATTCTTATAATATACCTTCATTTGGGTAAGATCGTTAAAAGACTACTATACTACTTTACATATGCCTAAAAAGCGCTTTTAATTGTTTTTTACAAAGTTATAGGACACCGCCTACTTTTAAGGGGCGTTTCCGATATAAATCTTAATATGTTTTAATGTTTTCTACCTATCGGTCGCAGTTTGGGCGTGACACACGCCTTTTTTATTGCGCTAGAAGCTATTGAACATCAGCGACACAAAATTAATGATATTGTATTTTTTCCTAACTGCTAAAAAAGAATTTTCATACACATTAAAAAATAGTGGTAATAGGGTATCCAACAGTTCCTTGCAAATATATAATATCTCGCAGATACATCAAAAGCAGAAAATATTGTGCTCAAAAAGGCTATTGAAACCAGAACTCCATGTGAACATAAGCAATATGTAATTTTATTTATTCTCGTAGTATTAAAATAGCGTATATGAGTTTTTGATTATGTTTCTAACAATCGGAATATCCTGAACCTCGTTGGATATTTGGAACACATTGTATTTTTTGAATCGATTAAAAGTCATTCACAAAAGGAGGGGTAATGTCCAGAATACTCAATCTCAATAAATTATTTCTCGAATGATGGAATATCAAAATAACCTGTTAAACTTAGTGTTGTCTTAAATTTGATTTAAAATAACTTATCTTATCGAGGAATTTTCTAATTGGTATCCAAATTGAAGAAATTCCAAAAATTCAGATAATACATCTTTACATTGTTCTTTATTCAATATTCAAGAAGTTCACTGCAAACAGATTGCTTCGATAATAATTCCCGAAACAACCCTTTAAAAACATAAATTCAATATTAATTAATACAAGTCATCCTTTCGTTCGTCGTTAACATTTAATTGTGCAAGAATCCTTCATTTCCTTTTACCGTTCACTGAAGCAAAAGCATTAATTAAAATAATTATGTCGGCCATTAAAATGTTAAATACTGGATTAAAAGTTTTTTCTTTCATTCTTTCTTTACATTCCTTTATTTCATGAATTGATGTTAAGTTGTTCCAATTAATTAATCACAGAAAAATTAAGTAGGAATTCTGCATTTTAGTTTCCATTTTAACACCATCAATTCCGATAAGATTCTTATCCAAATAATGGGGCGTCATCATAATACTTGGGAAATTTTGGACAGGGGTAAGCTAAAATATATCCGCCATATTGGTATGTAACAATATTGTAAGTCTAGAATAATTTTCCAATAAAACTTCGCCTCTCCAAGTGACTTGCAGACCTTTTTTCTGTGGCGCCTGCCACAATGAATAATCACCCAATTTACATCGTAATTAGATAATAATGTTGTCCTCCAAAATCAAGGATCTAGAGTAAGAGATACGTAGCGTCGCGTCGCTTTTATAATTATTCCAATGGGAAGGAATGAAGAAGAATTATTTGACAGCTGTTATGGCAGATAAATAAATTGCAAATAAGTCTCCATGACGGAAATGCTCGTTTTGCAATTGAATTATGTAATTTTCAACCTTTCCCAGTATCTTCCAGTTTGAAGAACTTTTTTTTTCAAATATATGTCCTCACTTTGTAAAGCCTTCCTTCAAAAGTCTTCATTCCAGCCATGATATGCGATATTGTGTGAATTTAAATTTATGAAGGACGATAACTAAACTGGAATCCTCCATCACTACGGAGCTGGATAATAATCCACAAGCAGCTACAAGAGTTACTCTGTGGCGGGCGTGGGTATAGAACTTTATCATCTTATCTAAGCCTATACTCGTCTGTATATATCGATCGATTTTAACTTTGAATAAGTTAGAGGTCGTAAATTATTAAAAAGGCTATCAGGATCCACTTCATTCGTTTTCAATACCCCTGTAACGCCTTTTATACGCTTTGCGTTTCTCGTTTCGTTGGGTACGCACAAAAGCATTGCAGATATGACAAATCTATCTAAGCTAAGGGATTGCATGCGACCATGATGATGGAGGGAAAATGTTTGTGGTTTTTGGAATTTTGTGGTAAAATTTTGGAAAATGTGTCTTTCTTTGAGCGTTTGTATGTGTGCTTGCCTTGGAAATGTAATTTCGTTGAGTAATGAAATGCAATGCACAACATCATGACGACGATGATGGTGTGTGTGTGTGTGTTTTGAAATTGTTTTATGGAAACTCGTTTGTCTACTGGGACAACATTTTCTCTTGTTGAAAACCATTCATTAAAAAGTAATAAAATGCTGGATTTTATGTCTTATTTCTTAAATGGGAATGGGAATTTACAATTTGAAATATTAAATCCTTAAAAGGTCCTTCAGAGCTCTAAAATTGCTATTAAATTGCTTTCAACAATCGTATGTGACACATTGATGTTTCGAAAGTCTTTCGCAATTTTTTGTTGTTCATGAATCCTCTCGGAATATTCGTATTTTCTTAATTTTTTCCTTAAATCTTATATTTAATCTCAAGATCCCAGAGGCTACTCAGTAACGTACAGCTTTTTCATACCATGTCTAATTTTTTCATCATGTTTGTCTACGTTCTGAAATTATCAGATTTTTTGTTCACAAACATGAGAAGGTATATGTAACATCAGCTTTTGTTATAAAATTTGTCACAAAAACCAAACAAAATATGTGCAAAACATATTAATATCCGTTCTCCTCTTTGAACAAGGATCTAGTCATATCAAAGCTTGTGATGTTTTCTCATTTAAGTCTTTTACAATAAAATACCTGAAAAGTATCATATGAATTTTGATTTTCCCTTGAAAATGTGCTCACCAGCTTAAAAAAAATAAACCTTCCTTTAGCATTGACTAAAAATCCTTTCGTTATGAACAACAAAGCACTCATGCAAGTGTATAGGAAAAAAGAATATGAAAAAAGTTTGACACAAAAGGATTTTAGTTTCATCTGTTCCTTTCACACTTGGACTGTTGTGCGAGAAAGTTTTAATTAGTTTTAGTGAAACATATGTTCCTTCCACCATGTACTGTACATGTTTATTATTTAGAAAAATGTCCTCAAAACAAATGACACAACAACAAAAATTGAGCACACATGTTTAAAGCTTTAAATACAATTTTTTATTATAGCGAAACACTCTTGAATACGATGAATTCGTAAGAAAGCACATCCCACTTCTGACATCATCATAAATGAGCTCTCTATATATTTTCCTAATATTTTGTTATTACTAAATTGATGCAAATACTTACATATGGTGGCTCAACTAGAGCATGGTATTCCGCCTCTCCAGCTGGATCAATTTTTAATCTGCCCCCTCAAACCCGAACTCAAAGGAGTTGGAGATCTCCCTCTACCTAGTTGTTTAATCGAAGATGAGGTCTACCTTGGCTTCTGACTCCCTCTGGTTTAGAGTAGAAGACATTACGAGCTGGAGCATTGATGTTCATTCGTTCTACATGGCCCAGCCGTCTTAATCGTTGAATTTGAATTTTTCTGGCTAGGCTTATACTGCAACGCAGCTCGTATAGTAAGTTCAACATTGTATCTTCTCCGTTAATATTTTGCTCGCTGTTTACACACACTGAACCATATCGAACCATCGAACGCAGAAGTTTTCTCTCGAAGACTCCAAGTGACTTTTCATCCGATTCGGAGAGGGCCCATGCTTCTGCACCATACAGCAGGACTAGGATGTCTCCTCGGTTCTTCTCGATAGGGCTTTATTCCTCTATTGCTTACTCAACCCAAAGAAACAGCGATTAGCAAGAGTTAGTCTGCGTTTAATTTCAGCACTGATGTTGTTATCTGAGTTAACATCAGTGCCAAGGTAGACAAATTCACTGACTACGTTCTGACGAAGTCGGTGGTGAGATTAGATTTTTGTTGTTGAAAGCATATACTTGGTCTTGTCCTCGTTTATTTTCAGTCCCAACTTTGGTTTCTGCTGATTCCATGTTAGTGAAGGCATCGGTTACTGCG
The DNA here is from genome assembly GCA_916050605.2 of Platycheirus albimanus. Lineage (NCBI taxonomy): Eukaryota > Metazoa > Arthropoda > Insecta > Diptera > Syrphidae > Platycheirus > Platycheirus albimanus. The sequence goes on along the minus strand of OU696696.1, from coordinate 368,637,167 downwards.
CTCGCTTTGTTCTTCCTATAACTTCAATGTCGTCCGCCAACCCAAGTAATTGTGTCAATTCATTGAAGATGTTGCCCGATGTACTGGCATGGGTGTTCCGTATTACATTTTCAACCACAATGTTGAAACAGCTGCATGAGAGTTCCTCACTTTGTTTTAACCCTCTGGTTATGCGGAAGGTCTCAGTAGAATTTTCAACTAACTTTATAGGAACAGGGAGCATTTTCCAACGTCATCCTGATAAGGTATCAGTTTAGTAGGAATTCGAAAGTTGGAGATGTCATGATATAGTTCAACTCTATTAACACTGTCGTGGGCTGCTGGTGGGAAGCGATGTTATATTATTGGGTATTCTCCAGGATCTTGCGTAATGTGAAGATTTGGTGGGTTGTACATTTTCCAGGTCTGAAGCCGCATTGGTTAGGAATCAGAAAATGGCGTGGACTACGCGGTTTCCTTTTTAAGGATCGGGCATATGGTACTGAGATTCCACTCATCGGTCATACTTTCCTCGGACCATATTTTGCAGATGAGTTGGTGTATGCTCCTGACCAGGTCATCTCCAGCTGGTTTAAAAAGTTTCGCTTGTAGACTATCGGATTCTGTTGATTTCTACTTTCAATTCAATTTTGTCACCTTTTTTCTGCTTACGCATTTCTGCTTCTCATCGACTTCACGTTGCTGACGATTGTTTTTTCGCCTGAGTAAGCGTTTCTAAAAAAAAATTTAGGTTACATTGAATAAAACCTCTATTTTAAAGAGCATTTTTTTCCTGCATACATTGAGTGATTTTGTGGACCACAAATACAAAAAAAAAAAAACTAAATGAAAATAAAAATAAAAACATATTTTAAAATGACTTCCAAAAACCCACTCTAAAAGTTTCACCAATGCCAACAACTAAAAAAAAAAAAAAAAAATATTACGCATACGCCCGAGTGTCCCTGAAAACATTTTTATTTAGTTTTCTCTATTCCCGACGAGAATGTCATCCTTCAACCGCACACATCATTTTCATTAGAAATTCAATCCATGTGCCTGTGCATCAATGTGCGAAGTGCAGATCACGTTTTATGCGACTCAACTCTGCCATCACATCGCGCACTCCTGCCGACTGACTATGCGACTTCGACATTATGAATACATCTTAAATCGGGTTTTATCATATCCACTTTTTCCATCATCATCATCACTCTTAATGTTTCATCACTTGCACTTGCACATCACATCAACCCTGGTACTCGATTTTTTTTTTTAGAAAGAAAAAAAAAAATTCCCTCTTTATGGTTTTTAGATAACCCTTTTCCACAAGTTGACATGGCACATTTACTCCTGTCTCCTGTGCGATGTTGTCCTCGAAATGCCAGATCATAGTGCGCAGAATGGTGAACACATTTTTGATATTTCTTTTTTTTTTTTTTAAATAAGCCCACAACTACCGTGTCATACCGTGTCGTCGTCGTGTATCAGTTATGGTTGGTTTGGTTATGTTTCCCATAGATGCATTTTTACTTATACATTGGTCCTGGTCTTTGTATAGCATGCTAATAGGGATTTGTTCTTGAGTACCTTTTTGTGTTTAGAAGGATGGAAATTTCATGGTTTGTTGGTAGCCAGCAGAGTTCGCATTTATATCTATTCGTCCTTGCTCTCCATCATCGTATACGACACGTGTAAATTCGTTTTACTTTAAACTTTATATAATTCTTCCTTTAGCGTTGCGTTCTTTTGAGCAGCGGATGGGGCGATGCATCCTTGATGGTATAGAAATAATTGTATGCATCAGCTTTTTAGTTGTACCCATATAACCAAAGCCATCACCATCACCATGATCCCGGATTTTAGATGATGGTCGGTCAGAGAATGAAGAAGAACAAAAATCTATTGTATAACCACATAATTTCCATTTAATTGAAGACAAAGGATCGATTAAATGCAGCTTTTTAGATGTCTATGTGCTTCTGCTCCTCCTTGTGTGAAGGACTTATGCATCATGGTTTAGTATTTCCTTTCAACGCGACCCCTTGACCGACACAAGCAGCAGTAGCAGCCAGCAGAACTTGGTTTGTTTTGCTGTAAACTATTCGAACGGTGCTTTAAAAGCAATTGATGGCTCGTTAGGAGGCGATAGTGTCCTCCTGTTGCATGGAGAATATAAGTTGTGTTGTCCGAGATAGAATGTCAACGGTCTCTGGTGTGGCATCAAGGAGGTGTCCGGTGGCGGTGACTTAAAAATGAAAATTTATCGTGCTATTTTGTATGCGTTTCAATTGAGTTTTGGTTTTTTGCTTTTGTGTTTGTTTTTGGAATGGTTGTTAGTTAGTGCAAATTAAAACACATAAACTTAGACACTTGATTGTTTTGAATAAAAAAGGACATTTTATTGGACTCCGCAGTGTCAAGACGGTCTGAATGGTTTTTCTTATTTGTCAAGTTGCTAAATTTTTTCTTGTTTTTTTTTTTTTAATTTTGCGGGGAGATTTCATAAAAATGGATGTCGCGTTACACATGAAAATTACGATGACAAAATTAACTGCAGTCAAATAAATAAAGCAACTAAGTCTAGAACTATTTGATTGTACCAAAAACATCTTTTTCAATTTCGTTTGAAAAGCACAAAACATATGATTTATAACCTTTTTGTTGAAAAACAAAGTTTAGAGTTTCTTATGAAACAAAAAAACATAAATTTTCCTGACAACTGTAATTTTGTTGTAAAAAAGTTGGAAATTTAACTTTAAATTGGCAGCATTGTTTTCATAGACCGCCATTTTGTCATCAACCATAAGATTCATACTTGTTCATCGTAACATGAATCGACGGACGCCTGAACAACGCATGCAAATTGTGCAGATTTGTTTTAAACTGCATCTTTGAAAAAACTCACAAAAAATGTTTTCAGGGTTGAATGGCAACAAGCAAAACTGCCACATTTGGGATGTAGATAATCCACAAGACGCTGTTACATCCGGAAAAAATGACAGTTTGGTGCGCTTTGTGGGCTGTTGGGATCATTGGACCTTATTTCTTTAAAAACGTTGCTTGCGAGAGGGTTACAGTCAATTTAGATCATTATGGAGCCATGATCAATGACATTTCAGTTCCTGAATTCAATCGCCTTGATGTGAGGGAGCTGTGGTTTTAATAAGAAAGTGCGTGCCACAACTGGAAAAAAAGTTGGTTCAGCCATTCTAATTAAAAGTAAAATTTTAAAATCATATTTCTTTGAAATTTTTTATGAGATCACGAAAATAAAGGCAAAATTTGGTATAAAAATAGGATCCCATATGATCTGACCTCAGTGGCAAGATATACAGGACATACCATTTTTTTTTCACTAAAATAAGTCGCAATTTTTTTCAAATTTAATGCTTTTTTGGTTTGTCATACTCATGCTGAAGATAGAAAACCATCAGCTTATGAAGCATAACATTAAACATCGTATTAAATACGATACTTATACACTTGATGGATAACTACAGGGTAGGCCAAAAGAAATCACCCTATTGGAAGATGCTCTCATTTTTGCAAATGGCCGCCAATGTCAAATCTGTTTTGACATTTGTGGACTAGATAGATGTAGAATACAAATAAACAAGCCGTGGAGCGATACATGAACCGACATGAACCGATATTCTGAAGGCGGCGTTCCCGGGTCGCCTCATCTCTCGTTTTGGCGACTTGCACTGGCCCACAAGATCCCGATTTACCTGTTTCAGACTTTTTTGTAGGGTTTTTTGAAGCCCCGTGTTTACATGAACAAGCCCGAGACTCTGGAAGCCCTCAAGGACAACATTCGACACGAGTGCGAGAATCTGTCGCCTGAAGTGATGAAAAATGCCATAAAACGAGCAATCAATTGTGACGGCGCACAGTGCGTTTAGGCAAAAGTGCTTGCGAAATTCATTTTTCGGGTGGGTTAGTAATGCAAAACTTTTACATTTTCTGAATTAACAAATGTTTTGAGCTTTAGAAATCGAAAAAATTATTTCGTTTGGATGAACGGTTTGGCTTGTAGAGCCAGTCAAAGTTGACAAATATTTATGGTGAGGAAAAAAAAAATTTGATTTTTTTATTGTAGGATAGCGAGCGATTCCAATAAAAAAGTCTCCGTTTCGATTTGACTACAGTTCAGTTTATTGGACAATAAAAAAGAGCGACAAAACAGCTATCGACAGCTGTATTTATAGACTTAAATAAAATACAGTATGAATAGAATATACGAGTACCTACATATGTATGAATTTACTTAATAGCGGGAGGATCATACGATCAGAGAAGTTTCGGTTTCTATATACTTCAACTGTGACAAAAAGAGTGGAAAACAGTCTGTTGTGCAAGAGCACACACAGTCACACAAAAGAAAAATGATTGCCTACATTATTTGAGTGTAAAAGCTAGGAAATGAGTACAAGTAAAACTTTTTTTTTATTTTTACTTGATATTTGTGTTAATTGCTATAATCAGAAATAAAAAAAAAAAAAAATTTTAACTGCTAAATTTAATGTGTTTTGGAACACAACTTTTTGCACACTTTTTCAACTTTACATTGAGTAGAAAAAGAGCAGTCGCACGCAGGCAAGCCAAACTGGACGGATAATGAATCCTTATATATCTCTTTACTTACAAACAAAAACTCAGGTGCATAAAGTTGCATAGAGCTGAGCTAGAGCGATTTGATTTGAAAAAGTCAGTAATTTTTTCAGAGTTTTTTTTTTGTCAAGTGCAAAATAAAAATCATGGAAAATATTATTTTTTTGTTTTGCAGGTATGAGTGTTGGTTTTAAATAAAATATTTTTTTTTAATTTAGAAGCAAAACATATTTTATGTTTAGTTTTTTAAAACGGTTGTATAGCTTATTTCTTGTAACAATTTTTCAATTTTCATTTTTTTTTTTAATTCACAAACCTAATAGCCTTGGAAATTTTCTTTAAGATACAAAAAAATTGTGGCGATATCTTTATTCGTTTAAGAGATATGATTTTTGCAACCAAAAAAGTCAATTCGGGCCACTGTGCGGCGCCCATTTGGCCGATATCATCTTCTCGTCATGACCAATACAATTCTTAAGGTTCAAATAAACATAATCAAAAAACAGAATCGAAGTTTTTCATTAAGACAAAAAAAAAAAAGAGCCAAACAACATCGGTTGGATGACTTCTTTTGGCCCACCCTGTATAACTAAATAACTTTTAATCAACTATTTCGTTAAAAGTAAGGTTCTTTATTTTAAAAAGAAATCTTAAAATGAAAGAGTCCTTAAATTAGGAAATAAAGTTTCGATAAATATTTTTGGTATTTTAAGTATTTATATATATTAGTGTTTGTGGGAGATGCATAAACTTTGTTATATCACAACAAGAGGTATTGTTAGGCATAAATGTTATATCCGTTGAATAGGTTTAGCTGCAAGAACGTGCACTATAGATATCCTACTCACAATATCAACTATAGAAAGCAATGATATTTATGCTAATGAGCACATTTAGAAAGCTTCTATCAATAAAATTAAGAAAATAATTTTAATATCAAGCTATTGAAGCTTATCTTCAATGTTAAATTTTGTTCTAATTACAACCACAATACCACAACCATCTTAATACAAACAGCTTATTTTAATACTCAATTAATAAAACCAATGTGTTTGCATTGCTTTTGTATCCTGTTTTATCTTGAAAGGACTTAAAGCAATACCTTGCTTTTAATGGTCTACCACACTATTTCCTCCTTCGAATGCTCTAATTGCCAAATTCCTTTAATGAGTTATATCAACGCATATCCTGTATTAAATGTATAAATTACCAAAAAGCATCCAACCTCACCACCCACCACACCGAACTTGATGAAACTTTAAATAAACACCAATCACCCTCTTTAATACTCTTTCAATCCAATGTTTACCCGCTCCTCAAAGCGAATAAATAATCTTCAAACCATTAGAAACGCTAATTGACTTTACAGAATCTGACATAAAATAGCAGCAAAAAGGATAAATTCAGCAAACAGGACTTGTTCTAGTCTTTTTAGAGAAAAAATAAACAAATGAAAGAAAAAAAAAATTGTACTAATTAAAAATTCAATTCACTGAAATAAAGGACGACACGCTTTTGAATTATTTATATTTAAATATCTTGAATATTAATTTTTTTTTTTTGAAGGATACACAAACACATTTTTCTCGCTCTATCGTCTACAAAAATAAGCACATAAAACATTTAATGAGCAATTTTGAAAGACATTTTACTTTTTGCATTTTTTGTTCTGTTCATAAATAAAATAAAGGATCTTAAACAAGCAACAGCTACAAGAACAAAACAAAACAAAAAAAAAAAAAATCATCTCAAAATCCTATTTTAAAAGTCATTAGAGCTTCCAGCAGAACAAAACAAAACAAACACACAGCACAAGGATACAAAAACAAGAAAAAACGAAGAGAAGAATATTCGACCTTCTCGTAGCTCAAACTAAGTTAAATGTAATTGAAACATTATGGGCCCTCATCGTTCCCGCTGCGGGAATGCCCTTTTCTTTTTCTTCCCGGAAAAGCAATTTTTTTTTCAAAAAAAAAAAAAATTAAAAAAAGGAAACAAGGATATGGATTGGAAAGTCCTTTTTTTTCTGCGGACGAGGAAATATGAAGAGAAAAATAAATAAAAATGCATTGCACAATACCTGAGGATACAAAGGATAACAAAATCACATTGTTTAGATTTGAGAAGAATCTTTTTGTCTTGCATGCTTGACTCACTCACGCTAACGCTTTCTTTGGTCCATGGAAAAGAATAATATTGAATTTCATTCAACCCTACATTACAATGCAATTGGTATCCGGGGTTTCCTTATGGCAGCACGGGAACTGTCTCATGACTCAATAACTACATTCCTACATTCCTACATTCCGTGACCCCCGCAAAGGGTCTATTTGAACTGTCACGTGTGTTTATTTCAAAAAAAGAAGAAGAAAAATAAATAAATACATTTTTCGATGTTATTCCAAGATGGGAGTATAATAGTGTGGTGCACAAGTCGGTTGCTAAGTGGTTTTTAAATTGTCCGAAGAAAAACACAAGCGTTATGAATTTCGATTGTTTCCTTGGGTAAGTAATCGAAATAAAGTCCACGACTGGGTCGCACGAACTTGCTCTCATATGTTACAGTGGTCTTGGGGCTTGAGATTTTGGAAAAAAAGCATTGACAAAATTGTTTGAAATTTTATTAATCACTCAAAAATCACCAGTTAAATTTTTGTTGTTGAGAAAATGAAGTAAAGAGTTTAAAAAAAAAACATGGTTGTCTGTAAAGTCGGTTTACGGATGATAATTTTACGTGAAACCACCACACCTACAACCACCCACCATTTTTGTATTTTTTTTCACCCCTTAACCCAAGCACCAACCTCCCACCCCCACATACAACCACCAACCAACAGCCCAGCATTTTTGAAATTTTTTTCCTCCTCCCCCAAACAATAAAGCCCTCTTCCTAACCACCATAAACCACCCATCCCTCCTACAACCATCCACCAACTATTTTTGACAATTCCCCCCCCATGTACCAAATTCAACCCCCCACTCCACCTACAATCACCTGCTACTCACCCACCATTTTTGACAAAAGCCCCCCATCAAATCAACCATCCACCACCAAAACCGCAAACCACCCAACCCACCTACAACCGCCAACCAAACACCTACCATATTTGATAATTCCCCCCCCCCCCCCCACCATACCAAACACCCATCCCACCTACAGCCACCAAGGAACCACCCATTACCTTTGACAATTTTTGTGTCACCACTCAAACCAGCTACAACCACCCACCATTTTTGACAATTTTTCATCTTCCCGACACTACTCCCCTCCCCCCCACAGCCACCTACCACCACTACCACTTACAATCACCAACCAACAACCCAACACCCTCCCCTCCCACTTTATGGAGTTTCTATGCTATCAAAGCAGATATGTAACGTGACTGTGACTGTTACCGTGACTGTGACACTATTTCGTGCGTCCTGCCCATATATTACGATTTCTTAGACGTTATCACGTCAAAAAAAAAAATTTAAAATCATTTGAACAGTTTTTTTTTTTTATACAAAAACGGCTTTTTTGAAAAAAATTTCGAAAGTATATATTCCAAAGTTTTGAAAAATTCATTTTGTTTGAAAAATTTAAGAATTAATATTATTTCATTTATAAAAGAGCTTTCACACTAAACATTTCATCGAAATCTGCCTTACGGAAAAGCTGATTTGAAAAAACCGATCATATCTGAAAAATATATTTTAACCAAAACATTAAGCTGGCACAAAATTCTGGCCATTCAGAAAGTTTTATAAAAATCGTAGGAGCCACTTTTGAGAAAAATAAGATTTTCATTAAAAATCATAAATGGCAAGCCCACATGGCAAGGGCGTTTATATAGCCCGTGGTGTAGTGGTTGGTGTGTTGGACTGCCACGCCGGCCGCCGAAGGTTCTGGGTTCAATCCCTAACGACTCCACCTTAGTTCCTTCCCGGGGTACTGTTTCTTGCGAGGAAGTAACAAATTCTCCGAAAGTAATAATTAATGTCATGGAAAGTGCTTCTCTGTTAGCCGTTCGAATTCGGCGGTAAATTGTAGGACCCTTCCGTTCCTGCAGAATATCAGCGCACACACAAAAATGGTTGAGAGTGTATAAGTCACAGGCCCCGGCCCCGGCCCCACTTGGAGATGTTGTGCCAACATTTTTTTTTTTTAACCAAGCAAAACTATTGCCCAGTCCCTAGTAATATTAACCGTGTACGCCCTTAATTGCTAAACAATTGCGGTGGTTTGGGCAACATGGAGAGCTAAAATATCTTACCTGACATTTTTCAATTTAAGGAAGAATAAAGCCACATCAGAAAGTTGCACATAACCAATTAAAAATTCCTTTAAAAAAAAAATCGTATCTTTTTCTCCTAGCAATACTGTCTTGTTGCAGGAAACGAGAACTTAAAAACCAAACAAAGAACAAATAATGAAATCATTTTCCATTCGAATAACCGTTGTTGTGGTTATTCTCTTTAAGTTTCCATTGCTTCCGGTGGCCATCATTCGTTTGATGTTTGCTCTCTTAGCCACAATTGAATCGCCTGAGCACGAATGAACACATAAAAGGATATTCCCTCCCAAAAAAATGGAAACATACCTAACGTCCCGTTCCGACCCACCAACTAACACCTAAACTTATTCAATGGTTATTTGAACAGATATGTATTTAAAAAAAAAAAAATATCCTTGTGGCATTTTTCGTGCCCTCTGGCAATACGACCAGGATTGGATTAAAAATTTGTATCTGCCTTAAAGGTCCATCTCCACACCAACACCAACACCAGCATGCAATAGCAACAGCAAGTATGATTTAATAAAATTTTATGAGCAAAAGCAAATGGCTGGTGTGTCTGTGTGTTTGGCTGTGTCCGTGCGATAAATGACTTCAAACGACGACGCCGACACGATGCTATGGAAGCCCGTTTAATTTTGTGAAATTCGTTTGGATCCAGATTCCAGAGTAGAAAGCATGTGCTCGTGCTGGATGGGTGCAAGTTTGTAAAAAGAAAGTTTGCCGAGGGGTTAATCGATACGATGATGATGATGATGATGATGATGATGAGGATGGCTACGCGTGTGATGAAGATGATGGATCTTTGGAAGTTTTGTTAGTTTTAAGTTAGCAAAAAGCAAGGGAGGAAGAATTTCTCTTTAAAGTGGTTTTTAAGTGTTTATCTGTCGATGTCTGTAAAAAAGTTGGAAGTTTTTTTTTTTATAAAGCTATAGAATTTGGTTATTTTAAAAGTTTTGTTAGTTTTTGAATGCCAAGTTTTTTAGTCAAGGTAACTTTAGTTATATGGGCGTTCAAATGTCAGAACGCTCATTATTTTTGTGTACCCTAAAGTATAGCAAAGTTCGTGCAATATTTGATTTGATTTCAGACAACAAAAATAAACATTTACAATAAACTACAAAATTTGTGATTCTATTTATGGATATAGGAGAAGATACATTAAAAGGGAAACTAAAGGGTGATCTTTTTAGACGTGTGGTTTTCAAGAAGAAATAAAACGCATATAATTTAATGTTATGGCCAAGAATTTAGCTTTGCCATTATGTTTCAAAAATGATTTTGGGCAAGTGGCCGCCGCCACTCGATTATGTCGACCGAATATTGAAAGCATCGCGCGATGCGTCACGCGAACTGAACCACTATTTTGGTAATAAATTTTGCACGTTCTGCAAACGTTCTTCAGGAGTAAGTCTATTCATTATGGAATTCAAAACCAAACTGAGCATAAATCAAGTGACAGCTGTCAAAAAGACCAACTCCGAAAAAAGTATTGCCAGATTTAAAACCACAAGTCTAAAAAACACCCTTTATTACATTCTATACACACAGTTTGAAACTAAAATAAGTTTAATCGCAGATTTCAAGAATTTAGCTTTGTTCTGATGATTTCGTGTTTTACTCACTCAGTGTTGGTTCCAACTTTAATGTTGTTATTTTATCAATAAAATGACCTTCATTGATTAAAATTTTCATAATTTTCTCTAAAATTTTAGTTCAAAAAAAGAATTATCATCAAAAATCCATCAGAAAGCTTACTGTTCAAAAATATTACAAACTTGAATACACACATGCTAGGAAGAATATATCACTTAAAGTATGGGAATTCTTTCAGCTGGAAGATTGCTTTATTTTCAGATTTAATATACAGATTAATTTACAGATTTGAGACTGACTCAGCTTCCTTCATGATAGTTGATCTCCATGTTTTCTTTGGTCTTATAACTCGCTTTGCACCTTTGAGGATTTCATTTAATGTTCTGCTTTGTTATTTTGTCATGAGGTTTCCTCACTGTATGGCCAATTCAGCGCCACCTCCTTTACTTGATGTCATCGTCCCCTTTTATTTGACCAGCCCTATGCCATCTATAGTTCATTGTTGAATATGCATTGTGGCCATCGCAGTTGAACTGTCTGACCTACCATCTATTGTCTCATGTTTTGTTGGTTCCAATTGGTATGGATAATTTGTTGCCTTTTTGGCGTTTATCCTTAGACCAATTGCTCCCCTATTTTGTTGAAGCCAGTTACACAATTAGCGATGTTGTCAGCATAGTCAAAATAACTTTACTTGAGTAAGTAAAATAAAATTCAGTGAGAGAACATCAACATGTCTCACTCCCTTTCACACTTCTAAGGCATCGGAAAGCTGTGCGAAAGTATAAAAAACGAAACGTCTTGCGTTGAAAGAATTAAAAAATTCAATTTTGAACCAAATTCAAAAAAAATTAAGATGGTTATACAATTGTTACACAGCAAAAATTTATTTTATTAAATTGTGGAAGTATTTGTGTTTGCCTCGGCAAATTTTTAAGAAAAAATATTAAAAAGAATACATTCAAACGTGTGTCTCTTACAACAATGGATAAACTGGTGATCCATTAAGATAACAATATTCGCTCTTTCTGCGGTCCATTTTAAAGTAACCTTCCTCGCCCCAAGTAGTACCCCAAGAATTCTTAACCAACCAATAATCTGAGCCATTTTGAGTTCCATACCCAACCAACAATACTGCATGTCCCTTATCTGTGTGGCAAGGAGCAGTAAAAATGTCTCCCTTATATTCTTTCAAACCTCTGTTCGAAAAAATTCCAATAGAGATGGGGCCAACTGTGGCAACTGCTTCCATCAGCGTTTTTTCATCGGAAGGCTCAATTTTCCCAAAAGCACGAATGGAAGTTTGAATTTTTCTTTTATCAAACTTGCAGGTACTATCATTTTTTGCTGTGTATTTATATGAAGATTCTGATTGGATGCCACCATTTTGTTTTATATATTGAAAGGCTGCAATTGAAGTTGATCCATTGCAATGGGCTTCCTTATTTTCAGGTAAGCAATCAACAAGCTGTTGTTCAGAAAATGAAATCAATTTTTGTGTATGAAAGAAGTTTTGGGCTTCAAGAGCACCAGTTGCTGAAAAAGCCCAGCACGATCCACACGAGTCTACGAAAAGAAAAGAGTATTCAAATAAACGGTTATTAAGAAATGAGTTTTAAATTACGTTGATGTTTAACTGGCGTAACTGCACCATGATTCCTCCAATCCATATATTTTGGTAATTTAATATTAGGTGGAGGTATGAAATGTACAGCAGCTTTTATGGCTTCACGATAAGACCTTAACAAAGAACGTTAAACTTATCAAGAAATATCAGAATCAGATTTGCCTTACCCTTTCAAAGATTCCAAATCTCCATCTCCATACATGCTAGCGAACTCTTCATGGCTAAGATCAGAAAATTGATTAATGCCTTTGGAGAATGTGACCAATCCTTGCTGGTAGTCCTGGTTATGCTTTTCGATTCTAAGCTTCGCTTCCATAAAAATTTGCTTGCGCATCAGTTCCTCTGCTTCGTTTTCGTATTGTTTTCCGAAAGTTAGCTGAAAATGTTATTTTTTCAATTTTTGTAAAATGTGTGCGAGCTTAAGACTTTCAATAAAAAAACAGAGTCCATTAAAAAAAAAAACATGTCACTTGAAAACCAAACCAAACACTTGGGCTCGAAAAAACACATCAGATAATGCCCCAGCGAAAGGCATCAGTGCTTTTCAAAATTTTGTAAGAAATAAATTTTCCTTAAGGCATACCTTAAACTTCTGCCACTCCCCTTCGGCTGCTTCCTCTTCCATTACAGCACTTGCAGCGACTATTAAGCCAAACAAAACCGTTAACACACGCATTTTTATGCAAAGAATTGGCAACAAATGTTGGAAAAACAGGACGGCCCAGAACTATTTTTTAAATATACTTGAGAACACTTCAATCTTCGTAGAGTTTCAACTTTAGAATGAATTTTAGAGTAGCCAATGAACCCTTTATATAGTCCAGGAACCTTTGATTTGTCATCTTCTTCGTTTTTGTTTTTAGTACTTGCTTTTTGAAAATGTGCGATATGAGTAACTTGCAGGTTTGATAAGACCTATGATTATTTCAAAAATGTTTAAAAATAGAAAACATGGGTGACGGCACTTATGCTTTTTGCTACATTAAACTATTCTGGATTGGTCAAACTTCAAAATTACGAAATTGTTCTACCAATGCATTGGCTAACACACCATTTCCCAACTCTTCCATTTTCTTTTGCAACACCGACTGCAGCTCTGTTCCATTTTAAATCTTAGATGAATGTTTTCAGTGTTTTGATGGGTGCATTTTTTTTTATATCAGGTCTACTTTCAGGAGTAAAAACCGCAGTCCTTCGTTGATACTGCATTTTTGATGATTAAATTCAGTATTTCATGAATGAATATCATCCGCAATATTTGATTGGAATTATGATTTTAATATAAAATGTGTGTTTTTTTAACGGCATGAGATGTTTCAATGGTTGTTGTCTATGGTTTGACAGTTTGACATTATTTAAATAATAAATACTATAGAATAATTTACTCATATTCATTCCAACAATATCTCAGTCTTGTATTATAATTTTATAGTTGTCAAGCTCTTAAAAAAACATTTGTTGTATCCAAGATATACTGTTCCCAAGGGATAGGGACAAAAATATTTTATATGATCATTCGGCTGATAAATTTGGCCTGTACTGTTCTTCTAATTCTGAAAGCGAGTGCGTCTAATCAGGTCAGATAATAAAATTTGTTCTTTGCGAATGACTAATATTTACATGTTACAGAAACTACGAGTATAAGTTTTTGGATATGAAACTTTGAAATAATGTAAGTCCCAAGCTTGGTTTTATCAAAAAATTAAAATTCCTCATACTGCTTCGGGCCAAGAATACTCTTATTTCTGAATTTTTCAATTCATTTTCAAGTAAAAAATTGTCAAACTTAATTTCATAAATAAAACATAAAAAAGAAATCCTTAGATAATGTCTCGAAATCCTCCAGCATTGAAATATGTAATAAATCCCAAAAAGATCATGCATTAAGTCCGATTCTGAGCAAGGTTTGGGATCTATTTTAACTGCTTTTATAAACTCTTATCGAAAATGCGTTCATTTGATATTGATTAATCTACTCTTCTTTGGGGGATAAGAAATTACCTTTCGAAAAAAAAAATGGTGGTGTTCCACAAGGTTCCTTTTTGTCACCGACTCTTTTCCTCATCCTTATCAATGATCTTTTATCTAAGACTTCTAATCCACTAAATTGTTTTGTTGACGACAGTACAATCAGCTTTTCATATTCATATCCAGATCCACAACCCTGTTCTTTGTATTTAGAATTGCAACGGCAGCATCTGATAAGCTCATTTAATTCTGATCTTGACAGCTCGAAGGAGTGCATCGGAAAGCTGTCCACTGATTGGCAAAACGAAACATCTTGGGTCATCGGTAAAATCCTTATTCGAAATGAAAACGCCGTGGCGTAGTGGTTAGTGTGGTTTCGATCCCCGACGACTCCACCTAAGTTTTTTTCCGGGGTACTGCCTCTTGCGAGGAAGTGACAAATCCTCCAAGAGTAAATAATGTCATGGAAAGTGCTTCTCTGTTAGCCGTTCGGATTCGGCGGTAAATTGTAGGTCCCTTCCATTCCTGCAGAATATCAGCGCACACAGGGGAATGGTTGAGAGTGTAAGTCACAGGCCCCGGCCCCGCTTTGAGCTGTTGTGTCAACAATTTATTCATTTTAGTCAAAATCGGTTCGTGGTTTAAATTCTGCTATTAAAATCGTGCTTCTCAACATTTTGCCTTTTACGATTATGTTGTACAAAACTAATTGTTTAGAAAATATTTAAATAATTTACAAATCAATAAAAAAACAAAAGATTTTTAGAATTGTTTGTATTGTAAGAAAACATTACAATAAAAAACTTTAAAAGAATCAACGTTTCAAAGCAAATCTATAATCTAATCTACAGACATCTAATAGCATCTCTTTGAAGAATACATTTTATAAACTCCTTAAAAATGTGAAGCTTACAAATTTGGGCTGCATAATTTAAAATGTTTTTGCCTTAAATTTTATTGGAATAACTCATTCGGAAATCGAAATGCGAAGTTGTTTTTTTTTTTTTGTTATCAGTTTCTTTAACCAAAAATATCTACGTTCCAATTGTTCATTCTCATTTTAATGCTAAGCAAGTAGAAGAAACCCTTACTTAAACTTTATCAATTTTCATGGAATATCCTGACCCTTTTACAGAAAATAAAAGCAATAACTTACAAAAGGATACCCATTTGTATATGTATATGTATATTTTTTTTTCTTCAAAAATACCTTAATCCTTTTGCTGATGCATTGTCACAAAAACCATTTACATTCTGCCTCAAGAGACATTGAATAAAATATTACCAATTCATCGGAACATAATCCGTCTTTATATTGATTACAGCTTCGAGATGGGTATGTTGCCCTAAAGGTTTATCCTTTTTCATACCTAATGGAAGGGTTTTTTTTTTGCGGGAAGATTCTTTTAGTGTCTTAAATCAAAAATGACAATTATTGTTGTAGTGTAGACCTAACAGGATATACAAATGTAAAAAATAAATTATTAAGGAAAAACAATCATCATTAAATGTTTTTGAAACATCCTTTGATTCCTTCAGAAATTCTTGGAAGGATAATTTGAAATGAACTGTTTCGCTTCCAATTCCAATTATTGTTACAAGGAATTTCAATCCTATAAACCATAGCTTAAGTGCCTCATTATACTGACCATTTTGCAGAGCTCCTAGAAAAATGACACAATAAAATCATCTCTAAGTTTTTTGCAGCTAATTTTTAAATTCGTCCTTAAAAAGATGGGTGACGTTGATGTGTGGGTGAATTTTAATCAAAAGACTTGATTACACATAAAAATGCAACGAGCCAGATAATATCTAACTTTCAAGATGAACCCCAGAGTACCAGTGCTACCACTTCAGGAAAAAAAATCGAAGCAGATTTGAAGAAAAAATTAAAGTAGATTAAAAAAAATCGAAGTAGATTTCAAAATTAAACTTTTTTATAAAAATCTAAATCTAGGGTGGGCTATTTTGTGGTTTATTTTTAAATCGTAGGTTATTTTGACATTGACAGCTGTTTCTCGCTCGAAATCTTGAAAGATAGTCAGTATCATAACTCCGCGGAACGAAGTGAGTGGCCTAACGCTTGAACAGCGTTGGAAAATACTGAAAACTTATTTCCAAAGTGAATGCTGTGTAAGTTTGTTGGGGCTAAGAGCAGCTTGAAAAATCAACTTTTCTGATGAGGCGAATATTCATCTCAGCGGCTACGTTAACAAACAAAATGTCTCGGCAAAACTCGCCCGTTGTTGTCAAGAAGCCAATGCATCCACAAAGAGTGTGACAGTTGATGGGTTCATCGTTCATTAGACCATTTTTGTTCGAAAATGAGGATGGGAACAACGTTTCGGTCAACGGTTTGTTTTACAATGTGAAGACATGGATTTGGACGACCTTTGCTTCATGCACATGCAGGTTAACGCGCTATTAAACACAGCCAATTCTACAATCGATCTTTTGCTCACTAAATTCCAAAATCGTGTTATCGATTGGCCGCCTCGGACCTGCGACTACTTTGGACTTTTTTGTGGGAAACCGTGAAGGACCGACGTTATGCCAACAATCCGGACGATTTTGGAAGCGATTATATCACTTAAAGCCAATATTTCATAAGAAATCCGTGAGCTACAGCCCGAAAAAACACTTGGGTTTGGACACCCTCTAAATTATTAATTTTTTTTAAATAGCCTTAATTCAATCAAACGAAAACCAAACTAAAAGTCTTTCCGACTTCTTATATATATTGTTTCATAACACTTTTTAATTTAATTTAACAAAAAAAATTATTTTCATCTTTATTTCTACATGATTGTGTAGTATGTTAAACAAAAATTAGAGTGAAATGGAAAAAAAGGGAGTAGATTTCGCCTTTTCCTGTAAAATTGAAGCAGGTTGAAACAGATATTTTTAAAATGAAGCAGATTTCAGTATTTTGGTGATGGTGCGAAGTAGGAAGTAGATTTTAAATTTTTTTGATAAAAAGAAGCAGATCTACTTCAATTGAAGTAAAGTGGTAGCGCTGAGGAGTACTGCATGTGTAGTATTCCCAAGAAAAAACACACAAATAAAACTATGTATCTTGTGGGTACATTTCAGAAAAATACAATTCAAAGTTCTTGGCCTTATATTTCCCAAGAAACCACCGCAGGATGTTTTCCACTTTTTGTCGGTTAAATAATAAAATGGTCAAGTAAATAATTTTGTTCTCTTATAATTCCCCTACACCCTTCATTTCAAAAATAATATGGGCGGAAGTATTGACGTCATGATCACGAACCAGAAAGCAATAAAAAGGCTGGCAATTGGCCAACATTTTGGCTTGATGGTTGTGAAGGTAGGAAGTGGAGTCAATTTTGTTTGCATAAGGACGACAAAGCATAAAGTCAATTGTTTAATAGCTTTCGTGGTCTTTCATGTGAAAAGGTCTGGAACCCGATAAGTGGCAAGTTACCTTTATATAGCCATCAGAACAAGGTGTGTAGGAGGATGCTTGTATTTACAATGCGAAGGAGGGGTTTTTTTTTTTTTTTGGTTGATGAGGAGGCAGTTGAATTAGATGTACTTCCTTGATTGATTTATGGGTGAGCGTGAGATATCCTTTTAAAAGGCATTTTTGGCTGGCATCGAGTGGAAAATCAAGTGTGATGAAAATTGAGACACTAAAATGATGATAGGGTCTAGTGATTTTGATTTGAATTTTCGGAAGTATTGTTTAGATTGAGTAGGAAGTTTGCTATAATTGAGTTATCTTCGTTTGATTTAAAGTGTGAAGCATGATGGAATTTTGGTTAACGAAGCGAGTTTAATTAATAAAAAGGTAGGTCCTTTAAGAATTTATTACAGTAAACAAAAAATTTGGCGTTTCTATTAATATTTGCACAATTTTGTACCAATTTTTTTGTTTTAAATTTTTTTTTCTTTTAACAAAATTTTTATGTTCTTCAACAATTTTTGACATTCTTTTTCTTTTTTTGCATTCTTTCAGAAAAAAATGCCATTAGAAACTTCATCTATGCCATTTACGTGACGATATATCGTTAAGAAATGCCAACAGCAATAACAACCGCTAGAAGCGGTCGAATAACCAGCATGATGATGATCATTTTCATCCTAGGATCAATATCAATCTCTATCGGAGAAGCAAATGCCCTATCAGCACATCCCACAACAACTTCAATCGGACGATCATCTTCGTTTCTCTTAGAAGAATATCCTGCTAGCCTTTTCATCCCCAACAGTCTTGACTCACTACAGTATGTCTTAAACATCTCATCAAGCCATGGTTCGAATGAAACGTCCAATAATAACTCATCGTTCTTTGACGAAGATGGAATGTGTCCTTATAGCCAGAATGCCATTGGAAATTTCATCACTATGGTATTGTATGCTGCCGTTTGTATTGTTGGACTTTTTGGTAACACCTTGGTCATCTATGTGGTTCTGCGATTCTCCAAGATGCAAACTGTCACCAATATATACATTTTGAATCTTGCCATTGCTGATGAATGTTTCCTCATTGGAATCCCATTCCTCCTCTTCACCATGCAAATTGGAAGCTGGAAGTTTGGAGAGTATATGTGTAAGGCTTACATGGTTAGCACTTCGATCACCCAATTCACCTCATCGATCTTTCTTTTGATCATGTCAGCCGATCGTTATATTGCTGTTTGTCATCCCATCTCATCGCCACGCTATCGGACTCCTATGGTCTCGAAGATTGTGTCCGGCATTGCTTGGATTGCATCAGCCGTCCTTATGCTTCCCGTGATTCTGTTCGCAAACACAGTCGTAGTCTATGAGGACCACCTGTCGTGCAACATAAAATGGCCCGAAAGTCACAATACACAATCGGGTACCACATTTATACTGTACACACTGATCCTAGGTTTTGCTACACCGTTATCTTTTATCTTGTGCTTCTATTACATGGTCATACGGAAGCTCCATACCGTCGGGCCAAAGAACAAGTCCAAAGAAAAGAAACGGTCGCATCGCAAAGTTACAAAACTCGTCCTGACAGTGATTACAGTATATGTGCTATGTTGGCTACCCTATTGGATATCTCAGGTGGCCTTGATTAATTCTAGACCCGACATGTGTGCGTCGCGATTGGAAATAACGGTATTCTTGTTAGTTGGTTGTCTAGGATATTCGAATTCGGCCATGAATCCGATATTGTATGCATTTTTGAGTGACAACTTCAAGAAGAGCTTCATGAAGGCGTGCTCTTGTGCCGCTCGAAAGGACATCAATGCCCAATTACAGTTAGACAATAGCTTCTTTCCAAGGTTTGGGAAAAATAAGCAAAAGGAACGATTACTAAGCTCTAAAGCCAAGGCAAAAGCGGCACGAAATAATAATATGAATACAACAGTTACTACAGCGACCATCGTTGGGGACTCGGGAACTATTGCATATACCGATGCTGGAGGTGGATGTGGGGGACGTTTGAAAGCAACGACTATGAGTAACAGTATGAATTCATCGACGACAAATACAGGAAACGGAAATGGGGAACAAACTACAATTACCAGCTTAGGTGGCAAACCCCCAGTTTTACATACTGATTTGTAAATTACAATAGTTTTTTTTTTATCTAAATTTAATACAAAAGGGTAATTTTAATAAATATTTGTATAAATTTAAATAAATTTGATTTTTATACAATTTTTATTTAAAATTTAAGTTTATTGTTTAGATATGAATGTTTTAAAAGTAAATGTGTGAAATGTTTTTTACTTAAAGTATTTGAAATAAAAAAAATTATTTTTAAATTTAAATAAATTCAACAAGGGATTAGTTGAAAAAAAAATGTTGTAAAAACACAAATAAATTGTAGATAGAATGTAGTTATGTAAGAATTTTTAAATTACTTATTATTAAGAAAATTAAAAGGAAATCGTTTCCTAAAATGCCTAATTCTGTAAAAAAAAATTAAATCAAGTGAATTTTAAACTTAATTAAAATTTTAAGCAAAACAATGTGAAATTAAAAGTAATAAAGAAAAATATTAAATCGGAAGTTTTTAGAGAAGAACGGGAAAGCATGATAAAGTTTTAAAATAAAGCTGTAAGTATGCCAAATATTTTAATATTTTTTATGGAACATATGAAAATCCCCATTAACCGTAGTGAAGAAAGCATCATCCTTAAAGTTATGTTCTTAGCGAAAATCTAAAAAAAAAACCAGTGCGTCTCGGGACGCTCGACAGAAGTGATAACTTAAACTTATCTTAGTTGAACTATTTAATATTGATATTGTTTAACTTTAAAAAATAAAATGCACGACTGGGTCGCTTGAGATTTTGATAAAAATAAAATTTTCAAAATTCTTAAATAAATAGTTAAACTAATTTGAGCTGAAAAAAAGTACGCCATTTTATTTCTTGGATAAATTTGAATTTATGAGAACAAATTTAAAAAAAATCTGTGTAGCAGTTTTTGAGAAAAAAAGTTTTTTTTGAAAAACTTTTTGAAAAAAATTTAAAAACGCCAGTTCATATGTATTCAGCAAATACATTTATTTAAAATTTTAAGAAAAAAAATTTAATAAGCAGTTTTCAAAATATTAATTCTTAAATTTTTTTTTTTAAATGCTTTTAAAAATACAAAAAAACATTTTTCGAAAATATTGGTATGCAATACAAATCGAGCTACCTACAGCTATATATGTGTGAAATTTCGAAAGAATCGGTTGAGTCGTTTTCGAGATAGTCGAAAGCAAAAAAAAAACGGTCATATGGAAAGTACCGTTCTTAGCCATTTTTTAAAACTTTTTTTTCAGCCATATGATTTGTCGTACCTGAAAAGCAACACTGATTTTTTTAAATCGAAATCGTTAGAGCCGTTTTTGAGAAAAATAAGCTTTAACGTAACGGTTGTATGGCAGGTACCGTTATTTTTTGAGCTAAAAAAAAAATTTCAATTTCCCCTCTGTATAATTCCTAAAAAAGTCTATATACCAAGTTTGAAGCAATTCGGCCCACCCGTTTGGGCTGTAGGTGTCTATACATACAGACAGACAGACAGACAGACATACAGACGGACAGAATTTTTAGACCATCTTTTTTCGTCTTCGCTATCATCCTAATTTCATGTTTGATTGTTATCTCAAAACTTTTTTTTTCAGCGAATGCATAACTTGCCTTATAGTACCTACAATCGCAAGTAAAAATCTAAGATTTAAACATGACATGCCGACGATAGGGAAGTCGAAAAAGTGGGTCAAACTATTCTTCCTGTTTTTAACTTGCGATTATGAGTACTACTGGCGGTACCCGGCGCGAATAAAATGGACCAACAGATGTCAAAAGCCTGCATTCTATTTTTTTCTTCCACCTGATCGGAAACAAACCCTGACTGGAACCATCCCTGGACTAAACAATATTAGCCTGAAAATTTCATAAAATTCCGTTGGGCGGTTTAGGAGTCCATACACGACATATACATATATCCAATTTTATATAATGTATACATATAGATAAAGCAAGTTTTGCATTCGTAAAAAAAATTTTTTTTTGGACAATCAAACATAACATTACGATGATAGAGAAGGCGAAAAAAGTGGGTCCGACAATTCTGTCTGTCTGTCCGTATGTCTGTCTGTCTGTCTGTCTGTATAGTTACCTACAACCTAAACGGCTATACCGATTTGTTTTAAACTTGGTACATAGTATTATTATGACGTCCTATAGAGGTGTTTTTTGAATTAGCATTCTAGCTCTAAAACTAACGGTACCTGCCATACGATTTTTAGTGAAAAAATAATTTTTCTCAAAAACGGCTCCTACGATTTTGATAAAACTTTCTGAATAATGGTTTTTGTGCAAACTTTGTTTTGGTTGGAATAGATTTTTTAGGAAAAGTCATAACGGTACCTCCCATATTACCGGTTTTTTGATATCCGATTTTCTCGTAAGCCACTCGACGAATTTCGATGAAATTTTTTATGTAGAAGCCCATTTATAACAAAATAATATAAATTGTTAAATTTTTCAAAAAAAAGTTTTTTTTTGAGTAACAAAATTTTAATTTTTTTTAATTTTTCGTTGTTTTCCAAAAACGGTCCAATCTATTTTTTTAATTTTATTTTTCTGATAAAAACTACAAAGTGCTAGAAGTTGGCATACTCAAAAAAAATTTAGAATATGTTTTCGAAAAGTTATTAAAAAAAACTGTTTTTTGAAAAAACCTGGTCAAACGGTTTTGAAAATAAAAATTCTTAAAATTTTAAAATGTAAACGAAATCAGATGGCTAACTTAATTTTTTTTAAAAAACGTTTTAATTAGTGATTTTTAAGTGATCAATAAAATTTCATATCATTTTTTCTCTGTTTTTTTTTTTTTTTTTTTTTTTTTATATCTCAAACTCCAAGACCACTGTCACACATTAGAACAAGTTCGTCCGACCCAGTCGTGTACTTTATTTTTATTTTGAGTTTTTTTTTATGTTTTTCTTTTTTTAAAAAAACGTTTCGTTGAATAAATTTATTAAATTTTGTATTACAAAGTGCAAATGGTGAACTATCAATCGTGTGGAGTTCCAGGCTTAAAAACTAAATTCTATCTTTTGTTTGCCTTATGAGTTGCACTTGCAACAAGTAAATTGAAAAGCTTTGAATTATTGATAGATATTTGTCTTACAAAGTACCTTCTGTGAAATTAACACGTATTTGACGTCATCAAAAATGCTGCAAAATGATTAGGTTTCCTAGCTCTAAAAAACAACAAATACTTGTCCCCATCTGGATATGGCCGAAAACTAAAACCCGCTCATTTGAACAAGGCTTGAGTTTAATCCTCATATCTGGACAGGTGTTTCTGTTACTTACTTGCGTCTGCTAGTTAAAATAGGAGCATAAAAGAAATATTCGTTTCGCTGTAACATCATCGAACTATTTCCTGTCTGCTTATTTTATCGTTTCCTCCGTACAAACAATAATTGCTCGTAATACTGGCACAGCAAGGAACGACCATCAATTCGAGCCAAATTCCGGACGTACTCTTTTTAAACGGTAGTTCATGATAAGGGTGTTAATAGCCCTTTGACTGCGCCCCGAATATAAAAAACATTTTGTTATGGAAAATTATTTTTGTTAATAGTTGATCTCCATAGTCTTCCTGGATTTTCGACGGCACGGTTGCATCTTGATTATTCCATGTGAATGATTTTTGTTGATTAGTTTGTAACCAATAGTTCTTGAAACAATTTCATTGAAAGAGTTTAAGAAAAGTCGATTTTTTATAATTTTGACGTCCACAATGCTGACAATGACTTAATGAATAATGTTCGCATTGGAAATTATGTTTTTGATGTTGGCAATAAATTAATTTAAAATTGATACGCAGTTGTCGACGTTCTTTGCTTCGTCGACAAATCGGGTCCTTTCCTTCTTTGTATCAATATTCAGACAATCTTTTTTCTACCTTTAAAATAAACTCGAAGATGAATATTTTCTGCTATCAAATTGGCATAAGTAATAAGGCTTTTTCTCCGAAAATTTAATGGCACATGTACCTAATGATTAATAAATATCTCGTTTTCAAATTATAAATAATTCATCAAATTCATGAGCGTGGACACCAGCGTTCCGAAAGAACGCTCTCTGATTTTTTTAAACAGCCTAGATACAAGTCTTTTACACAAAACAATGTTAATTGTAGAAAACATGATTCCATAAAAATTTGATTGATGTCAAATAAAAAAAAAACGAAATGAATTATTTGATGCTTGATTGCCTATTTTTAACGAGCCAAATGACTAGCTATTACAAAGTCTAACATTTTTCTACTTGCTTTTATGGCATTTTTATTGGTTTTTTTTTAACGGTAAATGACTCATATTTCCAATTTCAATAAGTTAACATCATCCTTTTGAAATGTCCCTATTAAAAAAAATCGTTCGGTTATGCCTCAGAAAATTTGATCATATCAATTAAACGGAATATGAAGGGAACTTATGTCGATTCATGATCTATTGAAGTAGAATTTTAGCATCGTTGCCATTTTTTTTTGTTCCCTAGTTGAACAGAGTCAATAAAATTCTAATAAAATTCTTTGAACTGAATCGATTCGAAATATTTTATTACACAAAACAAACCGCTGACACCAAAAATAATGATGCATTAATTATTAAATTTTGTGTTTCATTGATGTACTTTACAAAATAAGAAATGTTTACAATAAAAGCATCTTTAAAAAGAAATTGAGAAAGAAATTCATCTTAAATAAGAAATTTGTATACAAGGTGTTATGTTATGGAGAACAAATATTTTGATTCGAAAGGGATTCATCTATGAGCAAGAAGCTGTTGTAAAAATGGAAGGAGGTACCCTTTTTCTTAAATTACTATCCGCATATATTATAGAAACGGAATTCAGTTTGAGACTAAATTTTTAGAAAAAAATAAAATAAAGTCAAACTACAGAAACATTTATTCATAACACCCTGTGAAACAGATACGAGTAAGTTTAAGGTTTGGTATCTCTATTTCTTTTATTGTTTTCTTTTTTTTTATAAATAACTTGGAAAAAGTTTCTTCCTGAAAATAAGCAAACAGTCCTCATTAATTATTCAAATCGTGTTTTGTGATTAAGAGTAAATTGTTGTTGCTTTAAGGAAAGAAAGTTGGAAATAAATTCGAAATTGAATTGAACCTGGAAGCAAGAAACCAATTAATTGAACACCAAAAGTTTTCTCAGAGAATTTTTTTGTGTTCTTCTAATTATTAGTATTGTTTGTGGAAAAGATAAAGATATCCACTGAAAAAATATTAAGTGGAATAATATAGTATTGAAGAGTGGTCCTAGGGAACTTGTAGCTTAAAATGGATTTTTAGCCTTGAGGTGGTGAAACCATTTGTAAGCCATTTAATAAACTAAATGATTCTTTTTTGTGGGAAAAAAAGTCGGGAAGTTTTGTGAAACTAGTTCAGATTTAAATATATTTATATATAGTTTAGATATACATATATTTTAGATACGAAACAAGATTGCTTATAATTTTGGCAAATTTAGGTGAAAATTAATTTTAATATTATTGAATACCTTAATGCTACAGATCAAATAAAACATTTACATAGTCGGTAAAGATACGAAGCCAAATTAGACTCAGTATTTAAAAAAGACAAGTTTTGAGATTTTGATTACAAAAAGTTGTATGTAAAACTAGTCAGACCAATTTGATTGTTTTCCAAATATGCTATTAGCATTTGTGAGAACCGGCACAGTATACGTGTGCTCGGCTTGCTAAAAAAAACTAAACGCAGTACTTTCTTCGAATAATTCACAATCAACACTAAACTTCTTCCTCGTGATTTTGTAAAATTTTCTTTTTAAAAACTTAGATCTTAGAATTTTCCACATTTTTTTATAATTTGCTAGCACTCAAGAGGTTATTAATATCCTTAACATGAATTTACATGGTTGGGTCGTTCTCCTCTTGATTGCGCCACCTTAGATGGGGTCTTCCAGAACTGCGTCGAGGACAGCATATACTTTGTTTTATATGCACTTAAAGCCAGACCCAATTTCCCCGCCTCCACTTCAATACTTTTTTTTTTAATCCTACCCTTAATATGAATTAACACAGTGCGAGCGTTTAGTAAAGTTGGATAGGAGATAAAAGAGATAGAATGTCTGTAAATCATAATGTGGGGGGGGGGGGGGGGTAAAGCGTTCCACATTCTTTTAGTGCGGCTAAAAAAAGAGTCTGTACTTTACAGTACGTCCGAAGTTAGACTCAAGGTTGAATTCATGGGCATTCCTACCGGTGCTGGTGTTACGGGGAAATTGTTTAAGAGTAGAAACGCATCTGGCTATTTCGCTGGAGCACTGTTAATATCAGAAGAAGCGATAAAACAAGGTTACACAAGAAACATCACCTACAGCCTAAACGGCTGGACCGATTTGCTTCAAACTTGGTACATAGTATTATTATGATGTCTTACAGAGGGGTTTTTGGAATTAGCATTCTAGCTCAAAAATAACGGTACCTATCATACAACTTTTAATGAAAAACGCATTTTTCTCAAAAATGGATCCAACGATTATTATAAAACTTTCTGAATGGTGTTTTTTAAGTAAACTTTATGTTTTGGTTGGAACAGATTTTTCAGGAAAAGTCTTATAACGGTGTTACCTCCCATAGAAAGATATTTTTCATAACAGATTTTCTCGTAAACCACTTCAAAACAAAATAATATTAATCCTTTAATTTTTCAAAAAAAAAAACTTTTTTTGAGTTTTTAAAAAAAAGTAAAAATTTTTTTACAGTTTTTGGTTTTTTTTTCAAAAACGGTTTGTTCAAAATTTTAAAATTTTCATTTTCTGTTAAGAACTTTAAACTACCAGACAGTTGACATAAGTACTCAAACAAAATTTGGAATATGTTTTCGAAAAGTTTTAAAATAAAACCGTTTTTTGAAAAAAATGGGATACGATTTTGGAAAAAAAAATTCATTAAAATTCAAAAAAGTAAAAGAAATCTGATGGCTTACTTTATTTTCTCCAAAAACGTTTTCACTATTGATTTTTAAATGATTAATAAAATTTCATATGATTTTTTCAATTCTTTTTTCCCAAAATATCAAGTCCCAAGACCATTTTAACACATTATATCAATTTGGTACAACCCAGTCGTGCACTTTATTTTTTACATCCCGGTGAAGACTGGCCGAAGTCGCTCTTGATTATCACAAACATACTAAGCATCGTTTTGATCTGTTTTGAAACAAAATTGTAAAGCTGACTTTGATACACAAACTTTTTTGTATCACATCCCATACATCAAAAAAATTTCCTAGCACAGCTTTCATTGCTAACATCGCATTTTGTATGTCTTCATTATGACCAAATTTTGACACAAGAGCATCACTGGCTGCGCACTTTGGTGTAGCAGCAGCAGTAGCACGCAGCAATGTCAAAGTTAATCTCAAAAAAAGTAGATAACAAAACAGCATACACGAATACAATGTGTAGCACTGAACTCAAACAAAAATCATGTCTGCCATTTTGGTTTGTTGTTGTTTTGCAGCTCAGCAGGTTTGTGAAGTTCAAGTCGAGTCGACTTGTACTTTAGCGACTATCTCTGCTGCAGCTGCTACTACAAATTGTAGCCGTGCAATACGATTTACGTACATTTAACTTTGACATTGCTGCGTGCTACTGCTGTTGCTACACCATTGTGTGCAGCCAGTCAAAATCTATTTTTATATATCTCTTCAATTGAGGAGCTACTTCTTTTTCTTAGTTTAAAAATATTTTGAAAACAATACTTTTGTCTGCATTAATTGTTTAATTAAAATATTTAATATTATCTGAAACTTCTTATACAGACGTAACCAGATAGGTTGGCAATTTCCCCAAGTTTTAATCATATTCCACATGGGAATGGGAACGCTCTAAAAATAGTTCACATCGAGTCTATAGGGCATGACCAACCATTAAGCGTGTGTGGAGCATCACGTTGGTTGACACAATATCCGAAGTATATATTCAATTCAACGCATCGCATGAAAATGTGAGTCCTCCAACATTACGTTACGTAAGTCAGCTGTGTGTGTTCCATTTCTGCTAATTCATAGCATTTGTGCCTGTCACTTTCATTTCATCTGTCACTTTCGGGAAAAATGGATTTAATGTTCACATCACCAAGTTGTCACATAATTCGAGAGTAGAACAAGAACGCTGAGTGTGAGTAGGCATTCGCATCTAATTAAGTCATGTTTTCGAAAAAATAAAGATTTCTGCAATTGCAACAACCACGAGTGAGTTGATGATGCATTTCTTCCTATACGAAGTGACTGATTGCGACGCTTTTATATGATTCCATGGAAATTGTTTTCTCCACTTGAATTCTGTATTTGATTATGGACAATTAAAATTCAGAATCTCAAATTAGATTCGCATATTAAAGAGGGTATCCGCAAACGCTACGCATGCCGGTGCCGGTGGGTGGTATGTTGGAATAATTAGATGATATAATTTTGTTGGCTTCGAGGGATTCATGGTTATAAAAAATGGCACATGTGCCGGATTTTAATTTAAATACAAAAACAAAACAAAAATGAGCGTGTGATATCTTAATTAGCTGCTGATAACGAGAGGTTGACAGTTTGCAAAATATATCCAAAGAATAGAAGGTTTACTGGGGATTTGAATCATCCCTCAAGGCGGAAACCACGGAGTTTATCTTTTTGACGCAAGAGATTAATTTCAGGCACACAATTGAGCTCGTTTTTTTTTTTATGAACACCATAAAACATCCTTTACACATATTTTACAAAAGAGTTTACCCATTTGTAGCTTAGCATTATCTCCAAGCTCGGGAAATGGCTGCCAATAAGATAGAAAAAAAATTAATAATTTGTTTTTCCTTTTTTTTTCCTGTGCAGCAAGTCCTTTGCTTTTTTTGTGGAATAAGGATTCATTTTTTGTAATTAATTAATGAGCCCAAATATACAGCAATTAGAAAAATTTCTTTTTAGCGTTTGACTTCCACCACCCATATGTTTTTTGAGGAGATTATCTCAGGATCTGGAAGATTGACTATACATCAAAATTATTTCTATGAAAGGTTACGTTCTGGACAAACGCTACTCAAAAAACTTAAATGTCGTTCTAAACTACACTCTTTCTTCAGTTATTAAGTCAAACTAGGCAGGTTTCCGGGTGGCAGGAACAGCGGATTGCAGTTGTCAGTATGGTGTGCTGTTTAAATCCGAAAACTATTCATTCTCATTAGGCGTTTTTCTTTTTTAATTCACGGCAGATACTGCGTTGTCAAAACAAAATTGTCAATTTTTCAAATTGCATGAGAAAAGGAAATTAATGGCATATTAAATTAGTTTCATTAATAGTTCAGACAGAGCGCTCTGAACATAATTGGCTAAGAGGACATTCAGAGCGAGCTCGATATACCCAAACTCTGTTCAGAGCTCTTTTATGAATAAAAAAAGAAACATAAGCGAGAGCTACAGTACGTTTGCAACGAACTGTTGGATACCCTATTATCTATTTTTTTGTATGTGTATGCGTTCGCCTCCCGCAGCCAGCCGATGATCCAGTTTCAGAAACAAAATTCTTCTTTACCAGACAGAACAAAATTCAATAACATTAATTTTGTGTGGTTTGATGTTCAATTACTGCTGGCACAATATAAAAGGCGTGTGCCGCGCCCAAAGGTAAGACTTTTTATAGCCAAGGCAATTAGTATGAGCTCAGTGACATTCAATTTTATTCTTGCAGATCGATTTGAACAAAACAAGGCAAAACTTAAATTTTTAAAAATTAGATTTTGAATGGAAATAGCGATAATGGGTGTTTTTAACAATTCTTGAACCACACTCTGCTAACCACACTTGGTAACGACCAAGGAACTTAAATCTAAATGTTCATCTTTTTGCTTCAAAACTGCGACCGAAAGTTGAAAAACGTTAAAAAATTAATGCATTATACGACTTTTGACGAAAACGCCCCTTAAAAGTGGGCGTGTCTTAAAAATTTGAAGCAATAACTGAGCTTTGATCATTAGTCAATATATAGGCATTTGTGTAAAACAACAGCTGAATCGAGTAGTTTTTTAACGATCTTACCTGAACAGAGGTATTTAATCAAAATCACGCCTTTAAAAGTGGGCGTATTGACCAAATGGACACAAGAAAATGTAGAGATATATTTTTCAAGTAACGAATGGAAGGAAAAAGGTTTAAATTGAATATTGGAAGTACCTTAAATTTTTGAGAC
Organism: Platycheirus albimanus; assembly: GCA_916050605.2. Taxonomy (NCBI): domain Eukaryota; kingdom Metazoa; phylum Arthropoda; class Insecta; order Diptera; family Syrphidae; genus Platycheirus; species Platycheirus albimanus. The sequence continues at coordinate 368,607,367 of OU696696.1, read as the reverse complement.
TACGTTTTTCATTCTTTCATAAAAAGTGGGCGTAAGCCATGCCGAAAATTCAAAAATTTCTTTTCATACACCAGCGATTTAGTTTCTACTAAGAGACGAAAAATTTGGCTTGCGGATTCGTTATTAATACCGTTTATTTGCAAAAACAATTTTTATAGTTTCTAGTGAAAAGTGAACGTCAGCCTCGCCCGTAATCAATTTTTTTTTTGATTTCACACACAAGATGTTTATGTGCAAGTAATACCCACAAAATTTAATGTTTTTCGCATTAATATAACAATTGGTTTCTTACAAAAAATTATTGATGATTTTGTATGAAAAATGGGCGTCAGCCACGCCCAAACTGAAATATTTTTATTTAATTGGAAGATGGTTTATCTAAAGCTTAAGTGTGCAAAATTTTAGCGTTATGCTTTTATCGTTACTGTACAAAAAATATAATTTAATTTTACCAAATTGAGGTTGTTCATCAAAAATGGCGATTTTGGGCGTGTTTGTAGGGGGATTTTACCGGTTCAAGAACTTAGTCTTACTCTTGAACTAAAGATTATACGTATATTCTAAATTTCAGCTTTCTAGCTCAAAAATTGCGACCTCTAGAGAGTATAAATACGAACGGATGGACGGACATGGCTAAATCGACTAGGCTTTTGATTCTGAGTCAGAATATATATACTTTTCTATACCTAACGGTATTATTTCTCTATGTTACAAACTCCACACCAAATACAATATACCCATTCTATGGAATAGGGTATAAACACATACAGTTTTGAGAGAGTTCTATTTTTTTTATATAAATTTATGAAAAACACATACACTTTAAAAATTAAACAAAATCATTGTTTTTTAATTAATCCAACTAACTTTACTTTTTGTTACAGAGGTGGGAATCTTCATAAGCCACCTCAATCTCTCCCATTATCAAGCATAAAAAAGAAAAAGACTACGAATTGTTTCAAGGACGCTTGGTGTTTTTTTTTTACAAAAGTATCTTACAAATACATGCCAGAAAACCATGTTTATTTATTTTGAAATGGCTAATCTAATTTTAATGCGTATCTACAATAATAATTGTATTTCCTGTTGTTTATACCTATCATTAGGGAAAAATAAAAAAAATGAATGTTCCTATTTTTCTTTCTGGGCGAAGTCCCATTAATTATTCCCAATATAGAAGTGGTCTTGAATATATTCTTTATTCTATGTTTTCTTTTTGTGATTCATTGTTTATTTATGGCTTTTAGATATTCTTCTCCATAAGCTATATGTACGAGCATCGTTCCGTCCTTTTATCGGTTCTCTGAAAATGTTCAAAAATGTTTTTTAAACACTAATAAATCCATCAGTGCGTATAGAGTTTGTTCCAAAATGAACACGGCAAATGGTATGAGCACTTCAACACCCCATTTACTTCCCTTTACCTGCTTTTATACAACATGGGAAAATAAGAAGAAAAAAACTGAAATTCAAATAGAAAAGAAAACAACAACTTGGAAAAACAAATTTTCTGGAATAAGGAACAAAAATGTTGAAATAAAGTTGTGCGTGTCGAGTCGAGACAAACAATCGGTGAATAAACAATTCAATGAAGCATGGCATAGAGCATACCGTACGTGTCCTATGAAGGACTCAGTAGGTCTCTTTTTTTTTGTACTTTTTTGAACCATGATTTAAAATTAAAATTTTGTTAAGTGTTTGCCTCGTTGTAATATCCTTTTGGGAAAAGGAGTCAGGTTGCCGAGTTACAAGGACGTTCTTTTTTTTTTTTGGTAAATTATGGAATAATTTGTTTTTATTCCTGTGAAGTTTATCGAAGTGAGCATCCTGTCGAAGGTTTTTCTGTTCAAAGGTAAAATATTAATATTATTTATTTATATTCTATAGACAAAAATGTATAAAAAAAGGTTGCAAAACAAAAAATGTTTACTTTTTGAATTTAATAAGGGACTCTTCAAACCTTTCAACTAAAATAAATTAATTTACAGAAATTCTTTGAGCTATGGAACTCAACTGAACAAAGGTAAACAAAATAAAGTAATCAATTTTAAATTTTGCTTTCAAACATAGCGATTCCCAGACACCGATGCTTAATTTTAGGATTACAGGATCGTTGCAAGGTCTTTTATTGGGCTTATTATTGGAAAAAAAACTGAGTGAAAGAAAGGGAATACCCCAGCTCTTGAAGTAAGCGTCAAAGCAGAACAAGTGAATGATGTAGTGGATCAGTGAATTAGTGTCCAATTAAGTGAGTTAGCTGCTGAGCAAGTAAAGTTGTGAGTTAATGAGTCAGTATGTCATCAGTGAGTCAATGAGCAGTAAGGCAGTGATTTTTTGCACTTAAAAATCACTAGTTAAAACATTTTTTGGAAAAATTACAGTAAGCCATCCGATTTCGTTTACTGTTTAGAATATTGTGAATTTTTTTTTTTCAAAATCGTTCGACCAGTTTTTTTCTTTTTTTTTGGAAAAAAAAACTTACAAAAGATATTCCAAATTTTTTTTGAGTATGCCAACTTCTAGCACTTTGAAGTTTTTATCAGAAAAATTAAATAAAAAAAAAAAAAATAGTTTTTGGAAAAATAATTTTTTTTTTTAAACCCAAAAAAAACTTTTTCTGAAAATTTTTAGAATTAATACTATTTCGTTTATAAAAGGGCTTCTAAATTAAAAATTTCATCGATATTCGTCAACTGGCTTATGAGAAAATCTGATTTCAAAATACCGGTCCTATGGAAGGTACCGTTTTTACTTTTCCTGAAAAATCTATTCCAACCAAAACATATAGTTTGCACAGAAAACACTTTTCAGAAAGTTTTATCAAAATCGTAGGAGCCGTTTTTGAGAAAAATTAATTTTTCACTAAAAATCGTATGGCAGGTACCGTTAGTTTTGAGCTAGAATGCTAATTCCAAAAACTCCTCTGCAGGACGTCATAATAAAACTAAGTTGGTCTGGAAATTCTGTCCGTCTTACAGCCTTAAAGGATGGGCCGGTTTGCTTCAAACTTGGTAGTTGGTTATTATTCGGAATTCCTTAGAGCGGTCTTTTTCATTTTTGCTCTAGGTCGAAAAACAACGGTACCTGCCGTACAATATTTAACAAAAGGTTCTATTTTCTCGAAAACGGCTCCAACAATTTTGATAAAACTTTAAGGGTACTATTTTTTGACTTATAATGAATTTTTCGTAATTTTTTCTATAACAGTTGCTCTCATATAACCGATTTCAATACAAATTTTGCACACAAGAAGGTATTTATAATTCAATTTTCCAAAAATAATTTGGCTTTCGAAATATTTTGGAAACGGGTGGATTGAATTTTTTTCAAACTATTTTCTAGATAAAAACTAGACAGTTTCTCAAAATGACTTACTCAAAAAAATTTTAAATATTTAAAAAATTTTGTTTTCAAAAAAAACCCATCCGACGATCTTCAATATTTTTTTTCTTTTTTTCATTTAGTTTTGAAATGTTATTGCATGCTTAGTATTTCAGAGTAAACTCTTAACCTGATTAGAAAAATAAAAACGATTTTCGAAGTATAATTTTTAATTTTTTTTTTATATTACATAGTATACTGCCATACTAAGCAATTATCCAGCATAGGAGCAAGTTTGTGCGACCCAGTCGTGGGTTCCATTTGATTTAGAAGAGATTAAGAGCTTAATCTCTAATAGAAAGTAGTTTTTCTTCGATTTTTTCTACGCAACTTTTTGAAAGTAATTTAACCTACTTTTTAGACCCATACTTTGAGGTACCCTTAGCTAAGTGTGCATAAAAGAGTGTATCTCAGTAGGTCAACTGTCACCTCTGGAAACTGTTAACATAATGCTTGCGACATAGGCATTCATTTATTTCTTTTGAAACTAATATTTAACATTCAAAAAGTAAAATTGATATCAAATTCACTAGAAACCTTGATTCGCTTTCCACTTTTTCATATTTTTCCAGGTGCTCGTGATGAAGAGAGAATTGTTTTAAAATTTGTTTTTTTTTTTGAAAATCCCCATCCCACCTACATTGCATCAAAATCAGGATTGAAGTTGAGTATTTTGTTCATCATGTTTATTTGAAATTTCAACTATTAGAGAAACAGAAAGAGACTACAAAAATGGTAAATTGGTTTTTCAGCAAAACCTTAATTTTAAAACCCAACGGTTACGGGCGTTCCATACCTCACAAAAGTTCAAAAACACGTCGGAATTCCAAACATACATTCATTAAGCTTCGTATTCCTTCACCATCCCAGCAGGCTCTTGTGATTTAAATAAAATATTCCTTTCATTGAAATTGACGTCTATTATTCAGTCTATGACAATTTTGGTCTCTAACCGAAATTTCGTAGTTAAAAAAAAAAACTAAAAAAAAACAAAAATTAAAATTTACATAACAAACATTTCAGTTTCATTATTTTGAATTTCTAACAAAAATGAATAAGTATCTCTTGACAAACGAAATTATCTCTCATCCCTCATCAGCATAAACTCGCTAGGTTTCCCAGCTGGATAGCACATCATTTCACAGACACAAACAAACAAACAAACAAACACATTAAAGATAGACCACTCTCAATGCAATAACCTCATCAAAATTATTCTAATTTCAATCTCTGTGGTCGTAGAATGTTCTGTTCGTGCTCTGATTTCATATTAAGTAGCGCATATTATGGACTGTTTAAGTATCCAAACCATAAAAACACTCGTTTTCAGGTCTGAGAATACCATCATCACCCTTGTTTCCATTTTAATTTCTCTCATTTTAAGATATAGATATGTAGATGCCTTCTCTACTCATAATCTATAACGAGGTCATTTCACACCATTTTGAAATAATAATATTCTAGGTACGCCGCCATCGAAACCACCACCGCCACCGAAATACCTAGCTAGCACCACCAATATAGTGTGGCAATAAAACTCGCATTTAACAACGGAATTTATGCCCCCTCGTGCTCAGTGGGGGGCAGAAAACTGACACCTTAGAACAACAAACAATATTTGTATTTAACATTTAACATCACAGTTCATCTCGCGCGGCTCACATGATTTCGCTAAAAAGATACAAATTGCGTGCAAAAATTTTAAAAGATACTCGTATCTAGTACAAAACCAAAAGATTCGCCCCTTCAACATTTTATAATATCTTTATGATTTGTTTATATTGAAATTGTTGCGAAGATGGAAGCAAATAAAATTACAGTTACATCATCATCGTTGACTTTGATTCCTTTGTATATTTTCAATTCAATCATCTGCGATATTACAAAGCAAATATGATTGCAAGTTGTAAATCCCATCCCACCTACACTCATTTACCCACCTCATTTTGTATAAGCAAGGAAGAGGAGCAGGAGCAGGAGCCGGATGACGAAAACAAAACGCGACTCCATTATTATGAATATATATGTTTGTGTATCTGTAAGGCCTGGTATATAATCAAAAAGCTTTGTGCATAACGTATCTACGATTTTTATCTTTCCATTTTGATAGGGAAAAAGGAAAAATGAATTGAATTTGACCTTGAACTGGTTCGCTGTAAAAAGCAAAAGCATATGCGAGTTTTCCTTAATAGGTCACACACACTTGACTTTGTAAGTAGAGGGGATGCGAAACCTTCAATGAAATCATATGTGAACGAGAGATTTGAGAGGGACTAGGACGAGAATCCGCATTTTAATAATTCGTTCGTGCGTGCTCCAGGATTCGCTTACAAACGCAATTATTATGAGTGTTTTTCCTTTTTGTGCAAATTTTGAGATGTTAGCATTTCTTGTGATTACTGAATAATTTTTTTTTAAATATCTCACGACGGAAAAAGAAATTGATTTTAATTTTAAAGCAAACAGAATATTTATATATCTGGTTTTAAAACATTGTTAGATCTTCCTTTGCGTTTGTACAGTATCAATTTCTAACTTCACACTGTCATATTTTTGACTGGTTCCTTTTTTTAAAGTTAGCTTAATTTGTAGTTTCGTTTGCAGGCGTGTAAGCAAACAGAGATAAAAGCTTACCGGCACGCGAACACACGACACACAGTTGACCATGTACAAAACACTGTAACTTTATGTTGATCCCGCGAACTTCCAATGACTGGTCTTGTGATTTATTGATATATGTAAACATCCCGAATACCCAACGTATGGAAAATTACAGTCATTTGAGATCGAATTGCAAGGGCGTTTGGGTCGGGATCACTACGTTATCAAGAGTGACAGAATCTAGAAAGGACAAAATCTATAAAAAAAAATATAGAAAGATAAAATCTAGAAGTAGTAAAAATCTAGAATGTGTACAAATCTAGAAAGATGGAAATCTAGAGTAATCTAGAAAAAAAGTTTTCTAGATTTTTTTTTAGAGGAATTCGAATTACACGCTGTTTTTGACTTTTGTTCCAAGATGGTGTTTCGTTGATTGGTGGGCTTGGTAGCATTTTGTCAAAGCTTTTTCAGATGAAGTTAATATCGAGGCAACTTCATGCTGCTAATGCATTGAAATTAGGAACGTTGTTCAAGTCCCTCTCGGCAGTTAATGCTACCAGTTCCATTATTGACAGCTTCCATTAAAATGTCTTTTGCAGTCTTTTGTTTGTTGATTCAATAACGAAGTATTTGCTAGCACTACTTTATTCCTTTTGAAAAAAAAAAAACTACCTTTTGTGTTGCTTTTTCTAGTGGATTAAACTCATAGCCACAAAATAAAAATAAAGTTAAGGGACGAAAACAACTCCAATCGAAGTTAAAGTTCTTACAGATATCTACACAAAAATGTCCTTAACTACTCCACAACAATCTCCTAGGAATTTCTTTTCGAGATTTGTATTCCTATCGAAAAGGCCTCGTTGTAACCACATCAGACACATTAAGCTTAAATAACCATCAAAAGGTCACTTTATACATATATCCCAAGAACATATAGGTAGGTATGTGTTTGTCCCCGAATGTCTGCACCAAATATAAGTTCTTAGAATTTCTTAACACTACTTGTGTTATTTGAAGAGATTCAATAAGATATGGCTAAGTCCACAAAATCATACTTCGGTCACAGAAAATAAACAAAAGTTGTTGTCGATGACAAGTAGGCATACATGGCGTATACGTATCCCTTCTTTTTGGTTTACTTCATTTTTCGTCTGTGACAACATTAAATAATGGGAGTTTTGAGAATTAAATTTCGTTTAAGGATTTTATGGTGTATTGTTGTTTGTTTTTGGTAACTTGAGTCTGCTTATTAATCAAAAATTCATTTTGGATACAAAAAAAGATTGTAAACATCATTCTTACATCGATTTATGATGTAATCGATTATGTGTGTAATTTATTGATATTACTCAAGTTTTTAATTGGTTTTTATTAAAGATACATGTTTATTTTAATTTTATGCAATATTATGAAAACTCTATTTTTTTTCAATTATCTCCTTTTTTAAATAAAAAGGCATTGCTATGTATTGAAAATGCAAAATGATGATAAAGTTTAGTTGGTTTTATATTATTCTCTAAATTCTTTTCATTAAAAACTTTTTTTTTATGGAATGTTTCAAATTTATATTTTTATTCATAATACAACATTGAGTTTAATAAACATTATGCAACTTGTGCAACATCAATAATTTTAATAACCCTTTAGATTGTTTCTTTACAAATGGCATTAAAAACTTACTTTGACATTACCATTTATGTAGCATCCTTATCTATACGCATACACACAAACACCGCAGTCCACAAAATCGATTAATTTCATTTGATTTCCCATCAGCAGAACTCTAATCAATGCTCTTTTTCAGTTTTAGTTTTTTCAGAGGTAATCTATTTCAATGACGGACTTTGTATTGATCTTCCTAAGGCGCATTAATTGATTTAATCATGGAATTATAATCATGAAAATTAAATTTCGTTAATAATTTTGACTCTCATATATATTTATTGTTGTTTTTAAAAACATCCTTTATTATTTGAAATATTGGAATCAGCAATGTGTAAGAAATCAGATTTTAAAACACGGTTCAATGAAAGTTACCATTTAAAAAGTCTTTTCTTTAAAGAGTGGAAGGATATTTCTAGATCATCTACCTGAAGTTAATAAAAATTGTTGGAATCGTTTTCTACTAAACAAATATTTTTTTAATTAGTTGACGTTATTCAAATTTATCTACTTGCCAGATCAGACTGATGGATTGTTATGGGCATGTGCAACAAATGTATTGTAGTCTCAATCGATGGATTTTAATGTCCGGGATGCATTAACTGGAATTGATATTAAATTTGGTTCATATTCTGGCCACCGTACAGTGACACGAATTTTCGTTCTCATGCGAAAACAGCTTAAAAACATGCAATAATGTATGACTTATTTACGGAATTCATGCAGCAACTGAATAGTGTGTATTTGTATTTGAACCGATTTCATTAGGACTTTGTATGAGGAAAATACAACCAAAAACTTATAATAAGGTACTTTTCGTTCATTCTGGAGACTGGTGGAGCAACCCTATATGTACCATAATTTAAAAAATGTGGCTCAAAAACATAAGGATCTTCGAAAACTCAAAACTTCAACGTTAATTTCATTACGCATTAAATAAATAAAATCTCTATCACAAGGGTATATCCAAGCAACTCCTAGCATCCTGATAGTTTTTATTGAATTTCTCATCAAGTCATGAATAAAAAGCAACAAACAAGCGCCAGCCCTGTGGAACATTTCAAAGTTCTCATTAAATTGGCCACAATACTCAAAAGACAAGGAAAACCGATGTGATATATCTAAAAAAGTCTTTCAGGTGCCTTTATTTCACACCGCAAATTGATCTACCGCCAGAAAAATAAAGTGCACCACTGGGTCGCACGAACTTGCTCTGCATGTGTGGTCCTGAGGTATGAAATTTTGTGAAAAAACAGGGAACAAATGATATGAATTTTTTTTTATCACTTAAAAATCACTAGTTAAAAAGATTTTTGGAAAAAATGAACTAAGCCATATGATTTCTTTCAATGATTTTTTTTTTAATTTCCGAAAATATTATCCAATTTTTTTTTTTTGAGAATGCCAACTTCTAGCACTTTGTATATTGTTTATATAAGAAAAACAAAATCAATAAAAAATAAATTAAACCTATTTTGCAAAAAACAAATATTAAATATTTTTTTGAAAATTTTTAGATTTTATATTATTAAGTCTATAAAGGGCTTTCGAGAAACCGGTCCTATGGGAGGTACCGTCATATGACTTCTTAAAAAATGTATTCGAGCCAAAACATAAAGCTGATACAAAAACACTTTTCAGAAAGTTTTATCAAAATCGTATGAGCCAAGTAAGGCAAGTTATGCATTCGGAAACAAATTTTTTTTTGGACAATCAAACATAACATTACGATAATATAGAAGCCTAAAAAAGTGGGTCCGACATTTCTGTCTGTCTGTCCGTCGGCACCTACAGCCTAAACGCCTAGACCGATTTGCTTCAAACTTGGTACATAGTATTATTATTATGTCCTACAGAGGAGTTTTTGGAATTAACATTCTAGCTCTAAAACAAACGGTACCTGCCATTCGATTTTAAGGGGAAAATTGATGAAATTTTTAATAAAGAAGCCTTTTATAGACGAAATAATATAATTTTTTAAATTTTTCAAAAAAAAAAATTTTTGAAAAGTTTTTCAAAAAAAAAACTGTTTTTTGAAAAAAACTGATCGAACGATTTGGAAAAAAAAAATTCTTAAAATTCTAAACAGTAAACGAAATTAGATGGTTTACTTAATTTTTTCCAAAAAACGTTTAAATTAGTGATTTTTAAGTGATCAATAAAATTTCATATCATTTTTCCCCTGTTTTTCCGAAAATCTTAAAATACAAGACCACTGTCACACATTAGAGCAAGTTCGTCAGACCCAGTCATGCACTTTGTTTCGTTAAAAATCGTGTGAAAAAGTAGGTACCGTTAGTTTTAGAGCTAGAATGCTAGTTCCAAAAACTCCTCTGCACGACGCCATAGCAATACAATGCACCAAGGTTGAAGTAAATCGTTCCAGCCGTTTAGACAGACAAAATTGTCGGACCCACTTTTTTGAGCTTCTCCATTATCGTAATGTTATGTTTGATTGTCTAAAACAATTTTTTTTACCGAAGACTAAAAATTGAGCTTAGTTATTTGTAATTACTTAGAAAAATAATTAATGTGACATGATTCCGTAATATTGTCAAGTCCCTGAAGAACATTTTTGTCAAAAATTATTCAAAAATCGTAACTTTACCTGTCGTGTGTATGTATATGTATTATGTATATACGTTTTTTTTATCAGGGTTCATCCGTAATACATCAAAATAATGCTGCCTTTCATAAATATTTTGAGTGTATTGTTGGGTTGTCATTTTTGTTTATAAAAAAAAGCATTTAAATATCACTTAAGCACAATCGGAACTCAAATAAAACTCTATATCAAATGAACAAGGCTTAAATTGATTGCACTTACTTTTTGTCAATTTTGAATTTTTTGACGTCAATACTTTATCTCTTTCAAAAGTACTACCATATCTCTGCGGTTTAATTGAAATCGTTTTTTTTGTGTCCATCAAAGATTTATAAATTGATTTCAAGAGAGAACATATTAAATAAATACTCATGGACATGTCAGTGGCCAAACACAAAAATATTCTGCCACCATACATGTCACACATGTCTCAATAATTGCTTTAACCACAAAATTTAAAAGGATCCATCTGAACGCAATATATACAATATGTATATATATAGACAAATGTCCTGCATGCTCTTGAGGTATACAAAAAAAAAAAAAAAACCAGGCACCAAAATATTGGGGTTGATGGAGAAATTTTAACAAGATTAATATTCCATGTCAAGCTAAATACGCAGCCGGATGATGTTGTTGACAGGATTCGGTCGATTTAATCTTTATATGGAGGTTCCATGACAAAATGAAATTAAAATTCTGATAATTTCTTTTGGGAATATTTTTGTTCATTTCATTGAATTCTGGGAAACTTCGCGATGCTTTTGATATTCTTAAATAAATTGACGATTGATAAAAACCAAAGGAAAATTACTTTTAAATATCAAAACTAATAAAAACACAATCAAGCACAAGGACACCATTGACCCACTGTTAAGTCTACATGTGCTTAACCAAATAAATATTTTGTTCTTAACAAGAAAAAGGTCTTAACTCATCCTTTAATGATTCTCAGACAATAGATCCTTAAGCCAATTAAGTAGCAACTACCAAACCAACCGAAAACATATATATAGCTTGAAGAAATAGTTTGGTCAAGCAAGCAGAAGTTAACGCTCCAATGTGTCCTTAACACTGCCCTAAAGAACAACAAGTTTTATAAATCAATGCCTTCTTATTTGCTTGGTTAAATAAAGTGTCTCATATGAGTTGATAAACACAAATAACTAAATGTTAATCTCCTGAATGTCCTTATTGTAATTATTTGCAATTATACATGTTTACATATGTGATGTCGCAAGGATCAAAATACCATGTTTGTAGATTGTAGACACTGACATTGTATTCAAAAAACATTATTTGCTTTGTATGTGTATATTTACTTATCCAAACTGCATCAGTAAATACCTATAAGAGTTGAGATTTATTTCATGAAAAGATATATCTTAATTCAAGGATATGCAGTTGGATTATGTTGAAGTCGTTGTATTTCTCTTTGATATTTGTTTTTTCATGTGAAAAGAGAGAGCATTATTTATCTTAAAGTGCAAACAGGTCTGAATAGAAATTAAGGACTTAGAAGTGTTTTAATTATCTTAATAAAACATCCTTAAAGATTCACAACACTTCGCTTGTGAGGATTTGTTTCAAATTGAATAATGTAATATTTGAATTACATACAAAATTAAACATTATAAGGAATTCTTTCATTTCTAGAAAAAAATGGACTTCATCTTTAAAGAAATGAATATTTCATGTGTTTCTAGGGAAATTTATTTTTCTTGCTAAGTCTTCGTGAATGTCGTTGACTTATCACATTCATTTTTAATTTCTTTCATGGAGCATTGTTAATCTTGCCATAAAAGTAGGACTTTCTGTTTGAACTTATAAATACTCCCCATGACTTTTTCATTACTAAAACAACTTTGTTAAGGCTCATGGCTTCTTTTATTCTTTTATTGGTTTATTCATTTATTGGTTTCTTTTGGTTTTGAAAAATACTTCGTTGCCCAGGCGGTAAAAATTCTAATAAAATTCTAATCCACCAGGTGGTGTTCTATTGACGTATGATGTATGAGTCAGAGGACATGAAATTGACTATGAATAGGACGAAAATTCTTTTCAGGGAGAAATTGATTTTGCTGGAAAAGTATGAATACAGAATCTTTTTATTTTTTGTCAAGCTACATACATATGTTTATACCCTATTCTATAGAATACTGTATTTCTTTTAGTGTTGAAATGGTAGCTAGCTTTTCAATTTTTGTTTTTGTTGGAATTATGCAGGTTTATTTCAATTCAAACTTTATAAAGTATGTAATAACGCCAAATACAAAATAGATTGTTCATACATAGAAATCATTTTTAGAAAATGAAGCAAGGACAAGCCATCTGTCAAATTGTATTTTTAGATTCTTGTCTTTGAATTCATTGTATCTTCAGAAATATGATACCTAACACTATTATTAAATATGATTATTTACATATTTATTGTGTTTAAATATTGGTATAAAAATAATACTCATTTAATAATATTAACATTTATGTATTTATTTGAGTATTTTATAATTCCAATATTGGGGGCTCAACCGAGATCGTATGAAAATACCCTACTAAAATATAAAAACTTATTATTTTTATCGAAGAATGAAACCAAATAAAAAAACGTAAATCGAAAAATCTATATTCTCAACTGTTGTATATGTTATCGCTTACCATCGATAGATAAACTATTTTAAAAGTCTTGTATCCGATTTTGTTGTTATTTTCGGATACTAACTAAAATTATTAAAATTTTTAAATCATAAAGTGCGGAAGCACCCTGATTGTTTTAAAATATTAAAGTAGCAATTGTGTATGTGTGAGTATTTGTTTAACAAAATTGAGGCTTTTATGATATTAAACTATATATAAAAGTTTTTTTTTTAAATTTTCGTATTGGGGGCTCAACCGAGATATTACTGCAGTCCTCCACTTAAAAACAAAAATTTATTATTTTTACCAAAGAAATAATCTGAAGGGAAACGTACATTGCATGCTTTTGATGAAGCAATAAGACCCGTTTCGTTTGGAGTTAAAATAAAATAGATCTTTAACTGGGTCAGTCTTGTATGCTGTTTTTAGTTTAGTTTATTCTCTAGTCACCGGTGATCTCCTTCCACATGATTACTCCGATGAAGTCTTTGTTTCATTTTTGAGGAGGCTATTCGTTTCGTTTTGTTATGAAGCTTGATGTCACCTTAGCGTGTTTCCTTATAAAATAATTCTTTTATTGTCAGGGTCAGTATCTGGTCCTTACGAGTACAAGTCGATAGTTACTCCTTGGTTAAGAGTCTATGTAGAACTTGCACTTAAAACAAATTATAAATGATTTTTTTGTTATGTTTTACACTATATAAAAGGCAAGTTATGCACTCTTAATATAACATTAAGCTCGAACTGAGATGTTGAAAGCAGGTCGGGTAGTTCTATCTGTCTGAATAGGAACCTTCAGCTTGAAATGTTGGACCACTTCACATTAAGCTTGGTACTAATTTGTTTTTAACTGTAGTCTCCCTTAACATACATTTGGTGTACTGATTCCAGGAATAAGACCAATGGTTCCTTAAATACAATCAATTGTTAAGGAATTTGGTATTTAGTGTTTATTTGGCCGTCCCTCGGAACATGTTTTTAATTTTTGCTCTAGGCCTAAAAATAACGGTACCTGTCATACAATCGTAAAGAAGAAAATTTAGCTTTCTGAATGCTTTTTTTTAAGACAATCTATCATTTGGATGGATTTTTTTTTTCTAATAGAACCGGAATTTTTAATTCAAGTTTTTTCGTAAACTGATGTATAGTTTCAATAAAATTTTGGATTCAGGAAGTCATTCCTGACCTAATTGATATACAATTTCAAAATTCTTAAAAACTTTTTTTGATTTTAAATAATTTTTTCCCAGAAAAAAACTACGGATTTTCTCAAAATTACTTACTCAAAAAATTTTTTAAAACTAGTATAACGATTTTTAATATTTTTTTTTTCTAGATAGACATTTAGTTTTGAAATTTTATTGCACACTTAATTTTTCTAAGAAAACTATTAAGCTAATTAAAAAATAAAAGAATTTTCGAAATAATTTTTAATTTTTTTTAATGTACATTATGCAGCCAGTAAGCAATTATTAGACATAAGAGCTAGTTCGTGCAACCCAGTCGAGCATTTTAATTTTTTGTCATCATAGTTTATCTTATGGTTGGGTGATGTTTTGATCTGATTTTTTTCAAATCTGATTTTCTCACCACCAACTTCTTGACCGAATTCAGTGAAGTCTCAAATGTGGAAAGTTTTGTATAGCTCAATTATAATAATTGTGCTTCAAAACCTTTTTTGAAATGAATTTTAAATTTACTTTATATTATTTAAATTCAGTTTCGACCATCAATCAAACTTCACTAGTTTGGTCAAATTGTAGATAATTTTTTCTTGTATTAAGCCATTGCGTCCAGTCCATATTACAACTTCTAATCGAAAACTTTATGGAAGCTACTATTTTTCTACGATTTGAAAATTGAATTTCTGCAAGCTTTTTAGAAGTCTTTTTGATTAAACTATACAAAATATTGGGAATATCTGCTATAAGGCTCTGTTTTCTACTTCTTTAACAGTCGTCTCTAAGTTCTGTCAAAAACACAAATCTTAAATGCAAAATATCACTCATGTCATGAGTATCAAAAAAAGCCTTTTTTAAATAAAAATTAACATAAGTCCCTTACTTCAAAATTTTTATGAGACAGTAAACATAACTTAAAGTTTATTTCCTTATATTCATTGCGACAACCTTAACATTTTGTTTAAAATGATAAGGCTCCTCATGAAGACGTTAATACTCCGTCACTTTCAGCATCAGAAAAAATCTGATTTGAACACCAACGCCAACGACAAACCAATCATTTTATTATCGATTATGACGGCAGGTTTCTTGTAAATATAATTTTTTTTTATTTCTTAAGGATGTAAGATAAATTTTCCATTAAATCCGTACAAACATTTCTATATACCTCGTGCAGGACATCGCTGCCTGATGGTCCAGGTTCAGCTCCACCTAGCAGTGGTTGGTTCTGATGGCAGCTTTTTATGATTATTGAAAATTATTTCTCCTGGAAGGAGTATTTTTCCCTTTTTTTTTGGGGTTGTTAAACTCTGCAACAGTTTATTTTTTCTGCTTTAATTTTACTGACAGCAAAATCCATTAATCGATAATGTGAACATAAAAATTGGTTATTCAGCTCATTCTTACGCTTGAATTTCAATGTTGAATAGACCATCCACGTGGGAATAACTCGAACCGCCAAGAGCAATCATAATCCCATATTGTATGTCCTTGGATTATGTTCAAACCCAGTTAAGAATTTATTTTGATCTAAATCGTATTTTTTACAGCATACATAAGTCCAAGGATATTCAGGTCAATAGATCGGAAATATTCTCGGAAGTCCGTATCATGGCAGCTGTAGATTGATTGACATGCATGTGTTCCAGCTTAGTGATTTTTCGGTACGACGGCGACGACGGTGAATTGATAGGAAGAAATGGAAGAATAAATCTCTCTCAGCCAATAAGATAGATTTTGCAAGTTGTTTTCGAATAAGTCAATTGAATGGAAAAATAATAAATTGAGTGGAGATGATGATATGAATAAATCAAGAAACAACCAGTTGAATAGGATTCAATGAAACAATTGATTTTGATAGGAATTATTATATTTGTTCTTGAATTGGTATTTTTAGAAATATTATTTCTATATCCGTTACCAGTCTTAAATTTTGAATTTAATAGAGTGTCCTTCTGGCATCCGCTAGAGTTTGTTATGGCTTAATTGTGGCTGACATAGTTTATTCACTAAAACCCACAACCTTCACCCAGAGCAAATTAAAGCTATATCTTTCGCGTACCAATATAAGTTAGTATAGTTCTAAAAAGTGCAACCACCATAAACTTAATCAAGCACACAAAACCGACGAACACACACCCGACCATAATTCCTGATGGAGAGGATATAAGACGAGAGTCCTCCATATATCCGATCCGCTATTGTGTTTTGCCTAATACAGTTTCCAAACTTCCATATGCAAGGAATTTCTGGAAATTGGTTAAGCTAATATAAAAGACTGAGACTGCATAGCACAAGGAGTCTTTTCAGAAACTTTCTTATTTCCATCCCTCGAGAAAAAGGACCAACCAAATAATTTTACTACTCGAGTGCACTTCAATACAATGGCATGGCAAGAAGAAGAAGAATAATATGCAATATTTTGTGTGTGTTTTGTTTAGTTGTGTACGAGAGTATTTGGAAGAAGGTATACTGCAAGGAGTTGAGTTTGCTGATTAAAAATTTCACATGGAAATGAAGTTGGAATTTATGGTCTATTGAAGCAAATTGTTTGCGAGGACTTACGATGACAGGATGTGAATTCTTCGTCATTATTTGAAGATGAGAAATTTTTTTTCACGGTATTTTTTTTGTGTGTACAATTTCCGGTAAACTTTTATGAAATAGTTATGCGATTCCATTGAAGCTATGAAGAAAAGTGCTTGGCAGGAGTTTCTTATTATCCTGGTTTTTGAAGAACTTAAAGCAGGTAAAGGCTATCATTTTTGAAACTTTTCTCCAGAAGGAGAGGAAACTCTGATATTTATATTTATTAAAGAAAATGTAGTTTTTGGAGTACTCTAAAACGTAGGAGTAGCTTAGAAATTTTTCAAGATAAATTTTATGTTTGATAGATAAACTTTTGTTTAAATTTTAAAATCCCTTAAAATGCTTCACCTACTTAGTCTATTGGGAGCTGAAAACTGTTTTTCATTAAAAGATGTTGATTTTCATGTCGGTTTTGACGTGCTAACAACTGAGTTCATTTCGGAAGACCTATGTATTTGGTAATTGCCATTTGACTTGTTTAGAGTGTGTTTTTAACGGTTGTTTTTTTTAGAGGAATAGAACTTTAAGTTGGCAATACTATTTTGAATGGCGGCCATTCTCAGCTGACAAGTGATTTATTATACCCTATTCCATAGAATGGGTATATTGTATTTGGTGTGGAGTTTGTAACATAGAGAAATAATACCGTTAGGTATAGAAAAGTATATATATTCTGACTCAGAATCAAAAGCCTAGTCGATTTAGCCATGTCCGTCCGTCCGTCCGTCCATATGTATACTCTCTAGAGATCGCAATTTTTGAGCTAGAAAGCTGAAATTTGGTATATATAATCTTTGGTTCAAGAGTAAGGCTAAGTTCTTGAACCGGTAAAATCCGCCCAGAAACACGCCCACAATCGTCATTTTTGGTGAACAACCTCAATTTGGTAAAATTAAATTATGTTTTTTGTACAATTACGATAAAATCATAACGCTAAAATTTTGCACACGTAAGCGCTAGGTAAACCTTCTTCTAATTAAATAAAAATATTCCAGTTTAGGCGTGGCTGACGCCCATTTTTCATACAAATCCATCAAAATGGTTTTTATAAAATAACAATTGTTATATATTAAAGCGAAAAACATTAAATTTTGTGGATATTACTTGCACATAAACATCTTGTGTGTGAAATCAAAAAAAAATTGATTTTGGGCGTGACTGACGCCCACTTTCCACTAGAAACTATAAAAAATTGTTTTTGCAAATAAACGGTATTTATAATGAATCCGCAAGCCAAAATTTTGCGTCTCTTAGTAGAAACTTAAACGTTGGTGTATCAAAAGAAATTTTTGAATTTTGGGCGTGGCTTTCGTCCACTTTTCATGAAAGCATGAAAAACGTTGTTTTAAAAATTTTAAAAATTTACCAATATTCAATTTAAGCTTTTTTTCCCTTCCGTTCGTTTTATGAAAAAAATATCTACATTTTCTTGTGTAAATTTTTTCAATACGCCCACTTAAGGCGTGATTTTGATAAAATACTTTTGTTCAGGTTAGATCGCTTAAAAACTGCTCGATTCAGCTGTAGTTTTACACATATGCCTAAATACTGACTAATGATCAAAGCTCAGTTATTGCTTCAAATTTTTAAGATACGCCCACTTTTAAGGGGCTTTTTCGTCAAAAGTCGTATTATGCATTATTTTTTTAACGTTTTTTAACTTTCGGTCGCAGTTTTGAAGTAAAAAGATGAACACTTAGATTTAACTTCCTTGGTAACGTAGCAGAGTGTGGTTACAGAATTGTTAAAAACATCCATAATCGCTATTTCCATTCAAAATCTAATTTTTAAAAATTTAAGTTTTGTCTTGTTTTGTTCAAATCGATCTGCAAGAATACAATTGAAAGTCACTGAGCTCATACTAATTGCCTTGGCAATAGAGTCTTAACTTTGGGCGTGGCTCATGCCTGTTTTTATTGTGCCAGCACTAATTGAACATCTCACCACACAAAATTAATGTTATTGAGTTTTTTTCTGTCTGGTAAAGAAGAATTTTGCTTATGAAACTGGATCATCGGTTGGCTGCGGGAGGCGAGCGCATACACATACACAAAAATAGGGAATAGGGTATCCAACAGTTCGTGGCAAACGTACTGTAGCTCTCGCTTATTTTTTTTTCTTTAAAACGGTTTGTTAAATTTTTTTTTAAATTATATTGCTCTGAAATAACTACCAAGTGCTCGAAATTGGCATGGTCAAAGACACATTTGAATATGTTATGTTTTCGAAATTGAAAAAAAAATTCCTAAAACTTTAAACAGTAAACGAAATCAGATGATTTAATTAATTTTTTCAAAAAAAAAACCTTTTAACTAGTGATTTTTGAGTGATCAATAAAATTTCATATTATTTTTTGACCCGTTTTTTTTTCCAAAATCTCAAACCCCACACTGCCACACGGCCCTACGTCCTAGCTCCCAAATCGACTAACTCCCACGAGGCAAAATGAACTAACTCCTACCAAATTTTGTAGTGGGATTTAGTTCATAATATTAGGAGAAAATTCAGTTGGGACATAGTTCATTACGAACTTATTCCCAATGAACTAGGCCCAACCCATCAACCAGTGGGAGTTAGTTCATATTGTGCACAAAGAAGAAGTGGCGCTGTTTTCGTGCTGAATGTTTGTAGGCAAAATAGGATAAACCTGTAAGAAATTTAATTTTTAAAAAAGAATTGAAACCTAAGTAACCTAACAGAGTGACGAATAAAATAAAATTCGTGCAGTGTTTGGAAAATTATTTTGGTAAAAAATCGCATACCAAACAATTTAAAGGGAACATAAATTATATGAAAAAAAAATGAGCAAGGGCGCTTGACGCGTGGGTGCTGCGTGACCGGGCCCCCCTGTGCCACTCGTCAAGCGCCCTTGCTCATTTTTTTTCATATAATTTTTGTTGCCTTTAAATTGTTTAGTATGCGATTTCTTACCAAAATAATTTTCCAAATACTGCACGAATTTTATTTTATTCGTCACTCTGTTAGGTTACTTAAGTTTCAATTTTTTGCTTTGTTAAAAATTCCATTAAAAATTTTATACTTTTTTCATTCCAAAGCATTAATTTTTGTTTTATTTTCTAACGATTGGGAGTTAGTTCATTTGGGAAAAACCAACAATACTCAACTCTTGGGATTTAATTCATATTTATGTGACTAAGTTCATTCTACATTTGGGACATAGTTCCTTAAAAATATGGGAGTTAGTTCACATGAACCAAGTCCCATATTCGGTGGGAATTGGTTCATTGGGAGTTAGTCGATTTGGGAGCTAGGACGTAGGGCCCTGCCACACATTAGAGCAAGTTTGTTCAACCCAGTCTGATTCTATTTCCCTTGGTCCCTTAATTTCGAGGATGTGATACTAGGTAATGGCAATGGTGTATTATGAATATTTGGCCCAAACCACACAACGCAGAAATTAGTGTTCAGACTCCCAAAACATAAAAAGAAACCCTTTTCAATGAAAGCTTTTCTATGATATCTATGCAAATCCCAAACGAGTTAAATTTAAGCATTTAATTATGCTTTTATTGTTGATTTTCATCTTCATTTTCATTTTCAAAAATGTCAAAAAAAAAAATACAGAATAGAGCCCAAAGTTTTCCACAAAATTTAGAATAAAATTATGTTGAACAGAATTTACTCATGTTCCATTCTGGAAACAGGCCGTTTTCTCTCAAACTGGCCTCATAACCTGAGATTATGGCCTGAAAAATGTATGTGATTCAAATCTTTGAATTGATGGGTTGATTACACGTTTTTTTGGTAAATTCATTTCAATAAATTCTAGCATATCAATTGAGCAACATCTTCCATTAAAATTGCTGATAATAAATTTGTTTGATGTTTTGGATAAGCAGAATAAAAAAAACATCAGTTTACTATAAAATCACCTTCTAATGTCGAAAAATTACATCACGTTCCAACAATTTAAATAACATATTTGTTCTTCGAATCGATATAAACCCTTCTATTTAGATAATTCGATTTCTTTTGTTGCTGCTATCTTCTTTAATCAATTCGATTACATGATCCACTCAATCAATGCGTGACGAGAATTCAAAAAATTGATACTTCACTGCCAGTAACTATAGGTATTTACCAATACAAATATAGTTTTATGAGAGTTAAGATTAAAGATATAAATATATATGAACTTAACCCTTTCAGCGGGTCGATTTAGCAAAAATTCCTAAATCGTCTTCCCTGACACTCATGACAAATAGCCTCGCACGCCGTAAAATATCCTTTGAACAAAAAAAAAATCATACACACAAAATATACCTAGGTTTGATAAATGACGGTTGAGACGATATCCTTGAGTGAATTGGTTCATTTTCTTCCAGCAATCACAAAATTAAATCAAGTTTTTTTTTTGTATCTTAAAAATCATTCTTCTGTTTTTTGGATACAAATTATCCCCTTAGACAATTTTTCTGCAACGAGCATCCATTTATTTTTAGAAAAAAGAAACTCTTCCTTGAAGTAGCCTTTCATAACTTTAGAACACCTTGGGGCTAAAAGAAATATTTCATTACCCAAATTTTACCTTAAACTTTGAGTCAAAATTCAATGAATGGAGTATTTGCTTAAGAGGATAGAGTGAATTTTCCTTTTAGCCAAAAAGTTTTTAATAAAAACAAAAGGAAGCTCGAAAACATCTTAGGACGATGAACAAATTGTAAGCATTCTATTTAATGGATTTCTTTTTTGCAATCTTTTTTTTTTTTGTTGGGATTTTTTTTTCAGATACGCCATTTGTCAGAATGATTTCGAATCAATCACTCTTGAGAAGAAATAATTATCTTTTGAAATGTCTTTTGTTGATAATTTTAAGTATCTTACGATCGAGTAGAAGCCCTGGTTGAAATGCTTCATCAAACAATTATCTGGCCTTGTAATCGGATATTGGAAAGGAATCTTAAATGCTTTTAACTACCTTTCAGCGGATCATTTTATAGGATTTAAATATACATTCTTTGATTGAAGTTGAAAAGCAAGTCGTTTTGAATACGAGTATTTAACACACAATGTAGACACAATGAAATGTAGAGGCTCATATTGTTCTTGGTGCTCCATACAGAGCAAGCCTCTTTCCAAAGCAATTGATAATCATTTTCAAGGCAACACTTAACATTTAAGAAATCATTTTTATGCTTTCTTACTACCGATTGAAGAAGTGCTTCTGAAAATGTATTTTGTGGTCTCGAAATAACATAGGCAAAAGATTTAAAAAAGGATTTTGAAAACTTCTTCGTTGAACTTCGGGCTTGGTAAAATTCGATACCATTTTGAGGAATATTTTTTTCATACATCACAGATAGGTAAAAAATGTCCACGAAGCGGGATCAGCGAACAGCTTTTTGAGAAATGTTGGAAAATTCAAATTTGCTATTGCAGGAGATTGACGAATATCTTGCATACTGTCCTCAGCTTAGCCCATCAGCATGCCCTTGACTAGTTGCAAGCGCAGAGAACGAAATATAACTCTGCCATAATTCCATTAAAAGTTTTGACTCCCTGAAAAGTGCTTGTCGGCCTTACCAACGAAAAATAAAGACAATGTTGCAGGAATGAAAAGGTAGTACACTGAATTTTCAGACAAAGAAAATGATTGAGTACGAAAATTCAATTCAGAATCCGAGTTTGATGAAAGATGCCTCAACAGAGACTGTGCACGAAAGTTCTACTAAAGACTGTTAAGTAGTGAATACATTTATTCATTAACTGTCTAGGCAGAAGAAAGTCGATGAACATGAATACGCATTCAGTCCACCTGATCTAGAACAATTTAAAGTAGCGATATCAAAACTAAATCCTCCAAAGCTGCTTCAGTGGGTTACTTCTAGCCAAGCTTTTTTAGCAGTGAAAGTTGGTTTGGTTAGACGAATAGACAAGTCTGATCCACAAAGAGCAGTACATCTTTTGAAGTGTGTTATAAGTTTAATTACAGCCTTGTATGAAATGACGTCTTTTCAACGCATTTATGAAATCGCCACTATCTAATCGGGCTTTATCAGTGTGGTATTAATATTAGGTCATGTATGTTATCTTCATTGCGACAAGACAATCGACGAGCTGTCAAAAGTCCTCTTCCACATCAATTATGGAGACTATGTGCGTATCTCGCGATGAATAGACCAATGTTCAAAACGAATGTTGACAATTTATTACAATTACAATTACAATTACAATTACAATTACAATTACAATTACAATTACAATTACAATTACAATTACAATTACAATTACAATTACAATTACAATTACAATTACAATTACAATTACAATTACAATTACAATTACAATTACAATTACAATTACAATTACAATTACAATTACAATTACAATTACAATTACAATTACAATTACAATTACAATTACAATTACAATTACAATTACAATTACAATTACAATTACAATTACAATTACAATTACAATTACAATTACAATTACAATTACAATTACAATTACAATTACAATTACAATTACAATTACAATTACAATTACAATTACAATTACAATTACACCCAAGTAACATGGTTGGAGCTGCTAGTAATTAAAATGTTCTTAAACAGCTCTTAAAGTGATAGATGCCAAGCTCATGCTCCATTTCAAAGATATTTGCAGCTCTGGGGTTTTTTGTTTTAAATCTGTCTCTATATTGCATTATAAGAACTATTCTCAGCTCTATTACTTTAAAAAGCGTTTAGCTTTATAAAAATACTCTTTAACTTCGTTTATAATAGCTGTATTAGAGCTCAGCCGGTGTTGCCTTCTTGTGCTTTAGATAAGCTTTTTAGAAGTACGAAGAGTCACTTTAGAGTTTAAATAGATCTGTTTGTGGTTAAGACAATCACAATCTCAATACAAAAATGTATTGCTATTATAAAACTGTTCTAAATTTTAAATAGAGCATTTTTGTGCTACCGCCATAATAGAGGAAGAGAGAGAGAGATTATAGTAGTTAACTTGTAGTATGAAAATATTTGTCAAACGAATGAGTCGCTTCGTTTACCAACTTTGTTGTTTTTTTTTTTATTTGTTAAAATACGCCTTGTTCATAAAAAAAAAGACTCACAAACAATATAACATATTGGGAAAGTGTTTGCGGGGGAATAGCTAGACTGTAGACAAATAAAACTGAAAACAAAATCAATCAGTATGGAAGAAGTTAATGAACCTTCGACACTTTCACAGACCAAGAAAGAATAAGTTTTAATGGCTCTTTTAAAAAAATAAACTGTAAACTGAATATTGAATATGTTCCGAGAACTAAATCAGAATGAATTATGTAAAAATTATGAATTTTGTGTTAATAAATGCTTGAAATTTTTTCTGAAGTGTTTTGAATTTTTTATGAAAAAAAGAAAATAGGTACATAAATAATTTCATTGTCGTCTGATTGCTGTGCGTAAAGACTTCACCTATTATAGAGCTGATTTAAAGCACCATTATGCATTTACTAGTTCTTAAAAAGTTCGATAAGTGTTTGTTTTTTTATTGAAATCAACTGGCAAAATCGAATCCCTATTTAGAGCTTGTTTAAAACTTAGTAAAAACATCAGCCTTTTCAAGAATGTGGCATACATACTGTTTTCTTGTGTTTGTGTTATGAGCTTCATACGCGCTCCAAAAGGGTTCGTTGAGATGAGTACATTTGAAGATATTTTTTCACCAGATAATTTGTGTAGGTAAACAGGGTGTCATATGAAAAAGTATAAAAATGACAAGTAACATTTTTTTTGCACTTAACACTATCAAAACTTTTCTAAGATATTAAAGTTAAAACCTCGACATTTTAAGGATTTCGAATTAAAATCTTTTTCTTTTAATTATTTAATAAGATATTTGAATTTCCCTATAATAATAATTATTTTAACTATATGCCTGTAAGACTTAAAGGTCTTTTGAATGCAAATGAGAAGGAATAGAAAGATAGGAAATCATTTTTGTTGGTACAATAGATTGAGAACTAGGTGATATTTATCTCACGAAAATCCCACGGGTGGGGTCCAGTTGAAGCTAAGGGAATATTGTAAAATTGCCGCACAAGCTGGGGCTCGAACCCACAACGTTTAATTAGTAAAGAAGCACTAATTGTACCCAAATGTTAAAAAAAAAAAAAATTGGACTTCATACTCATTCATGTCACTTTTTGACTGTTAATGTCCTTCTAAATTTTGTACTTGTCAGTAATGAATAGAAAGACTTAAAAATACTTTTGTTAAGTTAAACGAGACTAGACTCAAAGTGAAGAATTTGAAAAGAAGTGACAGGAATTACCCCTAGTACTATACTTTATTAGTAATCCTTCGCAGTCTAGGCGTACTCAGGTTATATACGTGTTTTCGCTCAAAACATATGGACAAACTGTATATGAAAAGAAATTTTAACACCGCTAGAAAAATTAACAAATATGTCAAAGCAAATATGTCCGCCGGCGCGCGCCGCCGCGAATGAGAACCTTTGAACACAATGTTATAACTTATAAGCATATATGCATCCCATTTTATTACATATCCATATCCGTTTCCATATAAAAGTATGTCCTTATATTTGTACGCAAAATATTAATATTTCAAACGATTTGTTTACAGTATAGGACACCCTGTATTTTTTCAATCTGTCTTATCGACTTGACATTTAAATATAGGTTCTCTTAGCTCTAGTGCAACAATACTTGGGTCTCACGGCAATATAAGGGCTCGATAGAGTATGCACAATTTGCTTCAAAAATGGTGACTATTAAAAAAAAAACAATGCAAATAAGAAATATTATTTGCTCAAAATCTCTATCTTCAAAATAAAACTTTACTAAACGTTCTTTAGACTGAGTAAAACATTTATTTCAGTCTTTTCGATGTCATTTGTTAAAAAAATTTGTTTTTTTAAATAAATAATACTAAAAAATTATGCTATTTGATAACTTAATATTGATTATTTTGCGGGCGCATTGTAGTTTTTCCAGGTAACGTGTTAACATTTGTGAAAAATTTTAAATCGCACTAAGAATCCACTAGAAGTTGATCGTGGTTATTTATTTTTGTTAATATCAAAATTGTTATCATATTCTCTTAGATATTAATGCAGGCATCTTTTTTTTTGTTCTTGCCAATAATAATTATTGATGGTATGCGAACATAAAATTACAAACACAAATAAAATCTCATTCAAATACAATATTGACAGACTTTTTTTTACAAATACTAATACAATTGAAACACTTAAAACCTATTTTCAAACACGAAGCTCTATATCAAACTAGAAGCAATGTTTAATAGAGTTGAATAAGTAATATAGTGCTCTTTAAAATAAATTCAGCTAGGGACTTTACATTCTAATAGAACTTTTAGTTACTATCAACACTGATTCAAAGCGCAGAAGCGTGAAAAATTTGTTCCAAATTAGCTCGAAAGTCACCAAAGAAACGAATATTAAAGCCAGTAGCTACCATATCTGCTTTCCAAGCTATGATAAGGAGCAAATTAGTGCTCTCAAACTCACAAAATTAGCTCGCAATGTGCTTGATATAAGCTCTAAGAGCGCATCTAGAGTTAATTTTGTAGCTTTTAGCTAATAAAGGCAGCTCTGGAAGCGCTGTAGGAATTCTCAACGAACTTAAAATGTTACTTGGGAAACCATGAAGTAATCAAAGATCTTGTACCAATGGAGTGAACGACGAATAAATATTTTTCAAAAAATGTAATTTTTGATCAATCGAATCTTGAAAACGGCCGTCTTCTGTGCTAAGGATTTAAGAATACCTCACATAAGACACTCTTATAAAATTGGAACTAAATAATAGATAGGAAGTATAGATTCTGTCCACTTGTCGACCTTCCACTATTTTTCAGAAATAACGGAGTGGGGTTTTTTGTCTTATGTATTTCTTACCACCATTATTTCAACAGGCAGCTTAAATAATGATACTTCTCATTTTCCCTCGAAGCTGTCTTTCAAGAATATTTCAAGTTAATATTGGGACAATATGCTCTCAAGTCATAAACCATAAATCCGTCTTCTAAACGGCATTTTATTGTTTAAAGCTTAAAGAAAATTATTTCGTCTAAGGTATCTGCGCTATTAAAAAAAACACACAGATTTAAGTACGAACCTAGTCTGCATCAACTTTGATGGATCGTCATCCCAAAATAGAGTGCCTATACACTGCTTGTACCCTCCCATACTCAATTATACAATTTTTATTATTTTTCTCCATGGTATTTTTTTTTAGTAAGTAAGTTCCTTTTTTTCGATCCATCATGGTCTGGTCACGACAACATAAAATCTCACTCGCAGTTGATTAACTTCGTCTCCATTACTCTTTTTAGCCATCTGTCATGGCCATTTGCACAAAATTTTAGCCATCACCTGCTACGAACCTTGTCACAATCTCTTTGAAACAAAGTCGCCTCGTGTCGGTTCGGTTATAAAAAACAGAATTTCCATCATAAAACTGACTGACAAAGTCCAACAACACAAAGGACAACCTAACCCCTTATATTCAAGCCATAGAAGTATATAAAAAAAATTGAAATAACTAACCAAACCTTCATGTCCATCAAAATTTGTCTCCATTTTGTTTCATTGATTCTTCATGGTTGAGTGCTACAGTGGCTTAGTAGCTTTATGCCATAGATACAGTTACAACGTTCATTCAACTCAAATTATTGTTTTTATCCCGAAAAAAAAGAAATATATTTTTATATAAATTATATCAAGGATAAAGGCTGAACGCTCCCGCATAGCATTTAAATACATAATTTGATTTTTATTACAAAGAATAACAAACAGACAGACACAACAGACAACTCCGTCTCATCCTCCTTAGATCCTACATAAATAGGCTTTCCCCTTATTAGGGGTTTGTCGGGATAAGTGTGCTTCTCATATATATGCAATATTGTGGCGCCAAGAGCATTATTCAGATAAGACTTGTATGAATGAGAGTTCATCAATCACCACCAGCAGGGGGCGGTTTGGTAAGACATAAACATCAACAACAACAACAAAAAGCTGTGCTAACAAACAAATTGAAGCCTGTGTAGTGTGTAGTATAATGATTCCTACTTTCTTTTTTGTTTGCTTGTTGAACATACAGGACATGGTCTTGTTTCTTGTTTCAATTAAGTTCGAAAACAAGGCTGTGAGGAGAAAGAAAAATAAATTAATGGAAACTCAGATGAGGTTTATTGGGATCACCAAGGACGAGAAGAATTAGCAGGACCCAATTACATGAATAGATACTGTGAGAGAGAAGCGCCACCTAGCTGCAGAAAAAATACTCAATTTTAGTATGTAAAATGGAATTTAATACATATTTCAAGAAATGGGCAATTTTCTTAGGTACTTTTCAGTTCATCTTCCATTTCTAATCATAGTTTTTAGAAGTTCATAATAGTGTCGTTATTTCCATTTCGTGTTAGGTAGTATTTTTGTCACCATGATTAGGATAATCCACTGGTAGATGGGGCATGTTGATTGATGAGATCCAAAACTTTTAAAGGTAATTCCATGGTCGAATGGTTGTATGGTGAAAGAGATTTTAGGTTGTTGATGTCCTCATAGAAAGAATGTGACTTTTAGATTACTTCAATTAACCTGGAGGGATTCTTGAGATTGGCCATCACATAGCTATCGACAGTTGAAAAAATTAATTTTAATAATGAGGCGACGATAACGTCCTCAAATTTCAATGCAACAACCCTTATAAGAACACATAATCTTTATGCCTATCCAGAAATTATGTTTGGCTGACATTCTTGAATTTTTCGTGGAATATTCTCCCGGCGTGTATTTTTGATTACAATTACAGGAATATTTCAATTTTGTTTAATTTAAAATTTCTCCTACCAATTCATTCTCTGGGAACAGCGCTTCTATGTACTTGACAGTTCATCCGAAGCTGTGCTCAAGGGTAAAAAGTTATTACCTATTAACGGCAAGCTGATAGACATTCCTAGAAGCAATCGCTTTTGGCGAAATTATTTAAGGGTAGAAGTGCAGCTGGTTATTTCACTGAGAACAAAATTAATGCGGTGGTTTTCAACAGATAATAATGTTTCTGTCAACTCTCTATCATTATTAAAGTCCAATTTAATATTCTGAATTTTCCTGCAGAGGTTCTGTCATATGTATTTTTACTTGCACCAAATATAAAAAAAAATATTAACCTAAACAACATCTGTCAAAAACCTATTCTTTCAACAGCGCATTAATCATTTTCGAATGACAGAAGCACAATTGAATTTGCACACACATTCACTATACTTATGCAAACAAATCTGTTCATTATTCATTTTTGTTTTCATCGTCAGGATATTTTCTGTTGTTCCAACTTAAATTCTCAAATGCACAAAAAGGATGTTGGGTTTTTCTTTGTTTTGAGATAAAATTTTTTTTTCAACGTTATAAGTGCTATGTGTGGTTGTGAGTGAGTTATGGTCAAATTTAATTAAAAAACAAGTCCTTTTTCTCTTTAAAAGGATGAACTTATTTTGAAAAAAATAATGCCGTAGAAGCAAAAAATCATAGCCAGATAATGGCCATTTCTTAATTCAGCGACAGCATTTGTCACTTTCTATTCTAACCAAATTGCGCCACTGCACTGAAAAGGATCATTAAATCGTTTAAATAATATTCTTTCCGACATAGATCCAGTTGAATTTCTTTTCCGATGTTAGATGTCATTTTATTGACAGTCTCGCAAAGGTGATTCTTCTAACAAATTTAATTTTATGAATTTTTTTTATAAGACTTCATTTAAGAAGAGGTAGACATACTTCTCAAGTTGTAAATATCGAAATAATGAGCGCTCTAGCTTTAAATAATGAACACATTTTATTTAAACCTGGTATTTCAGTTATTTAAGATGGGGCGTAGAGGACAAATTGTTAAGATTACTAACCAAATCATCACTAAGAAGTTGTTCTCGAAGCCCGCTCTATCGATATCAATTAAATTTCATGCATTTAATACTTGGTCTAAAACTTATAATAAAATAAGAATATTTATAAACACATATATGAGATGAGTCTATAACGAAATCTCAAAAACCATAGTTCAAAAAGACTATTTCTCAAATAACAAAATTTCAAAAGATTGAATTTCAAGTGACAAAGATAAATACGACAATGCCAACGCTCCATGATAAAAAAATGGAAGAGCTTAATTTCTTTTTAAAATATGTTGGTTAGCTGTCTATATAATATTATGCATACATTGTCATTTAAAATGACATTAGAAGAGTAAGAAAAAAGAGAAAAGGTATAATTTTAAAAATTCTTTGCAATGATTATAAATACACATTTTTATTGACATTTGCTTGACCTTTTAATTGGTTCCCATTTAAAAGTTTAGAAAACAATGCTGACATAACATGAGAAGGAATTGTTAATATTTTTATTGCGATTTTTTTTTTATACAAGCCGGGTAAGAAGCGAGAAACGACATTTTTTGTTAGATTTAGTTTTTGGGGAAGACAAGGCGGACAAATAAAAGTTATTTAAATGAAATAAAGGAAATCCAGACGATTACCATAAATGTTGACAAAATATTGGCAAGTTTTCGTTCGTGTAAATGAACTACTTGGATGTCAACATTTGATACCTCAGTCTCAAGATTTTAAAGCCAAATCAATACTAAAATTATCTCCTTTCAGTACTTTGAAAAGGTTAACGGTGTTTTTTTTTTAGACGTGTGGTTTTCAAGAAGAAATAAAATGCATATAATTTAATGTTATGGCCAAGAATTTAGCTTTATCATAAGGATCAGGGTTTGCCATTATAATTTAAAAATGATTTCGGGCAAGTGGCCGCCGAATATTGGACGCAGCGAGTGATGCGTCGCGCCATTATTTTTGTAATAAATTTGCACGATTTGCAAACGTTGTTCAGGAGTAAGTCTATCCATTATGAAATGGCAAACCAAAACTGAGCATAAATCAAGTGACAGCTGTCAAAAAGACCAAGTCCGAAAATAGTATTGCCAGACTGAAAACCACACGCCCAAAAAAAAACACCCTTTATAAAATACTTTTATTGCATTTTATGAAACATACACCCAATTATTCACAACAAAGTTTTTGACATTAACACTAAGGTCATGTCTTGAAGGTTCATGTATGACGAGTACAAACCTGCTATTCAAATTTAAATCAGTTTTTGTTTTGAATTTTCATTTAATTTTTCCATTAAATTCTTCAAATTATTTTACAAAACAAGCCTCTCACACTCCTTAATTATTAATCCTCATGATACAAAATTGCCACACAAATTCCAAGCCCCGTATACCTTTACAGCACATTCAAGAATCAAAAATATCCCCTTGAATAAAATTCATAAAACCTAAAACTTTTGTTGTGTAAAATTTATTGCATATTTTTTTTTTTTACAAAAGGACCACATAAAAGTAAACAAATAAATATTCCAGCAAGATGGGAATTTACTCTCTAAATTCTTTTATATTGTTGAAAGTTATCTGTTACAACATCACATCATGTCCTGTCCAATATCCATGTGTACAATGTCAATGGTCCTTGGTTCTTAAAAAAAAAACAAATATGAAAAACTTTTACTCACTCTCATAACTCAACACAAATATGTTTCATTTCATCTTCTCTCCAAAATATTCATTGAAATATGAAGTTTTATAAAAAAAAAAAAAAAAAAATTCGGGAAGACATCTCCCAACGGGATACCAGTTACATGATAAATAATTTATTAAATTGCTAAACTTTTTTCCCATCCCTGGTTTAGGGAATTAAAAAACAAAATTCAATTTCAGACTTTAATTATTATTTCATGTCTACATTATTTATTATTATTCCGCAACAAAAATCAAATAAATCCTTTTTTGTGTGCCTTAAGCGTCCTCCAATGATAAAACTTCCGTTAGTCATGCTCATCAGTTGTTGTTCATTAAAGTTGGCGGCTTTTGTGTGTCACTCATTAAAAATCACACTGACATAGGGGAATTGAATTTTTATTCAATTCACGCGATCCCCACTTTTTTCAATTTTTGCTTCCTTCCATTTTGTAGGAAGGCAACATTTTAAAAAAGGATACAACTTTTTGACAGGATATGAGAGATTCATTGCCAAAGATGTTAATTATTTTAGCACGCGGGTATTATGGGAATTATACCACCGGGACAGAACAGAGAGGATTTATATATGTTTTATGCGCGCTTCAAGGCTTATATTTAAAACAACCTGTGGCTTTTATTGGAAACTGCGGTGGATGCTGGTATTTATTATATGTATAATGAATATTTAATAGAATTTGAGTGAATTTTAAAGCATTAATGGAATCTCTTCCGATTGACCTACTTTTCTAATTTTTTTAAATATAACAACCAATGGTGCATTAAAAATCTACCTTTTGTTCAAAACGAACAATTTTTTAAATTAATAAATATTTTGGCAAGACAGGCAGATCCAAGGCCTGGTGAATTAAATTTTCAGTTATTCCTGTATGTTCGTTGACACTTTACAGGAACGAAAGTGACTTCTAATTTACCTCAGAATTTTCATGATTTAATTTAAGAGGTGTCGTCACTTTAGTTTTAGTTTTAGTATTCTGAATTTGATGTTTGAATACGATTTTTTTTATTGAAACAAAGATTTATTTTAATAAGAAATATCTCCTTTTTTTCCAGATACTGTTGCAGAACGACAAAGTTTGGTAAGTACTTATTAAAGTCTTAGCTACATTTTAAAGATAATTTTTAATTTAACATTTACAATTGCATTTCAACTTTGTTTGACTTTTTTTGTGGTAACTTGGAAATAACTCCATCCCGCTATTTCTTGAACAAGGTTTTTTTCTTTCAATCAGTCTTAACAAGTGGGTTTCTGTAAGGATTTGCGTGCACATGCACCTAAGGTGTTCCATTTAGATGAACTGCCCTGTAAATTTCAAAAAAATTTGGTTTCCGTTCTTGCCCCTTAAACTGTTGGATGGATTTTTTCAATACTTCTCTAATACTTTGAGTAGTTCACAAAAGTTTTTGTTCCACTTTCACATTTTTTTGTTGACGCTATACAAAATACAAAGTTTCTGTTTGTATCTGTTTGGTGGTTGGTGGCACCACAAATATGATTTGGTCCAGCTTTTTGTGTTTCCTCCTGCCACGGAACCTTCTTCAATATCCACTTATTTATTCAACATAGCCTTCCATCTTTTTACTTGCGATTATAGGTACTATAAGGCAAGTTATGTATTCGTCGAAAAAAAAGTTTTGAGATAATAATCAAACATGACATTACGATGATAGCGAAGACGAAAAAAGATGGTCTAAAAATTCTGTCCGTCTGTATGTCTGTCTGTCTGTCTGTCTGTATGTATAGACACTTACAGCCCAAACGGGTGAGCCGAATTGCTTCAAACTTGGTATATAGACTTTTTTAGGAATTATACAGAGGGGAAATTGAAATTTTTTTTTTAGCTCAAAAAATAACGGTACCTGCCATACAACCGTTACGTTAAAGCTTATTTTTCTCAAAAGCGGCTCTAACAATTTCCATTTAAAAAAATCAATGTTGCTTTTTAGGTACGACCAAACATATGTCTAATAACGGTACTTTCCATAGGACCGTTTTTTTTGCTTTCGACTATCTCGTAAATGACTCAACCGATTCTTTCGAAATTTCACACACATTTAACTGTAAATAACTCAATTTGTATTGCATACCAATATTTTTGAATTTTTTTTTTTGTATTTTAAAGGCATTTAAAAAAAAATTAAAAAATTAATATTTTCAAAACTGCTTATTAAATTTTTTTCTAAAAATTTTAAATAAATGTATTTGCTGAATACCTGAAGACCTGGCGTTTTTGAATTTTTTTTGAAAAAGATTTTTATAAATTTATTCTCATAAATTCAAATTTATCCAAGAAATAAAATGGCGTACTTTTTTCTCAGCTCAAATTAGTTTAAGTATTTATTTAAGAATTTTGAAAATTGTATTTTTATCACAATCTCAAACCCCTAAACCACTGCCACTCATTAGAGCAAGTTCGTGCGACCCAGTCGTGCATTTTATTTTTAAAGACCGGCGTTGTATGTGTGTCCATTAAGAGTATCTTGTAAGGTTATTGTAATATTTTATAGTCCTAGGTTTTAAAAACCAAATGTGATTTCTTTCACTTTTAAATAATCACTTTTATTCACCAATTAACTGTCACTACGGTTAAAATCAAACTGACCCGTTAAGGTTTCAGATGCTACTTTTTATACTTAGATTAAAGTCTCAAATGTTCCAATTCTCGAGCCCCTCAGATCTTTCAAGTTGCTTCCGAGATTTAAAATTTCTCAAAACTCAAGTACAGTTTTGATCATAATTGATGTAGTATACTTTAAGGCGAGATGTGACCAAAGGCAAATCCATCCATATAACATTATTTACAAGTTCTTTAAAATGGTTCATATTATTTATATTTGAATAGTGCCCCAGCCCAACTTCGGATTAATGCAATTAAGGCAAAATTCAAATTCAAAGGGAGACTTTTTGGCTCGTAGGCCAAGATTTAGAAATTCTGTATGCTCGATAGACGTTTCGCTATTTATTCTCGTATACTAATAGGCGTTCGACTCAAATAAAGAATTTTGCATACATTAAGGAGTGTAAATAAACAGTCGCATATTTATGTGTGTATAGCTTTTATTATTTTCTTTTTAAACATATATAAACCTTTCGGGAAAAATTATCTACGTGACGGTGAAAACCATTTGAAAATCCGTTGTGTGGTTTAGTAGGAGTTAAGGGATACACAGGAAAGCAACTTCTTTCAATATCTGTACTATGTGTATAAAATAAAATCAGAGTCAGACATGCGCAGAAAGGTTTTGGATTCTCTCAAAGTAAAGTTCTATCAAAAGCGAACTTAATTTTGTTTGTTTCGCTTCCGGACCTAAGCTGCTGAACGGATTCAAATGGTAATTTTGCAGATAGATGCATGAGGCATTACACTTTACTTTCATTTCCGAAAATGCGCGCTTCATATTTGCAAGCTGAATGACAAATGTAGTTTTCAAAGTTAACTTTCTGTTAAGATACAGCTTTTTATACTCACATAAATTCTCTAAATCCAGTTTTGAAGTCTACGCATACTGCATACAATGTCGTGAGCAAAAGCTATAGTATGTATAATTAAGTTTGTTACTCTCTCACAACCGATTATCTTCAAATTTTGGACACCGAAATTTTTTTCAATTCAGAATATTAGTGCCGTACCTCATTTCACTTTGAGTTTTGTGCCATGTCTGAATTTATTCTATCATGTATCCCTTATTTGGCAATGCAAAAATCCTTTTCCGCATTCTTGCTTCAATGAAATTATTAATATTTCTAGAAGATGCTTTGGCTTTGAGGACTTTTCTGCAACTCCCACAAATGCTTGGATCATTTGAAACATTTGTATAACATTTTTCTACACAATCATAAAATTTTATCTTCACTGAAAAAAAGTAGTCCTTTGGAGCTGAGCGCTGATGATCCCTTCCTGTGTCCATTATCTTGGCATAATATCACATCAACTGAAAAACCCAAAATTTCCCGTACAATAATTAAATTGACTAATTTTCATCAATTTACCAAAACGTGGCAGATTTTAACACGGTATTATTATTATTTAAGTGCCCGTGAAAATCCCAAAGGAAACAATATTGTCAAAGAAAAAGAAAGCAGATGAAAAGACCATCCCAAAACCAGGGAAAACCCAATTTTTAAAGCTTTTAGAAAAATTCCCACCTAACTCCTTGGACTTTCAAAGTCCAGAATTTAAACATTGTTTTTCATCTTTCTTTATGTTCCAACTTTTCAAATTAAAAATTAATTTATTGAAACAAAACATAACACTCAAAATGTTCAAAATGCATTTCACACACCATTACCTCGTTTACGCTAACACACACACAACAACAACAACATCAAAAAAAAATCCAAAATAATTGCTCAAATACACAGTTAAGTTTTGATATTAACAAATGTTTCCAATTATTTGTAGTTCAATGCTTCCAAATTAAATGAAGTGGAATAAATTCTCACTGTGAACACAAAAATGTTTCACAACGGAATGTTTCTATGATTTTTGCCAGAACCAGAACAAAGCAGATTGAAATACAAAAAGCAAACAACACAAAAAAGGACATTTTTCATAATCTGATTATAAATTTGAAGAAAATAAATTTATTGGTCTGCATTTGAAGATTATGCGAGTAATTCGTGAGCTGAAAGGACAAAGAATTTCCATGCACAGTTAAGTTATTTTATTTTCGAAAAATGTCAACACGATAAGCTTCTTAGGAGAACTTAAGTTTCTCTTTCGCAACTAAGCCCTTAGTCACTGAGAAAGCGTTTGAAATAGGACACCTCAATTAAAGTAATCCTTAAAGATTAAATAAACTACGTGACGTGGTTCAAGTTCTGTAACCTACTTAAAGGATAGTTCAAGGAAGATTGTTTGGTGTTGTTGTTTTGTTTGCAATTCATGCTTGTTTGATGGATACACGAAAAATAAATATTGAAAATCATCTCCTGAATGACGGCGACGACAGGCATGAAAAAGCAGAAACTCGGTTCCTTAAAATCAAAGAGGAATGGTTATTTGAGTCTGGCGTCCTTTTGTTCAAAAATGTTTCGTTTCATTTTCCTGGCTCCTTATTATAATAATTTACTGAAATTGACCTCAAGAATATAATGGTTTTGATTTTCTTGAGATTTCCGCATTTTCAAAAAAAAAAAAAATTATCTGGTTTTTGTATTTCGATTTGAATGGTCACGTTTACGAGCAACAAAGGGAACCTAGGAGATGAGGTTCAAAACACCACCAAGGAGAATTATAATATAGAAAAACTCAACGTGAAGTTTCTGAAAGATGTTACTTTCTCTTAAGAAGCTTGGAATTCTTACGTCCAAGGATGCAAATATATGACGTTTCGAGTGAACAAGACAGCGTTGCTGGTAAAGATATACACTTTTCTATGATGCGTGGGAGTCGAGTCACCTGTGAGTATCAAAGCCAAGTGAGCCAACGTCATCAGATTGTAGTGACAGTTATTTCTAAAAATAGGAAGGCACCAACGTGAAGGTGTGGTTTCATTGTGTTCGGAATGGTTATGAAATGATGTAGGTAGTTTGGCGTTTTATTTTTACTTGCGATTATAGGTAATTTTTATACAGCAAATATTTATTTTATTAAATTGTTGGAAGTATTTGTGTTTGCCTCGGCAAATTTTTAAGAAAAAATATTAAAAAGAATACAGTCAAACGTGTGTCTCTTACACCAATGGGTAAACTGGTGATCCATTAATATAACAATATTCGCTCTTTCTGCGATCCATTTTAAAGTAACCTTCCTCGCCCCAAGTAGTTCCCCAAGAATTCTTAACCAACCAATAATCTGAGCCATTTTGAGTTCCATACCCAACCAACAATACTTCATGGGTTTCTTCTGTGTTGCAAGGAGCAGTAAAAATGTCTACCTCATATTCTTGCAAATCATTGTTCACATAAATTGCAATAGAAATGGGGCCAACTGTGGCAACTGCTTCCATCAGCGTTTTTTCATCGGAAGGTTCAATTTTCCCAAAAGCATGAACGGAAGTTTTAATTTTTCTTTTATCAAACTTGCAGGTACTATCATTTTTTCCTGTGTATTCATATGAAGATTCTGATTGGATGCCACCATTTTGTTTTATATATTTAAAGGCTACAATTGAAAATAATCCATTGCAAGGGGCTTCCTTATTTTCAGGTACGCAATCAACAAGCTGTTGTTCAGAAAGTGAGATCAATTTTTTTGTATGAAAGAAGTTTTGGGCTTCAAGAGCACCAGCTGCTGAAAAAGCCCAGCACGATCCACACTGATCTACGAAGAGAAAAGAGTATTCAAATAAACGGTTATTAAGAAGTGAGTTCTAAATTACCTCCTTGATCTTTAACTGGCGTAACTGCACCATGATTCCTCCAATCCATATATTTTGGTAATTCAATATTAGGTGGTGATATAAAATGTACAGCAGCTTTTATAGCATCATCATATTAACTTAACAAAGAACGTTAAACTTACCAAAAAATATCAAAATAAGATTTGCCTTACTCGTCATCATCTAAAGATTTGGAAACTCCACTTAAATACATGCTAGCGAACTCTTCATGGCTAAGATCAGAAAATTGATTAATGCCTCTGGAGAATGTGACCAATCCTTGCTGGTAGTCCTGGTTATGCTTTTCGATTCTTAGCTTCGCTTCCATAAAAATCTGCTTGCGCATCAGTTCCTCTGCTTCGTCTGCGTATTGTTTTCCGAAAGTTAGCTGAAAAAAGTTTTTTTTTCAATTTTTGTAAAATTTGTGCGAGCTTAAGACTTTCAATAAAAAATCAGAACCTGTCACTTGAAAATCAAACCAAACACTGTGGCTCAAACAAACACATAAAAAACTGCCCCACCGGATGGCATCAGTGCTTTTCTAAATTTTGTAAGAAATAAATTTTCCTTCAGACATACCTTAAACTTCTGCCACTCCCCTTCGGCTGCTTCCTCTTCCATTACAGCACTTGCAACGACTATTAAGCCAAACAAAACCGGTAAGACATCATGCATTTTTATGCAAAGGATTGGCAACAAAAATATTATAGGAACAGGCCGGTCCAGAACTATTTTTTAAATATGCTTGAAAACACTTAACACTTCGAAGAGTTTCAACTTGAGAATGAAATTTAGAGTAGCCAATGAACCCTTTATATAGTCCAGGAACCTTCGATTTGTCATCTTCTTGATTTTTGTTTCTAGTACTTGCGTTTTGAAAATGTGCGATATGAGTAACTTGTATGTTTGATAAGACCTATGATTATTTCAAAAATGTTTAAAAATAGAAAACATGGGTGACGGCACTTATGCTTTTTGCTACATTAAACTATTCTGGATTGGTCAAACTTCAAAATTACGAAATTGTTCTACCAATGCATTGGCTAACACACCATTTCCCAACCCTTCCAACTTATTTTGCAACACCGACTGCAGCTCTGTTTCATTTTAAATCTTAGATGAATGTTTCCAATGTTTTGATGGGTGCAGTTTTTTTATATCAGGTCTACCTTCAGGAGTTAAAACCGCAGTCCTTCGTGGATACTGCATTTTTGATGATTTAATTCAGTATTTCATGAATGAATATCATCCGCAATATTTGATTGCAATTATGATTTTAATATAAAATGTGTGTTTTTTAGCCGCATGAAAAGTTTCGATGGTTGTTGTCTTTGGTTTGACAGTTGAGAATGTCAAACTGTGTTGACATTTCGGTTTGGAAATTAATCATGAATCGTATAACGCCGGATTAACGCTTCCAAATTGTTTAAATTAACTTTAAAAAAAAAAAATCTGTTTGCGAAGTTCATAGAATACTTTGCTCATTATACGGCCAACATAATCGTCAACATTAGAAAAATTGTATGGAGCGAAGACAATCCTCAAACCATTAACTAATCACCAAAACATCCATTAAAATTGACTGTTTGATGGCGGTTTACTCGCTGGCGGCATCATCGGTCCTTATTTCTTTCGAAATGAGGAAGGAGCTGCCGTTACGTTACGGAGCTATATCGACCCATTCTGACTGAGTTTTTCAATCACATTTGGTTACAACAACACGGGCGCAACTTGTTATACAGCGCGCGCTTAACCATGGAATTTTATAATAATACAAAATTAATCCCAACAATATCTCAGTCTGGTATTATTATTTAAAGTTGTAAAGCTCTTAAAAAACACCTGTTATATCCAAGATATACTGTTCCCAAGGGATAGGGACAAATTTATTTTATATGATCATTCGGCTGATAAATTCGGCCTGTACTGTTCTTCTAATTCTGAAAGCGAGTGCTTCTAATCAGGTCAGATAATAAAATTTGTTCTTTGCGAATGACTAATACGTAAAGTACATATTACAGAAACTATAAGTTTTTAGATATGAAATTTCGAAATAATTTTAGTCCCAAGCTTGGTCTTATCAAAAAATTAAAATTCCTCATGTATAGGTAGTTTACGAAAAGAAACTTGAATTTAAAATTTCGTTAAGAGCACCAGCGCCGCTTGCCATTAAATACAGGGTTTTCCAATAAGAGGATTTATTTTGACATTCAAAAAAAAAGGCAATTTTTGAGATAAATGATCGTATGTTTATTTTAATGTAAAGAAGAAAGTATGCCATTAATAATGGAAAACAAGATCAGCCAAATGGCCACGACTACGCTTACACAACAATATCCTTTTCATGAAATTTTCCATCACCAAATCACGAAGCAAAGGAAGAAGTCGCAAGGTGTTAAATCACAAGATCTCGGTGGCCAATAATTGTGATCACACCTCTTCGAGAGATAACACCCTTAAAGATCGATGGTTTCGTTGCTAGAGTTGGAACGCAGGACGCAGTGCCGTATTGTTGAAAGTAAACGTTGTCCAGATCAATACCATCCCATTCCGGCCAAAAAAAAAAATTGTTAATCATCTCTCGATAGCGCAATCCATTCACCGTAGATGTTGCTCAAGCCTCATTTTCGAAAAAGTAAGGTCCAATTAACCCGCCGACGGACCATATACCGCACCAAACAGTTACTCGTTGAGGACAGAGAGGCTTTTTAACAATAAATCTTGGGTTTTCAGAGCCCCAGATGCGACAATTTTGCTTGTTGACGTAGCCACTGAGGTGGAAATAGGCGGTGCCATGACATGAGGCCATGTGATATAAGGCCATAATTCGAAATATGGCCATATGACGCTTTTGTAAATCGTCACAAGGCCATATTCGAGCATATGGCGTTACGACGCTTTCGAAAGCGTCATGAGACCATTATGGCCGTATGTCACTTTCGTTTTCTCTGAAACTTTTTTATTATCATAATATATTCGCTTGATAAAAAAGTTACAAGATTTTGGAACGTGAACTTCAGGATATATTTTGTTGATCAAGCTCATGTCTCATGATCATGATAATAAAATTTACAAGAAGTTGCAATTACAAAAGCAACAACACTTGATAAAAAAATAATAGCTTAAAATTCGCGGCGAATATTACCTACAACGTTTTGTTGTCAGTTGCTTTTTTTAGTATGGCCCTATGTCACAAAAACATATGGCCTTATGACACTTTAGTATTGTGTCATAAGGCCATATGTACGAGTATAGTCTTTTGACGCTTTACAAAAGCGTCATAAGGCCATAATTCGAAATATGGCCTTATGTCATGGCACCGAAATAGGCCTCATCAGTCAAGATGATTTTTCAATGAAATTCCGGATCATTTTCATGCTTTTCAAGGACCCAATCAGCAAAGACACGGCGTTGTTGATGATCAGCCGGTTTGAGTTCTTGTGTTAAGTGAACTTTATAAGCCTTAAGACCCAAGTCTTTATGCAAAATACGGTCTAATGACGTTTGTGGAATGCCCAATTCCAAAGAATGACGAGGAATGGACAAACTTGGGGTTTTTTCAACACTTTGGGCTACACCAGCAATAATGTTCATGAGAGACGTGCACGGGTTTTATTCTTCACATCGCTTACTTGTCCCAACAGCTCAAATTTGTCCACCAATTTCTGAATGGCGGTCCGACAAGGTGCTTCACGACCGACGACCAAAAAATGTTTTAGTTTTACAAACCGTCCCTGCCAAGTGTTCACCTTTTTTATAATGAGTTTTAATAATTCCAATGCGTTGTTGAGGCGTGTATCGTTCCATTTTTAATGTCAAAAAATTACACCGTCAAAAGTGACATCAGCTGCCTAAATAGCGGGCTATTCAAAATAACACCTCTAATTGGAAAACCCTTTAGATATCACCAGCATAATCCAATTCTCTCAATCCCAAACCCATCGTTACTAAAGTGCTTGGTTAGTAAAATGGTCGATATGGTATTGTGATCGACCGTCTGGAGAGACCCATGTAACTTTATAACACCAGGTGGCAAGCCTTGCAAAAATCGACAAGCATATTTCCTGTATTATTCGCAGACCCATAAAGCTCTCAACATTGTTCGGTCCAACTTCGGCATTGAGTCCCCCATAAAAAAAGTGAATATAGACTGAGTTGAGCTGAGCATACCTAGATAATGCGCTTGCCTTACTCTTCTGCTGACATGATTGTGACTTTATTAAAAATTCCACTCCTGATGAATAACCCTATATTAATAGCCCATCTAGAGCAGGTTTTGAAGATTTAAGTTTATAGTTTTGAAGCAAAGTTTTCAAAAAAAATTAAGACGCTTATAAAATTTTTACACAGCGAAAATTTATTTGATTGAATTGTTGTAAATATATTTTTGCCTTGACAAATTTTTAGGAAAAAATAGAAGAAAGTAAAATGTGTATCTCTTACACCAATGGATAAACTGGTTGTTTAAAAAGATAACAATGTGCGCTCTTTCTGCGGTCGATTTTCATGTAACCTTCCTCGCCCCAAGTAGTACCCAAAGAATTTTTCAACAACCAATAATCTGAGCCGTTTTGAGTTCCATACCCAACCAACAATACTGGAAGGGTATATCCTGTGTTGCAAGGAGCAGTTAAAACGTCTCCCTTATATTCTTTGATATCATTTTTCACAAAAATTTCAATAGAGATGGGGCCAACTGTGGCAACTGCTTCCATCAGAGTTTTTTCATCGACAGGGTTAATTTTCCCAAAAGCATGAATGGAAGTTTGAATTTTTCTTTTATCAAACTTG
Organism: Platycheirus albimanus; assembly: GCA_916050605.2. Classification (NCBI taxonomy): domain Eukaryota; kingdom Metazoa; phylum Arthropoda; class Insecta; order Diptera; family Syrphidae; genus Platycheirus; species Platycheirus albimanus. The sequence goes on along the minus strand of OU696696.1, from coordinate 368,564,992 downwards.
CAGGTACTATCATCTTTTGCTGTGTATTTATATGAAGATTCTGATTGGATGCCACCATTTTGTTTTATATATTGAAAGGCTAAAATTGAAAATGTATATGTGCAATGCGCTTCATTTTTTTCAGGTAAGCAATCAACAAGCTGTTGTTCGGAAAGTGAGATCAATTTTTTTGTAAAAAAGAAGTTTTGAGCTTCAAGAGCTCCAATTGCTGAAAAAGCCCACAACGAAACACACGAGTCTGCGAAAAGAAAAGAGTATTCAAATTAACGGTTATTAAGAAGTGAGTTCTAAATTACCTCCTTGATCTTTAACTGGCGTAACTGCACCATGATTCCTCCAATCCATATATTTTGGTAATTCAATATTAGGTGGTGATATAAAATGTACAGCAGCTTTTATAGCATCATCATATTTACTTAACAAAGAACGTTAAACTTACCAAAAAATATCAAAATAAGATTTGCCTTACTCTTTCAAGGATCTGGAAACTCCACTTAAATACATGCTAGCGAACTCTTCATGTCTTAGATCAGAAAATTGATTAATGCCTTTGGAGAATGTGACCAATCCTTGCTGGTAGTCCTGGTTATGCTTTTCGATTCTTAGCTTCGCTTCCATAAAAATCTGCTTGCGCATCAGTTCCTCTGCTTCGTCTGCGTATTGTTTTCCGAAAGTTAGCTGAAAAAAGTTTTTTTTTCAATTTTTGTAAAATTTGTGCGAGCTTAAGACTTTCAATAAAAAATCAGAACCTGTCACTTGAAAATCAAACCAAACACTGTGGCTCAAACAAACACATAAAAAACTGCCCCACCGGATGGCATCAGTGCTTTTCTAAATTTTGTAAGAAATAAATTTTCCTTCAGACATACCTTAAACTTCTGCCACTCCCCTTCGGCTGCTTCCTCTTCCATTACAGCACTTGCAACGACTATTAAGCCAAACAAAACCGCTACCACACGCATTTTAATGCAAAGAATTGTCAACAAAAATATTATAGGAACAGGACGGTCCAGAACTATTTTTTAAATATGCTTGAAAACACTTAACACTTCGAAGAGTTTCAACTTTAGAATGAATTTTAGAGTAGCCAATGGACCCTTTATATAGTCCAGGAACCTTCGATTTGTCATCTTCTTGATTTTTGTTTTTAGTACTTGCGTTTTGAAAATGTGCGATATGAGTAACTTGCAGGTTTGATAAGACCTATGATTATTTCAAAAATGTTTAAAAATAGAAAACATGGGTGACGGCACTTATGCTTTTTGCTACATAAAACTATTCTGGATTGTTCAAACTTCAAAATTACGAAATTGTTCTACCAATGCATTGGCTAACACACCATTTCACAACTCTTCCAACTTCTTTTGCAACACGACTGCAGCTCTGTTTCATTTTAAATCTTAGATGAATATTTTCAATGTTTTAATGGATGCAGTTTTTTTTATATCAGGTCTACCTTCAGGAGTAAAAACCGCAGTCCTTCCTGGATACTGTATTTTGGATGATTAAATTCAGTATTTCATGAATGAATATCATCAGCAAAATTTGATTGGAATTATGATTTAAATATAAAATGTGTGTTTCTTAGCCGCATGAAAAGTTTCGATGGTTGTTGTCTTTGGTTTGACAGTTGAGAATGTCAAACTGTGTTGACATATCGGTTTGGAAATTAATCATGAATCGTATAACGCCGGATTAACGCTTCCAAATTGTGGAAATTAACTTAAAAAAAAAATAAATAAATCTGTTTGCGAAGTTCATAGTATACTTTGCCCATTATACGGCCAACATATTTGTCAACATTAGAAAAATTGTATGGAGCGAAGACAATCCTCAAACCATTAACTAATCACCAATACATCCATTAAAATTGACTGTTTGGTGCGGTTTACTCGCTGGCGGCATCATCGGTCCTTATTTCTTTCGAAATGTGGAAGAAGCTGCCGTTACGTTACGGAGCTCCATCGACCCATTTCGACTGATTTTTTTTTTCCAAAAATGAATAAGCTAATCATCAACCACATTTGGTTACAACAAGAAGGGCGCAACTTTTTATACATCGCGCGCTTAACCATGGAATTTTATAATAATACAAAATTAATTCCAACAATATCTCAGTCTTGTATTATTATTTAAAGTTGTCAAGCTCTTCAAAAAACATTTGTTGTATCCAAGATATACTGTTCCCAAGGGATAGGGACAAAAATATTTTATATGACCATTCGGCTGATAAATTCGGCCTGTACTGTTCTTCAAATTCTGAAAGCGAGTGCGTCTAATCAGGTCAGATAATAAAATTTGTTCTTTGCGAATTTTAAAATAATTTAGGTCTTATCAAAAAACTAAAATTCCTCATACTGCTTCGGGCCAAGAATACTCTTATTTCTGAATTTTTCAATTCATTTTCAAGTTAAAAAATTGCCACACTTAATTTAATTTATAAATAGACGGCGGCAGATAAATAAAACATAAAAAAGAAATCCTTAGATAATGTCTCGAAATCCTCCAGCATTTAAATATGTAATAAATCCCCAAAAGATCATGCATTAAGTCCGATTCTGAGGAAGGCGTCATCGGCCTTGGCTCTGATAAAGCATCGCTTCGCGATAGATTAGCGAAATCAAGCATCGTTCCGTGTGGTTAGTAGTTAGATGGAGAACCGTCAAAACTAATAACTGCGAGCTGTTTTGGCATGTGTTTGTCTGTTCTTCTCTCTTCTGTTCTGTCTGTCTCTCTGTGTCGTGTTTGTGTTGTCTTGAGCCGAAGGCCTCAGTTACCAGTGCTTGTAAGTGTGTCTACTCCGATCTCCGATTGATTCATCGACGGAGTCGGTCTGGCGGTCTGCTGGCCTGTCGTTCTGTCTGTCTTTCTGAGCCTGAACGGATGGGCCAATTTTCTTCAAATTTGGTATTTTGTATTTATTCGAAGGCGTCCCTCGGAACGAGTTTTTGATTTGTGTTCTAGGCCCAAAAATAACGGCCATACAATCGCGAAAAAGAATTTTGATTTTCACGAAAACGGCTCCTACGATTTTGATAAAACTTTCAGAACGCTATTTTTTAAGAGAATCTATTTCTTGGTTAGAAAAGATTTTTCGGAATTTGTCTTATAACGGTACTTCTTATAGAACCGAAATTTTCACATCAAGTTTTCTCGTAAGCTATACATCTGATTTCAATAAAATTTTGGAAACAGAAAGCGACTTATAAGTCCATTGATATGGCATTTCAAAATTTTCAAAAACTTTTTTTTTGATTTTTAATAATTTAAAAAAATGGTTTTCGAAATACATTTACATACTCGAACAAATTTGAACATATTTTGTCGAAAAGTTTTTCAAAACTAACGTTTTTTTTAAATAATTCGTCGAACGATGTTCTTTATTTTTTTTTAGATTGATACTAAGCAATAAAATACTATTGCGTACTATTTTTTTTTTTTTCAAGAAAATTCTTAAACTCTTCAAAAAAATTAAAGACTTCATTTTCACTTGGGATTTTATAGGGGTAGGTTAGGTAATATACGTTATGCAATCGTAAACAAACAATCAAACATAACATTATGATGATAGAGAAGCCGAAATAAGTGGGTCTGACAATTCTGTCTGTCTGTCGGCATCAACAGTTTAAACGGCTGAACAGATTAGCTTCAAACTTGGTCCACAGTATTATTATGACGTCCTACAGTACAGAGGGGTTTTTGGAATTAGCATTCTAGCTCCAAAACTATCGTTACCTGCCATATGATTTTTAATGAAAAATTCATTCAAAAACACACTCAAAAGGTACTGAATAACACTCCTAATTCATCAATATCGATTCTTCCTAGGTCATTTCCCCTCTAGACATTCTCACAAAACCGCATTCAATAAAAAAATGTATAACCGAAATTGATAAATAAGTGTAGGCTCCAATTCATACAGATGCACTGTTAAATACAGAGACTCGTTTCTCAGCCGTACTACAAGATTGTTGAATGCCTTACCTGTCCCTCTAATTTTGTTGTACACACATGCTCATGTTCATACGTATATTCTTTTATCTTCTGTCCAATTCTTCTTAAAGGGTATTAATATAGCGCCTTAATTCAAAATGCAAACATACATACATGTTTGAGATTTATATCTGTAGTATGTTATGTTTTAGCATTTTCCTTGCGATATTAAATGAAACAATGTTTTTTAACGGATATTGTTGACCAGTTTGAATTTCAATATTCAACAACTTTCAAATGTTAATAAAACTCACCATTACATTATTTCTTTAAAAAGAAAACTTCATTTGTTTTCTTGCATCAAAAGTCCTGTTGACAACCGACTTAACACGGTAAAAAAGATCCTTTCCATTGCTTGAGGTTAAACATGCTGTATTTTGTACGGCTTCCATTGACAACACAACAAAAATATCTAACGCTCTCATCACTCTCATCACTCTCATCATTCTCAATGATATCCATTTTTCCTTCCCTCGAAGATAATGAAACAGATCGACAGAATAAACCTACACTTATGCCCCAAATCGACACAAGGATCGAAAAAACTCTTGGCATTCAATACTAGAGCATGACAAAAAACACTAATAAAAATTTTGAGTATCTTTCCACAGATCTAAGCAATGAGAAACAAATTCGAAACATTTTTTAATTAACTCACTAAAAACTGCTTAAAAGTAAGAAATGAAAAATCATACAACGATTTCATCGAAGCACGAACACACCACGTGTCCTCTAACCTGGCCATCATCAACGCCTTCTTGTGTTGTGTGGCTCTCTGATTTTGAGATAAATTAAACATCGATTTTGAATTTCAAAAACCAATATTTCATTCGAACATTTGAATATGCGAAAACAAAGAGTTTCAAATCCTCGGGAGATTAAATTACCATACCAGCTAGGACCATCACGATTGGGTATTTGTGTTGTTTTTGTGTGTTTGCCCGGTTACCGTTATGCAACCATTGCCTCATAGTCAATACCTATACAAAAACCAACCAGGAACACAAAACAAACCATCATCATGGCATGGTGTATCGATTGATGATGTTCAAACTGACTATTTGCTCTGAATGAATCCGAAACAGACGGACAGACAGACAGCAGGTGATTTTGGTGAAATCAAATCGTAATAACCGAGTGTTGATTGCTTCGAAATATGTGGTTAATTATTGGAAATAAAGTAATGCCAGGGGTTTTAACATAAATTTCTTGTTACAGTTACATATTTGATATAATCACGTTTGAGAGGATAACTGTTTGCTGTTTTGGGGTGGGGTGTTTGTTGTGGCTGTTGAAACCACTGATTGAAATTCCTCAGGGTTATAATTTTTGTAATGTGAACTCGTGGAAATGGCTTTGATTTCGGGATTTAAATTTTATTTTAATTTGTTTGGATGGGCTTTTAAGGGAAACACATTTATCTTTTCAGTTTTTAATTTAAAAATAAATGCGAGTAAATAACTTTCTATCAAATGATATGTCATTGAAATAAATATGTTGTTTTTGATTGTTTTTAAGAATTTACTTCTATAAGCCTAGGACACGTTTCGAGTTAAAAAAATAAAATGCACGACTGGGTCGCACGAACTTGCTCTTATGATAAGCAATTGCGTAGTGGCTGCATATATGGATTTTAAAAAATTTTAAATAATTTCAAAAATTCTTTTATTTTTTAAATTAGTTTAAGAGTTTTCTCGGAAAAACTAAGTATGCAAAAAAATTTCAAAGCTATACGACAATCTAGGAAAAAAAAATATTGAAAATCGTTGGACCAGTTTTTTTTTAAAAAGGTTATTTTTGAAAAACTTTTTCAAAAAATATTTTGAAATTTATTTGAGTATGCAAATATATGGCAATCTGTAGTTTACATTTGAAAAATAATTTAAAAAAAAAAATCAATGTACCCGTTTCCAACATATTTCGAAAACCAAAAATTTTTTTGAAAAAATTCTAAAAAATCAAAAAAAAAAAATTTGAAAATTTTGAAATCCCATATTAATAAAATTATGAATGACTTCCTGTGGCCAAAATTTTATTGAAATCGAATGTATAGTTTACGAGAAAATTTGATTTGAAAATATTGGTTCTATGAGAGGTACCGTTATTTGACAAATTTTGAAAAAAAAATTCAAACCAACAGATAGATTTTCTTACAAAAATAGCATTCTGAAAGTTTTATCAAAATCGTTAGAGCCGTTTTTGAGAAAATCAATTTTTGTCTTCAAGATTGTATGGCAGGTGCCGTTATTTTTGGACCTAGAGCAAAAATAAAAAATTTGTTCCGAGGGACGGCCAAATAAATCCTAAATACCAAATTTGAAGCAAATCGGCCCACCCGTTCAGCCTCCAGAGGCGCGAACAGACAGACAGACAGACAGACAGGCAGACAGACGGACGGAATTCCCAGACCCACTTTTTTCGACTTCTCCATCATCGTAATGTCATGTGTGATTGTTATCTCAAATTTTTTTTTCTGCACGAATCCATAACTTGCCTTATAGTACCTATAATCGCAAGTAATAATAAACGGGAGTTAATTTCACCGCTTTTTGGCGAATTTCACACCATTCTACGTACCATAAGATTTCATTTCATTGCAGTGGAGTTTTAGGCTTTATTAATTACAACAATAAACTAAATTATATTATTGTGTGCTGGGTGGTGTTGGCAGCATAGAAAGAAACACAGAAAAACGACCTATGGATTGGACATGGCTCTATGCTTTTGCTAACAAACTGAAAATCTGCTGATTTTGACTAATATTTACTTTTGCCACTGTGTATTTCAATAAAAGGAAAAAAAAAACAAATACTCACCAAGTGATGGCTGCAAAGGATGACACGAATTCACAACAAAATCACCAAATGTAAAAAGAAATATGTATGTGCATTTACACGTATTTAGCCGTTTTTTTTTGACAGCAAAATATTTTCCTAACAGAGGAGGAATTGGTATTGTTGGCAGGGTATTTTAATTGAAGCCGTATTTTTCTGTCATTCTTTCTTTGCGCGCTCCAATGGATTTTCTATCGGATTGAAATTGGGTGATCCAACAAACAATGTTTATGTTACGGTCAAAGCCCGATATCTAGTCAAACCTAGGATTGACTAGTCAATGCTCAACATTGACCAGCAGCGTTGGTCAAAGCCCGATGAATACTTTAGTTTCGGGCTTTGACTGATGAGTTTTTAGTCAAACCTAGGTTTGACTAAACTGGTCGGTCAAAGTCCGAAACGAAATTATGAGATTCGGACTTTGACCAAGGCACTGATGGGCACTCATCGGTCAAAGCCCGAAACTAAAGTATCCATCGGGCTTTGACCAACGCTGCTGGTCAATGTTGAGCATTGAGATCGGGCTTTGACCGTGACATTTACAATTAGCCCGAAACCAGGTTTTGGCTGTCACACCCTGGTGTTTGGGATGTACATCTAACCGGAAGTCTTCTAAAGTCTGACTTAGTTTTGTCTTAAATGGTAACATAGGCATTACACGGTTAACTAGATTTATAGACTCAAACCATAATATTCGAACTTTATTGTTGCCATTTACGATTTACCAACAAACCACTTTATTTGACCTTTGTGCGCTTTTTTTTAAAACAACTTCAAGAATTTTCTGAAGGATGCATGTAAAAGGGTTGTACACAGTCTGGTCTTAAAATATTGGGAATTCTACAGCGGATACCATTATTTTTGTACCCGAAATACGATCTACAAAAATTTTCCAAAGGAGTGCCAAAAAAAAAACCAGTAAGTTAAAAAGTTTGAAACCAATCAACATGGAAACTAAATTTAATTTAAAATGCATATCACAATATAAGGTATATAGTATCTCACCTCCAATCATTAAATTAAATTTTATAATCTAAAGGGCGTTTTTTTAGACGTGTGGTTTTCAATCTGGCAATACTTTTTTCAAATTTATTACCAAAATAATGGTTCGGTTCGCGAGATGCATCGCGCGATGCGACCAATATTTGGTCGACATAATCGCCCAGGAACTTATTATAGCCAGCGGCTGGCTGCGGCCACTTGCCCGAAATCATTTTCAAAACATAATGGCAAACCCTTATCTTTATAATAAAGCTAAATTCTTGGCCATACCATTAAATTATATGCGTTTTATTTCTTATTGAAAGCCACACGCCTAAAAAAACACCTTTTATTAAAAACAATCACACCCGCTTAATTTTGTAACCTTCTAAGTGAAAGGTGTCGTATTTTATTAAAAAAAAGAAGCATTTTTCAACGATAAATATTGCAACAACGTCCTCTGCCTTAATAAAAATAAAGTGCACAACTGGGGTCGTACGAACTTTCTCCAATGTGTTAAAATGGTCTTGGGGCTTGAGATTTTCGGAAAAAAGCATTGCAAAAATGCATATGAAATTTTATTAATCACTTAAAAATCAATAGTTAAAACGTTTTTGGAGAAAATGAAGTAGGCCATCAGATTTCTTTTGCTTTTCTTAAATTTAAGGAAATTTTTTTTCAAAATCGTTCGACCAGTTTTTTTCAAAAAACGGTTTTTTTTTTGAAAAACTTTTCGAAAATATATTTCAAATTTTTTTTGAGTATGCCAACTTCTAGAACTTTGTAGTTTTTATCACAAAAATAAAATTAAAAAAAATTGATTAAACCGTTTTTGTAAAAAACAAAAAATAAAAAAAATTTTTAAAACTTTTTTAAAAACTCCAAAAAACTTTTTTTGAAAAATTAAAGAATTTTTATTATTTCGTTTGTAATAGGGCTTCTATATTAAAAATTTCATCGAAATTCGTCCAGTGGCTTACGAGAAAATCGGATTTCAAAAAACCGGTCCTATGGGAGGTGCGTTTATAAGACTTTTCCTGAAAAATCTATTCCGACCAAAACATAAAGTTTGCACAGAAAACACTATTCAGAAAGGTTAATCAAAATCGTAGGAGCCGTTTACGAGAAAAATTAAATTTTCACTAAAAATCGTATGGGAGGTACCGTTAGTTTTAAAGCTAGAATGCTAATTCCAAAAACCCCTCTGTAGGACGTCATAATAATACTATCTACCAAGTTTGAAGCAAAGCGGTCCAGCCGTTTAGGCTGGAGGTGCCGATACAGACAGACAGACAGACAGACAGAATTGTCCTACCCACTTTTTTAGGCTCCTCTATCATCGGAATGGTATGTTCGATTGTCAAAAAATTTTTTTTTTACGAATGCATAACTTGCCTTATAGTACCTATAATCGCAAGTAAAAAGGATTTTTTATAAGCTCCTTTGGGAAATTTCTAAGAACAAGACGGTTTTTGTATAAAATAAAAGCTCCAACCAAATGGTTTGTGTGTAAACGCATTAAAGTTTATGTAAAGCTTTTTTGTTAGAAGCAAACTTTTTATGTGGTGAAGTTTTATATATCAAAAATCTCAATTATTTCAATTTAAAACTTTATGGATTGTTTTTTTTTTTATAAACCCTTAGAATTTCATTATCCCAAGAATGTTTTTTTTAAGTTTAACTTTCATATAACTATGTGCTCTTATATTTAGAAAAAACAAAGCCCAATGATAAAAGCTTTTTGTTTTAAATTTGAAAAAAAAAAAAAATTTCAATCGATGGAAACCAACCAAACTGATGAAAACGCTGAGTCAGATAGAAACTTAATTGTTTCGGTTGGTGCATGTGAATTCTAAAGGCTTGTGCTTCTTAATGCTTTTAAATAATATGAGCTTTAAAAACTTTTGTTTGTTGAATGTGTTCATAATTTAAACAGTTGTTCTTACCATCATAGATTAAACAGACAACAACGTGTAAATTACATTAAAAAATAAATGAATTAAAATATTAATTTTATTAAATTTAGAAGCCAGTAAACTACGAAAACAACAACTTACTGCGCCTCCAAAGTCAACCTCTAACTTCAAACCAAAAGCTCTAAGTTTAACTACAGTTTCAGGGCATATTTGTTTGATTCCAATGAAATGAAATACACTTAGGGTTTTCCACAAGAAAAATTAATCGGATAACCGACTTACATCAAATTTAATTTTATATTCCTTCGGTTTGTACAGTGAGGTTCTACCCAAGGTATTATAATACAGGTTACAGGTAATGTATTCCTGAGCATGTGTTTGGTTGGGGTTTTCGCATCTGTCGAAATTCTAAAAAGTGGCGGTGAACTGTGTGACTATTGAACACATTGAACTCTAAAAAACAAATTATTTTTATTGTGAAAACTCACAGCTCATAAATAGAATAGTCACAGAGAGCCGCCATTTTTATTTCATTACTTTTTTGACAGATATTTGTGTACTCTGGGTTGTAAATATCTTGACGGATAGGTAAAGCCATTGTATATATAGACTATAGTACTACCACTTGAGGTACGCCATCTATCAACGAAAAACTAAGCTCTAGAATACCATGGGAAGCAACAACAACAATTAAAATGGTGGACATTGTTGTTGTTGCTTCCCATGGTAGAGCTTAGTTTTTCGTCGATAGATGGCGGACCTCAAGTGGGAATACTATAATTTATATATGCAATGGTAAAGCTTTTTTCCTCGAAAACAGTTCGAAAGATTTTGATGAAACTTTTTTGGTGTTATTCTTTTGTTAGTTTTTTAAAACGAAAAAAAAACTGTTAATTTCAACTCTGCCCTTCAGCGAAAATTTTTTGAATTTTGAAGGTATTTGAAAAAACCTAATAACACATATCGGCTTCTTTTGAAGGATCTACACACTTCACAGTGTTTTATGTTCACCTGTTTGTTGCTAGCGATCCATTTAAAGACAATATACAACTTATCTAAAATAAGGTTCGATCAAGCTAGAAAAGGCTATAGCTGACTTACTTGTTTCAAAAGAGTCGAATTGTGATACTATAATATTATGTACATCAGTTTTTCAAGGTCATAAAAAAAGGATTCTCCCAAGATGAGAAAAAAAGAGATAAACAAATGCCTCCTCTTCTTCGTCTACACAGTTTCTATAAAATTGGGTTGCGAATACGAAGTCTCTTGGCATGTCTGTGTTTGGTCAAATCTGTTTTGTCGCTAGACATGTGATACGACCTATCCAAATCCACCTTGGACTCGTTCTCTCAGCAGAATCTGGCTTTAGCAACAACTTACATGTAGACATGGAAATACCTAGATGGCTATGCTTTGTTCGTTCCTTGTTTGGCAAGTTTGTCGGCATTCCAAAGCCCAGAAATAAATCTATGGCCTGGCACCAACTTACCTTAAAAATCCTTCAACCAAAGCCAATTAAATAAAAAAACAACCCCATGTCTCATTTGAAATAAAAATGATATTTTTTAATTCATCAAAATAATAAAATCGTTAAGCTACAAGATATACATTTATTAGTTTTTGATATTATTGTTTTATCAATTTCTTTTTTACTAAAATATATAAATTTAGTTACGCACATCTGTGCGTGGTTTTTTTTTTTGTAAAAATTGTTGCACATTCCCGTCCTTGTTTAGCATTTTCCTAGCAATAAACATAAATCAATAAAGTACAATTAAAGTTAAAAACATTTTTCTTTAATTTGGCGTGGCAAAGAAGTTTTTTTTTTTTTTTAATATAATTTTTAAATATGTTTTTTGTTTTATTTATTTACTAGATATTTGTATTCTTAAAATCAAATTTTATTATGTATATATATATTTATGTATTTGGTAAAGTTCAGTTTTATATATATAGATGTATTTATTTTGTTGCTTATGTTCTAAAGTTTCACATCAATAAGTTATAAGTTTAATTTTTTTAATAGTTTCTTAAAGTATTTTTTAAAAAAAGTGGTGTCATCATTTCATGTTTTTTTTTCTTTAAATAAATTTTAAATTTCACATAATATATAATATAGTAGTATGTTTGATATATATTTATATATAATTTTAAAAATTTGATTGGCGTCTTAAATATATTTATTTTTTTAATAAAACATTCATTTCGTTCGTGTTACTACACAAATATCCTAAGTTCTGTTTAGTTTAAAAATTGGATTTTCCTTTTGTATTTACACTGAATTCGAAACAAAAAAAATTACATCTTCTACTGCAGTTTCATAAATTAAATATGTTTGCTAAATTTTCGCTTGGTTTGTTAAAAATGTTCAAACTAAGTCAAAACTAATTTTTTTTTTAACTTTATTATTAATTTTAAATTAAAAATTAAATTCACATAACTAATTAAAAAATTGAGTTTCCACCATTTTATTGTTAAATAATAAAAAAAAGGAAACTGATTGCGATCCCTCAGAAATGTGGGCATAAATCTCGACTTCGTGGAGGAGGCCATTTAAGAAATCGAAACTTATGCCACCCTGTGCTCGTTTATATTTTTGTTTTCATAAAATACTTTGAAATTGGTTTGTTGGTTCATATTGATAAAAATTCAAATTGATTACAAAACTCAAAACAATTCTACTTCCTTACACAAAATTGTGTATTTCAAGAGTTTCATTTGATATATAAAATAAGCCTTTGGCAAAAAAAAAGAAAATTTTCACTCAAAGTTTGCATTAAATTCTTTAAAATTTCTTAAATAGAAACCTTTAAATCGAAGTGGATATAATTTTAAGGAAGTAACTGTTTTTAAAGTATTTGTTTGTATTTTTGTGTTTAAGTGAAAACCTTTGAAGTGTTCATTTTTGTATTAGATTACCCGTAAGCCTTTATTTTTTAATTTGTTTTTTTTTTTTTAAGTTTAAATTAAATTAGATAAAAATGCCTGCATTTTTTTTTTGTTCTTTTATAGATAACTTAATTTTTTTTCCTTTTGAAGTTTTAATTAAGAAATACTGCATGAATTTCTTTTGCCACCCAAACTGCGTTCTTGGATCCTTTGTAAGTGTTGTAGTTGTGCTGCTGATGGAACATGAGCTCCTGGTAGGATTGGCGCACTGCTTGGTGTACTTGGATGGCCATTGTTTCCCATTTGATTTGGTGGCAGAGATTGCCTTCGGCGACGTCTTAAAGCAGGACTGAGATTATAGGTGATTTTTGCTTGAGATAAAAGTTCTTTGAAAATCTGTAACAAAAACATAATTTTTGTAAGAAACTTTATTTTTATAAGAATATTTTTAAAATATTTGGCTTACTTGTGTGATGTTTTCATTTTTACTTGCTGATGCTTCGACAAATCCATTTTCCCAGTCTACCATTACCACAGATTCAGTTGTTTCATTGTCAATCTGAAAAATTAGTTTGAGTGAATTTAGTTTAAAAATTTACAATTGGCACCCAACGTGGGGCATTTAAAAATAAAGTTAGTTTAGCAGCAATAAACTCTTAACAAAATACAAATAGTTTCCTCAGATATGTGTAAATGTTCAAATAAGGGCTTGCAAAAGTCTTTGATATCAAAGGTCTGTAAGAACATTTCTGTCAAGGACACTCCACTCATTCTACATCGGCAGCCTTTATTTGAATTCAGTAAGTTTTATATTAAAATCGTAAATATTCACTCAATCCTAAGTAAACATGACCAACAAATCCTTTGTTTAAATTTATCAATCTTAAACATATTCAGCCTTTTTGAAATGAAGAAAAAATCAAGGACCAAACTTTGTGAAATGTTTCCACATGGTCGCACACAAAAACGTTCAATAAACTCCTTTTTCTTCTTCTTATACGCATAAAATCTCAGCACCAAACAGTAACAGACAAACTCCCAAAGTCCATGTCCTATGTAAATTTTTTGACATTTAAATCTGGGAATGGGATTGAAGATGCTTCATATGCAGTATTTCGTTTGTTTGTTGGAACTCATTCAGTGGAAAATACCTTCAAATAGGCAAGCACGTTTCCTTTTTCCTAGTAAGAATGTAATACAAGACAACACAACTGGAGGACAAAAAAAAAAAAAAAAAAACTTTGAATAGGATATTATGAGCTTAAACATCCGTTTGCCTGTAATCTTCTTCTTCTTCTTCGAAGAAAAAAAAATGTTATTAGGTACACATCTTCTGCTTTGGAGATAAGATCCTTTTTAAAGACTTAAGATGCTCCAGAGAAATTGAAAGAAATATTTTCAAGGCAAAGACTATGTTTAAAGGAAAACTGAACACCATTTTTTTTTTAAGGACAAAATGTTGGGTGTAATATACGAGAGGCAAGGCGTATAAATACTGTGTTCACCATAAGCACGAAAACTATACCAGATTATCCTATTTAAAACGTTTTGATTAAAACTTATGCAAAACAATTGCTTTTCCATTCAAATTGTATCTTCTTCATTTCAAGGCTAAGGGAGTCAGTCCTTTGTGTTGTACATATGTGTTCTATTGAAAATTTCAACCTTGAAAGTTTGAGCCGGGACAGATTTAATCAATTTTTAAAATTAGGATAAAATAATCTTGTTGAAATGATACAATTTAAACTTAATCCTATTTGAGGTTATGTCGATTAGAAAAATAAAATAAATTGAGAGTTTTATAGGCGTACAAACGAGCTGACGCCTAATCGATAGAAAACTTATGATCTGCAGAGACCTTTAATAATAAAAATAAAGGAATAAGGTTTTTGTAGGAAAGTGGAGTGGCATTTAAAAAAAAAGCATGGCGTTTAAAGGGGTTTAAGTGGAATGGAGGGTCCTTTTCCATTTTTAACTGATTCTAGGAACTGTTAGTGGTTTGGTGCAAGAAGAAAGAGGAGCCCAAAAGAGGTAGTCCATGCATTGCCGTCGGTATTTCAATGCCCTTGTGTCTTTTTCCTGATTTTAATGGTTCTTTAATAGAACTGGACAAACGTTGGCGAAGACAAATTGTGTGCTAAGAAGTTTCTTTAAAATGCCATTACAATTTGTCGGATCAAATTGTCTTTTTTTCGCTTCAATGCTAAATCCATGATTCCTCATAAATTTTTAACGGAGAAAAATCTTCCAAGATACACATTTTGCGAAAAAAGTGCCTCTCGATTCCTGCATTCTATTAATGCACACACAGGAATATACGAGAGTGTAAGTCACTAGTATTTGCCCTCCATTTCAAAATATTTTTTTTAATTTGTTTTTATAAATTTCGGTTTGAAGGACTTTCCGATACTGACGCGTACAATTTTGTTTCATCCCGTCGTTAATTGATAATTTTCTTCCTATTGTTTTTATTTCCAGACGCTGCGATCGTCCATATCCAGCGGTCATCCCAACTGTCCATAAAATCGTGCAGGAGAATTCAAGGCAGTTCATTCAATGCATCACACACTCGTCTTTTGCTCTTCAACTTTGCTAATAGCCATAGGCATCTGTCATTGGACCTCTCGGATACATGCCACCTAGCGAAGACACAACTGCCATTTGAACAAGGACCAAATCCAACCACAATGCCGCTGATAAGTAAGTAAGTACAAAATTGACACACAAAAATTCTGAAGAATATCAACATAAATTGAGTTGTGATGCCGTTTTTATATTTTTAAACCAAACTTCTTCCAAGCTTATTTGCATCTAAAGGATGCAGTTAAAACTTTTTAAGGTACAGGGTAGACAACAACAAAAAACCTTCCCAAAGAATAATTTAAACAGAGCGTTAAAAATAATTTCTTTTTTCAAATTCGGTTTAACCAAGGATGTAAATTAACAAAGTTACTTCCATCTTGTTGTAGCCTCCATCTTGTTATTAATAATTGCCTTGCTTTTGTTTCAAAAAAAAAAAAAACTATTTCCTTTATACTCCTTGAAAGTTCACAAAAACTTTTCGAAAGGAAAACCGCATTAACCATATAAGAAGTTAGAACCTTACCTCTCTTAGCTCACTGTTCTCCTCCACCAAATCGATTTTATTACCAACAACAACAATGGGGACTGCACTTGTTCCTTTTGTCTCATGAATTTGATCTCTTATCGTTCGAACCTCATCGAAAGTACCCGAGTCGGTGACATCGTAAACTAAAATAAAAGCATCCGCTGACGATATGGATAGAGCACGCATCGCTGGGAACTGCAATACAAAATTTTAAAATTAAATTTAACATTAAATTTAAAATTTATCGACAGACAAGATAGTAATTATAAAACATAAAAAAAAAAAAAATACATGGCAGACATATTGCTTGCTGGAAGCAATTTTACCGTTGCAAGTGCACTTTGAACTTGTTTCAAAATGACAGTTTTGATAATGTCATCCGATATAGTATTTAATGTGTTCCAACTAGCTGAAACATCATAATTCTGAGATAGAAAGTCATTAAAGGGTTAAGTTTTGTGTGGAACATTGCATCAAGAAAGCAGAGATAGGGAGGAAGTAAAATTGATGGGTCTTAAGGATGAAACAACCAACTCCATTTTGTTTTTCTCATTATCCTGTCATTTAAAATGTTTATCCTTCCCTTTTCGCCAATTTATCTTGCACGAACTTTCAACTTTAATCTACGACGTTCATAGCATTATATCGCCATACACGAAGGAGTTATTTTATTTTGTATCCTTACTCGTACTCCTTTTTCAAAGCGCTGCTGGCTGTGATCCCTTCACCATATTGGATTATTTGTCTAAAGAGGAACAAACTCATTCCTTGCAAAAAAACAATGAAAATAATAAAGATGAAAAAAAAGGACATTAATCGCACTTGCAAGTCTTAGCGATAGGTTGGTTCCTCCTGTTCTTCCTCATCATTCTGATGATGTGGATGGGAATTGATGCGGATGTGTCAAGATTATGCTTGTACTTTATTGTTTCTTCCTTTCCTCTGATTGCAGTTTTTTCGATGTTCCTTTTGTTTTCTAGTTCAACGACATCAACCTCACCTTCCTCGACCCAGGTGAGGTTTACTGTTTTTCATTGACGAGTACCACATCTAGATACGTACAAACATATATGTAAAATGAAGAATAGATGAAAGATATTATGGCTTCATTGTGTGAGTGTGTGTGTGTTTTTTTTTTGTGTGTCTCTTTTGTCAGTGTGATGTTCCAATTAAACACACTGCTTGCATTGACCGTTCTTTATTGGACCTTACTTCAATGGCCTAACTTAATGACTGAACATGTAATAACTTAAGAACTAGGTATGACATATAGTGCAAGTATATAAGATTGCAGGCTAAGCATATTACCTAACCTTGGAAGCAATCTTATATACATATACAGTACACTACGCGTCAGTATAATTAATACATTACAATGTCTCCTTCCAATTTAAAACATAAATGACAATATATTTTTTATTTTCTTAACTTTACTTTTTTAAACTTCTTATTGGATATCTTTCTTTATTTTGGAGCTGTGCCCAATCAATTTTTTTATATTTCTTAGTATTACAATTAGGTTCAATATTAATACTCAAATTTGGGGTATTGGTTGCATTTTCATCAGTAGTTTTACGATTTTCTGTTTGGTTACAATAAGTTTCAGTATTATTGCTAAAATCTGGGGTATTATTTACATTTTCTGTTTTGTCACCATTTTGGTTTTTGTCTATGATATCTTCATTCATATTATCATTATTTTCTTCAATCTCTTTTACATTTAGATCTTTACTAATATCATAGTCTAGGTTAACATTTTCCTTGTGGTTTACATGAATTGACTTTAACTGATTTGAATGTCTCTTCCATACTATATTATTTTTATTCAACAGTTTTACTAAATAATATTGTCTACCTAATACCTTAATGATTTTACTCTTTGACCAACTTTGTTTCCCTGGTTTTGAATAGTCTTTCGCAATTACAAAATCACCGATTTTAAAAACTTTGGTATTTGTACCCTTAAAATGTATTTGTTGCCTTTTTTTCATATGCTGTACCTTTAAGCTTACAAATTTATTAGTTGTTGTTTTATATTTACTTTGTTTGATCGGGTTAATAATATCAAACCGACTTCTTAAATTTCTATTAAACATTAGCATAGCCGGAGAAGTTCCAGTGGTACTGTGCGTGGAGTTGCGGTAGTCGAGCAGGAATGCCTCCAAATATTTATTTAAATCAGTTGTTTTATTTGCTGAATGCATAGATCTTTTCAAAGCATTTTTACATATCTTTACACTGTTCTCAGCTTGTCCGTTTGTGGCTGGGTGGCCCACTGGACTGGTCTTGTGAGCAATATGATTTTTTTGTAGAAACAGCTTAAACTCTTGGGATACAAAAGAAGTACCATTGTCTGTGACAATAACCTTTGGTATACCAAATCTCGAGAAAAGAGCGCGAAGCTTAATAATTGTGTTGCTACTTGATATATTGTCTACCATATCTATGCACTCAATCCATTTTGTATGTGCATCTGTAACGACTAAAAATTTTCGATTAAAAATGGGTCCCATAAAATCTAGGTGCAATCTTTCCCAAGGGTTATCTGGCCATTCCCAGTATATGAGTGGGGCCTTATTTGGGGAAACTTGAGTTAGCATACAACTATCACACGATTTCACGACCTTCTCAATTTCTTCGTCCATCAAAGGCCACCAAAAATAACTACGCCCCAAACTTTTTGATTTAACAATTCCTAAATGAGTTTTGTGTATCTCTTCTAGAACCATTTTTCTCAACGTCTCTGGAACAACAAGTCTACAACCCCAAAATATGCAACCCTCTTCTATTGAAAGCTCATTTCTACGAATAAAGTATGACCTTAAGTGTTCTGCTTTACATTCTGAAGGCCATCCTGACATTATATAATTATATACTTCTAACAATAGCTTATCATCACTCATTGCAGCCTTAATATCTTGAAATGACGACTTTAAACATCCAAATTCACTCACAAAATGTATGCATACATCAGAACTGTATAGCCTTTCGGTCTTCTTGGAATCTACAGGAGATCTGGACAAATAATCTGCTATGTTGCATTTTGAATTGACATATTCTAAATCAAAGGTATAGGCAGATAAAAATAAAGCATAGCGCTGCAATCTGTTAGCTGACATTTGGGGAATTCCTTTTTGTGATCCAAATATTGCAATTAAGGGCTTATTATCTGAAACCAAGGTGAATGATCTACCGAACAGATACTGGTGAAATTTCTTAACCCCAAACAAAATGGCCAAAGCTTCTTTCTCAATTTGGGAATATTTTGTCTCCACATCAGACAACCGTTGAGAAGCAAATGAAATTGGTCGCTGAACTCCGCTTATATATTTATGTACCAACACTGCAGCTATTCCTTTTGGTCCGGCATCAACAATTAACTTTAATGGAACACAAGGGTCGTAGTGTGCTAAGACTTGATTTGATGTTAACAGTTTTTTAACATTCTCAAAGCACTTAGTCTCATCACTTCCCCAGTGAAACTCATTTTTCTTTGACAGCAAATCATAAAGCTTTTCAGCAACCACTGCCATATTGGGCATGAATTTCCTGTAAAAATTTATTATTCCTAAAAACGATTGTAGTTCTACTAACGAGTGTGGCCTGTCAAGCTTCAAAATCGCGTTCACGCGGTCTTCATCCATGTGAAGCCCGTTGCCATCAATGACATGACCCAAATATTTGACTGACTTTACCATAAATTCACATTTCGATTTGGAAACCTTCAATCCAGCACTTTCCAATCTGTATAAAACCGCTGAAAGTGTTTTCAAATGTTCACTCTCATTGGTGGCGCTTACTAGCAAATCATCTACAAATGCCTTTACACCTTTAATACCTGAAACCAACTGCTCAATAATTTTTTGGAATAATGCGGGTGCTGGAGCTAAACCAAAAACTAGCCTACTATATCGAAATAACCCTTTTGTGGTTGAAACTGTTGTTAGATCTTTTGAGGCGTCCTCCAACTCTATCTGTTGATATGCCATAGATAGATCAATTTTTGAAAATACCTTTGCCCCATGAACTTCAGCAAAAACTTCCTCTATAGTTGGAAGACAGTATTGATCTACACACAGCTGGGAATTTAGCGTTACCTTAAAATCACCGCAGATTCGCACGTCACCGTTCTTTTTTAATATTGGCACAATCGGAGTGCCCCAAACTGAATATTCTACAGGCTCTAATATCCCTAAGCTAACGAGTTTGTCGATCTCACGTTCAACTTTGCCCTTTATAGCAAAAGGTAACCTACGTGGCTTAAAAAACTTGGGAGTGGCACCTTCCTTCAATTTCAGGGATATCTTATGTTTATTAAAGGTGCCTAACCCACCATCAAAAACAGAAACAAATCTTTCTAAAATATTTTTAAGCGCACTGTTTTCAAGGTTAATGTTATACAATCCATCAAATTTGATGTCATACAATTCCATGAAATCCCTCCCTAAAAGTGGAGGACCACCATTTTCAATGACAAATATATCAAGTAGCACACTTTTATTCTTAAAAGTTATGTTTACCTTGATAACACCGACTGGAGATATTGCATTTCCACTGTAACTCTTGAAAAATTTGCTCGTTGAAAAGATCTCGCAATTCGAAAAGTGTTTCAAATATGATTCCTTGGAAATAGCTGATATGGGAGAACCACTATCCAACTCCATGGCCAACGCAACTCCATTCACTGTAACCTCTGCCGTTATTGGATTATTTTTCCCGTTTTTATTTCTAAAATGAAAAAGAGACAACTCATCATCTTCACTACCACTATCATGCATATACTTAACATAGTTTTTTTTACGGTTGTCCATGTTTACAGCACACATTTTTTGCAAGTGACCTTTTACATTACACTTTCGACATGTGTAGCTTCTAAATCGACAATCTTTCTCTAAATGATTTGTATATCCGCAAACCCCGCAACGCTGTTTTCCATCAGATCTGTCGCCACCTTCATGCACCTGCTTTCTTTGTTGCCATGGTTTTGCTGTTTTTATCCTATGAATTCCACTTGAAAACGGTTCTGATTTTATGACCGCTGATTCGTTGTCACCGTCCATTAAATGTTGATTTGTGATGCATTCCACCGATGAAGCTATGGTGATGGCCTTCTGCAAGGTCAATTTCTCCACGTCTTCTACGAAGAGTTTATCCTTTGTAGTTCCTCGAGGTAATCCCATTATGAATCTATCACGCAAAGACGTCTCCAGATAATCACCGAATTTGCAGCCTTTTGCCAATTCACGCACTCTCGCTGCCCACTTGGTAATGCACTCATGGTCTTCTTTAGTGGCCATGTAAAACTTATTTCTCTCGGCAAATCCAGAAACAACCGGCTGAAAATGCGTTTCAAGCTTTTCGATGCACTTGGAGTAAGCTGTTTCTGAATCGCTTATCAACTCCGGTTGAATTAAACTTTCTAGAAGCTTGTACGATGTTGAACAAAGACCTCCGATCAAATTGGCTTTTTTCTTTTTATCATCTTCGATGTCGTTTGCAATAAAATATTGCTCTAGTCGTACTTTATAAATTGACCAGTCATCTTCATTTTGGTTGAACCTTGGATGGTTATTCAATACATTCGCCATGATTTTAAATATTTCCAATTTACTCGTCGCCAATGTGATGTTCCAATTAAACACACTGCTTGCATTGACCGTTCTTTATTGGACCTTACTTCAATGGCCTAACTTAATGACTGAACATGTAATAACTTAAGAACTAGGTATGACATATAGTGCAAGTATATAAGATTGCAGGCTAAGCATATTACCTAACCTTGGAAGCAATCTTATATACATATACAGTACACTACGCGTCAGTATAATTAATACATTACAGTCAGGATGAAAAATTATTTTTATTTTGACACAACGAAAAGTGTGCGATCTTTCCCATAAAGATGTCCTTGATTTAGTATTACGTTTTTCAGAGTGTGAAATTTTTTGTTGTGAAAGTGATGATTCACTGTGGCGTATGTGGAATATTTTTTATTTTGATTTAAGTTTGCATTTTGATGGGGTTTTTTGTGAAAAAATTAAAACAATGAATTTTGTTTGTTTATTTGAGCTTGATAAATAGTTCACAGCTGTGAGTATCTTTTACAATGAAATGACCTCTATTGTGTGCAGAGGTCGTATACTCGTTCAAGGTCATATCTGGCTGGTAATGTCTTTCTATGGGGTTTTTCAATTGTCGCGGGTAGATTTTGGCGGTCTGTGGCGGCCATGTTGTTTTGGTAAGATTTGTCAAACAAGTTGTTCATTATTCAGTTTCTGGTGCCAAATTAACTTGTCATGTAACATAGTTGAAGAGCACATAGCACATCTAAATAATAAGACTTTATCATCAAAAATTGTGTTCGTTAGACGTGGTGGCACTTAATAGTCGACTCTCTGACGTTTGCTTTCTAAATTTGAAACTACTGGTTTTGTAATCAGTCAGCCAATATTCGTGCGTTAAAGAAACGCAAGATTGGTCGGTAGCATCGCCCGCTTTGGTAGGAGAAAGTGTATAGCAGAACCCGAGGCAGTCTATTCCTCGCCATGCAGTCTTTTGCAGACTTCATCTCAAGATCCACATGACCAAGGAGCTCAAAATGAATGACAACAGCCCACGCCAATTGTTCGCTGACTGACATCCGGGGATTTTGGAAGAAAAATAATCTTTAGCGAGGAGGCACGAAACTTAACCACAAGAGGTTTACCAGGTGACCGTTTGGTATATTTTTTGGACGTTGGTGAGGAGGTCCCCAAAAAGATGGTTAGACCTGCAGAATGATGAAAACCAATTTTGTATGGCTTTATATGAGTCATATGGACCAAACCGACACGTGGTCTCATAAGGACGCTAAGTGCCTCAATTCGGACTACACGATGTACTATATCCCCATCTACCCGACCCTGTTGAAAACCCCTATTTAAACACGGCTTATCATTAAGGAAGTGAATAAATCGGAAGATCCTAGATAGCTCTATTGGCTGTCTTGAGAAAGATGAGCAAATACATATACTTTTTACAAAGATCTTTTAAAGGATCCTAAAAGACAGGCCAATGGGTCGTGTGAATATGGGAGCAGCATTGAAATGAAAGAGGCTTAAAGATCTGATGTAAAAGACTGTCAACATTAGGGTGATAACAGGACCAGAGAACTTCTTTGCTTGGTATATTAAAACCAAACAAAATTGTTGTTCGTCATAGGATTAAACGAACATTTATTTTGACCATTGTCTGCGACAATCCGGTGCTATTTTGTCTTATGGTAACAGCATTGGCCAACATTATATTCACGGCAATTTTTTGTGTTGAAACACTCGATTCATTTTTGAAAATTCATCACATATTATGCTGCATTTTATCCGATGCTTTTGACTTAGGAGTGTATTTTCAAAAACATTGATAAATTTACAATTTGCAATTCATGTCCCTTAACTCTTCTGTCTTCTGTGCCTTTTTGAAATGGCAACCCAAATATTAAAAAATTGTTAAATCAGAAAACATTTTGAATGCAAAGGCGAAGTTTTTAATATCGGTAAATGACTGACTAGCTTATTCCAAAATATTTGCCATAAATAAAAAAAACATTGTGATAATGCCAACTTCATCAAAAGCATCTTGAACTGGTCTACACTGGATCGGAATATTATATAAATATTGTTTCAAATGTATATCACTGCTTTTCATGTTTTCTATTAGCCAATTTTCTAGCTTGTTTTATTTTTTAAATATTTAAAATTCATTTACTCAGTACCGTTTCAGCCTGCAATACTCTTTTTTAACTTGAGAGTCTTTAATTTTTACCTATCAATCTCATAAAGTCATCAACTCATCCTCATAACTTGATCGTAATTTAATTAATTTTATCAAGATTTAACTAACCCCCAAAATCCTTAAAGTAGCTACAATTTATCAACCGTCTAAAACATTTTTAAGACTTGAACAAATAATCCAAAACTTAAGCTAAAAAAAAATTATTCTCTTTTCTTTACAGAACTTGAACACACCTTATGTCTGGGTCACATACCCTTCGTCCTTAAAAAACAATCTAAAATATTCATGAATAAATAGCATTGATCCTCATGGCTAAGGTATACATATTATTCATCTAACTCCCATTGAGATTAATTATACTTCAGACTTTTCTATAGGTACAGAACAGATACAGAAGGTCAAGACGAGATACTTTAATCTTCTTCTTTCTTTTTTTTGCAGATAATATTCTTTTCATCGAAGAAAAAAGAACCATCATCTTCATCCCTAATTTTGTTGAGAAAATTAAGCGAAAACACTTAGTCCTTGCCATTATTTTCCAATTCGCCTAAAACGTTTTGTGGACTAACACAGCAAGTCGAAAAAAAAGTGGCATTCAAAAAAACAAACAGAACTTACGCAAAAGCATTTAACAATAAAAACAAAAAAACATTCTTTTAGCTACAAAAAAGTTGAAGCAGCCAAGTGGGACGAGAGAGAAAGGAAGTGAAAGATTGAAATTCCATCACCTTCTCGGAACTCCGATGGGGAATTTCGTTCTTTTTTTTTGTATTTGCCAACTTTTTATTGCAATGGTTGATGCTTCAGAAAATAGGTTAGCTGATACTTTCAAGTACCTTTTTGGCAACAGCCAACGACGATGGAGCAATTCAAAAACATACTTGGCGTAAGGGAAATTTGGTGCCCCTTGAAAAAGAAAACTTTTTATACTATACATTTGAAAGCTCGTTTTCAATCGGAAGGATATATCTTTGTTAAAAAAAAAAAAGTTGGAGCATTCCTTTAGGCATCGATGAATATTGGCATTTCCAAGAAGAATTTTTGGGTTGAAGTGTCGAAGTGAAATGTTAAGAGAAAAAATCTACCTTTAATCGTTAAAGTGGTTATCCGCCCTTCACTCACTAGTCACCACACAACAACAACAACAAGAACCCACAGGATATTCTAGAAAACAACATCAATTGTCCAGTGACCATGAACACACTTCTGTCTAAGTGCACTTTGCTACTAATTGAGTGTGAAACCTAAGGGAACCGGAAACTTGCTTCATAACTCAATCTGCTGACCGATGAGGTGTCAAAAGTTTCAACCAAAAGAGAAAAAAGGAGAAAGAAAAGTTTTCCTCTAGCTATTCCTACACAGTGTCCTGGATAATGGAAATTCGTTTCGTTAATAGAGTTGTGATACTCGAGAAATCTTTGAGGTTTGGTAATTATGATTCAGGTTTGGTATTTTGCGAGCAGCCATTTTGTGTGGGAGTATTAATTTCATTGAGTAAATAAATTTCATGGGATTTTGATTGTGTCTGAGTCTAAAGACACATTCGTGAATTTGTGATTTGATCTTAATCCTTAAAGATATGTTTTGAAAGTAGTAAGTTCTTATGAAATGATACAATAAACTGCTAAAAAATATTGTCTGTGCGGCAAAAGATTGTGTTCTTATTCTGAATTCATAGTTACATTTTGGAAGACAGACTTAGGTACATCTACTGGATGACCACAACGAAATGGTAAGGCAGATTAGTAATCTCCAGTAAAAGGTTCCATAGAGTAAGGAATTAGGAGTCAATGATATTCCCGGCCACAAATGGTAAGTTTAAAAACTTCACTCATCAAAGACAAAGAATCTGAGTATCGTGAGTACAAATGAATGAGCTACAAAAAATTATGATCACTCGATCATTGAGTGAGTCTTGAGAGATTGGTTAGAGTATTTCTGTGAAATCATTGAAAGTACCAGGCAACCAGAAAACGCAGAAAGCTGCTTGTTGTGACAATTTTTAGAAAAAAATTTGGCGCCAAAAGCTTGCTTTGTGTTAGTAAAGAAGAAATCGCAAATCAGTAAAAACCATTAAACGGCATATTTCCAGACAAACTTTCTCTTTTCCTCGTTAGGAAATTTAAATAGTTAAAAAGGAGAAATTCGATTCCGAAACCAAATGTGAAAAAGAGCCAAGCTGTGCAAAGAAAACTCCAGCTTTCTTCCTTCCACATTGTATTTAAAAAGGTCACTAACACTGTCTTAAAATATTTGAAGAAGGAAGTAGAATGCAAAGAAAACAAAAATAAAGTCATTGACGGCACCAGTATGGATCTGCTTGCCTACCGGTCATTTACATTCGGTAAAAGAGGGTGTCAGTGATTAATTTTATAAAATTGAAAATAATAAATAAATACAAAATATTTATTAAAATAAATAATCTCTTTAAAACAAAGTTTATTTTCATAAAAATTCGGAGAGTTTGTTAATAAATAATTGTTTCAGCTTTACCATAAATTTAAAATAAAAATATAAACGTTACATGCATGGTGTCATAATTTTTATTTTTATTTGTTTAGTTTTTTAAAAGGTCTTCTTTGAGAGAAGGTTGCAATTTTTGACAGTTTACAATATACTTTCAAATTTAGTTTTTTTATTGTTATTCAACAAATACATGTCTTAAAATTATGGCAAGGCTTAAACTGAGTTTTTTATTAATAATTTAAATCGTATGTAAAGATTGTTGATAGTGGGACATTTTTTTGATGCTTGCAATTTTATTTTATTGACATTTTTAATCTAGAGTGAAAATTTTAATTTTTTTTAAATTTTTCCTTTGCTCGGGAATTTGCTTCAGAATTTTTTCATTTCACCAGTCGACCAGCAATTGCAGTAGGCTATGGCATGTTCATTTTTAGAGACAGTTTGGCGCCAAAAGCTTTCATTGTGTGAGTGGAGGTAAAATAGTTCAAAGCAAATCAGTAAAAACCAATGTTCCCTTTCCAGCCCCACTGTCTCTCTTCCTTGGAAGTATTAATAAGAACACAAAAAATGTGTAAGGAAGGAAAGAGCCAAGCTGTGATTTCAAAGCCTAGCTTTCTTCCTTTCACTTTGAAATTGAAACTAGAAAAATCACTCACACTATCTTAAAATATTTGAAGAAGTAAGTAGAATGCAACAAAAACAAATATTTCAGTGATGGCCACGGCATGGCACCAGCATGGATTTGCTTGCCGATCGATCACCTAGCGTAAAAAGATGTTTGCAATTAATTATAAGTTTTGTAAATAATAAATAAATAAAAAAAAAAATATCGGTCATAATAATTTCTTTGAAAAAAAGCTTATTTAAGAAAAATTTTGAATTTTTGCTTAAGTTTTACCAAAAATTTAAAAAGGAAAACTTTAATTTATTTATTTGTTTAAAGTTTTTAAATTGGTTCGCTTTAGATGGTGGCTATTTCTTACAATTTACAAATATGAACATTTAAAATGTTTATTTATACACAACAAATACTTGTTTTAAAATTATGTATGGCTCCAAATTTAGCAAAACAAAATGTGTTTTTTATTTAAAAAAATATGCAAAGATTGTTGTTTCTCGGACACTTTCTTGTTTCTTGCAATTTAATTTTGTTGACATTTAATTTTTTTCACTCCCAACGCACGTCAATCATGTTTTTGTTTTTGGGGGCTCTTTATACTGAATTTTTTTCGGTTTACCAGGCGATCAGCTATTGCAGTAAGCAATGTCATGATCATTTTTAGAAAAAGTTTGGCGCAAAAGCTTTCTTTGTGTGAGTGAAGGGAAATAAATGGTTAAAAGCGAATTGCTAAAAACCAATGTTCCCTTTCCAGTCCCACTATCTCTCTTCCTTGTAAGTATTAAAAAGAACACAAGAAATTCGTAAGGAAAGAAAAAGACAAGCTGTATTTTGAAAGCCTAGATCTCTTACTTTCACTGTGAAATTGAAAGTAGATAAGTCACTCACACTGTCTTAAAATATTTGAAGAAGAAAGAAAAATGCAACAAGAAAGAAAAATTCTTTAAATAATTTAAGATAGTGTGTGTTTCAAAGTAAAAGGAAGAAAGCTAGACTTTTAAAACACAGTTTGGCCCTTTTTTTCCTCACAAATTTCTTGTGTTCTTATTAATACTTCCAAGGAAGAGAGATAGTGGGACTGGAAAGGGAACATTGGTTTTTACCAATTTTCTTGAACATTTTCCCCTTCACTCATACAAAGAAAGCTTTTGGCGCCAAAATAAGGTTTCTAAAAATGATCACGACACAGCCTACTGCAATTGCTGGTCGCCTAGTGACCCAAAAAAAAATTCAAAAAAAGCCCCAATTTTTAATATAAAAAAAAAATGATGGTGTGCATCGGCAGAGTGAAAAAATTAGATGTCAACTAAAGCTTAAATGTCAACAAAATAAAACTACAAGCAACAAGAAAATGTCCGACAATCTTTATATTTTTAATACAAAAAAATATTTTTGTAAAATTTGGAACCATGCATAATTTTAAAACAAGAAGTAGTATTGAATTTAAATTAACATTTCAAATATTGATGTTTGTAAATTGTAAGGAATTGCCACCATCCAAAGTGAACCTTTTTAAAGACTTAAGAAAAAAAAAAAAAATTAAATAACACCATGCACGAAAATATTCCTTTATACATTTTTGGTAAAACTTAAGCAAACACTCCGAATTTTTCTTAAAATAATCTTTGTTTCAAAAATAGTATTGACGAGGTATTTTTTTTTTCTGTATTTATTTATCATTTACATAATTTAAAATTAATTGCAAACATCTGTTTATGCTAGTGCTAGGTGATCGATCGGCAAGCAGATCCATGCTGATGCCATGCCCTAGCCATCACTGACATATTTGTTTTTGTTGCATTCTACTAACTTCTTCGAATATTTTAAGATAGTGTGAGTGATTTTTCTAGTTTCAATTTCAAAGTGAAAGGAAAGGATTTCAAAACACAGCTTGGCTCTTTCTTTCCTTACTAATTTCTTGTGTACTAATTGATACTTCCAAGGAAGGGATAGGGTGGGACTGGAAAGGGAACATAGGTTTTTACCAATTTGCTTTGAACTATTTCCCTTCACTCACACAAAGAAAGCTTTTGGCGCCATACTTTTTCTAAAAATGACCATGACATTGCTTACTGCAATTGCTGATCGCCTGGTAAACCGAAAAAATTCAGTATAAAGCCCCCCAAAACAAAAATTTATGATGATGACGTGCGTTGGGAGTGAAAAAAATTAAATGTCAACTCCAGCTTAAATGTCAACAAAATAAAATTGCAAGAAACAATAAAGTGTCAGAGAAACAACAATCTTTGCATACAATTTATTTTTTTTAATAAATAACACATTTTGTTTTGCTTAATTTGGAGCCATACATAATTTTAAAACAAGTATTTGTTGTGTATAAATAAACATTTTAAATGTTCATATTTGTAAATTGTAAGAAATAGCCACCATCTAAAGCGAACCAATTTAAAAACTTTAAACAAATAAATAAATTAAAGTTTTCCTTTTTAAATTTTTGGTAAAACAATGCACACTCCGAATTTTTCTTAAAATAAGCTTTTTCACAAAGAAATTATTACTAACGAGGTATTTTTTTTTTGTATTTATTTATTATTTACAAAACTTATAATTAATTGCAAACATCTTTAATGCTAGGTGATCGATCGTCGAGCAGATCCATGCTGGTGCCGTTGCCGTAGCCATCACCCATCACTGACATATTTGTTTTTGTTGTATTCTACTTACTTCTTGAAATATTTTAAGACAGTGTTAGTGACTTTGAAGGAAGAGAGCTGGGCTTTCAAAGAAACGAATCGAAGGAATCGAATTTCTCATTCACTATTTTTTAAAATTTCCTAATGAACAAGAGAGAAAGCGAGTCTGGAAAAATGCTGTTATTTGATTTTTACTGATTTGCTTTCAGGTCTGTTTCAGCTTGCTCATTTCCTCTTTCTTCATAAGGAATTTTAAAGTAGATCGAACTAATTGAAATGTTTTTCTTCTTTCATATGTTTTTGGCTTTTCTATTGGTCACTTACAATTTTTCTTTCGTTCACTTACACAAAGAAAGCTTTTGGCGCCAACTTTGAATTTCAATTGTCATAACAAAAGAAGCCTTCTGTGTTGGCTGAGCGCCTGGTGTTCTGAAAGATTTCATAGGAACAAAAAGCGGAGAGTTCTGAATTTTTAAACGGGCTTGATTGGTTCGAGCAGTCAGCATTGATGGAGAAGTTTTTTTTTTTTTAAATTGCAAGGCTCATTAATATTTCATTTTATCAAATGTTTAAAAAGATATATTCATTTCGGAATGAAGGTTTGTCAAAACTCAATCTACTGGCTTGATTGTTGACACATATCAATCTGAAGACAGCCTTTAAAGAGGCTTTAATTTTTTAACTTTACGCTTTTGATGTCCATTTATAGGTTATTGTTTCCAAAGGAAATAAAACTCGGGGGTATAAGAATAAGAAATTTTGGAACACCAGTTTGCTGCAAATGTCTTTATTATTCTTTAAATAATGCTTTCACTTTAAAAATATTTATTTTTTATAATTTAAAGTATTTCTTATACAAATCATAATATTGCAAATGTCCCTTATTGAACACATCTGGCGATGAAAAAATAAAAAAAAAGGTAAAATGGCAATCCTAGTGATCTAAAAAAGTGGATATTTTCGAGCCAATTGTGAAATTATTCTCCAGGGGACTGTAAATTATTTATTGCTCAAAGCTTATTTAATACTCACCTCATGGCCGTGCTATATAATAGTGCCAAAGGAAGAGATCTAACCTGGTCAGATGAAAGCACTCTCGCTCGAGTAAAAAGTGCTGCGTTAATAAATAAGTTTGCCTACTGCACCTGGTAGTGGAATCTTTTAACGCAGGCGAGATTATGGGTTAAACAGATTCTATAAATCAGTAGAATGGAAGAAGTATTCGTTTACAATGGAGCTCAGCTATTGTGCAGTCCGTAATTCAATGGAGCTCTTCGTTTAAAAGTCAGTAAGTCACAAGGGAAAAAAGTTTTAAGAACTATAAATCCTTTTCAAAACTTCATACATAGATGATACTTGTATAGATCTCGGTTTACTTCCGCTGCGCTGTGAAAAAAAATTACCGGTACCTACCAATGAATTATTTGATTTATATCATGTTACCAGAAAGTTCCTTGACTTTCTTCAGTGGATCTGCCGCCATAAGCATTAACGATTATCACTCTTTTCAATTTTTCCATCATCGCCACGTTCCGTAAATCAGAATTTATTTCGTCGCTTCCATATGAACGTGACAACCTATATCAGCGAGTTCCATTCAATTCGTCCTTTCAAATTCTGTATTCTGTCAAACCCCCACAAAAGAAATCACGTCTTAGCTAGGTCATAAACTTTCCAAATTAATAATAATTGTTTATTTCTTTCATTCTTAACCATAACTTACAGAATTCCATTCTTCAACTTTAAGGATCCTAGAAAATAATGCCAAAACGTAAACGATTCAAATTACCAAAACAATAATTTACAAAACATTTGTTACGATTTCCTTTATGAGCAAAAGTACTAAACGAAGTTAATAAAACAAGTCCTTCATATTCTTATGCTTATACTATATGCCGATACGTTTATGTGTTGAAGGACCTTAAATCACACATATTTTGTGTGATTTCTCAGAAAATTTGCCATAATTGAAACAATTTTTGGGAGAAAATGCCTGAGAGCTGTGGAAAATCACGCGATTTAATAAAAAAAGAAAAGTAGAAATAGAAAACCCACATGGATTAATGGGCGAGGTTTCTATATGAAAATGCTCACATCAGGCATAGAAAATTATATCATGGGAAACATTCCTTGAAAATGGGTTCTAAGGACGAAACATTTTATTGGTGCAGGCAAATTAAATCAAATAGAACGAATGATGATGGGGTTGGATGTTGGAATAGGAAAATGGGATTGTTTAACTTGTAATTGGCAGAGAGGATTTAGTGGCTTAGAAGGGCAGTTAAATTTACAACATTTTTACGTTTACGGTTTTCGGCTTTTGTAACGCCTAAAAAAAGGCAAACGAACATAAACAAACAACCATAACGCAAATCTCTTATTCGTTTTAAAACTGAAAATGGTTGCCTTGTTTAGGGCCGCACGTTTTTGAGTTTTAAATGTTTATCTGAAAACTTTAGATGTTTTTTTTTGTGGAAGTCTGAAAGGTTGTATGTTGTTATCTCATTGGAACATCCTTCATGAAACTTCAATAAAAGGAAGGAAAGAGGGATTTGTGCGTTGGCTATTTCATGAAAGAAATGTTTGAAAATTGGGAACGAGCTCAAAATGTAATAACAAATCTGAATCCTGAAGTCCAGGTTTAACATCAGATTATGTGTATGGATCTGAGGGATACCAATGTTTTGGACTTGCAAAGTGCTATAAGACTACAAAATTCTAGTTCAAAGATGTGAAAGATTCATTAAGAAGTAAGGCAAAAGCAGAAGTTCAAGTTCTTAGCGAAATAAATTGACCACCAGCAAGTACCTTCTGTAAATCCTCACCTCAGTACTTTGTTAAATATCATAAGAGTTGTTCAGGCATGAGGGTAAATACAAACGTCAGTTTGAACTTGTCAGTTATGACTTTAACAACAACAAAAAACAAAAGAAACATGTTCAGCTGAATTCATCAAAGTATTCTAAATCACAGTAGGTGTACACCAGGGCAGCGTCTTGAGTCCCTTACTTTTTGTTGCAGTCCTTGACTACCCGCTTGAGAAATTGACAGAAAACAAAGAGTTTTAGATATAGTTTGCATATGATGAAGCAAGGATTAGCGAAAATCCCTTCTCTCCTGCAACTAGCACTAGAAGCATAGGTGGACGTTTTGGAGGGAAATTGGTACAGCAAAGGTTCAAAAAAACTAAATTCTTTTGCTGCCCGTTTTCTGATCCACAAGTCAAAAAGATTTACAAGTGTGAAAAGTTTTAATACCTGGGATCTGTGATCAATGGTGAAGCAACTTGTGATGACGACATCATTCATCGGGTAATCGTGGGTTTTGATGAAGTGTCGGGGAAAATCCGCTATCTCCCGTGATCGAAAGGAAGACTCTACAGTGTACAATATACAAAACGCATAAGAGTTAATCAACAGGTTCGATAAAGATGCTTCGTTTGGCAGCAGGAATAGCAAGGCTTTGTCGAAGTACGAAAATCCGAGGAAGCCTTTACGCCAAAAAAATTGCATTTTCAAAAAATAGATCACGAGCAACTCAGTTGGTATTGTCACTTTCAAAGGAGAGATCCTGAGAACCCTGTCAGAAAAGCAACATCATACATAATTCAACATCCGAAACAATAGCGAGGAATGGAGAGAAGAGGCAGTTCTAAAAACTCCTGGTACAAACTAATGCAGCTAGACAAGTATTAAGTTGGTTTCAGAAATTCAACAATCCAAACGAGTAGGCTTGCCGACACTTTCCGAGGTGAACCCGGTGAACTCCACAGGCTGTTCACTAGTCTAGACTAGACAAATTGGAGGTTTGTGATCCACCTATAAGATCATTAAGGCTCCGAAAAAGTGAAATTACAAACAAAATACCTAAAAACTGCTGATACATCCAAAACTAACTACGTTCAGTATTTTAAAATTATAATCCACTACAATGCCTTTGATCCAAGTTAAACAGTTTTGTAGCGAAGCTTTGATGTTAACATTTTCAAAATTATTTTTAACTCCCACAAAACCAACTTCTAAACCAAAATTCCTCCTTAAATACGTCAAAAAATAATTAAAATATGTCTTTAAACTTTAAACGATTTTTGTAATACCCAACATGTTACGAGTTCAAGGACCTGACTTATGGTATGCTTCTTTTTTTAATAAATATGCCTTCTTTAGTCCTTGAAGTGAAAACTCTTTGAATTTTCAAGTCTGCTGAACATTATCTTAATATTAACTAAGCGAAGCAGCTACTTGAAATTATGTTGAAAAAAAAAAACAGTCTCTAACAATCAAGCGTCAATAAAGTAAAAAGTAAAAGGACTAATCCCTATGGTATATTAAAAATTCCTTTTTGTTTCCAGTTCACTAATTTCTTATTAGATTCTATATCCCGCACCATTTCCCTCGTCGCGTTTGGTGGAAGTTTTAAATAAAAAATTCATTAAGTAAATATAATGTGTGAAGAGCATTTGAAAATACAAAAAAAAAAAAACAATTAAAGTTTATTCCATCACCAAGGACGTTTTCATTTTAACGCCGGGTTGGCTATGTTAGATAGTGTAACGTTTGACCGCATAACGTTTTCCCGCGCACGTTTGCCCGCCAAACGTTTGACCGCAAAACATTATCCCGTGACAACGATAGACCGCGTATCGGTTGCCCGCGTAACGTTTGACCGCATAACATACTACTTTTCTTAGTACTATGTGAAAATATTAATTTCCATATGAATCGGTGGGTCAAATGATGAGAATCAACAAGAACAAAATTTCGTACTATTTTTCAGTACTTTTCGCTACTATGATGAGATTCGCAATTGAAAAAAGTGTCCGACCAATCAAATTGCAAAGAGGGTATCCAAATCATGAGAATCGGAAAGAAATCCCAATTGAAAAAAATTCTGGACCAATGAAAAATGAGAATTCAAATTTTAATTTTTTTCAATTGGAAATGTTAAAGAGTATATAAGGAAGTGCGTTGAGCGATTTTTTCTTAGTATAACTCACTAGTTGTACTAATGCGGTTGTACTCAGGAGCAAAAAAAAAAAAAAAAGGTTCTTCTCAGGACTCGAATTATTTCTTGAAGAGATATTTTTTCAATTTCAATTTCATAATTATGTAAACAAAATTAAATCGATTTTCCATTTATGACATTGCGCTAGCATAAGTTAAAGAAATTTTAAAAAATATGCGAGTTATCAAATTATTAAAAGCAATCTTTAGTTTTTGAGCATAAGAGTAGGTAAATGTAAAAAATTCGCGCGAATTTCTTACATTTACCTACTCTTATGCTCAAAAACTAAAGATTGCTTTTAATAATTTGATATCTCGCACATTTCTTTCTATATTTCAAACAGTTTTCGTGATCAATTGGGTGGGTGGCCCGCTTCGCGGGATCTCTTGATTTTCTCCTCCTTTTTCGGGGGCACACCGCGCTCACGCAGCTTCGCTGCTCCACTAAGGGTATGTAAATTTGTCAGGCAGGCGCCTGTGTCTGTAACATTTGTAATTAATTTGACCTGGGTGGCCCGCTTCGCGGGATCTCTTGATTTTCTCCTCCTTTTTCGGGGGCACACCGCGCTCACGCAGCTTCGCTGCTCCACTAAGGGTATGTAAATTTGTCAGGCAGGCGCCTGTGTCTGTAACATTTGTAATTAATTTGACCTGGGTGGCCCGCTTCGCGGGATCTCTTGATTTTCTCCTCCTTTTTCGGGGGCACACCGCGCTCACGCAGCTTCGCTGCTCCACTAAGGGTATGTAAATTTGTCAGGCAGGCGCCTGTGTCTGTAACATTTGTAATTAATTTGACCTGGGTGGCCCGCTTCGCGGGATCTCTTGATTTTCTCCTCCTTTTTCGGGGGCACACCGCGCTCACGCAGCTTCGCTGCTCCACTAAGGGTATGTAAATTTGTCAGGCAGGCGCCTGTGTCTGTAACATTTGTAATTAATTTGACCTGGGTGGCCCGCTTCGCGGGATCTCTTGATTTTCTCCTCCTTTTTCGGGGGCACACCGCGCTCACGCAGCTTCGCTGCTCCGCTAAGGGTATGTATATTTGTCAGGCAGGCGCCTATGTCAAACAGTTTTCGTTATCAATAGTACCTAGAAGTCCCATAGAATATAAATTAATCAAAAGAAGAAAAAATAAATTTTTTGTGTTTCAACATTTTTTTTTTGATTTTGGTCTCTCGCTCATGTTTTCGTCAATAACTTTTGAAATGTTTGAGCTTTCGCTCTAATTCATACATATTATTAAAGGTAATGAATGTACCTTTCCAATGATATATAATGTTTTATTATTTTTATTCATATTATGCTATATATATTGGTTTAAAAATGATTTAA
This sequence comes from Platycheirus albimanus, assembly GCA_916050605.2. NCBI lineage: Eukaryota > Metazoa > Arthropoda > Insecta > Diptera > Syrphidae > Platycheirus > Platycheirus albimanus. Next base: position 368,529,428 of record OU696696.1, on the reverse strand, counting down.
AACGAAAAAAATTCTCATAATTTAGTCATTTTGTTTTTTGGCTGTAACTTCGTTAATAGACGTCCTAGAGGGTCGATTTTTACTCCGTTTTTTGTCAATAACTTTTGAAATATAGGACCTATTATGATAATTTTTGCATTTTCTGATAGGTAATGAATGCCCCTTTCCAACAATGTTTTTTTTTATTTTTTTTTCAAAAAAATAAAAATTTCTGGATTTGTCGATTTTTTCAATTTTTTCAAGTGAAAAATCAAAAAATTCATTCAAAAAGGGTAGCCAGATTATGAGAATCACCAAGAACCAACCTGGTTTGGCTATGTTTTCCCGCGTAACGTTTGACCACATAACGTTTTCTCGCGCACGTTTGCCCGCCAAACGTTTGACCGCAAAACATTATCCCGTGACAACAAGAAAACCAAAGCAGATTCCCAATTGAAAAAAGAAGAGGGTATCCAAATCATGAGAATCGGAAAGAAATCCCAATTGAAATCGTTTCAATTGGGAATGAGAATGGGTATATAAGGAGGTGTGCTGAGCGATTTTTTCTTAGTATAACTTATACGTTATACTAAGCCGGTTCTTCTCAGAACTTTAAAAAAATCTCTAAGAGGTAAAATAATTCGAATATTTCAAGAAAAATGACTAAAATATCAGCGAAAGATTCAAAATTTAATAAAATATCAAAAAAAAAAAAAAAAAAAAAGTGTCAGATTTTTTCCGAAATTTGACCAAAAGTACTAAAAAAATTCTTAGTACGCACACTACTTTTTGAAAAGTAGTGCTAATCCCGCCAAATAGTAGTAGGTTCCTAATGCGGTCTTACCGCGGTCAAACGTTACGAGGACGTTTATTTTTTTGCACTAAGTGTTTGAAATAAAGTCAAAATCGGCGGTCAAACGTTACGCGGTCTATCGTTTCCCTGTCTAACGTAACGCTCCCTTAACGCCTCCTCATCTTCTGCTGGTGGCATGGTTTTGTTAAAGTGTGCGCGTATTCCGCCTTAAGGCGCAACCACAATCTTTTTCAAAAGACGTGTTTTTTACACATTCCATATTATAGTATATCCTTCACCTTCCCCACATACTACCTGATGCATGCAAACGAACATACCTGCCTCACGAGGAAACAAGGACCATCGAAAGTTACTCAAACAGAAAAATATTCCCTCCATACTATGACGAGATTTTGAGTGAGTACGTGTGTTTGTGCTTACAATACCTTATCCCGTCATAAATTACTGTTGGAAGGTGGAAAAAGCAAACTTGCCTTCTTCCCTCGAGAAATACAAAATAAAAAGCTGTGTCCTCGAGGTAAAAATATAATTTTTGTTTTTCTTATCAGCTGCCATGCGATGCCTTGAATATGAAAATGAAAATGAAAAAAAAAAAACTAGTTGGCACTCTCCTCCTTCTTGTTTTAGGTTAGGATACAGGACTTGGGACTTTGGTTCTATGGAAATGGAAAACAAAACAAAAAAAAAAAGGACAGCAAACAATAAAATAAAATATAGAACTCACCTCATAGGAACCAGCTGTATCAAGAATATCCAACGTAAGACTCACTCCAGCTATTGAGAAATTCCCTTGGTGCATCTCCTCGATTGTCCTTTTGTATTTCGTGGAGAATGTGTTGTATAGAAACTGGTTGATGATGGAGGTTTTTCCAACTTTTGCCGAACCCATGACGACAATTTTGTGTCGTGCATTTGACGGGCTTACACTGTCATCCACTGCATTGTGACGTCCAACTCTGTGGGAAACATACAAAGAAAAACGAAATGAAAAATGGGTGATGTGATAATTTAAGCGGGTGTCTTGTTGATTTATATTCCATCACCAACATTTGTCCAGGTTTTGAAAAAAAAATGGTGTTTTAATTAATTTAATGCTGTTTTCAATGTATTTGGTTATGTTCTTATTAGTTTATCAGACTAGCAAACTGTTACTAGGTTCTGTTGAAAAATTTTTATTTTTCAAAGATTTTTAATTGTTTTCGGTTTAAGAAAAAAAAAATGTAAAAGACGGTTGGAAAAGAGACATTTCCAAATCGTGGAGCATTTTTTTCAGGGAACAGGAACAGAATATTTGACCCAATTTTTTTTTTTAAGTAGCATTTTTCAATATGGCGTTTTGTGGTGGCCATGTTGTTTTGGTGAACTATTTCAAATCTGATGATTTATTATTCAGTTACTAATGCCAAACTATCATGGCAAGAAATTACACAGTTGAACAGAACGTCTAAACTCTAAATGATGGAATTCTAAATGAGTGCTCGTGTCGCGCCCATTGGAAGGTAGACGTTGTGGCCTTTCACAGTCGTTTTGTGCGAAAATATGTAACGACCGGTTCGGTAACCAGCCAATCCACCGAGAACGTAGCCGCGGTTCGTAAAAGTGTACAAAGGAACTCAAAGTTGGCCGAAAAATCATCTTTAATGACGATGCACATTTTTGGCTGAATTGGTGAAATGAACGTAGCTATATGTGCTGGTAAATTTCAGCCCACAAGAGGTTTAGCAAGTATCTGTTTGTTGTCCTTACTTTTTTCAAAAACGACGCTGGCGATAAGAAGTAAATTTATTAAATCTATTGTGAGTTCTCGTAAGTTTCGCAAAAGATTCCTGTGTTAATTTAATATTATCAAATTGTCAGCGTCAGTTGAAAAAGTGGTAACCAAGCGTGTATTTAAAAGAAGGTTTTGGGAAAATTATGGTTTAAGTTGGTTTTGCAGAGTTTATAAAAATATTGTTGCTGAAAAAATGTCTATAGGATGTTTCGTTCATTCTGATTCTGGTCCAAAATGACAACTTTATTTCCAATAGAAATTTGGGTAAATTAACTACCTTTTTTGAGCACAAAACCATGGTCTTAATTTATCAGTCATCTGTGTCTATTTTTCTCAAACGAAGGTTGCTATTTAAAAAAGAAATCGTAAGCTTACTCAATAAAGGAGGCTTGTAAAGGAATTCACGGTCATTTATTCACTTTTAGTACTTTCTAGAAAGAAGGAAGCTTACGATCAGAGATTTAGGAAACACATATGATATGCTCACTGGCTTAACATTTAGTGCATTAGTAGTAATAATAAGATATAAAATGTTGTTAGAAACAATAGTTCTAAGCTAAGAAGATGGTTGGCCCCTTTCACCGCTATAAAATAAAATAAATTGTTGGCACAACAGCTCCAAGCGGGGCCGGGGCCTGTGACTTACACTCTCAACCACTCCTGTGTGTGCGTTGATATTCTGCAGGAATGGAAGGGACCTACAATTTACCGCCGAATCCGAACGGCTAACAGAGAAGCACTTTCCATGACATTAATTACTCTTGGGGGATTTGTCACTTCCTCGCAAGAGGCAGTACCCCGGAAAAAAACTTAAGATGGCAACGTCAGGGATCGAACCCTGAACCTTCGGCGTAGCAGTCCGACACACTAACCACTACGCCACGGGGTACTACTCACCGCTATAGTTAAACTTAATAAAATATAATATATCGTGCGTCTTTAAATCCGGATTACATTATTTGTTGATTAAAATTGAGAATTAATGATAACAGGAACGCTTTCGTTTTGAATCTGTAGAAGTCCTGTGCAGTTCGTCTCACTAGAAAGAATGCAGTATGTTACGCCTTATGTCATTGATAGAGAGGATAAAAAGTATCGGCCCCAGATGACTACATTGTGTTATTCGTTATTTGTTCTAAGAATCAGATGTGTTCACTGTTCTTCAATTATATTTTAAAACAAGCATGGATTTGTCGAACAAATCTACAGTTCCTTATTTATTTAACTTTACGTCATTTTGTTTAGATGTTTTAGAAGTTCTGTCATCGAACTTTAATTTAAAAGTTAAGCAATTAAGGCTTTAAAAGTAGTTTCGTAAATTGGATCTCATCGTATTTACAAAAGAGAATCTATGGAATTGTGTTTCGAATTGAGTATTCAAACCAATTTCTTATTAAATCTGGCGTCCCTCAAGGCAGTCATTTAGGTCTAATTTTATTTGTTTTATTCATAAGGGACTTGGTTTCGATTATAAGAAATTCGTCTGTCCTTATTATGCTGATGACATTAAACTTTCCAAAAGAATTAAATCTACTTTTGACTGCTTACTTTTACAAGAAGACTTGTAAATGTTAAGAGAATGGTGCAATAAAAATAGTTTTGTTTTAAATGTTGAAAAATATAAAGCCATGAGTCTTACACGCAAAAAAATTGTATTTGTTTTCAATTATACGTTCAATTCATGTCCTGTTTATAAAGCCTCCGTATTTTCTGACTTAGGAGTTGTTCTTGATCCGAAGTTAACTTTTATCAATAATTTAAATTACATTACTAAGAAATCTAATAAAGTCCTAGGATTCATTAAAAGATTCAGTCACAAATTCCGCGACTCAAGACTATTTTTGTTTCATTTGTGAGACCAATCCTAGAATATAGTTGTGTGGTGTGGGTGCCTTGAAGCAGTTCAGAGATTTTCGCGTTTCGGGCTTCGTTTTCTTCCATGGTCACATCAAAATACTCTTCCTCCTTATTCTCAAAGACTAGCATTAATATGCCTTCCTTCCACTAAAAATTTTGTTTTATTGTTGGAATTATTAATGGTTCAATATCATCTCCATCGGTTCTTCGTCGTTTAAACTTCAGTTTCAGCCGTGCAAGTATAAAACTACATCAACCATTGTGCCAAATATATTTAACAGATCAAATTTACTGGACTGGGTCGGACGAACTTGCTCTAATGTGTGTTAGTGTACTTGGGGTTTAAGATTTTGGAAAAAAGCACAGACAAAATGATATGAAATTTTATTGATCACTTAAAAATCACTAGTTAAGACGTTTTTTTAAAAAATGAAATAAGCCATCTGATTTCGTTTACTGTTTAAAATTTTAAGACATTTTATTTCAAAATTGTTGGAGCCGTTTTAAAAAAAAAAAAGAATTTTGGCGTAATTTCCGGGAGCCTAAATAAAAACTCCAAGAAACTTTTTTTGGAAAAATTAAAATTTTTTATTTTTTGTCTGAAAATTTCATTGAAATTCGTCAATTGGTTTTCGAGAAAATCTGATTTAAAAAACCGGTCCTATGGGAGGTACCGTTATAAGACTTTTCCTGAAAAATCTATTCCAATAAAAACATAAAGAAAATATTATTAAAAAAGTTTTATCAAAATCGTAAGTCGTTTTTGAAAAAAAAAAATTTCACCAAAAATACAATACTATGTAGTATGAACCAATAAGTTTGAAACGAATCGGTCCAGCCGCTTAGGCTGTAGTTAACTAAAGACAGACAGAAATACGGACAGACAGACAGACATATAGACAGACAGAATTGTCGGACCCACTTTTTCGGATTCTCTATCATCGTTATGTCAAGTTTGATTGTAAGAATTTTTTTACGAATGCATAACTTGCCCTATTGTACCTATTATCACAAGTAAAAATGGCTTAAAAAGCCTTTTTTAATCCAGTTTAGTTCAAAATTGTTTTTTTTTTTACAAAAAAAGATTATACAAATTAAAGCTTTAATCGTAATGGAGTAAGCATTTTTATATCAGAAGGTTTTTTAGTATTCATGGGCATCGGATTTTTATTCTACGACAAAAAAGAACGATCAGAGCGAAAATGGACAAAAGACTGGTTTAAAAGACGCATATCGCACAGCACTAGCCAAGGCCTCATGAATTACACCTCCAACCATTAATGTGTGTGCTGATATCCTGCAGAAATAGAAAAGGACTACAATTAACCGCTGGCGGATAGAAGAGGTGAACTATTCTCTACAAGCTTAATCTTGGAGGATTTCACACTTGCTTTCAAGGTGCATTACACTGGAAAAAAAAACTTAGGTAGAATGAGGGATTCAACTCGAATCCTTCGGATATCTGACACAGTAACCACTGCACTATACGGCACAACACCAGAAACAGTATTTTTAATTACTCGAAGTCCACAAACAAAGCGTGCATTGACCTTAATCTTGATTTAAAAAAAAATTATTTTCATCAAACATTTAAAGGTTGTAGTTTTGTTAGCTATATATGCCCCCTGAATCTCATCATTATAATATTCGTCTTTCTATTATTTGCTTTTATCATCAACCAAGATACAACACCAAAATGACAACACCCACAGAAAAAAAAGTTACACCATTTCATCGGTAATGTAATTTAAGTCGTCAAAACGAAGAACAAAAAAATGAGAATAAGGAAGAGAAAAAAAAATAATCTTGTTATTTTAATTTATCTCTACGATAATGTGACTCTTATTTATCTTTTCTATTTAAGGATGTGTTTATATCAGTCTAACTTGTTACTCACTTATCTCGTTTTTGTTTATCTTCACTGTCGTCCTTATTGTTCATAAAGGAGGGCTGCAGACTGAATCGCCTCCTTAAATGTCTTCCTTTCATATTTTTGCTGTGTTTTTATGATGGACTTTGTGTTGAATTAAAGTATATATGTATGGAACAAGTCTATAAGATGAATGGACGTCCTTGAAAGGACAATAGGACGATATGATGTATATTTGTTTTCTTTTTTCTTTCTTTTGGTTTTGCTATTTTTGTGGTTATCTGTGATGATGGGCAGACAAGAAGAGAGTCCTTAATTTTGATTTTATTTTATTTTGACGAATATGTTAATCCTTGATGACAAATGAATTGTCTGCAGGAATCTGAAAGTAAAAGTAAAGTAGTTGTGTGATTTTAGTATTTAAATTTTCTTTAAGAGATAATTAATTCCTAAGAAAAGAAAAGAATTAAAATGCAAATCTGATTTAATTTTGTCACCCAATTCAATTTAATGCTTTTTGGAGAAAAAAAAACTTCTTATAGACATAGCACATTAAATATTGTCATTATTTGAATGGAAATCCTAGCAATTAAAAGGAAATTCAAATTGGGTTGACTTTATCTTTTTATTCGTTTTTTTTTTTTTGTCATGGCCGTCTCCCTCGTTAAAGGTATTCCTTTTTGATTAAAATCAACAACCCGTTTTACTGCAAACAATATCATTGTTAGATACTTTTCGGCAGTATCTTTTTTCCCAATTAACACGAAACACAAACGGATGGAATACGTTATACTACCCTACCCTAAGTCAAGTGTATATACCCCAAAAATATCATTAATTTTTAAAAGGATCCCCCTGAAGCTTAGGTTTCAGTATTATAAAATAAATTGCGTTTTATGTCCGCCATTAATAAGAGACTTTCAAATAAGAAGGAAGTATATCTTAGAAGTTAGAACTGAAAGAATGGATTGGGGATGTTTTTATGTAGCATTGTTTTCACTGCTATCAGTTGCAACAATTAAACGTCGATATTGTAAAAGCTGTGTGTCATTGTTTTTCTTAATTTGGCAAGAAATGATTTCCTATCTTTTAAATATCAAAATTTACAATGCCTATATGTGTAACTTCTTAAAGATACACCGGAGTTCAATACTACAAATAAAGTGAAGTATTAAATTACAGAAAGCTTTCTTATTATTTTTTAATAATCCAAGTATTTACTTCATTACATTTACAGAAAATTCTTCCCTTGCAATATAAAACACCGTTGTTTTCTTCCTCTTTTTTTTTAAGGAAGGTAATGCGTCATTATGTCAAGTCGAAACCAGAACCACAAAATAAGTCATTGGATCAGGAAAAAGAATCTTAAAATAAATGGCAGGCTTGTTTTTTTTTTTGCAATTCTTTTTATGTGTTTGTATGTTTTTTTGTTGTGAAAAAGGAAGTGGATAAATGAAATCCTATAAAACATTGAAATGAAACTGCAAGCCTTTTGTATCCATGCCAAGTTTGATTTTTACTCAATCCAACGTTTCCGTTTTATGTGAAAGGAAAATGAGAATGGTTTGAGTACTTTGGTAAGATTTTAGGAAGTAAATTTGGGTTACCAGGAAGAATGTTTTTGATTGATTCTGGGATTTTATATGGCTTTAGATGATGAAGTCAAAAGTCACACGTGGCAGCAAAAAATAAAATGGAATAAACAATGTGCTTGGATTTTAAGTACAAAGTGGGTTGAAAGTAAAGTTTATTCATAAAAGTAGATTAAACAAAATTCTGCATATCTACTTATAAGGAATTTTAAGCAGTAACACGCAGTTTCCTTTGCCATACACGGAACAGGCCATGCGCCATGACAAATGATAAAAGATCGTATAGATATGTGGCAGTTATATATATAAATAAAAATCCATTGCTTAATGTGTTAATAACGGCAAAACTCAAGAACAGCTGGACCAATTGGGCTTATTCCTTTTTTTTAAACATTGATTTAAGTACGAAGCAGATTCTTATAAAGAGACAAATTAACAAACAAAAAAATACACGGTTTCTGTCTGTCAAAAAAGAGGTTTTTCAAATCATTAATTAGATAGATAATTGAAAACTGACAATTCATTATCGTATGAGGAAAAATTGGAAAGGCGAAACAATAGGGAATGAGAAAATAGTATTTAAATAAATATTGTAACTCATTGGCCTCAATGATACAGCTAAAAATGTGCAAGTAAATGCGAAAAAATGTAACTTCTATTGATCTATGCATTATTAATTTCTCAGATAAGAAGTTTATTTTATGAGGATTTTGTGAATTCTCCCTTTTTGTGTATTTCCACCATAAAACCGAGATGACAGATGAAATATGATAGAAGACAAATGTTAATGTTAATGTTAATGTTAATGTTAATGTTAATGTTAATGTTAATGTTAATGTTAATGTTAATGTTAATGTTAATGTTAATGTTAATGTTAATGTTAATGTTAATGTTAATGTTAATGTTAATGTTAATGTTAATGTTAATGTTAATGTTAATGTTAATGTTAATGTTAATGTTAATGTTAATGTTAATGTTAATGTTAATGTTAATGTTAATGTTAATGTTAATGTTAATGTTAATGTTAATGTTAATGTTAATGTTAATGTTAATGTTAATGTTAATGTTAATGTTAATGTTAATGTTAATGTTAATGTTAATGTTAATGTTAATGTTAATGTTAATGTTAATGTTAATGTTAATGTTAATGTTAATGTTAATGTTAATGTTAATGTTAATGTTAATGTTAATGTTAATGTTTATGTTAATGTTAATGTTAATGTTAATGTTAATGTTAATGTTAATGTTAATATACACTACAAAGTTCAAGAATACATAGAGTATTTATACAGGAGCAATCATTTGATGTTTAGCGTTTACCGGACAAGAACGGAGGTTTTACAAGAATAAACACACTCCAAGTCTGGTTCTTCAAAAGTGGCTAGCTTGTCCAAAGTTTCAGGTTTCACCTTTCCTTCGAGGTATTGCCTTTTGCAAAGAAATGTGTGAGGTGTGGTGCTATATTATTTTTTTAAATATTTCGGAAGATCACGGAAAACTTTTGGGGATGGGTTACAAATTCTTAGAGACACTTTAAAAATGTATACATGACAGGGTATTTGAAGTTGGTAAGCATTACGGAGGATTTTAGAGAAAATTATGTGCCATTAAACCCATACCACTGTCTTGTCGATACAATTTATAACTTTCGTATTTGTGTCCCTCATGAATTAAATTGATTAAATTCTAAACAAAACAATGGTTACTTAAAATTTGAATTTCAGAAACCAAATTCTTGTACATATTTGAAAAAAAGTTTCCACTTAACAAAACAATTTCAAAGTGTGTACGCAGACATTACAATTAATGTTCGGAAACATTAAACACCCCACTGCAGGACCTGCCTATGGTATTATGTTTTTGGGAATACAATATTCATAAACATGATTCACGAAGCAAAATTAAATTAATCAATTACGTGATGACAATATTAATCAATGTGAAATAATCAGTTTGCTTTCAAGCGAATGTTTGGCAATTGAATTAAATTTTAGTCTTGGTTGTGTGTGTTTGTAGAGTATACTTCAAATTTGAATGATATTGATTGCTTTGTTTAATGCGTCCTATTTTGATGGAATATGTCAAAATATCTTGTTCCATGTAACCCAACACAACATCCTAATTTCCAACGAACTTAGCTTCCTATTTCAATCAACGAAAGTATTGATTTCTTGAAAATTTCCCCAAACCATTTTCCATGTTTCAGGAAAATCAAATACAAATTACTTACTCCTAAATTGCAAGCCAAAACATCACACAAAAATGTCTATTTAGCAAAAAAAAAAAAAGTGACAAGGACCTTTTTTATCAAATCTTTAAAGAGATCTTAAATAGGTACACAAATAATTTGCTGGAATTGGCAAAACCAAATACCATTAGTCCAGTCACTTACTTGGGACACGAACATCATATTCAATGGATTTTGTTTCTTTTTTTTTTTTGTAGAAAAGGACACGAAATTGCTTACATCTGATTCCTTGATTACATCTCATCAATCACCACAGATATTCCTCAAACACGAAGAAAAAGAAAAAGGAAACATTCAACATCAACATCAGCATCAACATGAAATGAAGCTAATTGCCAATCAAGAAAACCTAATCGCTGCAATTTATTCCTTCAGAACATCTTCGTCAATTTACAAAGTTAACTGTGTTGCTTAAATTACATATAGATTCGTAAAGGATGTTATATTCAATTGGATTGGTGGTGACAATATAAAAATATCCTTGCATCCTGGAATTCATAAAGCTTCTTGGTCTTTGTTATTGTGTTTTCCTTTCTCGTTGCCTTTTCCCTAAGACACAAACGACAAAGCCGAATTTTTGTTCCACATTGACTTCCAGATTTTTCAGGCTAATTTGTTGCTTAGGTATACATTTTTCATGAAAGCACACACACAAGTATGTACATATTATATTTTGTTTCCAGGATCACAATGTTCCCTTTCATAAGGGATAAGCTCGTTAGTGAATAAATATGTAAGACGAAAAACCATAACCGACGACGTGTGTATATGGGTTTGAAAATTTTGTGTAACGAATCAATGAATTTCCCTGATTCTGTTATATTCAGTTGATTGGTAAAAGGATCAGTTTTGTTCATAATTTATGGTACAAAGGGAATTGTTGAAAAGAATTTATTTTCTGTTCTGTTGGCATTTTTTGAAAAGATTTTCGAGACTTGTATAAATAGTTTCTTTTGTAAAACTTACTTAAGCCATTGATGGTGTCTTTGGTAATTTTTTTTTTTAAGGACAACACCAAAAAGAAAATCACACACAACTGTCAAGACCAACAACAACAGGATAATGAGATGTAGGAGAACATCCTTGACAATATTACGAGGAGCCTAAAAGTCCACAAAACATCTCAAATATGTAAATTTGCCTTAGAACTGGACAAACAAGGTAAAATGCTAATATTAAGCAGAGAAAGAAGAGCTATGTTGGCCATTTTGTTGAGAAAGCGATGTTACAAAAGCGTCATAAGGCCATAATTCGAAATATGGCCTTATGTCACATGGCCTTATGTCATGGCACCTTCTACGACCAGACCAGAAGCTTGTTGTGCATAAAATGACTTCTTGTTCTCCTGAATCCACTGTTGCAGCTGTAGTTAGTTCCTTCCTATCATAGGAACTCTTCCTCCTGACTTCGTTCTTCCACTCAGAAATTATATAATTTAAACCCAAACGTATTTTAATTTTCCTATAGCGTGCAGCCTTGCACTTAGGAAAAGGCATCACATGTCCTTATTTTGATTTAATTTTAAGTAGAATTGTTTTATATTTAAACGAACATTCTTGGAATCAACCAGACTGAAATATAATTGTATGATACAAAAATTCTCATGTAAAAAAACATTTCTTTATATGAAATCGTCCTTTTTGCGTTTTAATGTCACAATTGTCTGTTTTCATGGTAAAAAGTAATTTTTTGTGTATTTTTCGCCGAATAAATAAATACCTGTCGCTGTCATTGTTAGACACTTATAGTATTTCTGTTCGTGCTAAGGACACATTTTCGGAGCTGGAAGCCCGAAACAATTGGCAACATTAAAATAAATTCATACTCGCTTGTACATATACTCGTACATATATGGCACTTGTTGGCATCTAAAAAGGAAACAAATCCTACCTGACATTATCTCTCTTCTCGAATGAAAGGGTAGAGTGTGGAGCACGATTACACACAAAAATAGTGCACGACTGGGTCGTACGAACTTGCTTGGGGGCTTGAGATTTTGGGAGAAAAGCGTTGAAAAAATCATATGAAATTTTATAAATCACTTAAAAATCAATACCTAAAACGTTTTTTCGAGAAAATGAATTGTTACAAATTTTTTTTTTCAAAATCGTTCGACCAGTTTTTTCAAAAAACAGTTTTTTTTTTTGAAAAACTTATCGAAAATATATTCCAAATTTTTTTTGAGTATGCCAACTTCTAGCACTTTGTAGTTTTTATCAGAAAAATAAAATTAAAAAAAATAAATTAAACCGTTTTTGGAAAAAAATTTAAAAAAAAAATTTTTTAAACTAGTTTAAAAACTCAAAAAAAAAATTTTTTTTTGAAAAATTTAAGAATTTCTTTTATTAAAGCGCTTCTACATTAAAAATTTCATCGAAATCCATCAATTGGCTTCCGAGAAAATCGGATTTCAAAAAACCGGTCCTATGGGAGGTACCGTTATAAGACTTTTCCTGAAAAATCTACTCCAACCAAAACATAAAACTTGCACATAAAACATCATTCAGAAAGTTTTATCAAAATCGTAGGAGCCATTTTTGAAAAAAATTAATTTTTCACAAAAAATCGTATGGCAGGTACCGTTAGTTTTAAAGCTCGAATGCTAATTCCAAAAACCCCTCTGTAGGACGTCATAATAATACTATGTACCAAGTTTGAAGCAAATTGGTCCAGCCGTTTAGGCTGTAGGTAACTATACAGACAGACATACGGACAGACAGACAGACAGAATTGTCGGACCCACTTTTTTAGGCTTCTCTATCATCGTAATGTTATGTTTGATTGTCAAAAAAAAATTTTTTTTTTACGAATGCATAACTTGCCTCATAGTACCTATAATCGCAAGTAAAAATTTGAGGCGATGGAAAATTCAAAAATTGTCTTGAATAATCTAGGTTATAAAGTAGGTATCTAACTCGGTTTGTTGCAATACATTTTAAAATATTTATAATTTTCGTGAGAGTATCATAGGCTATTGTATTAATGCTGATTCAATAAGGATTTCCAAATCTTGACAGTTGATAGCGGCCATATTGTTAATCATCTGTCAAACTGGCTGTCATTTATTCAATTTACATATCACAGTGGACGGCTATTATAGCGTTCAACCACACGTGCAAATGATTCAATTGTTTTATCATAATTGGTGTTCTGTTTGGGCAACGTTTTTTACGGTCATTTTAGCCTACCTATAGATTCGTCCTACCGAGAAAACTATTGCAGTGTGGTGGAAAAATTGAATACACTGGTTCAGTAAACGATCAACAAACTCCAGTACATCTACGAATCGCAACTTCTACTGCTGACATCGCCTCTATGTAAGAATGTGTAGGACAACCCAGCAGTCATTTGTGCTCATAAGAACTCGGATTACCGACTACAACTTCGTGAATTGGGCATGAATCCGTACAAAATTCAACGGACCCAGGAGCTAAAGATAAAAAACTATAGACAACGACGTACATTCCCGCAATAGGCTCTGAAGCAGTTGGAAACTGACCCTAATTTTCATCATACTCAGCAATTAGGCCGAAGACCCATATCTGGGCGAATGGGTACGTCAACAAAAAAGTTGTCAAATTTGGGGCGATATCAATCCAATTGAGATCCAAGAGAGTTCAATGCATTCCGAAAAGGGCACTGTGAGGTGTGGATTGGATGATATGGACTCCAACGGCAATCGGTTTCAACAGGACGGTGGCGCTATGTGACACACAATTCACGCCATATTGGAAATACTGCACGAGTAATTAAGGGCATGTTCATATCACGTGGAGGTGATGTGAACTGGCCACCAAAATCGTGTGATTTGTAACGGGGACGTTTTTTCTTGTGGGGTTTACCAAATTCGCAGACCTATGCTAAAAAGAAACAAACCACCAAGGCCTTCAAAATCCACATAACCTATGTCATCAGTCTGATTTATACACCAGAGTCGTGGAAAATTGAACATTTCAGATGCGAGCCAGAAATCGCGGCGGACTTTTGAACGATGTTATGTTTCATTCATCGATTCCGATTGTATCCGTTAAAAAAAAAAAACACAAGAAAAGAAGAGCTAAACGAAAGACCCTGTATTTGTGTATTTATTTATTTAAAGGTTAGAAGCACAAACTACCCATGTCTTATTTCTTTGAAAGAATTGATTTGGTTTCACGAATCAAACAAATTTTCTCAGTCAGGAATCGATACAGCAAATATAATGTTATCATGTACCAGCAATAAAAATGTCCATTTCATGTCTTTATACATTTTTAAATTGTCCCATATCACACCTCTCTCTAACCAATAAACGTAATTAGTTTCAATAAAAAAAAAAAAAATAGAAGAGGAAAATCAGCACGGCAGTAAATTCGAATGAATTCAAATCATTCGCTTCAATCACTTTGCGACTACGACGACTATGCTGCCTCTACCATATCGCATCATTGCGATCGTAAATATCGTCTTTGCGTCTCTCCTTACCTTGTAGACGACCATCAGAGACGTGCCTTGGAAGCCAATTGACAAGGCACCACCTGACACGTTAAACGCAAGACTTGAATGATGAATCTCTTGAAGTTGGTGTAGAGCCAGCTCCCCAAAGATAAATTATGTACATGACTGGGAAAAAGAAGTTCTTTCAAACAATGTGTGTGAGTGAAGTTCTTGGAAGCACACTAGGGATGATGTAGATGTCCCTTTTGGCATAATACACTATACAAAATAGAATCTCATTTCCTTCCTCGGTGGGGTTTTTCTTTTCTTTTATTTTCTTGTTGTTGTTGTTCAATGCGGGATGTACTGGAAATTATCTTCGCGAGGCCGTACTTTTTTTAAGTTGTTTCCCTCCGACCATCACGTAGTAGATGCGGATAAAAGGCTAAATTCAAGAAACTCTCTCAATGGATCCATGGATTTGCAATGTGAGTTCTAGGATCCCACTTGACATTATCCCCAGGAAGACTCGTCCTTTATAAAATTTTGTGTTTAGTCTGTGAGCCACTCGGTCTCATTCAGCAGCGTTTCTTGTCTTCACCCTGACATTGTAAATGATGTAGCATCGTGCAGTGTTTTTTTTTTTATAAGGATTCCTCGTCGTCGCAAGGATTCGTGATCCGCATTATAAAATATTGTGTTGCGTTAGCCTCAGTGGGTTTTGTGGGTACACGAACGTAAATACAATATAACTTTCTATTCAAAATGGGATGCATTGTACTTGAGGATTTCAGAACCACCACAACCACCATATTTACTTCGGATGAGGTGTTCGCTTCAGGGATTAGTTATAGCTTCCTTTCGAAAGATCGTACAGAAAAGATACTGTATGTGACAGATGTTAGCTTAAGGCAACTGAATGGAGGCGCTTATCCTTTAATAAACTAACGTCAATATTGCGGAGCAAACAAGAAATTCAAATAAATTTATTTCCGCGTCGTACTTGTATAAATATATACACAACGCGTATAGATTATAGTATAAATCCAATTGATTTATGTGGAAAGGTCCTTAATTGAATCCTGCGGTGATGTTTCTGGTTTGCCTTTGTCTTTTGTGGGATGAATAATAAATTTGGAGATTAGCTGAATGAATTGGAAGCCGTAAAGGCGTTGACCTGCCACTCAAAAGGATGATAAAATTTGTTTAACTTAACGGTTTCCAGAGAATAGGGTGAGTTTTCTTTGTTTTAAAGATCCTAATATTTTGGATACTTTAATACAATTTGAGAATTAATTAAGGAATTCTGTTTTGTATTCATTCGACATTTTAGGTTATTTGTCATTATTTTTGGTGATCTTTTACATCTGGGATGTTTTAAAAATGTATATTATTTTGTTTCATTGATTTTGGTCTCAACGACGTGTAAGCATTTGACAGATTGTGGAAGAGAAAATTTTCATTAGACATTTAATTTCAGGCAAAGGTATGTGTCCAAAATGGCGAATTAAACATGGCTTCATAATCCAAATATTTACTAATGTGCAGCTGAAGTGAGCTGGGCTACTGTTCTAGAAATTAATTTTAAACATCAGTCCAGAATGGACTTAGTTCCCACTTCAGTGATCCAAAGCCTGTGCGACAGATGCCAGTTACCTAATTTATTTGGGACTTGACGATTGTCTCTCTGTTTAACAACAAGTCTATGTTTGATTTCAAAATGTTGCTTTCATTTTCATTCCGAATTGTCATTAATCTTGTAATTGCTAGTTTGTCACTGTTTGAACATTTCAAATAAAGGCTTATTCGCCCGATCGCGCAGCTACTTTCTAGCGGATATCTTAAGGATGACAAGCAGGCAGCTGCCCGATATGAACTGTTGAAACTTTGAACTCGTAATACGATCTTTAGAAGAAGGAGACTTCCAGTCACAATTATTTATGCGAATGCGTTGTTATTTTACAGAAATGGACGGGATCAGTCGTTGAACCCAGAACCTTTGGGGTAAAAACACTAACGACAACACTACGGAGCAAAGGCCATGGTAAAAGGATTATCATTTCTGTATACTTTAGCTCTTAACGGATTTTAGGTTTTCTACCAAATCTAATCGGTTGATAGAGATGCATTCTTTTGTCACTTGAATTGTAGGATGAAGAGTATACCTAAAATATTTACTCAAACAAAACATTAAAACATTGCGAAAGAAACTTTCTCAGAAATTAAAAATCACAGTTCAGGATTCAAGAGAGAAAGAATGGCGACAAGAATAAAAAGTTCTTAAGTGGCCAGTGGCCGAAAAATCAAACCGAAAAAATTTTCAGATTTAAAATATTGTTGTGAATCGATTTTAAACACAAATGCTACGCTGGTCGATGAAAAATGACGCCAGTTGGTTGTTGGTTCGCACGCAAGGAGGGTTATGTGACTTTTTGTTTATTTGTTTTCAGGATTTGATTTAATTTCCCGCCCAATGGAAATTGAAACAAATTTGATCTTTTTTTGTAATTGTGTGAGTGTTTTTTGAAGAATCGGACTTAATGCATGATCTTTTGGAGATTTATTACATATTTAAATGCTGGAGGATTTCGAGAAATTATCTAAGAATTTCTTTTTTATGTTTTATTTATCTGCCGCCGTCTATTTATAAATGAAATTAAGTGTGGCAATTTTTTAACTTGATAATGAAATGAAAAATTCAGAAATAAGAGTATTCTTGGCCCGAAGCAGTATGAGGAATTTTAATTTTTTGATAAGACCAAGCTTGGGACTTAAATTATTTCAAAATTTCATATCTAAAAACTTATAGTTTCTGTAATATGAACTTTACGTATTAGTCATTCGCAAAGAAATAATTTTATTATCTGACCTGATTAGACGCACTCACTTTCAGAATTAGAAGAACAGTACAGGACGAATTTATTAGCCGAATGATCATATAAAATATTTTTGTCCCTATCCCTTGGGAATGTTATATCTTGGATATAACAGGTGTTTTTTAAGAGCTTGACAACTTTAAATAATAATACCAGACTGAGATATTGTTGGGATTAATTTTTTATTATTTTAAAATTCCATGGTTAAGCGCGCGCTGTATAACAAGTTGCGCCCGTGTTGTTGTAACCAAATGTGATTGAAAAACTCAGTCAGAATGGGTCGATATAGCTCCGTAACGTAACGGCAGCTCCTTCCTCATTTCGAAAGAAATAAGGACCGATGATGCCGCCAGCGAGTAAACCGCCATCAAACAGTCAATTTTAATGGATGTTTTGGTGATTAGTTAATGGTTTGAGGATTGTCTTCGCTCCATATAATTTTTCTCATGTTGACGATTATGTTGGCCGTATAATGAGCAAAGTATTCTATGAACTTCGCAAACAGATTTTTTTTTTTTTTTAAAGTTGATTTCCACAATTTTGAAACGTTAATTTGGCGTTAAACAATTCATGATTAATTTCCAAACCGAAATGTCAACACAGTTTGACATTCTCAACTGTCAAACCAAAGACAACAACCATCGAAACTTTTCATGCGGCTAAAAAACACACATTTTATATTAAAATCATAATTCCAATCAAATATTGGGGATGATATTCATTCATGAAATACTGAATTTAATCATCAAAAGTGCAGTATCCACGAAGGACTGCGGTTTTTACTCCTGAAGGTAGACCTGATATAAAAAAAACTGCACCCATCAAAACATTGGAAACATTCATCTAAGATTTAAAATGAAACAGAGCTGCAGTCGTGTTGCAAAAGAAGTTGGAAGAGTTGTGAAATGGTGTGTTAGCCAATGCATTGGTAGAACAATTTCGTAATTTTGAAGTTTGAACAATCCAGAATAGTTTTATGTAGCAAAAAGCATAAGTGCCGTCACCCATGTTTTCTATTTTTAAACATTTTTTGAAATAATCATAGTTTTTTATCAAACATACAAGTTACTCATATCGCACATTTTCAAAACGCAAGTACTAAAAACAAAAATCAAGAAGATGACAAATCGAAAGTTCCTGGACTATATAAAGGGTTCATTGGCTACTCTAAAATTCATTCTAAAGTTGAAACTCTTAGAAGCTTTAAGTGTTTTCAAGTATATTTAAAAAATAGTTCTGGACCGTCCTGTTCCTATAATATTTTTGTTGCCAATTCTTTGCATACAAATGCGTGTGTTAACGGTTTTGTTTGGCTTAATAGTCGTTGCAAGTGCTGTAATGGAAGAGGAAGCAGCCGAAGGGGAGTGGCAGAAGTTTAAGGTATGTCTGAAGGAAAATTTATTTCTTACAAAATTTTGAAAAGCACTGATGCTCTTCGCTGGGGCAGTTTTTTATGTGTTTTTTTGAGCCCCAGTGTTTGGTTGGATTTTCAAGTGACGGGTTCTGTTTTTTTTATTGAAAGTCTTAAGCTCGCACACATTTTACAAAAATTGAAAAGAAAACAAATATTTTCAGCTAACTTTCGGAAAACAATACGAAAACGAAGCAGAGGAACTGATGCGCAAGCAGATTTTTATGGAAGCGAAGCTTAGAATCGAAAAGCATAACCAGGACTACCAGCAAGGATTGGTCACATTCTCCAAAGGCATTAATCAATTTTCTGATCTCAGCCATGAAGAGTTCGCTAGCATGTATTTAAGTGGAGTCTCCAAATCTTTAGATGATGACGAGTAAGGCAAATCTGATTCTGATATTTCTTGATAAATTTAACGTTCTTTATTAAGTTCATATTATGATGATGCTGTAACTTTCATACCACCACCTAATATTGAATTACCAAAATATATGGATTGGAGGAATCGTGGTGCAGTTATACGCCAGTTAAAGATCAACGTAATTTAGAACTCATTTCTTAATAACCGTTTATTTGAATACTCTTTTCTTTTCGTAGAGTCGTGTGGATCGTGCTGGGCTTTTTCAGCAGCTGGTGCTCTTGAAGCCCAAAACTTCTTTCATACACAAAAATTGATCTCACTTTCTGAACAACAGCTTGTTGATTGCGTACCTGAAAATAAGGAAGACCCATGCGGTGGAGTATATTCAATTATTGTAGCCTTTCAATATATAAAACAAAATGGTGGCATCCAATCAGAATCTTCATATAAATACACAGCAAAAAATGATAGTACCTGCAAGTTTGATAAAAGAAAAATTCAAACTTCCATTCATGCTTTTGGGAAAATTCGCCCTGCCGATGAAAAAACGCTGATGAAAGCAGTTGCCACAGTTGGCCCCATCTCTATTGCAATTTTTGTGCCCAGTGATTTTCATGAATATAAGGGAGACGTTTTTACTGCTCCTTGCAACACAAATTATCTACATGGAGTATTGTTGGTTGGGTATGGAACTCAAAATGGCTCAGATTATTGGTTGGTTAAGAATTCTTATGGTACTACTTGGGGCGAGGAAGGTTACTTAAAAATGCACCGAAAGAAGAACGAGGATTGTTATCTTGTAGAAACACCAGTTTATCCATTGATTTAAGAGACACCAAACTTAACTTTTTTCTTTTTTAAATATTTTTTAAAAAATTGCCAAGGCCAAGATTAATAATATTTACAACAATTCAATCAAATAAATTTTTGTTCGCTGTGTAAAAATTGTACTACCGTGTTTAATTTATGTTAAAACAGACTGCAATTATGGAAACTCTGCTTCAAAATTCTATATATAAGTCCTCCTAACTTACTCTAGATGGGTTATCTTATACATTATAAAGGTCATTCATCAAGAGAAAGAAGACAAGACCACGTTTTATGTGTTCATTTTGACTCAGTCTATAGCAAAGTTCCGAAAGGAGACATCACTATCGTCAGACATGGTTTGGGCTTGTCAAACAATATTGGTGATATGCTTGTCAATCAAGAGATAGAGATCTTTGGGTATCCCAAGATACCGGGACGAGAAAAAACGCTGTTTGGAAAAACGAAACCTCAACCAGGGAATGGTAAAACAGAGTTATTGTCAAGCTACCGAAGAATTGTGATCTCAAAAAACTTACAGAACACCACCATTTTTCCGTGTGTACGTTGTATAATGATTTAAATTCACATTAATTTTTTCCCTTGCACACAAATACAATAATTCATAACACTCCTTTAATTTTAATTATGCGAATTCATACCTATTGACTTATGAGTTCTCAATTCATTTTCACTTCACTCAGTAATCTGTTTTCTATAAAGAATTTGTTCCACAATGAATTTCACGAATACTAAAAAAAAAGAAAAAAAAAAAACCGATTTCAGATCAAAGAAAAAATTTGATCTAATGTACCGAAAAAAATCCCCCATAAGAATCGATTCGCACATTAAATTGATTTAAAATCTTTTTCTTGCTCACTCCCGCTCATGAGACTTCCTCCACGATAAGATTATTGTTAAGTCGTCTTTTTTGGCATCTTTATCAAAACTTTCATTTTTAAACAATGTCGAAAATCAATACAGTACAGAGAAATATGTTTTCGACATCGTTTTTATGATCGCTTTAAACGTTGATAATAATAAATTTAATTATATGACTGTAAGACATATCTTTTTGAATGTATGTAAGCTGCACTTCAATAGTTAGAAGGAATAGAAAAATAGGAAAGATTTTTTGTTGGTACAATGGATTGAGAAACAAAATCCTATATTCATCCTGTTCCAACTTTTTCGGTTTGTTTTTTCGGATTTCAATAACTGGCCAGTCACTTTGGCTCAGTGAACTTAACCTTAAAAAATATGAAGAAGAAAATTGCGCTCAAAAATTACTCCAGATACTTTTGGAAATAGAGCCTTAACCAGATCAAACTATCAGGCACCCATCGGAAGCTATAGATAGACTCCCCCCCTCCTAATAAATCGTTTGCCATTAGGTATGCCAGATAGCAGCTCGTCTTCTGCAGCAATAAAAGAAAACGACAGGTTTTTGTCCAACATAAGGATTCCTTTCCCGATTAGAAATTTAGTTTTTTTTTTTACAATTTCTGGGAGTTTTTCAAAACCAAATAAAAATCAGACTAAATCCGTTGTTAGTGTATTTCCAGAGCCGGCTGACTGTCATGTTTTATCCACAGTATGCGAGTCAATAGAAAATGTCTCGAATAAATTAATGACCGAGGAAAATTACAAAACAAACTGCAACATCAAAGACATCTCAAAATTTGAGACATTCGATACGACTTAGGACATCAAGTTCACAATTTTTGAGCTCTCAACTCAATTAATTACAAAAATTTTTTATAGCCGCCTTAATGGAAATATGATACTTTTTTATTTATTCTCTCTGCCTTTACTAAATAATCATATCTCACAAAAACACTATTATTAATAAGTACTTGTGAACTTCACTATACATATATGCAATGCAGGAAAGGAAGGGCAGTTAAAAGCAAAATCGATTAAAACCATTGACAAAATACTTATCACATTTAATTTTGGTCGATAAGGTCTTATTGGAAAAAAAAAAAAAAACGTAGTTACCTATACTCGTATCGTAGAAATTTATTGTTTGTTTTTGTGGTGCGATAACGCCAGTGTATATATAATATATTGATAAAGTAAATACACTTTCATATATTATATGGATTTCCAATGAAAGTCGGAAGTTTTCCGAATCGAATATGTTTGCGATAAAAATTATATTGTCATGAATCACACACTTTGCTTTCAGGAATATATTTTCTTTTTTTGCTTTTTTTATTGATTTATCAAAATCCAATGGAATATTTGGTTGATATAAAATGCTTGGAATTTGTATATAATAATATTCTCAAGAGTGTCTTTGTTCTTATTTGAACAACCATTATCATGAAAGTTAGAAATAAAATCCCTTCTATGAGGCTATTAGGCTATTACAGTTACAATTTGCTATCGTATGCCAAAAATTCCATTGCCAAATGGGTCATTGTATTGGTTCGTTAAAATTGCTGCTGTAATCATAAATCTTGGTATCTTACACAAGAAGAACAGCTTTTATCCTATCTTGTATTGGAGAGTGTTATCTAGTATTTTACTATCCAAGGACATAATCCTCAGGACCCTACGACGCTGCCGCCATCATATCATACCAATATAAAACCCTCATTATAACAAAACGTTATTCAATGCACCCGCAGTGGCAGACTATAGGAATACAAAATAACATTACCCCATCTTCCTTAAATAGGGTTGAAGTGGAATTTATACTCATATAAACCTAAATATACGAGTGTATGTGTATGAATCATCATAAAGCGTCCTGAGTTTATCTTTTAGCTTTTAACATTAAGTACGCCAGAAGAACAAATAAAAAGCTGTCCATCGTAATAATTAATGGCTCGGGCGGGCATCCATCTGTGTTGTTGAAGAAAGAACAAAAAAAAAAACTTTATTCAGTGTACATTACATTTTCAGTTAAAGGATAATGACTAAGATGGAGTGTGCCTTTAACTGTGCTTCGTACTTTAAAAACAAAATTTTTCTTCTTTTTTTTTTTTTGAAAAAGGATCCTTTGAAAATGAAAACCTAAAAATAATTTAATCCACACTTTGTGTGAGATGGAAATCCTTTATGATTTATTTTTTGAAGATTTTAAGCTTAGATTTGATTGAGCTTGCAAAAGAAAATGGGATTTATAGCACAAAAAGAAGGAATATTCATTTATGCATCCTTTTTCACATTATTTCAAAGTCATACAAAACATATGAGTGAGATTAAGTAAAGGGATTGAAAATATAAATTTGCAAAAGAGGCAACACATCATGATTGTGAGAGATAGGTATGGGTGCTTGTGCTATGTGCTTTGAAGGCATCTTTGGTTAAGGTCGATATCACCACATTTTTGTGTTTTTGGTTTTTTTTTTTTTTTTTTTTAATAAAATCCAGTAAGAGTATCTTTTTGAATAAAAATATGAAAATCAAAAAAGAAAACATAATGACGATGTAATATAAAATGGATTACTTGTTACACTAGCAGACGACATCCAATTTTGGTTTTGTTGAAATATTTATTCAGCCCTTTTGAAAAGGTTGAATTGAATACCAACGTAAAGGTAGGGCACAACATTTGGTTACCTAAAGCCAGGGAAGGCCTTTGCACACACAGGTTTCTTGGGAACGATATTTTTCAGCGCCCTTTATTTTGTATTGTGATCTAGCAACACAATTCACAGATATATCCTAGATAATCGCGAGCTAGTTTTAATTTAATGATACTTTTATATTTTTTGGACTTTACCAAGATGTCGCAACTATCACCATCACCATGTATAGGGCTTTTCAATAAGGGCGGGTAGAAGAAAATGCAGTAGATCGTAGAATTCGCTGTGTGTCACGTAGAGCTACGCGATTAAAGTTCGTATGAAAGGATTTTTGTTAAAAAAAACTTTATTTAAAATTTCACAACTTAAATTAATTTACAATATATTTTATGGATGAACTTAGCTCGCGATCTCAGACTTTTAGACTGACTTTTCATTTGTATCTATTCTATGTTGAAGCATTATGCCTATGCATAATAATGCTGGGTCATCAAGTTAACGTTTTCTTGGAACCCTTAACGAGTCCAATCGATTGGCAATCCAATGTGAGTGTTGGATTTCGTCATGTTCGTAGACGCTGACGTGCCATTATTGTTGGTTGCAACGGTGGGAACATCCGTTGTGGTTTGGTTCCCTGACCTTGATATAACCTCTCCCTCCTTAGGATGAAAACTCTCCTGAGTTATATAGAATGTACGTCTGAGCTTTTTTGATTTTATATAAACGTAAATTATTAAATTAATAATTAACAGTAGAATTATAATTCCAATACATATATTAAACATTACATGATTTTTATGATTAAACTTTAATTCGTTAATATTTTCAATATTTTCTATTTGTTTTATTACAATATCATTGAAGCTGAGTTGTTCTTGAGTTGTATTTAAATTTATTTCGTAAGGTATAATAAATCTTTCTTCAAATATATTTTTTCTGTTCACAAAGGTTTCATTTTGGATTTTTAACTCACAGCTATTAAAATTTAATAAAAAGTTTCCATTTAAATGTGTGGTTCTTTCATCACAAGTACTTGATAAATTTATATTCTTAACATTCTTTAACAATAACAAACCATTTTCAATTTCATGAATTTTCATTTGGGAATTCTTTGTTTTCATACAAACGCTATTATATAAACATAAATTGGATTTCCTTAAATTTTTGAAGTCTATATTTAATTCATATTTATATACAGTTTCATTTATTTTTACAATTTCTTCATCAACTATTATTAATTCTTCAGAATTCATATTTGTTAAAGAGGTAACTAAATATTTTCTTGTCTCTATAAGTTCACTCGGTATTTTAATTACAAAAACAATTTTTTCATTTTCATATAGGGCTGTTCCAATTTTTATATTTTTTAATTTTTCAAAACTTACGTCATATTTTATTATTTCTTCTTTACTTAAAATATTGTTTCCCATTATTCCTGTTCTACTTGAAGCAATGTTATTTTGAATGTGTTCGACATTGTCTTTTATAATTCCGATTTTTAACAATGATTCTAGGTACAAAAATTTATTATTTATTCTAACAATATCTTTTTTACTATTAACGAGTTGATAGGATATTTTAGTTCTATCTTTTTCAATTGTTTCTTTTAAAGTCAAAAAGGTTTGATTAAAGCTATTATTAATAAATACTTGTTTATTATTTTGAGTTATTATATTATGGTTATTTTCGTCGATGATTTTCAAGTGTTCTTCAATGTTTTGTCTATCATCTTCATCCATTGTTCCATATAACCATTTCATACCTGTACCTACTATGTTAATAAGCCCTCTTTTTTGCCTGTGTGGAATAATAGTATGTATTTTATATTTAAGTGAATCTAACTCATGAAATAAAATGTCTCTTCCTTCTTTTTCGATTTGTAATTTTGAAATATTTTCTTCTAGGCATGCAATTATCTTCAAAATTTCTGCTGGGTTAATAATATGTAGTATAATATCATAAGTTCTTACTATTTCAACGTTTCCAAGTTTTATTTCTATGAATCCACTGTTTGTATCTATTTTTTCTATCGTCAATGTTGTATTAGCTGTTCTGAGTAGAAGGACTAACACTATCCATATCCATTTGATCTGAAAATTTATTTGGTCTTTTTATATTTGTAGGATGGATGTTCTTTAATTTAAGTTTTCTATATCTAGGTTCCTGTTTGTGTCTAAGAGCCTTGTAATTTTTCACTAATCCTTCTTCTCTTTCTTCATTGTATTCTTCCCTATCTTTGTTAAGCTTGCTAATAACCCTATCTTTCATATTTTGCATATTTTCCAGGACCTTTTCTTTATCTACTCTACCTTCTAAAACATCTATTGGTTTAAATTTAATTGAGGAATGCACTGATTTATTGTACCACTCTACACACTGATATATTCTTTCTTTCGTTGTTAGCTTGGATTTTTCTGTAGTGAGTACTCTCATTTTTTCGCTTATGGTGTTATGAAATCTCTCAATGTCGGAATTGCCAGTATGGCTATTTGGCTTCGTAAAGTGTACTTCTATATCTTCCTGTCTTAAGAAATCTTTTACATTTGTGTTTTGAAATTCATTATCTAAAACTATTTTATTAGGTTTGCCTTTAATGGAAAAGTATAGTCGTAATTTCTCTTTAATCGTGATACTGTTTCTATCTTCTAAATCAAATATTATGCCATGCTTAGAAAACTTGTCTATAAAGGTTAAGAAGTTATTTTTGGTGTTAATGTAAATATCTGCATGTACTATCTGATTGTTATCTGTTGGAGTTTCTGTGTAGTGAAGCTTCGGTTTTATTGGTTTTCTATCATACTTAGCCTGATTACATGTATCGCAGTTATTTATGTATTTTTGAATCAACTCTTTTAAATTTTTGAAGTATATGAGTTTTCTTAGACCTGCATAATTTTCGTTTATGCCAGCATGACCTGTTTCATTTTTATGATATTTCGCTATCTGTTTATAGGTATCATCTTCATTTTTCATATTTTGTGCGTGATACATACATTTATAAAACTTTATTTGTTTTGTGGGGTCAAATAATTCAATGAGCTTTAATTGTACTAAGTTGTACTCGTGTTCTGTTAAATCTGAGAAGATGCCTATTCTACCTTTTCTTTTTATAAACCTTCTAAATATATCTATAAGTCTTTCTTCTTGAATATCTTCGGAGTTAATATATATAATTCTTTTATTATTAACTATTTCAATTTCTTTGCTTTTATTGTTTGTAAGCATAATTTGTGTATAGAATCTGTTAACTACTGTATCTAATATGGGGAAATGATCATTTTGATCCTCTTGTTGTGAATGGATCGTATTTTCTACACTCATATTATCAATTTCAAAATTTAAATGGGGTGCTTTCTCTCCCTCCTCAGTTGTGAACGTCTCGATCACATTTATTTCGCCAGTTTCGCAATTAATTCTACTCAAAAAATCTGCAGCTTTGTTTTCTTTTCCTTTTATGTAATCAATATTAATATTATATTCTCCTAGCTGTAACAACCATCTCTGAAGTCGTTGATTTATATCTTTACCCTTATGTTTTGTTTGCAGCCATTTAAGTGGTTGGTGGTCTGTTAGCAGATCAAAGGGTCTACCATAAATATATGGCCTAAAATAGTTTACAGACCAAACTATTGCAAGAAGTTCTTTTTCAGTCACGGAATAATTCCGTTCTTACTTACTTACTTAAGGTGGCGCAGACAGTCCATTGTGGACCACGGCCTCAACCAACATTCCTCGCCAGCTAGGCCGGTCCCTAGCCAGTGGCCTCCAGTTGCGCACACCAAGTTGGTTGAGGTCGTTTACCACTTGATCGCGCCACCTTAGATGGGGTCTTCCAGAACTGCGTCGGCCCTCCGGGTTGGAATTGAAGACTCGTCGGGCAGGAGCGTTTTCGTCCATACGCTCCACATGACCCAGCCATCTAAGCCGCTGAATTTTCAGCTTCTTAACCAAGTCAATGTCGCTGTATAGCCCGTACAGTTCGTCATTGAATCTTCTCCTCCATACTCCATTGATACATACAGGCCCGAATATCACCCGAAGAATCTTTCTCTCAAAGCACCCCAGCCTGTATTCATCCGATTGTGTCAGTGTCCACGCTTCTGCCCCATAAAGCAGGACTGGGATGATAAGGGTCTTGTATAGTGTCTCCTTGGTCCTTTGAGAGAGGGCTTTACTACTAAGATGCCTTCTTAGCCCGAAGAAACAGCGATTGGCAAGAGTGATTCTTCGACTGATCTCTTCACTGATGTTGTTCTGAGAGGTTATAGTGGAACCCAAATAGACAAAGTCCTTGACAACCTCAAAGTTATATCTGTCCATTGTGACGTTTTGTCCGAGCCTACGGTGATGATCTACTTCACCCGAGGACAGCATATACTTTGTTTTATCTTCATTTACAGCCAGACCCATTCGAGCCGCTTCCACTTCAATACTTGCGAATGCTCCACTGACAGCGCGCTTCGTTCTTCCAATAATGTCAATATCATCAGCATAGCCAAGTAATTGAACGGATCTAAAAAAATCGTACCGCTGGTGTTGACATGCGAGTTGCGTACGATTGCCTCAAGAATGATGTTGAAGAGGTTACATGACAGCGCGTCACCCTGTCGTAAGCCTTTCTCGACATTAAATGAGTCGGTGGTGTTCTTACCAATCTTGACGGAGCAGCGCGAGTTCTCCATAGTCATCCTGCACAATCGAATGAGTTTGGCAGGGATGCCAAGAAGCGACATGGCTCTGTATAGCTCGTTCCTGTTTACGCTGTCATAGGCGACTTTAAAATCGATAAAGAGGTGGTGAGTATCGATTTGGAATTCTTGGGTCTTTTCCAAAATCTGCCGAAGTGTGAAAATTTGGTCGACGGTTGACTTACCGGGCCTGAAACCACACTGATAGGGGCCAATCAGTTCACGTGCGAAAGGGTTCAGACGTTCACACAGAATGGCCGACAAGATTTTATAGGCGACATTTAGGAGACTTATACCTCTGTAGTTGGCGCAGTTTAGAGTATCTCCTTTCTTGTGGATAGGGCACACAATGCTGAGGTTCCATTCGTCAGGCATACTTTCATCCGACCAGATTGTACAGATGAGTTGGTGTATGCTCCTCACCAAGTCATCTCCCGCTGCTTTGAAGAGTTCAGCCGTAAGGCCATCAGCTCCAGCAGCCTTGTTGGACTTTAGTTTAGATATTGCTATCCGAACTTCTTCTTGGTCGGGAGGACGGAAATTTTGTTCATCATCATCCAAATCGAATGGATCATTCTGCCTGACAGCGATTAGTTGGCTGTCTTCGCCGTTTAACAGTCTGCAGAAGTGTTCTTTCCAAATTCTCAGCACCGACTGTGTATCTACAACGACATTCCCACCCTCGTCTCTACATGCTTCCGCTCGGGCTTTGTAACCCTTGGACGAATGCTTTACCCTTTGGTAGAACTTTCGAACATTGCTTCTGCCGTAGCACCCCTCAATAGATTCAACCATTCGTTTTTCCAGTTCTCTTTTTTTTCTTCTGAAAAGCCGATGTTCCTCTTTCCTCTTTTGCTGGTATACCGCACGAAAAGCGCTCTTGGCAGCTCTAGTTCTGGCGTTCAGAACTGCATGATAGGCTTCGTCTTTGGCCAAGTGTGCGAGCCTGCACTCATCATCGAACCAGGTGTTTCGTTGTGGTCGCCTAATGAAACCCAAAACATCCGTGGCAGCGGTTTTGATGGCCATTTTGCAATGTTGCCACTGGGCCTCTGGGTTCGGCGCAGGCGCCGGGCTTGTCAAGAGATAAGAGGAGACATGATTGGCAAAGGTTGTGGCGGTCTCTTGCGATTGCAACTTCGCAACATCAAACTTTCTCACAGTGGATGTTCGATACTGCGGACTGGTGGAGATCCGCATTCGCACTTTAGCTACAACAAGGTAGTGGTCCGAGTCTATGTTGGCCCCTCGGAAAGTGCGGACATCCATGACATTGGAGGCATGTCTGCTATCAATCGCAATGTGATCAATTTGGTTGACGGTATTTTGATCAGGAGACCGCCAGGTCCCCTTGTGTATATTGAGGTGTGGGAAGTATGTGCTAGCTAAGATGACACTTCGCCCCGCAGCAAAGTCGATTAGCCTGTGTCCGTTACCGGAAGTGTTGTCGTGCAGGCTATGCTTTCCGACTGTCGAGCCAAAGTTACCCTCCTTTCCGATTTTGGCGTTGAAGTCACCAAGAATAAACTTAGTGTCGTACTTCGGGCATTCATCATACGTCTTCTCGAGAAGATCGTAGAATTCTTCTTTGGTCGTGTCATCTTTTTCCTCTGTGGGGGCGTGGACGCAGATCAGCGAGATGTTGCTGAATTTGGATTTAATGCGGATTGTGACAATGCGTTCGCTTATACCACGAAACCCCAAGACTTCTTGCCTAAGCCTTCCTCTTATCACAAATCCGCATCCAAATAGCCGCTGGTTTCTTGCCCTGTAGCACTTGCCGTAGTAGATGTCACAGTTTTTCATCCTCCTTGTGCCTTCACCATCCCATCGCACTTCTTGGATGGCTGTGATGTCGGCTTTGACACCATTTAGGGCTTCCACTAATTGTTCGGCTGCACGTGGTCTGTTAAGGGTCCGGACATTCCACGTGCAGAACCGAAATTCGTTGTCCTTGTTTCGTTTGCTAGGGTCGTCATCAGTAGGGTCATCCATATCCGAGGCAGTTGGTTGTTTCGGAACTATTATTTTTTTACGTGGTAGGGAAGTTACCCCGACGCACAACCCCCAACCTGGGGGACCAGGCCCTATGCTGTTCTCCTTGGACAAAAGGAGCTGGAGAAATCCAGAGTCAGTAACCCACTACGGGGATGTGAGAGCTGCCGTTGGTCCTATATGGGCTCATCCGCCACCTTCTCTATTTCACTACCCTGACTAATAGTAGTGAAAGGACCCAAAGACCTGAGCTCCGAATATGTCGAAGTAGCTCAATGGGGTGCCTACCATATTGACTGTAAGCGTCGCCGTTGGTTCACTTAATTGGAAGCTCATCCGCCGCTCGCTTGCTTTCTGAGGGGTTCGTACAGAATAAACTGCTACCCAACAAGAGAAACAGAGGAGTTTTATGGCAGGGCAATTATAGTGTTGCTATTTTTCTGTGATCAACACTCGCGCTTATAAGTTCAGCAAGTCAAGTCCGGGTGGACAAGACCAGTACCCGATGGCTACCACTTGGAGGTAAAATAAGCACAATTGATGCGTATGAGACAGTTGCAACGCTGGGCATCGCCATGTTGATACCAATCAGGGCCTACCCTATTCATACAGCACCCAGCCATCAAAAATAATAATTCCGTTCATGATCGTTTAAAGTGCGGCTTGCATAACAAACTGGGTGACCGTCCTGTGTAAGTACGGACCCAATAGCGAAATCACTCGCATCGGTCGTAAGTTGGAATTTTTTGTTGAAGTCTGGATACTTCAAAACCGGTGAATCTGTGAGGATAATTTTGAGTTTTTCAAAAGCACTTATATAGTTTGGATCATTTAAGTTGATCTTTGAATTTTTCTTTAAATATCTGGTCATTGGTTGCGCAATTTTTGCGTAATCTTTAATAAATTTTCTAAAATAACCAGTTATGCCTAAAAACGATTTTATTTGTTTCGTACTTTCTGGTAACAGAAGTTTTTGTATGCTTTCTATTTTGTTTTGATTTGGTTTAACTCCTTCCGTCGTCGTTAAGACGTGTCCCAGATATTCTGTTTCTTTCGCAAAGAATTTGCACTTGTCTATTTGAATTTTAAGGTTGTGCTGCCTTAATTTATCTAGAACTTTTTGAACACTTATAATGTGTTCTTTCAGAGATGAACTAAATATGAGAATATCGTCAAGGTAGACGACGCATATTTGATTTATGCATTCTCTTAGAACTGAGTTTATCAATCTCTGAAAAGTCGCAGGGGCATTTTTAAGTCCAAAAGGCATTCTTGTGAACTCATAGTGCCCAAGAGGAGTCGAAAAGGCTGTTTTCTTTCTATCCTCTTCCCTAACTAGTACTTGGTGAAAGCCTTTAGCTAGGTCTAAAGTTGTAAAGTATTGGGATCTTCCTAGCTTATCTAATATAGTTTCTATATTAGGAATAGGAAATTTATCGTCAATAGTGGCCTCGTTCAACTTTCTATAGTCGACCACTATTCTCCATTTCTTTTGCCCGGAATTGTTTAGCTTTTTGGGCACAACCCACAAAGGACTATTGTAAGGAGAATTGCTCTCTTGTATTATACCTTGCATGAGCATCTCTTTAATTTGTTTATTGATCTCCTGTTCGTGGATTTGGGGATATCTGTAAATTTTCGCATAAATAGGCCTATCTGTTGTAGTAACAATTTCATGTTGGATATCATGGGTACTGCTTAAATGCTGTCCTTCATGAAAGAATAAATCCCTATTTTTTTTGAGAAGAGTCTTTAAAGTTTCTTTTTCCTCATTATTAAGATGGTTACCAAGGAGACAATTCGGAACGTCTTGGTCTTCTTTGATTCCCTCTAAAACATATATTTCGTCATAATTATGTGGGCATGAATTTATGAATTTAATTTTATTCCCGTTTATTTCAATGAACTCTTTTTCTAAATTAATTTTTGCTTGTAACGGTTTAAGTAAATTTTGACCAATTAAACCGTCGAAATGTTTATCTTTAAAGGATGTAAGCTTCCAACACATGTGAGCTTTTTCGCTAAATTCTTTTGGAAGCTCTGTAATTATTTCAGAATCTATTTTTGTGTTCCCGTTCAGGGTGTTAAACGTAATTTTTTCTTTTAAAGGAATTCGTTTATAATTTTGTAATTTTGACTTATCAAGCAATGTAGTCGTAGAACCTGTATCTATCAAGCATTTAATTTTTGTATCTCCTATGGTCAACTCTATTATCGGTAAATCCGATTTGGAGGCTGTGATTGAAAATTTACTTCCTCTACTTTTTGTTGCAGATGTTCACATTCCATTGGCGTATGATTATTATGTCCTAAAGTCCTTTGATTTAAATTATTATTATTTCTATACTGACCTGAATTATTATTCCTAGCTTGATTAAAATTATTATTATTTCTATACTGACCTGAATTATTATTCCTAGCTTGATTAAAATTATTATTATTTCTATACTGACCTGAATTATTATTCCTAGCTTGATTAAAATTATTTCTATATCTAACTTGATCGTTTCTTGTATTGTATTGTGGACGATTAAAATTATTATGGTTATTAAAATTATTATTTGTGGGTTTTGATTGTATATTTTGTTTAGTATACCTAGTTTTTTGTAAAAGCCCTGTTTCTTCTAAAGTATAATAAGCGTCTCTAAGATTGTCTACCTGTCTACTAATTATTACACTTGCTAAGTTAGGGTCTAACCCATCAATAAATGTTCTAACTATCATATTTTCATTCGCAATGGGGGAAAATTCACTGGGTCTTTCAGTATCAAACTCGTATTTAGTATTTAGTTTATCTAAAATATCTTTTAACTTATCAAAATATTCACTCACGTTATTATTCTTTAGGCTAAGTGCTTGGTGATATAGGTTATAGTATGTTTCTCTCACTCCAAAATTCCTGATGAGTTCAGCTTTAATTGTATCCCACGTTGTGTAATTTCCCAATGTCCTGATCGCCTGAAGTGCTGGTCCTTGTATTTTATTGATTATGTTTCGTTGTAAAACGTATTGTTCCAACGGTGTTCCATTGAAAAAAGGTAGAAAGATCTCTACTTCTCTTATGAAGGATGTCAGCGCATATTCTGATGTACCCCAATATTCTCGTATTTTAGAGGACTCTTTCATTAACTCAGTCAGAGTAATTGTTATAGGAACCTGAGGAGGAGCTTGTTGTTGTTGTTGTTGTTGTTGCTGCTGTTGTTGTTGCTGCTGCTGTTGAGCTAGAGCCTGAGCTTGAGCTAGCGCCTGTTCTACTGCGTCCATTTTTTTATATATATTTTTTTTTGTGGTGAATTTAAAACGGATAAACAATTTTAATTTTATTCCGCAGACTTGAGTCTTTTTATTTTCACTTTTCACTAATAATGTTCTTTTCCTTTCTTTTATGATACTATATTCAAGTGATTACGGATTTCACAATTTGATTCCGGCGACACAAAATTAATTTAAGTTTAGTTTTGTATGTCACTATGCACTTTTTAATATTTATGTATCTATGTGTATTGCAATTCTAATCTTCGGATTAAAATCCTACCGACTGCGCCATTAAAGTTCGTATGAAAGGATTTTTGTTAAAAAAAACTTTATTTAAAATTTCACAACTTAAATTAATTTACAATATATTTTATGGATGAACTTAGCTCGCGATCTCAGACTTTTAGACTGACTTTTCATTTGTATCTATTCTATGTTGAAGCATTATGCCTATGCATAATAATGCTGGGTCATCAAGTTAACGTTTTCTTGGAACCCTTAACGAGTCCAATCGATTGGCAATCCAATGTGAGTGTTGGATTTCGTCATGTTCGTAGACGCTGACGTGCCATTATTGTTGGTTGCAACGGTGGGAACATCCGTTGTGGTTTGGTTCCCTGACCTTGATATAACCCGCGCGCCGCGCCACTGCCCTGCTACAAACATTATGTCGTCTAGTTCCGTACAGTTTAATTTGGGGTATACGAAACTAGTTATCATCTTCCTGCGTTGCTCGCCATTGACGCCTCACCAAAGTCGTTTTCGGAAAAGTACAGACCAATGATGCCACCGACCGGCATTTTCACGTGTGAGTTGGTGTCGTCTCACCACGTCTTGCTTGTTAACACAGCTTTTCATTCAAAATGCGCCCCATCGCTAAAAATGATTTTTCGGCCAAACGCTCTGAAGCCTTGTCAGTTTATCATTCAGGCGAATTGTTCAAACGTGCTACTTGTAATTTAAATGTTATAAATTTAATTTAATAACAAACACCAGATTTGACAATTAAAATCAAAACAACATGGCCGCCACTTACCGGAAAAATCTACCCGCGCCAATTGAAAAACCATATTTCTTGTGGCTCTATGTTAAAATCATGTGCAAACCCAATATCTTTGAAGACAAAGAATTGTATAGATATGAAGTCGCATGCCTTGTTCATAAAATTATGAGATATATATATATATAATGGGTTCCAAAAGTCTTTTGATTTTTTTAAGTCACGCCAAAAAGTTAGTCTGATTTGTTTTGGGCTTACTTTCACACGACTGAGTTTTTTTTAACATCAAATCTTCTAGAAAACCGCTGAGAACAAAAGTCACCTCTGAAAGGAGCTCCCCTAATAATATTTTGACGTTTAATGCGCATGCAAAATTTTTCCTCAACGCAAACAAGTGAGCATTGACACGCAAGTAATATATTCGTTAGAGTGTGGATGGTATGTATAAAGCAAATAGTAATTGACAGTTCGTAGCCATTGTAGTTATTCGATTAAAGGTTCGCGCAAACCAAAGCGGCTGCGGTGGCGATCACCAAACAGATGATGCACATGTAAACCATACAAATGGCACACACCTAAGCGATATGTGGGTTGTGAATACGATCCACTGAGGCGTTCATCTACGCGATCTATGTAGAACGCTGCATGCACCATTTGCCCGCCGTATCGCAGCTGCAATTCGTGATATCTTTTTATTTATAGTTTGAAAGTATTGCAAGCCATTTTGAATATTTAAAAACTAAAAATGTTTTTGAAAAATATGATGAGAAATATGCAAGATACACTTATGAATTTTTTTTACTTTTTTGTCTCGTCTAAAAGTAGTAGGGCTTCATCCATGTTTGTGGGAATAATTAGATATTAATTATTAAATATTATTAAATTAATATTATTATTTCAATTCAACTAACAATGATGTTTTTCACGGCTTGGCCGCAACTGAAAATATCGCGTTGGTTTGAGCAGATTTTTGCCCGCCTCTTTATCGCGCGACCTGCTAGGTCGCCACCGCCACCGCAGCCGCTTTGGTTTGCCCGAGCCTTAATTCATGCCTAATTTGTTGTAAAGGGTGATTTTTTTGGTTTTCAAGAAAAAATAAAACGCATATAATTTAATGTTATGGCCAAGAATTTAGTTTTATTAAAAAGATAAGGGTTTGTCATTTTTTTAAATGATTTTAGGCAAGTTGCCACCGCAGCTGGCTCGAATAAATTCCTGGGCAATTATGTCGACCAAATATTGGACGCAGCGCGCGATGCGTCGCGCTAACCGAAATATTATTTTGGTAATACATTTGCACGATTTGCGAACGTTGTTCAGGAGTAAGTCTATTCATTATGAAATGGCAGACCAAACTGAAAATCCGAAAAAAAATATTAAAAGATTGAAAACCACACGTCTAAGAAAAACACCCTTTATTTAAATTAATCATTCGATGTACACTTATTGACAAAAGTCTACGTACACTTGTTGTTTTTGGGTAATAAACGATTTTTGTATTGTGTTCAAGTAAACAAAATTAAAAATATTATATATATATATAGATAAATTTTAATTAAAAATTTAATAAAAAAATTAAATCCTTAAGAAAAATCTTAAAATCCTAAGGAAATGTCTTCATATTTCCCATATTTTTAAAAGGATTTGTGAAGTGTAAGGAGTTCGCAGACTACTTTCTGTAAGTGTAGGTATGTATTTATTCGTTGTTCTCTGTTGTGGATTTCATTAAAGATGAGAAATGGCAAAATTTGGTTCTGCCTCCGGTAGCCTCTCGAAAAATATTAAAAAACTTGAAGACATTCGATTGTTAAAAATTAGGTATAGATTAGGAACACAAGTCTTTAAGTGAGCTCCCCTCAATCTTTGTGCCACATAGGTCGGAAATGACTCCAAAGGCGTGAATTGACAACATATCTGAATATATAAAATATCTTTTTTCTAATAATAAAAATAGGAGCAACCACACTGCACGATTCAGACGAGAAAACCTTGCTCGGAGTACTAGAGATACACTCGATCAATGCGCTCCCGGTGGTTGAATAGGACATTTTTTCGGCGATTTGAAAAAATTAAGAAAAAGCTAGATGAAGTTTAAGAGAACCAAATAATTAAAAAATGAATGAAGAAAATGAACAATAAAATATTGTATCAAACTTTGGAAATTCAATATCTGCATTTTTATCAGGACCGTGAGTATTTCTAAAGGCTGATAAATAAAAGTTGGAACGGCGCGGCGCGTACGGCCCCGTCCGTAATTGTGAGAGACCAAGCAATTTTTATCTCATGCCCGAAATTGCGGATTGCTCCGTTTCGTCAAATTTCGATCAGTTTAGTTTAGGACGTAAATTGCTCTCGCTCTCGCATTTTACGGACGAAAATTTGACGCCTGACTGTGAATGGATATGAGAATGAGAGTTATGCTGACTTGTGTGTGACGTCACAGTCATTTTATTGTTCAGAGCAACGTTTCGTTCGGTTTTGACACTAGCTTCCGTTTGTTTCCGTCCATTATAGTTCAGCCTTAACGGTTATCATCTTCATTGTCATCTTATTGTTCAGAGCAACGTTTCGTTCGGTTTTGACAGTAGCTTCCGTTTGTTTCCGTCCATTATAGTTCAGCCTTAACGGTTATCAATAAAAAAGTACTTTAGCGATGTAGGCAGTTTTGTTTCAAAAACACAATTTATCATCGGTATACTCGTGTTTAATTGAATGTTCACCCATTACCTAGTCTTTCTTCGAATCTCATATTTCAGAAAATGCATTCTGAAAGTTCTGCTCTGTTTTCCACTGAATTTTTAGGTTGGAAACTAGCTAAAAAATTCGTGGGAACAAAATCAAATTCCATTCTAATAACAAATATTTCCCAATTGCAACAAATACTTAAATTAAGTTTGCTTTGACCGAATAAACTTAAAGCTGAAAATATAAATTAAAAATCAAGAGATCTTTTTTTGGGTGAACAAAATGTTGCTAAAGTAAAGATAGTTTTGTTTTGTGGATCTTCATTAACTATTTTTATTTTAACCACACATGTAACTGTTTCCACTGTGTGCGAATTTATTTAAGACACAATCGATCGACGCGCTCACTGTGGACAAAATATGAAAATCGGTCGGCTGGCTCCCCTACAGAATTCATACTTATCAATATTAAGAAATCTTTTGTTTAAAATACCAGTCATATAAATATTTTGATTATAATTGTTTCAAATAAGGATCACGCACATGTTAAAATCTAGAAATAGTTCTAATTTTTTATTAAGAAGGATGGTAAGATTTTTTTTTTCAAATCAGATCCAAAACTATCTAGAATCTGTGCTTCAAAATAGCAAATCACCTCCAACTCAATTGAAGAACAAATTATGTAGGTTACCTAGTTGCAATTAAAAATAAAAGAAACAACAATAATTACTTCAGCACAATCTCAAGCTCATTTGAAAATCTAAATTTGTATAACGGTACCGGTTGGTAGAATGCAAAATACGTGCGATAAGCGAAGCTTACTCAACCTTACCTAACCTCAAATTGTTATTAAAAGATACAAAAAATACCATTCGTATCTAGGAGCCTATGAATACCTACTGTGTGTGTGGAGGGCTGGTGAGTGATATGAGTGGGGTGGGAGGTATGGAGTGTATGAAACTTAGTAATGCTTAAACCTATTGAGGCCAACAGCATACTTTGCAATTCAAATTTGATTCCTTTTTTTGTATCATTTTTTGCAAAAAGTGGGGTTCAACAGACGCAAAGGCCGATGATGTGAGATGTGTTGAATGGTAGTTGCATGTGTCTGTATTTTTTATTTTACATAAAATAACAGTTGATTTGGGTTTGAATTTGTAATGAAAAATTGAAGTAAATTGTTCAAAAGTGCATTTGAATCCGATAACTATCAAGGATTTGCATAAATTTTTAATATTATTATTATTTCCGAATAAATTGAAATCCGATTGAATTCTAACAAAAGAGTTAAATACTCGGATTAACTTTTCGGCTTTATAGAATAAATAATAATTATTATAATTAGTTTTTTTTTTAATAATTCATTATTGAATATTTTATATAAAACTTTTCACATCACCGAAAAGTGGATATAGAGTACCTAGAATTCATTGTTGGTGCATTTATTGGCATTAATTAGATGGCTCACTAGTTTTGCTTATTGAATGTAATTAGTGGCTAACTAGGATGGTAATTTAATGTTAACATGTTAACGTCCTATATTGGTCTCTTTTGTTTGTGTATTTAATTAGTTATGTTAAAGTGCCATGTTAAAAAAAATGTGGGTGTTTATCACGATTCAAATTATAATAATTTGTGGGAGCTGTTAAGCAGAATTTTATGGTCGTATGGCTAGTATGCATTTTTTATAAGGTCATATATTGTTGTAGGAATTTTAAATGATGAACTTAGCTTTTTTGCTTTGAAAAAAAACGCAAGGTTATTCTAATATCAATATATAGTTTTACTTTTTGTGCAGAAATAACCTATATAATTCCAGCAATCCTTTTATAAAATGACATTTTTTGCATTTCAAAATGTGCTATTTGGAAATTAGGGAAGGGCGGGGCTAATTGGACCACTTTTTACTTGAAGTCTCATAGATATCAAACTTTTCCTAGTACAACAATAGAGCTGGTAGTGAAAGAAGAATAATGCTGCCTTAAATGTATTAAGTCCAGGTGGTCCAACTTGCCCCTATAGCGAGGCAAGTTGGACCGGCATATGGGGCTAGTTGGACGTAGCCCTGAAAAGTGGAAAACAAGTTCTAAAGGACACCAAATCCAAAATTAATTAAAGAATTTTATTTAAAACAGTCAAAAAAAAACTAATAAAATAACAAAAAATACTTCATTTAATAATAATATACAAAAACAATAAAAAAATACTTCATTTAAAATTAAGGTTTAAAAAAAATTAAGAATCAAAATGGCTGTCGCAATCAACACAAACCAAGAAGGGCCCACCTCCAGATACTGAACATTTTGTATTAGCCCACTTTCGGCTCTCCCCGTTACACGTTTGTACGTGCGCATTCTACGAGTTGCTAATAAAAACATACACATAAAAAGAAACTATTTAAATCAGCGATGCTAGTTGGACCACCCCGTCCAACTAGCCCCGATCCTAATTTGATGAACATATTTAATCATAAATACAAAAGTACTGAAAACTATTCAATTGAACACATAAAATATAAAAATACAATATATCTATTCACTGATAAAAAAAACTCTACCTCAATAGAAAATGCAGGTTTATCACAATAAAAATAAAAAAACTGTATAGGGCGTATTATTTACTTTTGCCCTTGAAAAACACAAACTGTGCGTGGTCTCGCTTCTGAAGACACAATGCAACTTAAACTTGTATGTATGTTTTCGTTGTATAATCATGTTTTTGTGGTGCTTTCGGTTTCTGAGAAAATCGTGTGGTCCAACTTGCCCCGCTGTCCAACTAGCCCCGCCCTACCCTACATATAATTTGGAATCCGTATTTCTGGTTTAGAAAATGCTTCAAATTAACTATTTTGTTTCTTATTTAAAAATATCAGAAGTATGTTACTTATTAGGTTAGAGATGATTATTATTATTATTGTATAAAAAAAATTAATGCTGATCCGAGGTGAGGTTGATTTTAATTAACATTAATAATTGTATTCGAACAAAGTTGGACTATTTTATTTTACGAACAATTTGGAAAGAATTGGAAACATTATAATTTTTTTCTAATATCCGAAGAAACTATCTAAAAGTTGTTTCGATACTTTATTGGTCCAACATGTAACAGATTTCAAATATTTCAAATAAATAGATATTGAAAACGAAGCTTTAGCAAAAAACTAACTAAATAAAATATTTTAAAAATGGTTAACTAGTTGGGGTATTTGGAATTAAATCCCACCACAAGGCTGGTATTCGACTTTTGTTGGTGCTGTGATGCATGGGCTTTTTCGTTTTTATTTGTTTTTCTTTAAAACTATTGGTAAATTTCATTCTTCGACGAACAAAGGTTCAATCTATTTTAAATCGACTATTCGAATATTGACTAAACTATTATAGCTGCAGAGATTTTTATTGGCAAATAAGAGAGATTAAGGACAGGCGGCAAAAACACAATTTGATGTGGATATTGGCAGTTAATTAGAAGGTTTGACAATGTTCCTACTTTTTGTTTATTTTTATTACTACAGGTGGATTATTACCTTATTGATCATTTCAATACATAAAATGATTGAGAATTTTTGTTTTATGGTATACTGGATTTTTTAATGAAAATTATAAATTATTCTTCTGGTTAAGGACTTTTCACATGAGAGCGACCAACGAATGGACTAATCGACGAACAAATCTGATTGTAAGCATTTATACATCTAATTTCTTTGTTAAAACGTGACCGCTCGATAGAGATTGAATTTTAAAATAGGTTAGTTTATTAAAATATGCGATTTCAATTGTTTAAATAAGTCAAATTGTGTAAAATAAATTGTCCGCGGCGAGCTACAATGTGATTGCTACGAATTGTCAAACTCTATTCGCGTTCCACATACCATCCACATCGCAACGAATAAATTATTCGTGCGCGACTAACCTCAAAAAATCATGGTTCAATTGTGATATGCGGACATGACGTTCGCTGTTCGCAACGAATTAAATGAATTGCATGTGAATGAAACGTCAAAATGGACAAATGTTCGTTCATTCGTTGGTCGTTGGTCACTTTCATGTGAATAGTCCTTTAGTGTTATTTTACGCTGGAAAGTCATCTTGTCTTGGGACGTCCTCTTAATTTTTACAACTTAACCTATAAAACAGCAGTAGTAACATACTTTAAAACCTAATCCAAAGTATCGAAGAAGTATCAAATTTTGAAGTATCAAAATAATGAGAAATTGTGGTCTAATTTCAAAGTATGAAGACAATAGGTAATATTCAAAATTGGGCATTCAGAAGATGTTCGTTTACTTTAAATTTAAATTCCTTCTAACTAATGCGATGCAGTTTACATTCAAAAGATTTTGGGTCTTACAGGCATATACCATGAAAACTTTTTAAAAAATTGTTAAAATATGAAGTCCATGGTCCAGAAATATGATTGCAAAATGACTTTAACTCCTCCGATATATGTATTGTTTTACAAATTGAATTCTTTTTATTCTACCTTTGTAAATATTTTATAAGCAATACATTTTTGTTTATAATTAATTTCAAATGTGGCTTTGACATATGCATTTTGGGTGAATTTGGTTGGCTACAGCTTTATTAGCCCAGAAAAAAGACGTTGCACAAGTAAACAAAAGTGATTTGGAGATAAAACTTTCTATTCTAATATCTAATTGCGGAGAGAGACAATTCTTTTCAATACCTTTTCAAGGAAATTAACATAAACGCGCTTGTATTTTTTTTTTAAATATCAAAAACCAAAAATTCAGATTTAACTAATAAAAAAAAAACCTACATATATAAACAAAATCTGCTCTTTCATTTGGGTTGAATGAGATTGACTTGCTACTTGTAGTTCATTATGAAAATGAAGAAAATGTACTTCCGGCCAAACTCACCCTGATTGAGATGGTGACTTTGGCCATCCATATTTTAGCATCTTATAAGGAACTGATCGATAGATTTGTTCAAGACTTATCATCAACAGAGTGAGAGAAGTAGGTAAAAAGGTTGAAATCTTCATTAAAAAAAAAAAAACATTATTGCAAAAGTTTTATTACATTTTAGTATGAAAAAAATTGATAGTCACCCGTGTTCACGGTAGTTAAATTAGTAATATTTATTAATTTACAAAATTGATATTCATTATACTGAACTTCTTTTAATTTCACTCTCCGTTGAAATAACGAGATTTCCAATTAAATTTTGGTCAATATAGGTACAATGAATTGCAAAAAAGTGAGAAGCTGTAGCATTGTAGGATTTAACCTTCAATGTTAGCCTTAAACGACGCTAAGCAAATGTTGTCCTCTGGCTTCCATCTTTGGTTTAATGCCAGGACCTAAACTGATTCATAATAACAGCAGATGATCGCTCCTAATGGAACTTGATTGATAAACAAATTTCGTACACCCCGGTGTTTAAAAATTGGACAGATAAACAATTAAATTATGCTTATCAAAACGTGTTTCAAATTTTACTTGTACTAGAGGGAATGGAAATGTTGGAACTAATTTTTGTCGGTACAGTGGATTGAGTTGAGGTGGAGTTTAGAACATACAGAAATTACTGCTATGGTACTTGCTAGGGCTCGGGCTATGTTAGACTACACTACCTACTACACTACAAACAAAAATTTGTACTTTTCAGGCAGTTTTATTTTCCTATCATTATCGTGACTTAAAGAAAAATTGTATTCAAAAATGCATAAGGGTTTCAACATTTGTAGAGATCTGTGCGGGATAAAGTGTAAGCAATAATTCAAGAAGCACAAAAACAGAATTGGATGTAAGCATTCTACATTCATATTGTGCGGCTTCAAGAGAAATAGTATAGGTTTGAGGGTAAACTGATAATTTATTTTGAAAAATAAGGAAAAATTAGACATTTCATGCTCCAAGAAAGCAAGCACTTCAACTTATAATTTGTCATTAATAGATTTGCAAGTGGTGTTCTGAATTGTATTCAAAAAATTAACTTGTAAATTTACTTGAAAGCCAACATGGCGATGAATGAATAACGCACTTCGTCTTTGAAAGTATATTCATCAGAATGGATGGACAAAAATGTTGACAACTACTAAGAAAAAATAAAAGTTCTGGATAGTTTTAGAGAAATAAAATATGGAATCATTTCAGAAGATGTGGTCATGGTCATTAACAGAACTTTTGTAATCTGTTCACTGGATTGAGTCCAGTATTTTCCGAATTAAAAACAAACATTTTTATAAATCGAATTGATAATTTGATTCAAAATTCCGAATAAACAAATAGGTAGATTGATATGAATATCATAACTTAAAATTATTGAATTTTCAATGATTTGTTGCTGTACAAACAACTATAGTATTTTGTTGATTTTACAAGAAAAATTTATGTTCCAACATCTAAGATAATATGTTTCTTTTAAATACAATAACTGCCAATTCCAAACTATCAACAACAGGACATTTGTAATATATGAACTAACTGCCTAACCCTATTCAATGTCAGATTACAAAACAAAAACCGCAGTAAACCCCACACAAATATTTAAATAAATTCTCTTCAGATCACCAAGACAGACGACATTTCGTTTTCGACCCTGTGTCATTTATAAATAGAACACAAAAAGGACCAAAAAATCACTTCATCTATGTCAGGAAATAAAAATAAGCTCAAAAAATCATGAATAATAATTTAAAAGTGTATTTCAATCAAGCATTTCGCTTTTCTCAAAAGAAAAAAACATCAATTGTCTATGCGAACAAATAAAAAACAACGTTTTGTATATAGAAACATTTTTTTATTTGAATATCAATTCTCAAATTTAAAAAAAATACCCAGATTATTATCTTGCAGCTTTGAAATGTATCCCAGGCAAACATAAAACAAAAAGAAAAATTCACAAAAATTCTCCCTCCTCGAAATTTAAGATTCTCTTGTGTCTCGATAGCATCCGTTTTCCAGGACATAATATTCAAACAGCTGCACGGATTCCCAAATGCATACATTTTACACAAAATCCTTCAGTTGCCTGTATCCTTTTTATAGGAAAATAAAAAAAAAGCAATAATTTACCCCAACTACCACCAGTTGCTCCAGGTAAGATAAACACACATGAATACAGGTGCAATTTTAAGGATAATACACCAGCGTTGAAGTTGCTCGGATTTTTTCTCAATATTCTATTTTTAAAACACTGTTTTTATTTCATTTTTTTTATATAAAAAGAAATAAATATTATGCCTGAGCCTGCCTGTTGCTCAAAGATACAACTACGTCTTTGTAGAAAAAAATAGCATCAAAGAAAACAGGACTCACCTGTCTGGATCGTTCGAATAAATCCTTGAATTTTTTTTATGTTTATTCCATTTTCGAAAATTTCACTCAACAAATCACTTTAGTTTCACCTTTTCCCACAAATTTTGTTTTCCACAAAATTCACAACTTTTTCGAAGAACAATTTCACTGAAAATACTATTTTTTTTTTTTTAAATAAATTAATTAATTTTAATTTAATTTAAATGCATTTTTTTAGAAATCACTGCCACGAATTTAAGAGCGCTATTAAGCCAGACGACCAATTCGCTTCGAGTTCCCGGGGAAAACTGTTGAAGGAGTCGTTACAAAAAAACGGGATTCACAATGTTTGGTTGGGTTGGTACATAGTAGATAGTACTATGGAAGAGACAAAGCTTTTTGAGTTTGGAAAATCCAGAAATAAACGGGGAAAAAGCTTTC
Organism: Platycheirus albimanus; assembly: GCA_916050605.2. Classification (NCBI taxonomy): domain Eukaryota; kingdom Metazoa; phylum Arthropoda; class Insecta; order Diptera; family Syrphidae; genus Platycheirus; species Platycheirus albimanus. Next base: position 368,484,560 of record OU696696.1, on the reverse strand, counting down.
CTGAGCTACGGAGAGGTTTAAAACAAAGGCCCACACCAACCACACCGCATTGTCGTCGATAAGCTGAATGCGGCGAATTCAGACTAAATGAGAATTGAAAAGAACAAAATCATGTTCAAGTTGATGTTCTTTCAGATAGCAGTCGGTCGGTCCTCGGTCGGCCTCGGCAGTTAAATCATTTTCGGCAGATAGACAAATTAATTAAATCACTCAACCTCTAACGGTAATCAGCTTATAGCCGATGTCAGAGTGTTGTATAGGCTTTCCACAAGACAAACACACACACACACTCATGCATGATAATGAACTCACTAGTTGCCTATTTTTCGGACTTATTTTTATGAAAATAGATTACTTTGGCTCTTGTCTGTTCACAAAGTCTTGAATCAATTTACATATATTTTTTTTTTTGTGAGGAGGATGGAGGAGACAAAATCCGATAGAGGAAGCAAGGGTGTCTTGACCTTTTTAGATAATTTTGATTCAAGCCGAAGATCTACTTCGTTAGCGTGTTGAAAGAGGATATCTTTGTGCGGTTGTATGTACGTATATAGTTTTGTGAAATGCCAATGGGGCAAGGATTTGTGTGTGTTATATTGTTGCTGTTGCTGTTGTTAGTGATTAGTATTCCCAACCGGATGTGTGGATTTTAATGAGTGTGTGTAGAATTTTGCTAATGAATGGCCAGGCCAAAGGTCTGGCTGGAGTCTCGGGTTGCTGCGTTGTAGCTATATACATACATACCAACCAACCCAAACTGTGTTTACCTGGGCTTTCACAAAGCTTACGATTTAATGAAGACATTTTGTATACTATAAACAGACAGACACGAATGTTGGAGAATAGAAAGTAGTTTCGTTGGATCGGGAGCCTAAAGCCTAAGGATGTTGGAAGTTGAATGAGTTTTTTAGTGCGTTTGGGTGGTTTAATTATCAATTTTGAGATTCGGAAATGAGTTCTTGGGGTCTTGATTGTGTGTTAGGATTCGTTCATTAAAATTGGGTTGATGGGTTTTACTGTTTAAGAGAGGTGAACGTCGCACATGCCTATCACAAAAGTGCGTGTTGGATCTTGAGGACTTTTATCTCATGTGGCTTTATATTGTCATCCAAAGATACACATTAGAAAAATCTATAAAACAAATAGTTACTCTGTAAGCACGAGGGCAAGCCTGTACATTTTTACGATTTAGGCGACGCCATAACTTTTTTAACAACTGATACTTTAAAAAAAATGATTTTAAAGTGAAACTTTTTTTCCATCATCGCCTAAAATTTTGTCGTTCATTTGTCGCATGTCGCAATATGGCTGCGCCGACCGTGAACATTTATATTCTCACTCATTTGTGCACGTACTCCACGGTACGTGTGTGTTTGGATCAGTTTATTGATGTAAATGTTGTTGTTCACTTGATCGTGATGGACACCGATACAGCTAGTGAGTCAAATAAACCGGTAAACAATAGAAAAACGAAGAAGATTGCGAAATGCCAATGATCCGAAAAAAGTTTCACTTGCATCGTGGTTTTATAATACCACACAATTTTTTTTTTTTCAATTTTTTTTAGCAAGTTAAATGTATTTTTGGAGCCGCCTAACATTCATATTTAGTCCACAGTTGGCGCGTCGATCGATTGTTTATTGAATAGTCAAACTTCACACACAGGGCAAGTATATACGTGTGTTCGTAACACTAAACTGTCACTTGGATGGACAGGTTAAGGTGGCGCTGTACCTTTGTACCAATAACTTTTCCTTCTCCTTGACCTGGCAATGTCAACAAAAGGAATCACCTGTCTCTAAACGTCATATCGTTCAGTTTTGTTCAAAAATATATTTTCAGCTCTCAAATCCATCTCGACCAGTCTGCCAAATAAATTCTTCTTAAAGGATGAAAGCCGACGCCGAAACGGTTCTGACAATTTTGATGAAGTTCCTTGACAATGAAAGTGTCCAACAGGGCAATCCATCATCCTGTCACACGTACCAGAAAAGGTTTAGTTACTAGTATCTTAAAGAATACCGAAATCTGAAAATAAGCTTCAAAACCGATGAAGTTTTCGAAAGCAATGTTTCAGTAGATAAGAATAGGTCACGAGTCTCGTTAAAATGACAGTATTTTAACCCTGTTATTCAAATTCTTGCCGCCTACACGTCTAAGAAAATAAAACTATAAAGAGAAACGCTAACAAAAATCTGCAGTTTAAAAAAAAATTCAAAAGATTCATTTGGCATTAGAGGAGGTCACAAAACCCAAAGCACTGCTCCATTTGTACAAAAATGTCACCGATTTTGCGGACTTTCACCGCAATTAAACAGTCCATTATGGGTTGAATTCCCTTCTGCTTCTTCATTAAAACATAGATAATTGCATCCAATTACCAAAGGATATAACACAGCAAGACACAGGAAAATACCACTTCAACAACTACAACAACAACAAGGGAATAACTTCAAAACTTATCTGTCAGATTTGCTCACCGCACAAAATCTTTATAAATGAATGTAATTCCTTTCCAGGACCCATCGCCATCACCCATGGTTTCCTTTTCTTCTTCTTCTCCTTCAGATAAGTTGTTTTTGTTGTTGTTTTTTTTTTTTTAAGAAATGATGATGCGAGTGTCCTTCGTTCTTGCAAATTTCCATCTAAACCAAGTCCTGGACGACTCAACTAAAGAGTCAATCCTCTTGGGATGCCATAATTTGTTATACCTTAAGATGTGCTGCGTTACCTTTAAAAACACAAGGATAACACAAACAAACCAACTCAATGTTGTTGGCAATACGAGAACCCTTCTCTATAATCTCTAAGGGATAGTTACACAGAAAGATAAGATAAAGTGCACCCTAACACAAACAAACTACCATAACCAACAACACACTAATTTATAGCATTGCACTCACAAAGTTTTCCAGAAGTAGAAGAAAGTTTCAAATTATATACGGGACAAAACCTCTGGGTGCTCTGCTATCCTACCTTCTACCTTCCACCTTCCACCTTTTATCCAACCGACTTGATTTTGAAATTTTAGACTCTCTCGAGTGAATATATATATATTTTCAAATTCAATTAGGTTTAACAGGAGAACTCGGAGAGTAGATACAAATTAAACTTAGGGTTTCAAAGAAATTGGAATACAAATTACTTAGATTTTCTATGGGTTTGGGGTCACTGTAATAAATTTCAAGATTGTTTCCTTTTGTCAGGATGCTTGTGGATGATTTTAAATGGGAGAGATGGTAAGAGTATAGGTATACCTACTTCTTTTCGAAGTAATGTTTTGGTTCAATTAATCAAAAATTTGAGTGTTTTTTTTTTAGTTTTTATCAGAAATTGATTTTTAATTGGAACGAAACTTTTAAGGGTTATTCTGTATTTCATTATGTTGTCACAACCTAATGTTTCAACTTAAAATATATATGAAAGAATGAACCCAATGTTTTTATTTTACAGCGAAAACAATTGATTATTCTTAGAACATCTTAACTTTTAAGGATCCTACTTCGATTGTCTTTTAAACCGAAACAATTTCTCTTCTCACGTAGTTTTTAGAGGCAAAATCTCCTCGCTCGCATATGTTAATTCATTGTAAAGGTATTAATATCCTTTTGAGTGCGAGTGCATTATAAAAAAAAAGAACAAAAAAGAATGAAAGACGCTCAACTAAGATTTTTGTTGCTTAATTAGAGGTTCCGAAACTCGAAACACGACTTACATAATAAAAATGTTGTACAAAATTGTAAAGAAGCATCGCAGGCACTCCGTGCAAAAGTCAAAGCAGTCAAATAGCAGTTCATCTTTATGCGTATGTGATATGACTTTCTTTTTTTTAAAAACTTTTCGAAAAAAATTTGAAATGTTTTTTGAGTTTGTCATTTTGAGAAAATCTGTAGATTTTTAGACATTTGACAAGTAGAAACTTCGCCATTAATAAAAATGGAACGCTTCAACCAACGCATTGAAATTATTAAAATTCACTATAAACATAAGCAAGAGCTACTTGGATACCCTATTCCCTATATTTTTGTATGTGTATGCGTCCGCCTCCCGCAGCCAGCCGATGTTCCAGTTTCAGAAACAAAATTCTTCTTTAGCAGACAGGAAAAAATTCAATAACATTAATTTTGTGTGGTGTGATGTTCAATTAGCGCTGGCGCAGTAAAAAAAGGCGTGCGCCACGCCCAAAGTTAAAACTTTTATTGCCAAGGCAATTGGTATGAGCTCAGTGACATTCAATTTTATTCTTGCAGATCGATTTGAACAAAACAAGACAAAACTTAAATTTTTAAAAATTAGATTTTGAATGGAAATAGCGATTATGGGTGTTTTTAACAATTCTTGGACCACACTCTGCTACGTAACCAAGGAATATAAATCTAAGTGTTCATCTTTTTACTTCAAAACTGCGACCGATTTTTAAAAAACGTTAAAAAATTAACGCATTATACGACTTTTGGCGGAAACGCCCCTTAAAAGTAGGCGTGTCTTAAAACTAACTGAGCTTTGATCAATATTAAGGCATATGTGTAAAACTTCAGCTGAATAGAGTAGTATTTAAACAATCTTACCCGAACAAAGGTATTTTATCAAAATCACGCCTTTAAAAGTGGGCGTATTGAAAAAATTTACACACAAAAATGTAGAGATATATTTCTTAAATAACGAACGGGAGGAAAAAGGTTTAAATTGAATATTGGTAGTACCTTAAATTTTTGAGACTACGTTTTTCGTTCTTTCATGAAAAGTGGGTGTAAGCCACGTCCAAAATTCAAAAATTTCTTTTCGTACACAAACTTTTTATTTTCTATTAAGAGACGCAAAATTTTGGCTTGCGGACTCATTATAAATACCGTTTATTTGGAAAAACAATTTTTTATAGTTTCTAGTGAAAAGTGGGCGTCAGCCAAGCCCAAAATCAAATTTCTTGATTTCATACACAAGATGTTTATGTGCAAGTAATATTCACAAAATTTAATGTTTTTCGCATTAATATAACAATTGTTATTTTATAAAAACAATATTGATGGTTTTGTATGCAAAGTGGGCATAAGCCACGCCCAAAATTCAAAAATTTCTTTTCATAAACAAGGTTTTTAGTTTCTACTAAGAGACGCAAGATGCTTGCGGATTCATTATAAATGCCGTTTATTTGCAAAAACATTTTTTTATGTTTTCAGTGAAAAGTGGGCGTCAGCCACGCCCAAAATCAATTTTTTTGATTTCATACACAAGATGTTTACGTGCAAATAATACCCACAAAATTTAATGTTTTTCTCTTTAATATAGCAATTGTTATTTTATAAAAACAATATTGATGGTTTTGTATGAAAAATGGGCGTCAGCCACGCCCAAACTAAAATGTATTTATTTGATTGGAAGAAGGTTTACCTAAAGCTTACGTGTGCAAAATTTTAGCGTTATGCTTTTATCGTAACTGTACAAAAAACATAATTTAATTTTACCAAATTGAGGTTGTTCATCAAAAATGGCAATTGTGGGCGTGTTTGTGGGCGGATTTTACCGGTTCGACTAGGCTTGTTACAAACTCCACACCAAATACAATATACCCATTCTATGGAATAGGATATAAAAATGGTGAACATTTGGCATGGAAATGCTCTGGAATTTCATCGAAGTGAGGCTCAGAATCAGCACGCTTTGTAGCGCCATTAATAGACGTTGGCGCTAGCCAGTAACTAACTAACTAAATAACAAAATAAGTTTGGCATGGATGCCAAGATCCAACATAGCTCTTTACTGTTCTGTAAGTATTTTAATTTCACCAGGGGTAAGTTGTTGGCCAGGGACGTACAATACAGACCGCCACGCCAACTCTTTAAAATTACTCTCTTTGCCAACAAGCTTGATGTGCATTTTATTTTGAGTATGTTTAAGCTCTCTCTTAAGCTAACCCGTGCATTTTAAACGGGAAACCAACACACGATAAAATTAAATGCACATGCAGAGATATAGGTGGCGAATAAAATATTTTGAGGGTGTTTAAGGCAGGAGCAGTACGAGTTGCAGGTCTGTATAGCTGTATATCTGTGCTGTTGGTATTGCCAACGTGCAAAATGACAATATATGAAATACTAAGAACTTAGAAGCTGCTTTATCAGTGACGTCGGGGCTCACTTGAGACAATTTCCTGCTCTATTGTGCCCCGGAAAATGCATGATTAGTTTTCCTTCAGAATAAAGCTGACAATACAGTTCTTGTTTCAGTCCTGAGATGTAATTCTTACAGGATAAAGTTGCTGTTCTGTATTAGACCAACGATGCAATTGGAGTTCCCCAAATTCCCCCACCAGATAAGAAACAATGTAAATCCTTGAAAAAATTCTAATATTTTTATGCGACATAAACGGAATTCATAACAGTTTAAAATACTGATGGTAACAAGCACTAAAATAGCCTTGAAACACTTGAACCACCATCAACCTTAAAGCTTACAACCAACTTTAATTGAATATTAAATATGTAACTCTTCAATGTCAATGGGACGACGACAACGATCAGAATACCATTTCCTGTTTTCTTTCATTTAAAACTTCCATATCCTCCTCAGCCTCACATAGCTGTATGTGTATATGCACAAGAATACATCCTTATTCCACACCTCCAACATCATGGCAATCAACGTTTTGTAAACAAACGAAATGAGGACATCATTCTAAACACCTCCCACTTAAAACCAAGAATTGAACAACACCAACACACCCCGGCCGGATCGGCCGTCATCCACACAAAAATATTACACAAAGTCATATCCTTTCGTCATGGAAATGAATTCGTAAAGTTTTCGTTTTTCATTTTCGTTTTCGTTTGCAAAACAAGCAACTAGGGACATTTTGTTTGTTAAAGCCCTTTTTTTGCCACCTTATCGTTGACGACAACGAAGGACCTTCTTTTAAACGTGAACGAGTGAAAGATTCAAAATATGCGAAGAAGGGGGTGACATTTAAAGTGCGGCGGCTCGGCGGTAGCAAGGATCTGCTCCTTCCCTTTAAGCCAAAAATACACGCAACTGGTAACTGGTTGTAGTTATGGTTATTATTATCCTTATGAGTAAAGAAATTTCATTTGAACTGATTCTTCATACAAAAAAAAAAAAAAGTCCTTGCTCTGCATAAATGTGGGATATCCTTTTGTGAGATTATCTGTGTGTGTGCTAGTCGGGATTGTGATGGGACTTTTGAATACATAAATTCTTGTTTATTGGGGTTGTTTGTTTTCATGCAACAGTAGGTTGAACCACCATTTTTCTTTGCAACATCATAGGAAAATGAAATTTAGAGTTTTTTTTTTGCAGGAGACAATATTGCTCCTTCAGCGAATTTCATACGACAAAAAAAAAATTCACGGGTAACCGAACATTGTGAAAGAATATTTTTCAATTTTTTTTCTCATCTCGTTTCAAACGAAAAAGGACACAAAATTTAAAAAAACACTGCGGTGGCAATGCTGTTTTTAATGTGATTGTATATTATTTTATGATATCCTGCAAAATATTGTGCTTGTATGTGTGTGTGGTTTTGAGGTTATTTTTAGCTTTTGAATTTTATTTTTTTAGATCCCAGATATAAACATAGTTTCCTATCCCTTTGTGGGCTATTAAATGGAACCGACGGGGTTTCTGAGGCAATTAACAGAAAGAAGAAAAAAAAAATACCATGTGCTGCCAGAACTAAAAACAAAAAAAAAAAACAGAAAAGCATCAGCTTTGTGGAAAATTTGTGCGGGATAAAGAGACTTCATTGTTTTGGAGAATAATTATTTGGGTCAGTGAATGTGGGGCTCATTTAGTTAAAAGACTTATGGATTGGAATTGTGCGTCTAAAATCATGAGACATTTGGGATTTAGTTTTTGTTTTCAATTTATTCGTTTTTGTTGTGGTTTTGGCAACTATAAGCCATATGTATTTGCTTGAAGTTGTTTAGAATTCAATTAGGTTTTTCAAATTGAATCCATTCATAATGATTCCAGTTGGAATACAAAAAAAATTAACTCAATAACGCGAACTACATTTATAGTCCAGGCAAAATAATAAAAATAAACCAAAAAATTCGTGTAGTTCCAATTTTTTCGGGAATGTGTTGGGGGAGGTCTCCTGTACATGCAATAAAAAATCCCGGTCAATCGGGTTGCCGCGGGGGGTGGGGGGTCGATTTAAAGGGACCTTCCCATGGTTTTGCCCGCATATCTCGAAAACAGTGCGTCGTAGAGAAAAAGTATTAAGTAATTAAATATGAAGCTGACAAAATTTCCTACAATTTGATATCATACATTATTTGAAAACAACCAACCATTTCCGAGATATGCCCTCTGGAAAATGGGAAATTTTTCGAAAAATTTTTTTCTTTGCCAAACTTGTTGTTCTAACTTCTTCCCACATTTTTTTAACACAAAGTGATGAATCGAAAAGTTGAAGAAAATTTAATTTCCTTTAATAAGATATGAATAAATGTTATGTATATTTAAAAAAATTGGAATATATGAGTAATGCTAAATAATGGACTTTGGAAAAGTTATCATAGATGGCACCACTCAGTTCTATTCCCCCTACCATCCTACTTGTCTCACTTGGTAGGACCAAAAAGTAGGATGTTGTTATCTGTTATCTCTCCAAGTCCGAAACAAAAAACATCACATACAAAACCGCGATTTCATATAGTGTATATAAAAATAGTGATACGTCCAAAATGGAAGATACGGAAACATGTATAATATGCGACAACATGCTTCACATTAGTTTAAAAGCAAAATAACAGCCATCAACACCTCCCGGAAACATCCCCCAGAAACCAAGGCCGTATCCAAGATTTTCTACGATCGCCAATCAACACATGAGGCGGTCGCACAAGCTGGGGAACAGATATTCCTGTTACTGTACTAGGCTCTAGCTTGAGAAAACGACTTGGATCGGCACCGGTACAATAGCTTCATAAAGGCCACCATCCGTACAAGGGCGAATCTTCCTTCTCTTCCAGCCTCAAAAAGCGCTGCAGAACAACACTCATTCCGAGTGTACCATCAGGTGCAGCAATGGCTGGGCAATGAATTGTCTTCTGAATGTTGGGGTTGGAAGAGAGGAGAAGATGGTTTTTTTGCCCAGGTGAAAACCAACGCCCCTCCAGCTCCCGACCAAATATTAAATAAAATATTCTGCTAATGCACCGGTGGGTGTGCTGTTAGGTGTGGTTGCAGAAAGGCAGGATTATTCTGTTTAACTGTATGCGCCTCCTGCCGGGGTAACTGTACGAATACAGCAGTGGTGGAGGACCAGGACGGCGAGGAATAAGAAGAGCTGTAAAAAAATCCGAAGTTTCCTCAGCGCTTATTTTAACCTTACAATACTCATACTTCAAACAATATCAAATTAAACATTGTATGTAACTAATTTGGTCAGTTATTTAAAAATAAACACTGTACCATTTTTAACACAACCACTTCGTAAAACTATTTCTTAACACAGTACACATATTAAAGGTAATATCTTTAGCGTTTTTATTTTTGCATACTTCTGCGCATCTGCCAAAATAAAGAAAAATGGCTGGCTCTGGAGACACTTTAACTTTTTTGCATGTAAAAATAGTACAGAAATCTCGTTGTTTTTTTAAAAGTGATTGTCTTAGATGATTAAATTTATATAAATAAGCATATATTTAATAAAAAAGATAAATTTTTGTTGATTTTTACCACCATTATGTCTCCCTGTTCAGCCATTTTTTTTAATTTGAGCTGCCAAAGTGACAGATCAGGTTTTGACAACCTGCGCAATATATTACCTTCAATAAGTGTACTATGATTTCTTAATACCTTGATTACTGCTTCGATCTTGCATCAGCATCTGAACCTCGAGGTGTGACAGTAAAATGTCAAATTATTAAGATAGGTACCAAGTATTTTTTTTCTCATGATATTTTGTCGTGATCAAAATTAATATCAAACACAGCTACGATGATACAAAATGTCATACCTTAACCTTATAGCAAGCACTAGCATAAAGAACATCAATATTGATTAACTATAGAAGAATACTTCCATATTGCGAGTGTGGATTTTTTGACATTTCAAAATGTTGACTTTGTATGTGACGTCACATAAATTTGCTAGTTTTAAATATGAAATTGATTTGTATGGTTCTTAAGATAATACAATTTGTTAAATTCTTTGAGCTTAAATAATAATATACTTTGATTAACTATGATTTCTGATATTGTACGCTAATTGTGAGGTCAGACAATACCAAGAACTCAGCATACCTTATATTCTTGTGTATCACGAAGACAACCTAATGGAAATTAATTCGTGAGGCTACTTTGTGGGTACTTCTTATCTGTTAGGGACGTTCTGTTGACAGGCTTGGTATGCGTTTGGATATTCCGATTGCGTATCCGATTTTCTATTGTATTTCGTATGCAGTAAATCGACTCAGTACACATATTTATACCAATTTTCTTTTCTCACACAGTTTAGTAAAAATTAACAGAAAATTTAATAAGTTTTATATCCCACAAAATATATTGCTTACCGAAAGTCAAACATTGTTTAGCTTACTACCGCCATCTTTGTTCTAAAAACTATAATACAGGGTGTACCAGCAGGGGCGGGTAGATTTTGAAATGAACACTTATTTTGGTAATCATTTTGTATCATTTGGACGAACTGTTCAATCGCGTAACTTGACAACTTGACATGGTAACTTTACATCAGTTACCAAATAATAAACAACAAATTTGACAGATGCCAATAAAACAAAGTGATAGACTGGGTCGTACTAACTTGCTGTAATGTGTTAAAATGGTCTTGAGGCTTAAGATTTTAGGAAAAAAACATTGAGAAAATCATATGAAATTTTATTAATCACTTAAAAATCAATAGTTAAAACGTTTTTTGGAGAAAATGAAGTAAGTAAGATTTCTTTTGATTTTTTGAATTTGAAGGAAATTTTTTTTTCAAAATCGCTCGACCAGACTTGTCGAATACATATTCCAAATTTATTTTTGAGAGTGCCAACATCTAGCAGCTTAAAGTCTTTTATCAGAAAACAAAAATTTTAAAAATGTCGAAAAAACTGTTTTTGAAAAAACCAAAAATTAAAAAAGAATTTTACTTAAACAGACAGACAGACAGAATTTTCGGACCCACTTTTATAGGTTTCTCTATCATCTTCATCTTATGTTTGATTGTCAAAAAAAAATTTTTTTACGAATGCATAACTTGCCTTATATTACCTATAAAAGTAAAAAAACATGGCTGCCCCTAAGTACCCCCCCCCCCCCACCACCACCAATTGAAAACCGTATATTATCGGGATATAATAATTTCTGTCTCCATTGCTGTATGTTAGGTGGCGCTGATGTTATCGCAATCATGTTTTGTTTTATATATTTGCTATAAGAAACTAAGTTTGAGATTATAGAGGGCGCCTCAGTCAGACAACACCATGGGAGTATTACAGATTATATAGATTATAGACTATCGACAATGCTGCCATAAGTAATGATAATCATTTTTATTTATTGTTTTCTTAATCTCCTTGGTGTATTAAATTTCAAAGAAGAAAAGGCTTGGAAAATTGCAATAAAAAAAAAGAACGGTGTAAGGCATGTTTCATTTTCATTGATGATTAATAGCGTTCAGCTTTCGGTTTCGATAATTTAAGAAAAACTTTGTTTTTTGTTGTAAGCGTTTAAAAAAATTCACTTCAATTTTAAGATAAATTCATACGAGGTTAGAGCTTTCTTATTATTTTTCGGAATTCACATTTCGTTTTTGTGAAATTCTTGATCAGAGGCTTCAAATTTCAGGAATACACAAAATTTACAAAAAAATTCAAATATCCTCGAGTTTTTCAATTGGGGAGGGTATATTTTGGTAGCCTGTGGCTGCCATGTTGCAAAATATCGTGTATGAAATATTGAACACATTCTTTCACACATCGTGAAATTCTCCCAAGGTCTTAGCTTTATAACGAATTCCCAGAATATTGTCATAAAAAGGAAGCGTATTTTTATTTGTTTTTCATTTATTCTATAAACTGAGGATAATATAGGATAATTTGTATGCTTGAAAGTCAGATGGCATTCAAGTAGTGAAATTATGATTCCATCTCATTGAAGTTACAAAACAAGTACAAATCAAGCAAAAACTCAAATTTGAACTGCGACACTGGACTATAACTTATTCAACAAAGCATCATCAACGTTTTCAACGTTTGCTTTTTATGACACTTTAAAGAGTTAAATGCAATCAAAATATCTGCAGACCCCTGAGACAATGAAACGTAAATGTTTCACTAAACAGGGTAAAATGTCACTGCCAGCAGCATCACAAGCCCCAAGTGGAAATATTTTGAATAGATTGCATCGTTCGAGCTAACAAAATCAACCTCATTTTAGAAAATAAAAGACAACATCATTAACCTCAGAAGCCACACATTTTCGGGTTGAAAGACAAATTACCTTCTAAATGCATTATTCCATAAAGTCGTATATCTCCCGGACCCGACTCTCTATTGAAACAGTCAGAATAAAATTTGTGCTGGGATTTTCAACCAAAAGAGTGCTGATAATGTTGTATTAGAATGCAAAGCCTTTTGCGAAGCTTGAAGTTTTTGTAGATAACGGGTTTATTTAGTTTCTGGATTAAGTTTAATTATTGTGACATAAATTTATTCTTAACTTTCAGTCATTTATAAAATTTTGAATAAAACCAAATTTCGTCTGAACTTTAATTCAACCCCGAGGACCTCTTTTGTCAGAAATATAATTGCATTTGGTTTTATCGGGAACAAAAAAAGAATGAAATAAAACAAAATAAAATACAAATTTCCAAAAACGTTTCCACTACTGAAAAGGATTTTATCAGAAAAAATTTTGCATTCAGGACAGACACAGACACACCAGAGAGGCATTACGAATGTACAATTACGATTATGACATTGGGTTTTGTATATGGCACAAGAATCGCTCGTCTCCAATTTTACTACCCAACCCATCCTCCTTCTCGCGTAGACAGCTCACGCAGAGCTATAAAATTAATATCCCATCATGCAATCTATGGCAGTCAGGCTAATGCAACTCACATGCGATTCATGGTATGACACAAGATATCATCAGCAGCGCACCCTGTAGAGAGGAATGAAAGTCAAAATGTAAAGTTGGCTATTAATTTTGTAGTGATGCCTCCTCCTCTTGGTAGGTATCGGTTGTGAGGTTTCTATAAAGTTCTCAAAATAAATGGCCAGTGTGATGGTTGGTGGATTTTTTGCAACAGTTTAAAAAGGATTTAACACAAATTCATGGTCGTTTTGAATTTTTATAATCAATTTTTTGATACAACTAAATACGATGATTTGGAAGCATTCGCTTCAGTTCTGTAAAAGGATTTCTCAGTCAAATTATTAAGCTTAATCATCAAGAAATGATGTTAAGGAATTAACGAGCTTGAGCGTTGATGGTCATCTAAGCCGTTGAGCACGACTTTTTCTGACTAGACTTATGTATGTCGCCGTATATCATTGCACGTAAAGTTGATCATTCTATCTTCTTCGCCAGATGTTTTCTTTTTCGTTCAACCAGACAGGACTATGAATCGTACACAAAAATTTTCCCTCGGCTGCTGTAGGGAGAGATTCCATGTTCTTGTTCCATACAGCAGGCCGGGTGATGAGTGATCTGGTACAGCTCCAGCGTCTCCTTAGTTCTTGTCAATAGGGCTTTATTTATCAATTCCTTACAGCATAAGCTATGTATTTTGTTTTCCACATTTTCAGAAGTGCCCAGGTAAAAAAAAAAAACAGTGATGAAGACGGAGGTATACCTGAGAATGGCCACGTATACTCACAAAGTCGGTTAGGGGATGCGACTATTGTTGACGAAAGCTTAAACTTCGTCTATTATCAGTCCCTTTATGCTTGGTGCTGACTCCATGATAGTGAAGGCTATGATGGTTACTTCTTCTTGCTTTGTTCCTTCTATCACATCTATGTCAAACCCAAGGTATTGTTTTAGTTTAAAGATAGCACCCGATATACTAGATTGGGATCACCTTGTCTTGAACTTCTGGTGGTGTTAAAGGTTACAGTAGAACCCCTACCGAATTTTGACAAAACAGCAACAATTCTGCGGCTCCATCCCGACAAGACATGCATTACATAAATTTTGTGAAAACTTTAAAAAAAAACTAAACATTTTTTTTTTTAATAGAGATTTTTTAAAATAACATTGGAAACACCCATTCTTGTAAAACGATCGGCAAGTAGATTTGCGTTTACATTTAATAATAAATTAATTCAAAATATTAAAATCAATAATTCCTTTAAAACAAAGCTTATTTTCATAAAAATTCGGAGAGTTTGTTAATACTTGTTTAAGCTTTACTATTAATTTAAAAACGTTGTTATTTTTTTTTTTTTAGTTCTTAAGAAAGTCTGCTCTACGAGACGTTTGCAATTTTTACAATTTTGAAACATACCTACAAAGTTTTAAATTTTCATTGTTATTCAAAACATGTACCTACCGTTTTGAAATTTTGACAAGACTCGAAAAGTAACAAAAAAACACACTTTAAACTAATTTTTTTTTTTTTAATATAAATCGTATGCAAAGATTGTCACTTTTCCGAAAATGTAATTTTTAAGCTGGAGTGGACATTTTAATGTTTCTTTCTCCCGACGCACGCCATTATAATTTTTTCGTTTTATTAAAAACGGACACTATATTGATTTCTGTCGGTTTACCAGGCGATCAGCAATAGCAGTAAGCTAAATCATGATCGTTTTTAGAAATAGTTTGGCGACAAAAACTTACTTTGTGTAAGTGAAGAGGAAATATAGTTTAAAGCAAATCGGTAAAAACCAATGTTCCCTTCCTTGCAGTTTTTAACAAGTAGAAAAGAAATTCGTAAGGAAAGAAAAAGACAAGCTGTGTTTTGAAAGCCTAGATCTCTTCCTTTCACTGTGAAATTGAAAGTAGATAAGTCACTCACACTGTCTTAAAATAACTGAAGAAGAAAGAAAAATGCAACAAGAAAGATGTCCAACCAGTAGGACTCATTGGTTTGAAATATTTTAAGACTTTTTTATTTTCAATGTGGAAGAAAATAAAATAATATTAAAACTTCCAAGGAAGAGAGATAGTGGGACTGGAAAGGGAACATTGGTTTGTATCGTTTTGCTTTGAACTACATATTTCCCCTCCACTCACACAAAAGCAAGCTTTTGCCGCCAAACCTTTTCTGAAAACGATCATGACATAGCCTACTGCAATTGCTGGTTGCCTGTTGAACCAAAAAAATTCCCTTCAGCAAGAAAAAATTATAATGGCGTAGTGAAAAATTAAAATAAAATTAAAAACGTACAGCTCAAAAATGTAAACAGAGTAAAATTGCAAGCAACAAGAAAAATGTCAGACAATCGACAAATCTGTATACGATTTATATTTTTAATAAGATAGTTTCATAGGGTGCTTTTTTGTTCCTTTTGGAGTTTTGTCAAAATAAATAAACAATTTTGAATTTTCATGTTCGTTAATAATTCTTAGAAATTTTCAAACCTCTTTAAAAATAAAAAAAAAATTAATTTGAACAACACCATATTTTCAAAGAAATTATTATGCACAAGATATCATTATATTTTTTTATTAATTTATTATTTAAAAATTTTAAAGAATTTATCGCAAACACCCTATACACTGCTACATGATCGATCGGTAAGGAGATCGATCTTACATACTGTTGTTGTCGTCACTGACTTATTTTTGTTTTAGTTGCATTCTACTTCCTTCTTCAAATATTTTAAGATAGTGTGAGTGATTTATCAAGTTTCAATTTCAAAGTGAAAGGAAGAAAGCTAGGCTTTCAAATCACAGCTTGGCTCTCTGTCTTTCCTTACGTATTTCTTGTGTACTTATTGAAACTTCCATGGAAGAGAGAGGGTGGGACTGGAAAGGGAACATTGGTTTATACCACTTTGCTTTGAACTATTTCCCCTCCACTCACACAAAAGCAAGCTTTTGCCACCAAACCTTTTCTGAAAACGATCATGACATAGCCTACTGCAATTGCTGGTCGCCTAGTGAACCGAAAAAAATTCAGTACGAATTTGCGTATTCACAGGAAAAAGGTGAAAAATGATGGCGTGGGAAGAGTGAAAAATTGAAATTGACAAGTTTTACGAAGTATTATTCTTTAAAAAAAGATAATAAGCCGCCACTCCAGCTTAAATGTCAACAAAATAAAATTGCAAGCAACAAGAAAAATGTCAGATAATCGACAAATCTGTATGTAGGTACGATAAATATTTTTGATAAAATAAATTCATGGGATGCTTGTTCTGTTACTTTTCGAGTTTTGCAAAATTTTTAAAACAAACATTTTGATTTTCATGTTTGTTAATTTAATTCTAAGAAATTTTCAAACTTTTTAAGAAAATTAAGATAAAATAAATAAAATAACACCATGTAATTTTTGTTTTTAAATTTTTAATAAAGCTTAAACAATTTTAAACACACTCCAATTTTTTCTGAAAATTAGTTTAGTTTCAAAGAAATTATTAAAATCAATTATTTTTATTAAATTATTATTTAAAAATTTTAAAATTGAACTGCAAACACCCTATTTACTGCTATATAATGGATCGGTAAGGAGATCCATATTCCATACTGGTGTTGTCATTGACTTATTTTTTGTTTTCGTTGCATTCTACTACCTTCTTCAAATATTTTAAGAAAGTGTGAGTGGTTTGTCAAGTTTCAATTTCAAAGTAAAAAGAAGAAAGCTAGGCTTAAAAAGTACAGCTTGGCTCTTTCTTTCCTTAGTATTTTCTGGTGTACTTATTAAAACTTCCAACGAAGAGGAGGGAGAGTGGAAAAGAGAACATTGGTTTTTACAGATTTGCTTTGAACTACTTCTTCTTCACTCACACAGAGAAAGCTTTTGGCGCCAAACTTTTTCTAAAAACGATCATGCGACATAGCCTATTGCAATTGCTGGTCGCCTGGTGAACCGAAAAAAATTCAGTACGAATTTCTTTTCAATCACACAGTGACAAAAAAAAACATGATGGACCCGACCGGAAGAGTGAAAAATTGAAATTTGCAATCCAGCTTAAATGTCAACAAAATAAAATTGCAAGCAACCAGAAAAATGTCAGACAATCGACAACCTTTGCATACGATTTATATTTTTAATAAAATAATTTCATATGGTGCTTTTTCTGTTACTTTTGGAGTTTTGTCAATATCAACAATGAACATTTTGAATTTTCATGTTTGTTAATAATTTTAAGAAATTTTCAAACCTCTTTTAAAATTAAAAAAAATAATTTGAACAACACCATATTTTCAAAGAAATTATTATAAACAAGATATTAAAATATTTTTTTATTAATTTATTATTTAAAAAATTTAAAGGATTAATCGCAAACACCCTATATACTGCTACATGATCGATCGGAAAGGAGATCGATGTTCAATACTGTTGTTGTCGCTGACTTATTTGTTTGTTTTAGTTGCATTCTACTTCCTTCTTCAAATATTTTAAGATAGTGTGAGTGATTTATCAAGTTTCAATTTCAAAGTGAAAGGAAGAAAGCTAGGCTTTCAAATCACAGATTGGCTCTCTGTCTTTCCTTACGAATTTCTTGTGTACTTATTGAAACTTCCAAGGAAGAGAGATAGTGGGAATGGAAAGGGAACTATTTGAACTATTTCCCCTCCACTCACACAAAAGCAAGCTTTTGCTGCCAAACTTTTTCTGAAAACGATCATGACATAGCCTACTGCAATTGCTGGTGGCCTGGTGAACAGGGAAAAAAATCATAATTCGAGCAGTGGAAAAAATAATAATGGCGTCGAGGGAGCAAAAACTTAAAATTTCCACTCCAACTTAAATGTAAACAAAATGAAATGCAACCAACAAGAAAAAATGTCTGACAATCGACAACCTTTGCATACGATTTTTATTTTCGATAAAATAAATTCACAGAGTGTTCTCTTGTTACTTTTTAATCCTTGTCAAAATTTCAAAATAGGTACCTGTGCCAAATTACAATAAAAAATGAACATTTTGAGAGTACATGTTTGTAAATTCTAAGAAACAAAAATGTTAATTATGTTATAAACATACACTCCGAGTTTTCTCTGAAAAGAAACGTTCTTATTTTTAAGAAATTGTGAAGAACAAGGCATTTTTGTTTTTGTATTTATTATTTAAAATTAATCGCTAACACCCTTTAAAATAACATCATCGCTCGGCAAGCATATCCAATCCATACTGGTGCCAGAGAGAAGATAGGTACTTATAGAGAGAGGCAACTTCGTACAGCACTTGCATCTGTATTAAACTCCATATAAAAAAAACATTGGGACAACACAGATGCAAGTTGCTGAACACATTCCTTTAAATAAGAGAGAAAGAGACACACTTCTTTTTTTGGTTTGCACGAGGAGAAAACATGTATACACCGATAGGAATTCAAATCGTTATAAAAAATGTAAACAAAAAGCATTGCGGGGACGGAGGCGAGGAAAGTTGTCTCTCTCTATAAGTATTTTCTCTCTGCTGGTGCCGCAGCCATCATTGATTTTTGTTTTTGTTGAATTTTACTTCCTTCTTCAAATATTTTAAGACAGTGTTAATGACTTTTTACTTTCAATGTGGAAGGAAGAAAGCTGCACTTTCATTAATCAGCTTGGCTCTTTTTCGCCTTCGGTTTCGGAAACGAATTTCTCCTTCACTTTTTGTGTAACTATTTTAATTTCCTTACGAAGAATTACCGATTGGCAATTTCTTTTTCATCAACACAAATTATGATTTTGGCGCCAATTTTTTTTTTTTTTTAATTGTCAAAACAAGCAGCTTTTTGCGTTTGCTGATTGTTTGCTGTTTTCAGAGATTTCACAGAAAAAGCTCTATTCCATTCCAACCAATCTGGTACTGGTACTCTCTCAATGGCCAAGTTGAGTTATTTAAGGCTCATTTATACTCACAATAAGTTATCCGGTTTTTGTTTTTGATTAAAGTTTAGTTTTTAAACAAAGGTAAGCATTTATGGGGGCAAATTGTATTGATTCCCTATTAATCAATAGGTATATGGAATCTTATACAGGACATTATTAATCTGCCTTACCACTTAGTTGATGTACCTACTGTCTTTAACTTAAATATATTTGAATGTTTCCCCAAGCTATAAATTCAGAATAAAAACACAATTTTTTGCCTCACAGGCAATATTTTTATTTATTAGCAGTTTATTTTATTTTAGTTCAGCACAATATAGTAGTAGTTTTAATAATCACATTTTTCCAAGACGATTTTTATATTTAAAGCTTTGTCAAAAATTTAAACCAGGTGTATGGTACGCTTATTTATTGTATCACGTTAAATATTGAAAACAAAAAACGTTTATGCTTGTAAATTTTAAGAAATATCTAGTCCAGACAATTTTTAAATTAATTCATAAGTTCCACTAAACAAAATCTTAAAAAAAGACAAAGTTATTAAAATGAGAACACAACATATTCAATTTCAAATTTTTAGTAAAGCTTAAAAAAAATCAAAAGAAACACTCCGAATGGAATTTTGTTTTTAAGTTAAATTGCTTTTATAGAAATTATTATTTTTATTTATTTTTTTTTTATTCAAAAAAATCAAAAGTGACCGCAAGCACCCATTTTAGCTGCCTGGTCATCACATCGAAATCGATCACTGACTTTTTAATTTGACGTTCTTCTCGTTGCATTCTACTTCGTTCTTCAAATATTTTTAAACAGTGTGAGTAACTTTTCTAGTTCCAATTTCAACATGGAAAGAAGAAAGCTTGGCTTTCAAAACACAGCTTGGCTCTTTCTTTTTTGTTTACCAATTACTTATCCTCTTCTATTTGTGTTATTATTAAAGTTTCCTTATGAGCAAGAGAGAAAGTGGGTCTGGAAATAATCCGTTATTTGGTTTTTGCAAATATTTCTCCTTGACTCACACAAAGAAAACTTTTGGCGCCAACTTTTTACGAAAATGTTCAAAAAAAAAAAAAAAAAACTAAGAACAAGTTACGAAATCTATTGTTGCAACCCTTAGTTATATTTTTGGTGCTCCTGCAAGAGAAGAATTTTTTGTTTTTATTTCAATCCAAAAATTATGTATATAAAAAAATCTTAAGTTAAAAATATTAAAAATATCTCAGTGAACATGAATTTAAATGCAACGTAGATTTTTATTGGAAATATACTCTGTGTCCTTCTTATTTATGACCCCACAAAGTGTCTCGAAAAAAGATTAAGCATCGAACAAGAAACCAACAGGGACATCTCCTTATCTCCTATAATCCTTGTTTATATCCCGCATTAAGTGTTGAGCACAAGAAAAATGGAAAAATGGAAAACCGCGATTTCTTGGACACTCTGACTCAATCACCATAAAATATTCAAATAATTCGTCATCAATCCAGCTTCGCTTTAATCGCGAAAAAAAGTTATATAAACAAAATATATACTTCCCCATCAGGACTCAGGACTATCTTAACAACTCAAGTGCCCACGCCAAAAAAAAAAAAAAAAAAAACAATTCGAAACCAAAAGAAATCGAAATTCACTTGAAAAGCCAAACAAAAATCAAAAACAAAAGGGCGATTTCTGTGAATAAGATAAACTTCCATCTCTCATTTTTGAACTTTCATTTTCTAAAAATAATATCTTAGAAGAGTTTCCTCGTCCTCCTTCAAATAAAGGAAGTAGGGACGGACGACTATGTAATAGGAGGCAAAGAAAAAAAAAAAAGATAAAGTCCATGGTTTTTTTAAGCTAAGTATAAGCTTCTCTGGATTCCTGTTGATTTTCACTTGTAACCTAACTTATTCTCAATTTATTGCCTTCCCCACCCCCTTCAGGATGAAGCAATAAAAACGTTTTACACGCACTAATGGTCTACAATTTATTTGAGGAGGTTTTCGCTTCATTTTGTTTTTGCGAAACAATTTTTTTTTTTTTGTATTTTCATTCGAATTTACTCGGTTTTTTGATTTATACGTTGGGTGAATAACTAAGTTCATTATGAGAATGTGTGAGTATGAGTGTGGGTGTTTCTTGTGGTATTTTTAGGGAGTCCTTTAGGAAAATGATGAAGGCGTTATGAATTTATTTGCAACTGGAGGCAAGGCTGTGACGTGCGGTGTAAGTTTGAAGAATCCTGCGGTGATTGAGAGGCAATCTTATAGGTGATTCCATTTCCAATGCGTGGATGGTAATTGAATTGCGTTCGCTTGAGATATTGAGGTTTTTGAAGGTGATAGAAATTGTTAAATATCTTATACACCTACGTAGGAACAGCTAATATGCGCATAATCATAAATACATTTTTAATGATGCCACAAATATGCGAAACAAAAACAAAAGTTTCTTGGAATTTCATCTTCATTCTTATGAAAGAAAAAAAAAACATTTGTTCTTTTAAAAACCAAAATGACAAAACACGCAATTTCAGAAAATATTATGGTATCTTTTTGAAGCTCAAATAAATAAAATATACTACCTACTTCCAGTGGAACTCCTTCAACTATAAGAATTCCTAGAATTTCGTCTACGAAAATCAGGTATTCTGGTTTCTTTTTGTTGGTTGTGTAGACGCATATGTTCTGCAGGACTTCATAACTGCTCCCTAACTCACGTTTGTTTGAATAATCAATTTTTGATTAAAAACCAAAGACGTCCTTAATAAGACACATTAACAAGAAACTACTTCAAACCAATGAGAAAACAGAATTGTTTATCAAGACTTGGAGCAATATATCAAGTTGTCGAAAAATAGCTTGAGAGGACTTAAGCGAGTTTGAGGACGTCCTAATTTAGTCCAGGAGTTCTTGAACCGTGGTCGATTTAATTCCAGAAACGCCAACTGATACCTGGGTTGGGCAGTGGAGACTTTTGAATGTCAGTCAGATAAAGCGGGTATAATTTTAACTGTCATCGCCTTTATTCACTTTCTTTTAAGGTAATTTTTTGAAACTTGATAATGATTGCGTCACAGCTTTGTAGGAGAGCCTTAATAATTTATTGGTTCTCTTCTTCATTTGACACCAAAGAGCCCTGGAACCAAGCTCAATACATAATTTATGTTTCTGGTGGCCACTTAGAATAAAATTAATATGTTCCACAATCTCGTTCACAACATATTTTTAGCTTCGCAATATCGACAAGGGAAAAAAACTAGTAGGACTGAAAACGCCTGACATAAAACTATTAATATTTTTTTTTCTAAAAAAAATAGCCCAGTCACAGTTAAAGTGAACTTAAAAATTACCTACATTCCATGGTTTATATTTTTAAAAAGGAAAAGCTTGTGGAACGTATTCATTTCCTTTTTTCATTTTGCAGGTGGTGGCTACTGGGCTTTGGGTGGTATGATGTCCCAGAAAATTTATGAAAAAGTGAAATAATATCGCACATAGATAAGTTCCACAATGCGTTCCATGTCGTATTTTCACTTCACTGCGTACGACTTTGCCTAGTTTAATAAACTCCTGCGAATGAAAATTAAACAGATGCGAATTCCACGACAGCTTTTCGTGCGTCGCTTAAGAAACAAAGAACCGCCAGTGAAATGAAAAACAAATACGTTCCACAATCTTTTCCGACCATATTATTAATTTTGCAATGTGCAAACACGTGGGAAACCTTAAAAGAAGTGAAAAGGGTGAAATTCGTCAAGCAGTTTGTTTTGTTTTTAAAACATAATCGGAAAGTGAAGGTGTGAGCTACACGCTGGCGCTGGCATATTTTTGTATAGAACTTTGATTTCCACTCGAAAACTATAGACTCATTTTGCATATACAAATTAAATTTAGAAACCTGATGAAACGACATTTTGCAATAAAGATGGCTACTCAGTCACAAAAACGAAAATATGGCGTAAAAATACATTTGATACTGTATTGATTTTTTTTCACATGGAAATTAATATCCATCACAGCCTAGTGCTTTGTAAAAAAAAATTAATATAATAGGTATAGGGTGCAATATGAAAAATTGTGTTTTTCAATGAACTTTTTTTTTATTTTTCAAACAGTAAAATGGTGGAAGGAAAAACGTCCTTTGATCGTAGGCAAAAAACAATATTAAGAAATGACAAGTTTATTTTAGCATCATTTATCAAGTGATAGGCTCAAAGACTTGCTTTTTTTTAACAAAAAATAATGTTTACCAACAAAAAAAAAATGTTTCGTTCCGAGGCGAAAGCTTAAAATAAAAATAAAAAAAAAAGTCACTTAATGTCATTCACAGAGCACACAGCGGAGTCCCTCTTGTAGGGTTGTTCACTTAGCATCCTCGCATACAATCCAGAATATAATGCTTGTCCTTTTTTTTTTTTTTTGTTATGAGTTTTTGGTTCGCCACTCTAGGGCATCATACTTGGGAATTGATTTTGATGCTGATGGTTTCATATATGCGTCTGGAGTTCTGAGTATGCGGCAGCAAGGATTCATAACGATCCTAATGAAGTGCGTGCCATTACATTGCTTAAGGTCATAGGAATCATATTTTATGATAAACATCCTGTTTGTGGATGTAGGTGTGGGTGTGGGTTATATCCTTTAGGGATACGTCTTTTTGTTGGTAGGTATGTGGGTTTCTTTCTGGAATCTGGATATCAGAATATTATAATGACATAAATGAACATAGCATGCGGGAAAAATCTCAAGAGGCAATCTTAAGTTAAGGAAGAAATTACCGAATGAACTTTTCCTTAACTTATTTATATTCTTTTGAAAGATTCGTGGAATTTTTTTTTGAAAGGTATGCGGGTTTGTGTTTTGATTAACATATAAGGTCGTTGTTCTTTTGAATGTTTACCTGCTTTAGATGTGGGAGGCTTATTTGAAGGAATTGAGTTTAATCAAAATTCATTCAAAAACGCTTTTACTAATTTCCTTATTTGAAATAACGTTCATAATGTTTAAGTAAGAGTTTATCGTAAATTTAAGATACCACTTGGATCTATAAATATCCAAGAGTTACATACATTTATTTGAACGGAACTAAATATGTGGGGCCTTATGATTAATAGTGAATCAACTCGTGAGAGGACATCAATCATGGGGTAAGCGTGGGGTGGGTGAGGCTTCATGAAAGACTACACCTCAGTTGTACGTCACTCATATACGGCTCACAAAGTTGGACAATGTACAAAACATATGAGATTACATTCACAACAGCTAAGACGAAGGAGCTCAAACAAAAAGTATACAAAAATCCAAAGAAACCTTCATCATATTGCAAAAAAAAGAACACGACTGGTTCAGCTAGTGTCGCGTCGTGTTGAAAGAAGAGACGCCGAGCACCTTGTCAAAAAGGCTAAATCATATAACGTTTCAATACGATGATGGCGAGGTAGGAAGAAGTGAGGCAGGGATGAAAGCTCCCGACACCAGCATTTAGTTGACCTCAAAAAATGTAACAATCCAAAACTTGGAGGCTGAAGAACTAAAATAAAAAAAATCTAAAAAAAAGTGAAGGTGTTATATGGCTGCCCTGAGGTACTCCAGCGAAGAATGAAATTTCCTTAAGAAAAACTTAGCTGTTGATAACGCTACCAGCTCCTTCGATCTCCTCGTCAAAAAATACGGGCAATGCCCCTAATATGACATTAAAATTCTCTTGGAAACCCAAAATTGGGACAAAGGATATATTTGGTAAGCAAATCGAACTGCAAAGACTAGACGACACTAATTCCGGTAACAGACTCAGGCTCATCAAAAAACATGGTATTGAGCAGCATATGTGTCCCGACATCCAGAAAGGCACATGGCAGTCACTCGATGGTGGAACCTGCAACCAAATCTGTCATGTTGTGATTGAAGGATGACACTCTTCTAGCATTCTGAATGTTTTTTTGTACTACCAGGAGAGTCAACATCAAATCCGATCACTTCTTATTTGTCGCCAAATTTCGTGTAAAGATATCCAGAGAAACAAACAACTACCGCGCTGAGGAAATATCAATCGGAAGTAACCGCTACAGCCAGTGCCGACCGCGTGTCACCAGAACCTTCGATAAATTCTAAGACTGTTTATTGAACCCAATCTTCCGGATAGCTTTATCAACAAATCAAAAGAAACGCAGCGTCAGAAAAGGTGGGCTTCTCACAAATACCTCCGAGAAACTTAAGTTTTATTGCGAATGTGCTGGAGCAAACAAAGCTAAGACGGAGAATTACAGGTTATGGCTCAGAAAGATAACAAGACCGTCCATTGAGAAAGGAAAAAGATCACCGTTGTTGGTGAAGTCGAGGAAATCCTTTTGCTTTTCGAGGTTTCGAAATTTTTTTTAGAAAAGTAAAACGTTCAACACCGAGATTCACAAGCCGGCTTGGGCTCCAAAATAGGGTGATGGAAGCATTTTATTAGATACAAAGTCAAAAGTCGACGTTAACTATCTGGAGAGGTTACTCTCACTAGTTGCTTAGTTTTTTTTTTTCTTATAGCACACGCGCTCAAGGCTTTTGGATAGCACTTTTAATGATTAGTCACAGCGCGAGCGATAGGAAATTAGGGAGGAAGGGAAAGGGTCTTGAATGCTTGAAGATCAAAATTGCAAGGGAAAATTTTACCAGGCAATTTATTCCACATTCGTGTTGTACGGCTGAAGAATGAATCACTTAATTTCACGGTACGTCAGAAATTGTCCTCAAGTGTAAACTGATGAGCGTTCCTAGCAAGAAGAATGTTACGAGTGAGCAATTTTTGGAGATGACAAGCAGCATTCCAAAAATGACACCGGTCAATTCGAATGACAACATAGAATTGAAGACACCCGACCAAAATTAAATCAAAGCAGCCATCGCCAGACTACAAACCAACAAAGCAGCTGGAGCCCAAGGAGCACAACGCACAAGCGGAACTGTTTAAACATGTGGAATATGACCTGATGTTCAGGAGCATGCACCGACTTATCTGGAGTGGAGATTTTATGAAACTATTGAAAGAATAAATAAACTTCACTGAAAAATCTAAAAACATTTTTTAGCGAGGTTGCTATTTTAAATAATGTTAAGACGTAATATTCCTTCAATTTTAATTTTATCTGCCGGTTTCTGTGACCCAAGACCCAACAGACAACTAATAAATCATCAATTGTGGTTCCTTATAAATTACCCCTAAAATTTGTGCTCCAACAGCGAAAATAATTAAACTAATCTTATTAATTTGAAAATGGTGAAGCATGAAAATTCAACTTTCAACCACACACACAAGTTTCAGCGGAAATTTTCAACCCTCCATCCATAACCACATATCAAATTTTCATAAAATCATCCACCAATATTCTCCTTCTTTCTAACTTTCTATTTTATAGAAGCCACCGAAACACAATTCATGAAGCAGCGTTGTACGTCAGAAAAGCGGTTTCACCGCGCTACTACATCCAAATAGACTTTATCAAGCACAAATACCAGTATGGTCTTTGTATAGGTTTAGATAGTTAGGTATAGTCCTGATGGCATTTGTAAATTATAAAATTCTCTGAAAATTGCTATATCGTTTCAAAATCATCAACCTACCACTTCTCACCCAAAATTCTGAAACACTAAATTAAACGACCAAGGACAATAGAACCAAACTTGCCTCCACATCCTCATAAACCACCCCTAAAACATATCAACCTAAAATATTATAGTGTGATTGTTTTAGTATAGGTAATTAAATTTGCTAACCATTAAAATGCAATAAATTTCAAATTAGATTATTTACAACCACTAAGCTTTGGAAACAAACACAAAAAAAAAAATTAAATAATTTTCGAAGAGCTAACAAATTTTATTTGAATGTGGGATGGCCAATTGTTAAATTACGAGCGAGCGTTTTAACTTTTGAATTTTTTTTTTTTTTATTTTTTTAAAGATCACATTAAAATCTACTTAAAGTAACTTCTAAGGAATTTCAAATATACAATGGGGTTGCTCTTTTAGAAGTTGGTTATCTTTGCAAAAGAGATGGGAAAATCAATTGAAGAATTGAAAAAAGAAAAGCTTAACTTTTAATAGCTTGCGTAATTAGTTTGAGCTATAAATTTGTGTGCTTTGAAGTTAGGAAAACGCTGGGAGCAAGATAAAATTAATCTTTAGCCAAGAACAGAACGCAAGGACTTAATGTTCTTTCTCAGTAGGTTTGGAAACAGACATTAAGGATTATAAAAAGAAAAATTGAAATGGTCAGTGGAAAGAAGCTCAAGCGAATTAATTTTAAAATAATAAATTATACGATATTGATAAATTTCAAGTTCAGCTCTTTAAAAAGGTCCTATCGAATAAAATAACAAATAACCGTGTTCTATCTGTGCGTCCATCACAATAGAACTACCGGCAGAGTAGAACTATCTTGGAAAGGATGCCAAGTAGTGACAATAAGGCTCTGTTTAGCTCGTCTCTATTTACGGCTCTCTTAGGCTACTCGAAAATTGATAAAAATATGACAAGAAGGGCTGGAATTCTTGAGTTTAGTCTAAAAAATCTGTCGTATATAAAAACATAAGCGAGAGCTACAGTACGTTTGCAACGAACTGTTGGATACCCTATTCCCTATATTTTTTTATGTGTATGCGTCTGCCTCCCGCAGACAGCCGATGTTTCAGTTAAAAAAAAAAATATCATCTTTAGCAGACAGAAAAAAGTACAATAACATTAATTTTGTGTGGTGTGATGTTCAATCAGTGCTGGCAAAATAAAAAAAGGCGTGCGCCACGCCCAAAGTTAAAACTTTTTATCGCCAAGGCAATTGGTATGAGCTCAGTGACATTCAATTAATAATAATAATAATAATAATACCTTTAATTTTTGAGACTACGTGTTTTGTTCTTTTATGAAAAGTGGGCGTAAGCCACACCCAAAATTCAAAACTTTCTTTTCATACACAAACTTTTTACTTTCTATTAAGAGACGCAACATTTTGCTTGCGGATTCATTATAAATACCGTTTATTTTCAAAAACAATTTTTTATAGTTTCTAGTGAAAAGTGGGCGTTAGCTACTCCCAAAATCAATTTTTTTGATTTCGTACACAAGATGTTTATGTGCAAGTAATATCCACAAAATTTAATGTTTTTCGCATTAATATAACAATTGGTTTTTTACAAAAACAGTATTGATGATTTTGTATAAAAAATGGGCGTCAGCCACGCCTTAACTGAATTTTTTTTTAATTGGAAGAAGGTTTACCTGAAGCTTTCGCGTGCAAAATTTTAGCATTATGCTTTTATCGTAACTGTACAAAAAACATAATTTAATTTTACCAAATTGAGGTTGCTCATCAAAAATAGTGATTGTGGGCGTGTTTGTGGGCGGATTTTACCGGTTGAAGAACTCAGCCTTACTCTTGAACCAAAGATTATATGTATACCCTAAATTTCAGCTTTCTAGCTCAAAAATTGCGACCTCTAGAAAGTATACATACGGACAGACGGACGGACGGACGGACATGGCTAAATCGACTAGGCTTTTGATTTTGAGTCAGAATATATATACTTTTCTATACCTAACGGTATTATTTCTCTATGTTACAAACTCCACACCAAATACAATATACCCATTCTATGGAATAGGGTATAAAAACACTGATTCACTCGCGAAATTGTTCCGACATTCACACAGAATAACCGACAAGCTTGATCTGGTTAAGGCTCTATTTCCAAAAGTATTTGGAATAATTTTTGAGCGCCATTTTCTTCTTCATATTTTTTTAAGGTTAAGTTTACTGAGCCAAAGTGACTGACCAGTTATAGAAATCCGAAAAAACAAACCGAAAAAGTTGGAACAGGATGAATATAGGATTTCTTTCTCAATCCATTGTACCAACAAAAAATCTTTCCTATCTCTCTAACCCTTCTAACTATTGCCGTGCAGTTTGCATTCAAAAAGACCTTGGGTCTTATAATTAAACTAGATTTTAGATTTTTTTAGATTTTTAGATTTTTATTGTTCCTTAAATAGTTACAATAATTTAAGCATGGCTTTGCCGTCTGCCTGATTAGCAACTCAAGAATATAATAGATTCAAAGTTTTTAAAGATACGGTTTTTCAAAAATTTTCGTTTAAAATTCTGCTTCTAAAGGGTGATTTTTTAAGAGGTTTAGAACTTTAAAAAAAAAAAAAAAAGATAATTTCATGCAAATGTTGACCGCGGCTGCGTCTCAGGTAGCCCATCCGCTGAGTCCAATTTTGGCATACTCTTTCACACATATCGGCCGGTATCTCACGAATGAATGCATGGATGTTGGCTTCCAGTGCGTCAATCGAAGCGGGCTTGTTCCTATAGACATTAGCCTTGACATACCCCCACAAAAAATAGTCTAATGGTGTCAAATCGCACGATCTAGGCGGCCAATTGACCGGCCCGAAACGTGAAATTAACTGTTCACCAAACTCGCCTCGCAATTGCGCCATTGTTTCGCGTGCTGTGTGGCATGTGGCACCGTCTTGTTGAAACCACATATCATGCAAGTCAAGAACTTCCATTTCGGGCAAAAAAAAGTTTGTTATCATCGCTCGGTAGCGTTCACCATTGACAGTAACGCTGCGATTCGCATCATCTTTGAAGAAATATGGCCCAATAATGCCGCCGGCCCATAAACCGCACCAAACAGTGACTTTTTCGGGATGCATTGGTAGCTGTTGCAATGCTTCTGGCTGATCTTCACTCCAAATGCCGCAATTTTGCTTATTTATGTACCCATTCAACCAAAAATGAGCCTCATCGCTGAACACAATTTTTCGATAAAAAAGCGGGCGATGAACATTTCGAACCGAGCACGAATTTCGATAGTAAAATTCAATAATTTGCAAGCGTTGTTCATTTGTAAGACGATCCATGGTTAAATTGCAAACCAAACTGAAGCTGTTTGACAGTGACACAAGGTACTAAACACACGTCAGCTGTCAAAACCAGTGTTGCCAAGACCAAACCAGCTAAAAAATCACCCGTTATAAGCTAGTGCTGTTTTACAAAATTGAAACATTTTAGGAACATCCACTTCATTGAGAAACCTTAGTATTAATTCTTCCGATAAAAAATCACTTCCTAATACATGTCTTCTTGCTTCTCTGAGAACGGGACACCTTCCAACAAAATGAAAAATATCTTCTCTTTCCGCCATATTACACATTTCGCAAAGTAAGGGAAGATCATTACGGTGGGGTATGAAGTTGAGACCTAAAAGTTCACCTCGCAGTCTAAACATATTTGATATTTGTTCCGTCGTGAAATCATCTCTAAAATAGTTGTTTTGGTTTAAGTTGTAATTTAGCTTACTGTATATCATCCTGTACATTGATTCTTCTGCTTCCTTGGTGTATTCTATCCTCAAACGTTCATCTGTGTATAATAAAGGCTTCCACGAGCTGTAATCGTCCAAGCTTAGTACTATTCCAGCATCCTCTGCCAAACCAATCCAATCCATGAACCATCCAGATCTGCTGCAAATTCCTTGAAGAGCTGCTTTTTTTGGAAGGCGATAACTATAGGCATATTCAGAACTTTAATGATGTAGTCAACTTGAAGCTTGAGAGTCTTAATAAACAGTGGGGAGATTCCGGTTTCGAGCATAATCATATAGTTGGGGGTGTTTGAAGGAAGTCGGAATATTCGCTTTATATAGAAACGAAGGAGTTTTTCCGCAGTTTCATATTTTTTGCCTCCCCAAACTTGAGCTGCATACAGTAAAGTAGACTCCGCCACTGATTCAAAAACTCTGTATTTGCTGCTATGCGCTATATGACCGTTTTTGAATATTTCTCTCCAAGCAACATTAATCGCAGTCTTAGCTTCCTGAAGTTTGTCCGTCAGATGTCGTTCCATACCAAGATTCTTAGTGAAGTAAACCTCTAAATATTTGTATTCATTCACAACTTCAACCCTTTCACTATTATAAGTCCATTGTTCCCTTGAGCCTGTTCTTCCGCCTCCGTTTTTGAAAATCATAACCTTCGACTTTTCTAAGTTGACGACTAGATTCCATATCGTGCAGTATTCGTGAAGCTTGTTCATCATTAGTTGCAGAGTTTCGGGGGAATAAGCAAAAAGAACAATATCATCCGCAAAAAGGAGAGCTTTGATGTAGGTTCCAGCGTATTCGGTACCACCTGGCAGAAAATCAGTTATGTCTTCGATGAAGAGTGCAAATAAACTTGGGCTGAGTGTACAACCCTGACGTAATGCTGTTTTCGTTTGGAACCATCCCGAAATATTTTCGCCATCCCATACAGCTGCTGAAGTTTCCCGGTACAGGTTCTGCAAGACGCATCCAAATTTATGAGACAACCCCAATCCATACAAATTGTATATCAGCGAATTACGGTCAATCGTATCGAATGCTGCCTTAAAGTTGACGAAAAATTTATATAATTTCTTATTTCGAGACAAGAAGGAATTTGCAATACTTCTGAGCACAAAAATGTGGTCTATGGTTGAGTACCCCGGTCTGAAACCAGCTTGAAATTCACTCAAAATGTTATTGGCGTCTATCCACGATCCAAGTCGATTCTGCAGTACTGCTGTAAATATCTTATAGGATGCATTCAAAAAAGAAATACCTCTATAATTTACTGGATCCAATGTGTTGCCTTTTTTATGTATAGGAAAAAGAGCTTTTTTGAATTCTTTAGGAATGATTCCATGTTCCAGAACGATATTAAATGCTTCTGTAAGTTTTGTATGGAGCTCATCTGTGCCATATCGATAAAATTCCAGTGGTATTCTATTTACTCCGGCCGCCTTTCCGTCCTTCAATTTTCTTAACGAAGCAGCTTCCTCTTCCTTAGATATTGGCTGATCCAGAAATTCTACATAATAGCCCGGTTGCGCATATTGAAACATATGAGAGCTGAAAAGAGTGTGGTTCAATAGCTGACTGAAATGTGGCATTAATGTTTCAAAATTCAAATTGCAGTTTATGACATATCTTTTGCCATTAAGCCTTTGTATTGATTTCCAAAACTCTGATGAATTCCTTCAATTAGCTAGGCTATTGGCTTCCCTCTCATAAAATGTTCTCTTTTTTTCCTTGCAGATTGCTTTAAACCTTCGATTATGCTCCATATAAGTGCGCTTGGTTGAGTCATCATTATAACGTCTAAACTGATTTAACGAATCATAAGAAAAATTCCTTGTCGTCATGCACTCTCTATCAAACCATGGTTCTCTAAACTGCTCACTTCGTCTGAAATTCTTTGGTCCCGGGTACGCTTCCTAAATGCAATCATCAATACTTTTTAAACTGTCACTTTGGTGCCTCATCAGACATATATCTAATCGGCTTTGATACACAGAAACCTTGGAATCTTTTCAATGCAATTTAGGCTCACATTTTCCTCATTTACTTTTTCTCCATACGTGAAGGAAACAACAACTGGCATGTGATCTGAATAAGGTAGATGTTGAACTTTGAAATCCATGATTAAGGAACTCCAATTGCCTCCTATAAGGCAGTAATCGATGCCGGAACTACCTTGTTTGCCAACAAATGTAAACTCTCCCAATTTATCACCTTCACTAGTACCATATAGAATTCGAAGTCCTTTTGAGTTACACAGATCCAATAGCTCTTTGCCCCTAGTGTTCTTTGTGGAATCCTTAGTTTGCCGATTATGTCCTTCACGTTCATTTTCCAAACCTCGTTCAGTTCCCACTCTATCATTCAGGTCACCAACAACTAATATATTTGAGTAAGATCCGCTCATGAGAAACTCCTTAATTTTGTCGAAGTCCGCATCCCATAATTAAACTATTATTATTATTAACGTTTAAAGCGATTATAAAAACGATGTCGAAAAAATATTTCTCTGTACTGTATTCATTTTCGACATTGTTTAAAAATGACAGTTTTGATAAAGATGCCAAAAAAGACGACTTAACAATAATCTTATCGTGGAGGAAGTCTCATGAGCGGGAGTGAGCAAGAAAAAGATTTTAAATCAATTTAATGTGCGAATCGATTCTTATGGGGGATTTTTTTCGGTACATTAGATCAAATTTTTTCTTTGATCTGAAATCGGTTTTTTTTTTTTTCTTTTTTTTAGTATTCGTGAAATTCATTGTGGAACAAATTCTTTATAGAAAACAGATTACTGAGTGAAGTGAAAATGAATTGAGAACTCATAAGTCAATAGGTATGAATTCGCATAATTAAAATTAAAGGAGTGTTATGAATTATTGTATTTGTGTGCAAGGGAAAAAATTAATGTGAATTTAAATCATTATACAACGTACACACGGAAAAATGGTGGTGTTCTGTAAGTTTTTTGAGATCACAATTCTTCGGTAGCTTGACAATAACTCTGTTTTACCATTCCCTGGTTGAGGTTTCGTTTTTCCAAACAGCGTTTTTTCTCGTCCCGGTATCTTGGGATACCCAAAGATCTCTATCTCTTGATTGACAAGCATATCACCAATATTGTTTGACAAGCCCAAACCATGTCTGACGATAGTGATGTCTCCTTTCGGAACTTTGCTATAGACTGAGTCAAAATGAACACATAAAACGTGGTCTTGTCTTCTTTCTCTTGATGAATGACCTTTATAATGTATAAGATAACCCATCTAGAGTAAGTTAGGAGGACTTATATATAGAATTTTGAAGCAGAGTTTCCATAATTGCAGTCTGTTTTAACATAAATTAAACACGGTAGTACAATTTTTACACAGCGAACAAAAATTTATTTGATTGAATTGTTGTAAATATTATTAATCTTGGCCTTGGCAATTTTTTAAAAAATATTTAAAAAAGAAAAAAGTTAAGTTTGGTGTCTCTTAAATCAATGGATAAAATGGTGTTTCTACAAGATAACAATCCTCGTTCTTCTTTCGGTGCATTTTTAAGTAACCTTCCTCGCCCCAAGTAGTACCATAAGAATTCTTAACCAACCAATAATCTGAGCCATTTTGAGTTCCATACCCAACCAACAATACTCCATGTAGATAATTTGTGTTGCAAGGAGCAGTAAAAACGTCTCCCTTATATTCATGAAAATCACTGGGCACAAAAATTGCAATAGAGATGGGGCCAACTGTGGCAACTGCTTTCATCAGCGTTTTTTCATCGGCAGGGCGAATTTTCCCAAAAGCATGAATGGAAGTTTGAATTTTTCTTTTATCAAACTTGCAGGTACTATCATTTTTTGCTGTGTATTTATATGAAGATTCTGATTGGATGCCACCATTTTGTTTTATATATTGAAAGGCTACAATAATTGAATATACTCCACCGCATGGGTCTTCCTGATTTTCAGGTACGCAATCAACAAGCTGTTGTTCAGAAAGTGAGATCAATTTTTGTGTATGAAAGAAGCTTTGGGCTTCAAGAGCACCAGCTGCTGAAAAAGCCCAGCACGATCCACACGACTCTACGAAAAGAAAAGAGTATTCAAATAAACGGTTATTAAGAAATGAGTTCTAAATTACGTTGATCTTTAACTGGCGTAACTGCACCACGATTCCTCCAATCCATATATTTTGGTAATTCAATATTAGGTGGTGGTATGAAAGTTACAGCATCATCATAATATGAACTTAATAAAGAACGTTAAATTTATCAAGAAATATCAGAATCAGATTTGCCTTACTCGTCATCATCTAAAGATTTGGAGACTCCACTTAAATACATGCTAGCGAACTCTTCATGGCTGAGATCAGAAAATTGATTAATGCCTTTGGAGAATGTGACCAATCCTTGCTGGTAGTCCTGGTTATGCTTTTCGATTCTAAGCTTCGCTTCCATAAAAATCTGCTTGCGCATCAGTTCCTCTGCTTCGTTTTCGTATTGTTTTCCGAAAGTTAGCTGAAAATATTTGTTTTCTTTTCAATTTTTGTAAAATGTGTGCGAGCTTAAGACTTTCAATAAAAAAAACAGAACCCGTCACTTGAAAATCCAACCAAACACTGGGGCTCAAAAAAACACATAAAAAACTGCCCCAGCGAAGAGCATCAGTGCTTTTCAAAATTTTGTAAGAAATAAATTTTCCTTCAGACATACCTTAAACTTCTGCCACTCCCCTTCGGCTGCTTCCTCTTCCATTACAGCACTTGCAACGACTATTAAGCCAAACAAAACCGCTACCACACGCATTTTAATGCAAAGAATTGTCAACAAAAATATTATAGGAACAGGACGGTCCAGAACTATTTTATAAATATACTTGAAAACACTTAACACTTCGAAGAGTTTCAACTTTAGAATGAATTTAAGAGTAGCCAATAAACCCTTTATATAGTCCAGGAACCTTCGATTTGTCATCTTCTTGATTTTTGTTTTTAGTACTTGCTTTTTGAAAATGTGCGATATGAGTAACTTGCAGGTTTGATAAGACCTATGATTATTTCAAAAATGTTTAAAAATAGAAAACATGGGTGACAGCACTTATGCTTTTTGCTACATAAAACTATTCTGGATTGTTCAAACTTCAAAATTACGAAATTGTTCTACCAATGCATTGGCTAACACACCATTTCCCAACCCTTTCAACTTCTTTTGCAACACCGACTGCAGCTCTGTTTCACTTTAAATCTTAGATGAATATTTTCAATGTTTTAATGGATGCAGTTTTTTTTATATCAGGTCTACCTTCAGGAGTAAAAACCGCAGTCCTTCCTGGATACTGTATTTTGGATGATAAAATTCAATATTTCATGAATGAATATCATCCGCAATATTTGATTGGAATTATGATTTAAATATAAAATGTGTGTTTTTTAACTGCATGAAAAGTTTCGATGGTTGTTGTCTTTGGTTTGACAGTTGAGAATGTCTAACTATGTTGACATATCGGTTTGGAAATTAATCATGAATCGTATAACGCCGGATTAACGCTTCCAAATTGTGGAAATTAACTTTAAAAAAAAAAAAAAATCTGTTTGTGAAATTTATAGTATACTTTGCCCATTATACGGCCAACATATTTGTCAACATTAGCAAAATGGCCATATATGGAGCGAAGACAATCCTCAAACCATTAAAATTGACTGTTTGGTGCGGTTTACTTGCTGGCGGCATCATTGGTCCTTATTTCTTTCGAAATGAGGAAGCAGCTGGCGTTACTTTACGGAGCTCTATCGACCCATTCTGACTGATTTTTTCAACCACATTTGGTTACAACAACACGGGCGCAACTTGCCATACAGCGCGCGCTTAGTCATGGAATTTTTGGAAAAATTTATTCCAACAATATCTCAGTCTTGTATTATTATTTAAAGTTATCAAGCTCTTAAAAAACACCTGTTATATCCAAGATATACTGTTCCCAAGGGATAGGGAAAAATTTATTTTATATGATCATTCGGCTGATAAATTCGGCCTGTACTGTTCTTCTAATTCTGAAAGCGAGTGCGTCTAATCAGGTCAGATAATAAAATTTGTTCTTTGCGAATGACTAATACGTAAAGTAAATATTTCAGAAACTATAAGTTTTAGATATGAAATTTTAAAATAATTTAGGTCTTATCAAAAAACTAAAATTCCTCATACTGCTTCGGGCCAAAAATACTCTTATTTCTGAATTTTTCAATTCATTTGCAAGTTAAAAAATTGTCACACTTAATTTCATTTATAAATAGACGGCGGCAGATAAATAAAACATAAAAAAGAAATCCTTAGATAATGTCTCGAAATCTTCCAGCATTTAAATATGTGATAAATCTTCAAAAGATCATGCATTAAGTCCGATTCTGAGCAAGGCGTCATTGGCCTTGGCTCTGATAAAGCATCGTTTCGCGATAGATCAGCAAAATCAAGCATCGTTGCGCGTGGTTAGTAGTTAGATGGAGAACCGTCAAAACTAATAACTGCGAGCTGTTGGCATATGTCTATGTGTTCTTCTATCTTCTGTTCTGTCTGTCTCTCTCAGTCGTGTTAATGTCTTGTGTTGTCTTGAGCCGATGGCCTAAACTACCAGTGCTTGTAAGTGTGTCTACTTCGTCGATTCATCGACGGGGCAGATTAATATGTAATGTAATGTAGATTTTATAGACAACACTTAAGAGTGTAACACCCCTGTGCCTGTAGTGTGCGCAGTTCAGATATATCCTTTCTTGAGAAGAGGGCACATAATTCTGAGGATCCATTCGACCAAATTATGCAGATGAGTTGGT
The DNA here is from genome assembly GCA_916050605.2 of Platycheirus albimanus. Taxonomy (NCBI): domain Eukaryota; kingdom Metazoa; phylum Arthropoda; class Insecta; order Diptera; family Syrphidae; genus Platycheirus; species Platycheirus albimanus. The sequence continues at coordinate 368,447,436 of OU696696.1, read as the reverse complement.
GTGAACTCCTAACTAAGTAACATCTCACTGATTTGAAGGACTTGGCCAGGAGGTCATTACCTTCAGCAAACTTGATGGACTTTGTTTTCGTTATCGCTACTTGAACTTCTTCCTGGTCGGGTGGATTGAATTTTTGTTCCTCATCGTCAAAATCGAAGGGATCATTCTTCATGACAGTGTTAGTTAGGTGTATTAACAGTCTACAGAAAAGTGTTCTCAGCACCGACTGTGCTTCTACTACGACATTCCCACTTTCATCTTTACAAACTTTTGCTCAGGCTTTTTACCCCTTGAACGAATGCTGTGTTAGAATTTCGCTCTCTCTATTTCTTTCCGAAAAGCCAATGTGCCTCCTACCTCTTTTGAGGATGGATCGTACAGGTAGCGCTTTTGGCAGCTTTGGCTCTGGACTGCAACATTGCCTATTAAGATTGAATCTTGGAGCCTAGACTCATCATTGAACCAGGTGGTCGGTGTGGTTGCCCAATAAAACTGCTGCATTTTGTATGAACAGTTTTCAATTTTGCACTGGTGTTTTAAGTTTTGGAGCAGAGGTCGATCTTCTCGAGATGTAATAGGAAACACAGTCGACAAAGGTCCTGGTTATCTCACAGAAGCTGCTCGATGCTGCTGTAGAGTGGAAATCTACATTAGTACTTTAATTACAAGACAGGGGTCCGATTCGATGTTGGGCCCTTGGTTTGTGGCACGTCTGCTATCGATCACAAAATGATCAATTTGTTTGATGGTATGTTGATCAGGAGCCCGTCAAGTCCCATCGTGTACATTGGGGTGTGGGAAGTAAGAGCGCCAGCTATGATAACACTTTACCCCGCAGCAAAGTCTATTAGCGTGAGTCCGTTCCAAAAAGTGTTGTCGTGCAGGCTGTGCTTTCTGATTGCAAGTGGCCTCGTGGCCTGTTTAAGGTCCGAACATTTCGTTGTCCTTGTTTCGTACGCTAGGGTCATCATAAACAAAATCATCCATATCCGAGAAAGTAAGTTGTCCGGAAAATTATTTTTTACGTGGCATAGAAGTTACACCCAACGCACAACCTCTAATCTAGAGGACGAAGCCCTTTATTGCTCTCCTTGGACAAAATTAGTTATATAGCCCAGTAACTCACTACGGGGGAGTGAGGGCCACCGATTGACGTTTTTTTATTTCTTTACATTGACTAGACAAGAAGTGAAAGGTCCCAATGACGTTTGGTCCAAATATGCCCAAGGAGCTCATTGGGATGCCTGGTCATCCACCGTTTGCGCACTATTTGACGGGTTCATCCAGGTTATCTGACACCGAAAAACAGAGAAGCTGTTCCAGCAGTAAATCATAGTGTCGAAGATTTTCCGTGTTGAATACTCGCGCTTATAAGCTTAGCAAGTCAAGTCCGGGTGGGTATGACCAGCATCCGATGGCAAAAAATTTCGATTATCATCGGTTTGCGTCGGTGACAATGGGTCAGTGGATGTAGTACTTGATGCAACCTGGTGTTTTTGGTCCGAGCTCCAGCGACTGATCAGTAATCTTTCTATATTATTACTTCAAATATATGACACTTTAAATTTTAGAACATGACTTTACGCATCATTTTGATAAGTGCAAAACTATTTTCATTTGAAATATTGTTTTTCAAATAATTCGAACTATTTTCGCATTTCTCATGAAATTTGTTTTCCCAATCAAACGCATGTTTGACATTTGAAAACAGCTTTGTCTTTCAAATGGCTTATTCACAATGACGCATTGTTCTGCCCGGATAATTATCAAATCCCATATCAAAAGTTTAAATTGCATGCATTCCAAAATATTAATGTTAATAAAAAAAAAATTATTGTATGTTCGTTAATCTCGATTTGGGATTTTGGGAATGTGAAAAAACTTTGGTATTCCAGCGGGAGCAATTCAATGCACTCTTATCCCATTTAGTATCCAGGGTTATTTCATTCGCATTCCCATTCCCAGAGTTTTTTTTTTTTTAATTATAATTCCATTGCCCAAAGAAGAATGTTAAATGGTTTGTGCAAATATTTTTGATTGATGAAATAATTAATATTAATTATTGTTGAAATTAAAATATGTTAAGTGAACATTTTCAATGATAAACAGGTGGAGTAAATTTTTCAGTTCTTCTTTTTTCATCAGAATGATAAAAATTTAATTTTTTTATTAAACTTTCAAAAATATTAAAACCAATTTATTTGTTTCCTCTCAAAAAACGATAAAAAACGTCCTTCCCCCAGGCCAGGACATCCATTGACCAATGCATTTTGAAGAACTAACCAAACAAAAAACTTTTTCCTGAATAATAATTTCGTATCCAAATAAAATGTGAAAATCAACTTCAACTTCTTCCTTGGATATCCTTGATGTGAAATTGGAAGTTTTCCACTTCCTCTACCACACACACACACACACACACCAACAGAATTCGTATAATTCGGCCATGGCTATACGGCTATTCCCGGATGATGGTGATGATGATGATGATATACCAATTTGTGTGTGAATCCTTTTCTTTGGTGGTGAACATCTGCATGTCATCCAATTCCAACCGAACAATTGCACTTTGAGTGTCGATTTAAGAAGCGGAAATCCAATAAAAGTCAACCGAATATACAAAAAGATAGAGTCACAGCCGCACGTTGCCATTGCCGTTGTCGTTGTCGTCCTCGTCGTTTTCGTATATTCAGATTCGGATTCGACGTCTTTGGAAAATAAGGTTATCCACATTGAATCGTGAAAGAGTAAAATCCCTCTGGGGTAGATATTAAGAGGATATATGAAGGATAATGTGTGTTGCAGATTCTATATTATTATATGATGGAAGTGGAACGATGTTAGCATTGAATTAAAATTATGCCTTTGCTTCTTCTGAAGTTGAAGAATAATTAAATGGATTTTGAGTGTGCAAATACATGGGGTCTTGAGAAAATTTATTAAATGAACATACTTAAAGTGAGATTAAAGGATACTAAAAAGGAAATTTAGTTTTTGCAGTATCACATAGTATATGCGAAAGGCCTTGAAAAGCTTAAAATTTTGATTGAAAGACAAACAGGAATTAAAAAGTATTTTCTTAAGTGTTAGCTTCTTCTTCAAATATTCCTTTCGATTCTTAATATATCCGCTGATCCTTTAATGCTTGTTCTAATTCATCTCTGGGAATTCTTTAAGAATTTCATACGACGCCGACTTTGGTTTTTTAGATGGGATTCAGAATTTCTTCTCAAAACATGAGGAGAGCAGTAGCTGAACTAATTTGTTTCACGATTTGAGGGAACAACAAATAATGCTACTGACTTGGTGGTTTGTACAAGTCGTCCCAGTGCATGATCATCCACAATTAAAAATGTAGTGACAGTGGTCTTGGGGCTTGAGATTTTGGAAAAAAAAAGTAGGAAACAAATCATATGAAATTTTATTAATCAGTTAAAAATCCATATTTAAAAAGTTTTTTGGAAAGAAGTAAGCCATCTGATTTCTTTTACAGTTTTGAGTTTAAGAAAAAAAAATTATAAAATCGTTCCACCATTTTTTTTCAAAACACTGTTATTTTTGAAAAACTTTTCGAAAATATATTCCAATTTTTTTTTTTTTTCAATATGCCAACTTCTAGTACTTTGAAGATTTTATCAGAAAAATAAAATTTTAAAAAAATTGATCAAACCGTTTTTGAAAAAAACAAAAAATTAAAAAAAAATTAACTTAAAAAAAAAAATTAAAATTTCATATTATTTTGTCTATAAAAAGATTAATTCATTCAAAATTTTCATCGAAATCCGTGAAGCGGCTTACGAGAAAATTTTTTTTAAAAAAACCTGTATGGGAGGTACCGTTATAAGACTTTTCCAAACTATTCCAAATAAAACATAAAGTTTACACAAAAAACACCATTCAAAAAGTTTCATCAAAATCGTAGCAGACGTTTTTGAGCAAAAAAGGATGTCATAATAATACTATGTACCATGCATCCATGCTAGAAGGAAATCGGTCTTGCCGTTTAGGTTGCAGGTAACTATACAGACGGAGAGACAGAATTTTCGGACAGAATTGCACTCTTCATACGATCTCTCGAGGTGGTTATTACATTGCCTTAAACTTGTGAGCCTTAGAGAGCCTTATTAGACTCTGGAATAGAAAATTGTTTACCCTTACGTCATGAAGCAAAAACGAAAGAACAAATGGAACATTTTAAGACCGTGGTCGTCACCACACAAACCGTCGGTCGTCACCTAAGTATGTATGTAGATGACATTTTAATACTGAGTGTTCTGAAAAACTTATTCCTTTAAAACTTAATGCAACATAAAGTTCCACTTGAAAAGTAAAGGAGAATAAAAGGAAATTTTTGTGCTTCCTAAAGTTATAATAAGATTTAAGAGAATACACAATGTTTTGTTCGCAAACTAACTGTTAAAAAACCCTACAATACTTTGAAAAGATATTTTTTTGTTATCAAGTTTCACTTGAAAAGATTTATCACACTCAGAATGAAAAAAAAAAAAATAGAAAAAAAAACCTGAGAATTTGACTTTAGTATCAAAAGATAGAATCTTAAAAGATCCCTTGAGACTACATTTATAGCACCTCGACCAGCAGACAGTTTTTTTTTTTTTTTTTTTGCTCATGCAAATCCTAGACTTTATTCTGTAAACAGTACTTTTCCAGTCACTGGATAGCCCTTTAACGGCGTTTTCAAAAGAATTTTTTTTTTCAAGCACTTAACTAAAGCCCACGTTATAAGTGGTCCTTTTTACACTGAAATTCTCATCTTCTACTTCTTCTTGTAAAGGAACTTCATTTTAATGTAAGGACAAGTTGAAACGGTATCATGGCCATCTTTCGATCTTCTTTTTTTTTTCTTCTCGTTTCTATAACCTTCTTCCCAAGGGAAGAAAAACTTTTTGTGTTTTTCTAGGATTATTTTCTTTAGCAATGTTGTGTACACAAAAGAAAACAATGTAAAGTTGTTTCTTCCTTGATGGGTTCAGTGGGATAGTTGGTCCATCTGCTGGGCATGACATAGTAAAGTGAAGTGAGAGTACAGAACTTTAGATATAGATTTTAAAAATGGATGCCAAAGGAATGGCAGGAAATTCGAAAAGTTCAAATATATATTCTTTTTTCATTTTCCTGAGCGCACTTTGTTGTTTGTTTTGTTGCTTTTTTTTAATAAAAATTGATTCACTTAATGCAACCTGCCACCAAGACAAACTATAAAGCTTAAGATACTTTAAAAGGAGTATTAGATACATATTTTGTTTCATTATATAAATCTACAATCTGTGGCAATATTGCAAGTTTTGATGATATTAACAATACAATCAAACATATGTTTGTGTTTGTTTTAGGTTTTGGGGAAATCAATTTCATTGCTGGACATGGTGTTTACTTAGAACATCTTGATCGTTGAAAAACAAACAATAGTTAACCGGACGAATGACTACTGCGAATTTCGAAAAGAAATATGTACATTTGTTTATTGTATACATATACATACGTGCATCCGTAGAATTAACTCATGCGTTCTAACTGGAATTGTTTCTAAAATTCTTGTAGCTATTTTAACGTCACGTTGCGTTGTGGGTAACTATGAAAGGATGTGTGAGGTTGTATTCCTTTCAGGTTTTGTTCTTGCGATTTTTCCCAAAATTTATTCAAACAGATGTGGTAGAAAAGCTGTACAGTACATGCATGACAGGACTTTGTGGGTACACCACATGTTAGTTTTTTTTGATGTTTTAATATTGTAAATGAAAGGCTTTTACGCTCTTAACTACCCAACCGATCACCATGAATATTGTTAACAAATTGTAAGAGTACAGAAAAGGACTTAGGTTACCTATTTTTCCGAAAAAAGGGTAGAACATTTAGTTTTAATAAGGCGACCACAAAGAAATCCCTAGATCAGTAAAAAGTGACAATTTTCCCATATAACTATAAAACCAAAGCCTATCAATAAATGCTACGTCTAGACCCAGAATTGCTAAAATAGTTACCATCTACGGCGTATATAAATTCAGGGGGTACACTCGAAAAAAGTTTAAGGTCAGAGGTTCAAAACTTGAACGGAATCCTCAAGTGATGAATAGGATGACAGTAGATTAGAAGGAATGTTTCTTCAGGCTGTGAATTGGAGAAAGTAACACGCATAGACCATTCTGCCTGACAATACTAACAGTCTGCAGAAATATTCCTTCCAAACTGTTAGACTTGGAAGCTAATTGAATAGATGATAGTTAACCCGACAAAAAAAAGTTAGATTAGCGATATCGAGAATTAGTGAGAAGAGAGGCGAGGACCGTAATACCTATAGGGTGCAATGAAGATTAGAAACACTTTAACCTATCAAAAAGAATAGAGTACCAATACCGACATCTCTAAAGTACAGCTCCGTTTTTAAGAGTCAAGGAGCCCAATTATAAAAACCTTATCTCTCTGGCCCTAGCCTCTGTCAATATCAGATGATATAGGAGGAGACTCAATGACAAATCTGGTAAAAAATTCGTTAGGTTGAGGATCACGATGTACTAGTTCGCCAAATTTTAGAGCACACTTCAGAGACAACAAAGTTAATTAAGACTGCAGTGGAATCAAGATTTTTACTTCCGATTATATGTACTACATATAAGACAAGATAAACATTCGTAAAAAAAATTTTTTTAGGACAATCAGACATATCATTACGATTATAGAGAATCCTAAAATAGTGGGTCCGAAAATTCTGTCGGTCTGCTGTCTGTCTGCCCGTTTGTCTGTATCGGCACATACAGCCTAAACGGCTCTGCCGATTTTCTTCAAACTTTATATATAGTATTATTATGACGTCCTAAGCATAGGTTTCTGGAATTAGCATTCAAGCTCTAAAACTAACGGTACCTGCCATACGATTTTTAATGAAAAATTCATTTTTTTCAAAAACGGATCCTATTAGATTTAATAAAACTTTTTGAATGGTGTTTTTGTATAAATTTTATATTTTGGCTCGAATAGATTTTTCAGGAAAAGTCTTGTAACGGTACCTCCAGTAGGGCCAGTTTTTTCATACCGGATTTTCTCGCAAACCACTCAACGGATGTGAAAGCTCTTGTATAAATAAGATAATATTAATTCTTTAATTTTTCAAAAAACTGCTTTAAGTTTTAAAAAAAAGTTAATTTTTTTTTTAATTTTTGGGTTTTCAAAATTTTTAAAATTTTTGTTTTCTGATAAAAACTTTCAACTGCTAGATGATGGCAAACTCAAAAAGATTTTGAAAAAAAAATTCATTAAAATTCAAAAAAGCAAAAGATGACTTACTGAACATTTTTGTCAAAAACGTTCTAACTATTGATTTTTAAGTGGTTAAATACAATTTCATATGATTGTTTCAATGCTTTTTCCCCAGAATCTCAAGCCCAAGACCATTTTAACACATTAGAGCAAGTTTATACGACCCAGTCGTGCACTTTTTTTTTTTTTTTTGCGCTAATACATAACTTGCCCAATAGTACCTTAAATCGTTATTAAAAAAATCACATCCAATGATGGCTGCTTTGCTTAGACCGATACAAATTCACCAAAGAATGCATCAAAAAAGTTGTATGTGTATTCACACCTATGTCACTGTTCTGGGTTGGCAGAGAGCAATCGTAGTAAGGTATAATGATGAAATCAGAAGCAGTTGAACGTAGAATAATATAAGACAATATTGACAAGCGCTGTTTTTAAGGACTTATAAGGCACCTTAAAACAAAAATTAGGCCTAAAAAAAATACAAAATATCGGCTACAAAAACCTTATCATCATCTTGAGCAAAAGACTTTTTTGCCATTACCAAATCAACTATACTATACCTAAATATCACACGGGAAAAAATATGAAGTCCCTTAGGCAATACAAATTTTTAACTCAAAACTATCAGATACATTTTGAATCATCAAATCAAAGAATTAATTTTCCAACCAATCAATGGCGGTTAAGTCCATAAAACACACAAGTTTTTCTATGAAAATCTCCTCACCACATAAAGGATCAAAACCGATTACATTCACCTGTTTGTTTCTGTCTAACTATCTGCAACATAATAACCTCCCAGCGAAATGAATTTTCCAAAAAAAAAAAAAATTATTAACAAAAACCCAGAGTTCTGAACAAAATGTTCACTGTTCAGTACATTCCCCCCAGATGAACATGTACACTTTATTAAACTAAATTACAAAAATCAATTATTTCAGATTAAAAACATTTTCATTTACAAGTCCATTAGAAAGAGAGAGAAGGGAGGGAACAGTTTTTGTTTGAATGTTGGAAATACGAGTATATTCAACAACCATCTTGCCTCCTGGTCTTGGTCCTGCTTCCTGCTGCACTGTTTGCATAAATGTATGTTTCGAAAGGACTCTCGCTCAGTCCAAATGTTGTTGTGATGCCTGATGTGTTTTGCCTGTTTCCCAATAATTTCCAATTGAAATTTTTTACATATATGTACATCCTCCTCTGGAAAACAACAACAGTTGATACAAGTTAACAAAAACAATCAAAACGTTTTGAGAGTCCTTTATCGGTTGTTGGTTGGATATGAGTGCGGGTAAAAAAAAAAATATAACAGGACATGTTATTTCTGTTTATACGAGTATTCCCTTGCTGATTCACCATAGCATAAGTAACACATCACCCATGTTCGAGGCTCACGGGAATGGGACCCTACTATGCAAACGTTATCATCATCATGATCCTATAAATGCTAACATGGCTCGACAGGCAATTGGAGTCTGGAAACCCTGTGTGTAGGTGTGGGTTGTGTATTTATTTATAGGGATTTTTTTTGTGATTTTTTTTTCTATACTTTTGGCATATCGGCAGGAAATCAATTTTCTATTTCACACACACTAAATTCAAAGGGAAAATTGAAAACTCCATTTGATTGAATTCGAAATTTGCTGAACGATTTTTTTTTCTTCTTTCATAAATTATTCATCCTGCGGCGCGGCGTGGGGTGGTGTTCTTTGGAAGTATGTATAAATGAAGCGTTTTATTTATTCTTCCTGTCAGCATTATAACCACAGTTAGATATTGATTGCCTGGAAGGCAGGGATGCAAATCTTGTCAATACTTTCTAATTAAAATCAAAATTTCTCTATAACATGCGTTGTTGTCGGGTATCTTTTTCCTTAGGATTTTACATTTTATGACATCCTTTCCGACATCGCAACCCCAATTGCTACGTCTTGATTAGAACTTTGTTGAGTATGGAAATTAAATTTTATGTTAAATAATCAAAATCATTAAAATTTCGATTAAGTGCGCAAAAATAAACACTCGCTTTAAAATGTTTTCTTTTTCAACTATGTATGTATGAGTATGCTGAAGTAGCTGTGTCTTATGTCCTGTATTGTGATTAAACTTTTATTTTAACAACGTGATAACTTGTTAACGTTAAATTTGATGTGATTAGGTCGGTTGCATTTTACTCAGTTGTTGGATTTTATGGCCAAGTTGTCAGTAAAGAATGTTAATTTTATTTAAGATTACTCTAGCGAATGACAAAAGACTATAAAAATTGTAATACCTGAATTTACGAAAAGCTAGGTTTGGAAGATGCACTCTTCGGTTATAGTTTCCAGATAACGACCACATTAATTTGAATGGAAAATGCATAAATTACAAATTTAAAGATACTGTGGAAGTTATAAATTGTTGGCAATTGCCATCGAAAACTTGGACCTATTAAGCTATAACAACATTTCAGCAACAAGTTTGTTGTAATTTCAACGAGATGCCATGTTAATTCAACCAGGCTCAACTAATTCGGAAGTCGATAAAAATACTGAAAAATCAAGTCTTTGAATTTTAACTTATATTTAAGTAAATAAGCATTAAAAAGTTTTCTGTTCAACCGGATACCAATAAAACTCACGGAGACTAAACAGACAACTGGATATAATATAATGCTTCAAAAGGAAATGGAAGTACTATCTACTTTTATGTAGTGTAGTCTCTTTACGTTTCAATGTCTTCAAAGTAATGGGATGGACATTTTAAGCCATTGAATCACTACGACAGGTCTCAAGAAATGGAACTTGTTACTTTCCTGAACCATTAATTTTAAAGAAGAATGAAAAACACGTCAATTTGGCATTATTTTTGTGACCTAAATGACCATTTGCCTTGCAAACTCAACGCTCTATTTATTCAAAAGTGAAGGATTATTAAAGCTGCAGTGGTTCGTAGTATCCCATTGTGTACTGGTAAGTGTGTTGGACTACCACGCTGAATGTTCCACGTTCAAACCCAGAATTATTAAACCTAAGTTTTTTTCGGAGTTTATGCCAAGAGTAAAACTTTTCATGATCAAAGTGCCATTCTTCAAGCCGATCAAATTTGATGGTAAATTGTTGGTCCCTCTCACTTCTGCAAAATATCAACGCACACAGAGGAATGGTTGAGAGTATAAGTCACTAGGCCCTTGTCCGCTTTGAGTTGCTGCTGCAATAGTTTATTTTTTCACATATTTATGCAGAAGGGATTTTAAAACATTTTTTTCGGGATTTTTGAAAAGCGGGATTCCGATACGCTCCCGAAGAAAAGTATTGAAAATCGTTCGGCCATTTTTTTTTTTATTTTTTTTTTTGAAAAACTTTTTTTTGAGAATGTCATTTTGTGAAAATCTGTAGTTTTTATCTGGGAAAATAATCAAACTATTTGTCAAAGATTGTATGGCAGGTACCGTTATTTTTCGACCTGGAAAAAAAAATAAAAAACAAGACCCCTCTAGGGAATACCAACAAAATACTAAATACCCATATCCATTTAGGCTATAGAGGTGCGAAATGGTTTGGCCCGAAATACTGTACTGTCAATATTGACATACAGAATTCTGAAATACAGAATTTTGGTCGAAGAGTATTTTCAAAAATAAAAAAAGAGAATTTTGGTCATACAGAATTTTGACAACCGGTATTCTGACCCGCTCCCGGTGAAAACAGACAGAGAGACCGACAGACGGGCGGAATTTCGGGACCCACTTTTTTCGACTTCTCCATCATCGTAAAATAATAATATATGATTGTTATATCAATTTTTACTTGCGATTATAGGTACTATAAGGCAAGTTATGCATTCTTCGAAAAAAAAAGTTTTGAGATAACAATCAAACATGACATTACGATGATAGCGAAGACGAAAAAAGATGGTCTAAAAATTCTGTCCGTCTGTATGTCTGTCTGTCTGCCTGTCCGTCTGTCTGTCTGTCTGTCTGTATGTAGACCTACAGCTTAAACGGGTGGGCCAAATGGCTTCAAACTTGGTATACAGACTTTTTTAGGTATTGTACAGAGGGGAAATTGAATTTTTTTTTAGCTCAAAAAATAACGGTACCTGCGATACAACCGTTATTTTAAAGCTTATTTTTCTCAAAAACGGCTATAACGATTTTTATTTAAAAAATTCAGTGTTGCTTTTTAGGTACGACCAATCATATGGCTGAAAAAAATGTTTTTAAAAATGGCTAAGAACGGTACTTTCCATAGGACCGTTTTTTTTTTCTTTCGACTAACTCGAAAACGGCTAAACCGATTCTTTCGAAATTTCACACACATATAGCTGTAGGTAGCTCAATTTGTATTGCGTACCAATATTTTTGAAAAATATTTTTTTGTATTTTTAAAAGCATTTTTTAAAAAAAAATTTAAAAAATTAATATTTTGAAAACTGCTTATTAAATTTTTTTCTAAAAATTTTAAATAAATGTATTTGCTGAATACCTATGAACTGGCGTTTTTGAATTTTTTTTGAAAATTTTTTTCAAAAAGGTTTTCAAAAAAAACTTTTTTTCTAAAAAACCGCTGAACAGATTTTTATAAATTTATTCTCATAAATTCAAATTTATAAAAGAAATAAAATGGCGTACTTTTTTTTCAGCTCAAATTAGTTTAGGTATTTATTTAAGAATTTTGAAAAATTTATTTTTATCAAAATCTCAAGCCCCAAGACCACTGTCACACATTAGAGCAAGTTCGTGCGACCCAGTCGTGCATTTTATTTTTTTTTGCACGAATACATAACTAGTCCTTGTAGTCCCTATAATTGCAAGTAAAAATAGGGCCCGAAATAGAAATAGTGTGCCCAAAATAATTAATAATTATTTCTGGCCGATTTTATTGCAAGCATACTTTTAGGGATTAATTTCACTTTGAACACTAACAGAAGAAATAGCATTATTATTTTCCTCAACTTTCATTTTCCAGAAGAAAAAAACCAAAACAAAGATGGTCAAAATAGCTATTTTTAATAAGTGTACAGGTTTTTGTGTTTCAAGGACAATACACAGAGTTGAATTCAAAATTGAGAAAACCACATCCTAACGCTACATTATTTGAAAAAAGAAAACAACATACATAACCTCACATCCTTTTTGCACAAAAGTAAAAATATGGACAAGAAAGGGATCGTTAAGTATTTTGATTTTTCATTTACCTCACTTCCAAAAAAAGGAAAAAAAAAAACAAAAAACTAATTGAATAGACAAAGATAATCATCCCATGAAATAATTGACACAAATACTCACCAAAAAACAACAGAATAAAAGAAGGACGAAAAATGTTTGGTACTTAGGTATATCTCTATAATCCCTATTTTGGGGACAAATTGTTTCTGGCAAGGATAATAATATAAAGAACATAGAAAATGGAGTGGACAAAATCACATCTTATTGCAAGAAGAAAGGATATTTCAAACGGCAAAATGTTCTTTCTTTATCTTCGTTATTTTCGTCTATATGTATGTGTATGGGTGTGAGTAAAGTAACAATAAGATGTTGTTTATGTTTTCATCCTTTCTTATCCTTACAAAATATAAGTCTTAGAAAAATTGCTATTTGAACAACTTGAAAGAGAAAAATAGAATCGAACGATATTACTGATGACTGGAATGTATTTGATTGATTCTCTTATGTTATATCCTTAGTGTAAGAAGTGGTGATAATGTCCTTTTTTCTAGATAATGGATTTTCTGGTATGTTGTTGAGAGGTATACAAGTTAAAAGGTTCTCAATTGTTCGTTAAGATATTGGAGTAAAACAGAATTCAACTGAGATAGATTTAAGAAGTTGTAAGAATTTCTTAAAGTCCAAATATTTCCATGATTAATTTAATTTTTGATTTAGACTTGTTATTTTTGATTGAGAAAATATTTTATGGTATATTCTTTGATTTGTGGGATCTTTAAGTTCAGAAAAGGGAGATACATTTATTTGCTCAATAAAGGATTCGAACAAATGGATATGCAGTTTTGCTATATGCTTGAACTAAGAATCGCAAGAATTTCAGTAAAATTGAATTCTTAACTGCATTTCCAGTTTCAAGTAAATATTTAAGATTGGCCATATGGAACAATTTCCATTTTACCTGCGATGTATGGTCATAAATCTTTTCCAAATCAATACCCATCGATGTGATACATCATCCTCATGCTTTTGATAGTATCTCTTCCTGCAAAACCTCCATTCAAACATAGTAACAACAACAAGAAGAACCAGAACAAAAGCGAGTCTGCCAACCTCAAAATCAATCAAATCATCCATAATCAATTTATGGCTTGCGGCTATCCTCATGCCTTGCCTCATCATCAGCATCATCATCAGCATCATCATCAGCATCATCATCTTCATCGTCGTCATGGCAACGCACAAAGGATGATGGCTTTCAGTTGCTTTCTTTCATTGCTCCAAGGGTGTTCTTGTGGAATACTTTTTCAATAAAAGTGTCATAATTGAATGGAAAGTCTCAAGTATAAGTGTATAGCAGCAGCAGCTGTGGGTCTCGAGTCTCGACTGGCTTGAGTGCAACAGGAAGCTGGAGTTTTTGTTGTGTATAAGGAGAAGATGGAAGAAGTTTTTTTTGTTAACTTGGAAAAAGAAAAGAATTTGTAACGTTAACGATATTGAGATGTGGGAAGATTGATTTTAGCATTTCAAGGAAATAATGGAACCAGCGAGTGACATATACAATATGTAAAACATGCTACCAAATGGAAACTTTTAAGATTGACATTTAAGTATTGAGAAAATAAGTAATAAAAGCACGTCTAAGCTACTCAACCGATCATCTTGAAATTTCATACACAGACCTTTTATCAAGACAAAATATGAACTTCCAGCAACTATGGCCTCCCGTAGCAACACACGAATACCTGCTAGTCGGGTACTCTCTTTTTTCAACGTTTCATAAGATAGTCTTTAGAGCTGCAACGATTTTCTATCACCAAATCGCAAAGCGGCTGCTGTATGCCCTCAATAGCTTCACGAATTTCATCTTTGAGGTCTTGAATCGACGCTGTGCTGTTGGCGTAGACGGTAGACCTTATCTTCCACGTGGCCCCAAAGGAAGAAGTTGCAAGGTGTTAAATCACAAGATCTCGGTGGCCAATTGTGATCACCTCTTCGAGAGATAATACGGTCCGGAAACTTTTCCCGTAAAAGATCGATGGTTTCGTTGCTTCCAGCCATACAAAATTTTAATCATCTCTCGATAGCCCAATCCATTCACCATAGCTGTTGCTCTAGACTCATTTTCGAAAAAGTAATGTCCAATGACCCCGCGCACCATAAAACGCACCAAACAGTTTCTCAACAATAAATCTTGGGTTTTCCGAGCCCCAGATGCGACAATTTTGCTTGTTGACGTATGGCCAGCGAGGTGGAAATGGGCCTTATCAGTCAAGATGATTTTTCGATGAAATTCCGGATCATTTTTATGCTTTTCAAGGACCCAATCAGCAAAGACACGACGTAGTTAATGATCGGCCGGCTTAAGTTCTTGTGTCAACTGAACGTTATAAGCCTTAAGACCCAAGACTTTATGCAAAATACGTTGTAATGACGTTTGTGGAATGCCCAATTCCAAAGAACGACAAGGAATGGACAAACCTGGATTTTCTTCAACACTTTGGGCTACAGCAGCAAGCAATATTCTCAGTTGCTCTTAGCGACGTGCACGGATTTTGTTCTTCACATCGCTAACTTATCCCAACAGCTCAAATTTTTCCACCAATTTCTGAATTGCGGTCCGACAGGGTGCTTCACGACGACCCAAAAATGTTTTAGTTTTACGAACCGTCTCTGCCAAACTTTCATGGTTTTTATAGTGAATTTGTATAATTTTAATGCGTTGCTGAAGCGTGTATCGTTCCATTTTTATTAATGGCGTAGTTTATACTTGTCAAATGTCAAAAAATTACAGCTTCAAAAGTGACAACTACCGAAATAGCGGGCTATTCAAAATAACACTTCTTACTGGAAAACCCTTAACAGCATCGCCTAAATTTTTGAATAAGCGAAAAGAAATAGACAAACTCCGTTAGGCTTTTTTCAAACACTATGGAGAGACCCTTGATGGTTTTAGAGCTCACCCCAGGATCCAGCTGCTTGGAAGAAGTGTTTCTGCCATTTTCATTATGCACTCTAGTATGCTTGGATAATGGAATTCTTGAACATTTCGAGGATTCAAGAGTTGTCTTCAAGACAATTTGAGGCAGTTGTTAATTTTAGTTGGCTGTGGCCATGTTGAAATGATTCAGCTTTAAAATTCTCATTTTAAATACAGTCTTATAGAACTACAGCTGGACCTTAGATTTAAGGCATGACTAATGATTTTATCAAATAAAACCCAAAAAAAAATAATTCGTTCCGTCATCATAATCCTTTTCAAATACTTAGTCTGCGTTTTAAAAAGGTTTCAATATCATGCTCTTGTGTAAATAAATAACTGTCCAAGTCTCTAAGTAATACAAAATTAATGATTCAAAGATATCCTTTTTCCAGTTCGTGACAGTATAATTAATAGAGTGTCCAATTTATTTTTGTTTGGTTCTCTCTTATTTCAAACATAAGCTCTGTATAATCCTTTTCGATGAATGATTTTCAAAATAAACTTCAATATATAATCAAAAGGGTTATTATGTGGTTGTGTAAGTGTCCAAAAAGAAAACAGCTCAGTTTTAATGTTTAATCGAGTATATAATGTTGATTTAATCCTTTCTTCAAAAGGATCTTTTTTAGTAGAAATCTATATACAAGGGATACCTGTCTTCTTAAGATTACAAAGAACGCTTACTTTAACCACGATTCTAGGTATTATTGAATATCCTTGTGAGAAGTGAGAACAAGGTTATGATGTCTTTAAAAGATCTAAGTGAAATCCTTTTTCTTTTACTCACAAATTTTCAAACGAATTGACCGTTTCTTGTGTTTTTTTGTTTTTATCAGTTTCCAAGGACCTTTATTCCAATAAATAATTATTTTCCCATCTGTTCTTGATTCAATAATTTTTTTTTTTCTCACCTCTGCACTGCACTTACGATATTCTTTGAAAAATTTAATACGTGTCTTACAAAGCCATACAAATACATCGTCTCACTACCTTTTTTATAGAATTTCAAAAACGTCCTTCCATACAGTTTTACAAAAAAAAAAAAAAAAAAAAAAAAACACAAGAGTACTCCGAAAAATTGATATCACTTTGTGTACACTCGCGCTTAACTTAATCATATCTGCTTTTTACTATCTCCGTTGCTGTCATCGTAGTTTATCATATAAGACAAGGCATGTTTCTTCCTGGAAAAATATCCTTTTCATTTTCCCTTAGCATAGTTTGTGCTTCATTAAACTTTTCTCATATAAATTGTTTGTTTTTTTTTAATCCTTGAGTTTATGACATTAAATTTCCTTCTTCTTCTTCTGCAACGTTCATTACTTATGACTTGTGCTAGATGGAGAAGGTATCCTTTTTTTGAAAAATAGGTAAATGTGTATGTGCGTTAATGAAAAATGAGATGCAAGGAAATTGTAGCGCACGAGTTAAGGTGTCCACGTGCAAATGACATAGAAACTAGAAATATTAAAAAAAAAAAAATTGTCAAGCAATGTGTTATCGTTAACGCGTGGTTTAAGCAATCCAAAGTTCTATTTTTTGGACACAATAAGATGGCGGCATTAAAATATGGAATAAATGTTTGCTTTTCGGAAGTTGTTCGAGGTTCTATTCAGCGCCACTTTAGAGTGGGATGTCAACATCCAGTTTTGTTTGTCCAACGACCCGTTTTAGGATTTGGTTTGTGTCCACCGGACCGCAGACAATGGTTAAAAAAAAAACTTGTAAGCTAGTCGAAGTGTTGGCAGAGCATTTCCACAGCTCATATGTGTATAGCAAGGACTTTCAAGTTAGTACGAACGATACTTTTGACGAATAGCACACACTGTAGGAAGCATTCCAAAAGCACCACGAGCTTAGGTTATTCTTTTGCTGACGTTCAAATCTGTTCCAATATCGAGTGACAGATAACTACCCAGATTGATGAACTGAGTGACCTCCTCTATTGTTTTCTGTCTCACAACAGCCTGCTATTGTTGGTTCCAGCTTTGTGAAAATTTGTTAAATTTACACTTCACTGGAGGTTAGAACTAGGCTTGCTTATAATTATTGGAATATTTAAAGTCTCCATTTAAAAGATCGGAAAAGCTGTTTATGGCCATGGTTTATGTCACCAATCCTTGTTCATGCTTTCTTCTTCATCAATTCCTATGATTCATCTCTGAACTGTTTCCCAAACCTAGCTATTATTATTGTTATCTTGGTTCTTGGTTCTGGCTCTAAAGATAAGACCAAACTTGTTAACTAAAATATTCCAGAATTTCATATCAAAAAACACGGTTCTTCAATAATGTACCTACATTTTAATCATTCGGAGTATTTAGTGCGTACAAATTTTAT
This sequence comes from Platycheirus albimanus, assembly GCA_916050605.2. Lineage (NCBI taxonomy): Eukaryota > Metazoa > Arthropoda > Insecta > Diptera > Syrphidae > Platycheirus > Platycheirus albimanus. Next base: position 368,429,686 of record OU696696.1, on the reverse strand, counting down.
TATCTAACACGATTAGACGCACGCGTTCTTTATGTAAGGAAAAATTAGAAAGACAGTACAGGCCAAATTTATAAGCCGGACCACCATATACAAAAAAATGTGTCGATCCCTTGGGAACAATATTTTTTGGATATATATTGTATTATTAAGGGAGCCGTTCAAAATCCCGAATGATCAAAATCCAAATGATCAAAAGGCGATTCCCTAGTGCTACCCAAAAGTACTGCTGATTAAGAAAACTGTTGACACAGGTGCCTGCCAGTAGACTGGATATACCCTAAGTGGAGCAACGAAGTTGAAATCCCTAGATCTCCCGAAGGGAGCCACCCAAGTAATGCTGATAAGAAAACTATTGACAGCTTATTTTTCGGGATTTCAAATTTTCGGGATTTTTATTTTTCAGGAATAAATGTTTTAATTTTAGAATCCACACATAGACCTGATCTAACAAAAATAAAATGCATGACTGGGTCGCACGAACTTGCTCTTATGTCTGATAATTGCTAAATGGCTGCATAATATAATATTAAAAAAAATTAAAAATTATTTCGAAAATTCTTTTATTTTTTAATTAGTGAGTTTTCTCAGAAAAACTAAGTAAAGTTTCAAAGCTAAATGTCTATCTACAAAAAAAAATATTGAATATTGATTTTTTTTTTTTTAAACTTCGCGAAAAAATATTTGAAAATGTTTTTGAGTATGTGATTTTGAGAAAATCTGTAGTTTTTACCTGGGAAATTCATTCACCTGTTTTCAAAATATTTCGAAAACCAAATTAAAAAAAAAAATATTTTAAATCAAACAAAAAATTCTTACAAACTTCTAAATATGAAAAAAAAAAATTCCGAAAAATATTTTCTAACCAAAAGATAGATTGTCTTAATCATGGTGACGTGAATAACGGGTCCTTAAGAACAACATTAAAACCCAGTCTCACAGACTATGCGTCACCACTGGCGGGTTAAACAAATAGTATTCTGAAAGTTTTATCAAAATCGTTAAAGCCGTTATCGAGAAAATCAATTTTTTCTTTACGATTGTTCTGCCATACAGTCGTAAAGAAGAAAATTGATTTTCTTGATAACAGCTTTAACGATTTTGATAAAACTTTAATTTTGGGCCTAGAGCAAAAAACTGACATACAGACAGACAGACGGATGCAATTTCCAGAGCCACTTTTTTCGACTTCTTCGTCATCGAAAAGTCATGTGTGATTGTTATCTCAAATTTTTTTTTTGCACTAATCCATAATTTGCCTTATACAACATAGTACCAAAAATCGCAGGTAAAAATGCACTCCACTAAATCACAAGCCCGCAACTCGTTAAACACCCTTCACAGCCTTGCATGCATGAACTCTGAAACGACCGCAAGGTGAAAACATTGCACTATAGCAACCTTCACCCAAGATTAAGAAAGCGAATACAATGACACTGAGCTGTAGTCGGAGCCGTGATAGTATATAAAAGTGAAATAAAACATTTCAAAAATATAGCGAAACATAATTTTTCATGCAAATTTACGTAACAAATTCGCATCAAAAATTATGTTTCGCTATTAATAGATGACACTTCTGGGTAAAATCATACCAACTTTTACTGGCGCATGGAAGTTGGTGTTCAAATAAATTTTTTCTTATATTCATGCAATTTTCAAAATGAAGCGTAATTAAAAGTTTTCTATAAGAGTGCGAATTTCGCTCTGGTTCCGATTTCAACTGTGCTTATTCTGCAAGTAGGAATAACGGAGATTTAAAGGATTTAGGAGATCATAATATATCCTTGCCACTAGCATATGACACGTATATGTGGACATTTTGATGGGAAATGAATATCTTCCTAGTGTCATATTGGGATAAGAATTTTGAACATTCTAGAACAGTTCTATGTAATAAAAAGCATAATTCCCGTCACTCATGTTTTCAATTTACTTATTGAAATAGTTCTTATCAAACGTGCAAGTTACTCATATCGCACATTTTCAAAAAGCAAGTACTAAAAACAAAAACGAAGAAGATGACAAATCAAAGGTTCCTGGACTATATAAAGGGTTCATTGGCTACTCTAAAATTCATTCTAAAGTTGAAACTCTACGAAGATTGAAGTGTTCTCAAGTATATTTAAAAAATAGTTCTGGCCCATCCTGTTCTTCCAAAAATTGTTGCCAATTCTTTGCATAAAAATGCGTGTGTTAACGGTTTTGTTTGGCTTAATAGTCGTTGCAAGTGCTTTTATAGAAGATGATGTAGCCGAAGGGGAGTGGCAGACGTTTAAGGTAAGAAAAATTATTTCTGAAATAATTAATAAAACCACCACCTTTCGCTGGGGCAGTATCTGATGGGGTTTTCTGAGCCCCAGTGACATAAACAAATATTTAATTTTCAAGTGACATGTTTTTTTTTTTTTTAATTTAATGGACTCCGTGTTCTGATTTTTATTGAAAGGCTTAGGCTCGCACACATTTTACAAAAAAAAAAAATTTAAAAAAACCATTTTCAGCAAACTTACGGAAAACAATACGCAGACGAAGCAGAGGAACTGTTGCGAAAGCAGATTTTCATGGAAGCAAAGCTTAAGATCGAAAAGCATAACCAGAAATACAAGCAAAGATTGACCACATTCTCCATGGGCATTAACCAATTTGCTGACCTTACCCATGAAGAGTTCGCTAGCATGTATGGAGATGGAAATTTGGAATCTTTGAAAGAGTAAGGCATTTATGATTCGTGTATTTCTTGATAAATTATACGATCATTGTTAAGGTCTTATCGTGCTGAAAATTTCTATGATGATGCTGTAAATTTCATACCGCCAACTAATATTAAATACCCAAAATCTATGAATTGGACAGAACATGGTGCAGTGACCCCAGTTAAAGATCAAAGTAACTGCGCCAACTCGAATATAAATTATGAATTATCGTTAATTTCAATACTTTTTTCTTTTTCTAGAGTCATGTGGATCGGGCGGGGCTTTTTCAGCAATTGGAGCTCTTGAAGGCCGACAATTTCTTTTTACGAAAAAAATGACCCCTCTTTCCGAGCAACAGCTGATTGATTGCTTACCTGGTAAAAGGAAAGCGCATTGCAAAGGAATAAATCCAATTGAAGCCTTTCAATATATAAAACAAAATGGCGGCATCCAATCAGAATCTTCATATAAATACACAGCAAAAAATGATAGTACCTGCAAGTTTGATAAAACACAAATTTCGACATCCATTAACGCTTTTGGGAAAATTCCATCAAACAATGAAAATATGCTGAAGCAAGCAGTTGCCACAGTTGGCCCTATATCTATTTCAATTTTCATGGACGACAATTTGGTAAAATATGAAAAAGGCGTTTTTCCTGCCCCTTGCAACACAAAAAAAAGCCATGCAGTATTGTTGGTTGGGTATGGAACTGAAAATGGCAAAGATTATTGGTTGGCAAAAAATTCTATGGGTACTTCTTGGGGTGAAGAAGGTTACTTAAAAATTGACCGCAGAATTAACAAAGATTGTTTTCTTGTTGTACCGCCAGTTTATCCTTTGATATAAGGGACACAAAATTTACTTTGTATCCTTTTAAATTACTGTCTTAAAAATGTTTCTATATACATAGTATATTTAAAACTATTTAATAAAATAAAATTTCCCTGTGTAAAAAAAATGTATTACTGTGTATAATTAATATCAAGACAAACTGTCAGTATTAAAGACTTGCTTCAAAATTCTACATTTTAGTCAACATAATGAATAAAAGTGCTGAAATGTGGTCCACACCTAACAGAAGCATTTTAGAAGATTTCAAACCCAGCCCTAAGCCACATTTCATTGCTGGATATAATTTGTAACGACCGGGTCTTGAGGATGTAACGCAGACAATAGTTGACATAGGCTCGCAAACTACTCGAGATGTTGGTGATTGGCAAAGCATTTCTACGTTTCACACCCAGATTAAGGCATATATTTCTCGTTGGATCCAAACAGCATCAATTTTTTTCTTGAGGTCCACACTGGAAAAAAGATCCCAAAATCCGAATGCACTACAAAACTTTGCTTAGTCTGTTTAAGACCTCTTGGTCTGATTCTTTTAATTAATAATTAATAATCATTTGGTTGAGGGCGCACTGGTGCGCTTAAAATTAAATTATATATCATCACATAGTCCAAATAATTTAACTTGTGCAATGAATCACTTTTTCACCCACCAATTCAGTCATTACTTCATCAATATTAAATAAGAACAAATCGGGGATGGAACATCACCCAGTCTGACTCCATGTCTCACTTCGAATGCTTCAGAAAGCTGTCCACTGTGCAAAACGAAACACTTTGCGTTTTGTCCGATTCTTTTATTATGACAACAATTTTGTCAGAGGTCACTAGCATAAGGGCATCAAAAGATCTCCAGCTCATATCGCGATCAAAACCCTTCTATAGTGTGTTTTTAAAGAGCGTATTGACAAGGTTTCTTTCACTGTATGTCAACTGATGATTCCAAAGTGAGATTCCTGGATGAAACGCCAAATTTTTGTTGGACTAAAGGCCATAAAATGCTATTTTGAATCAATAAATTGAATGCTAAGCGCATTGTATAACAAGTTGCGCAGTCTTGTTGGAACAAAATGTCGTGGATGTTGAACTGATTAATTTTTGGAAACAAAAAATTAGTTAGAATGGCTCAAAAGCCATAGGAACACACCGTAACGGCAGCTGCTTCCTCATTTCGAAATAAATAAGGACCAATGATTCCACCAGCGTGTAAAACTTACCAAACAGTCAATTTTAATATTATTTATGGTGATTCGTGAATGGCTTGAGGATTGTCTTCGCTCCATATACGACATTTTGTTCTTATTGACGAAGCCATTCAACCAGAAATGTTGACGATTATGTTGCCCGTAAAATGGAGGAAGTGTTCTATGAACTTCGGGGACAGATTTTTTTTAAAGTAAATTTCCAAATTTTGATGGCTGGGTGCTATATGAATAGGGTAGACCCTGATTGGTATCAACATGGCGATGCCCAGCGTTGCAACTGTCTCATACGCATCAATTGTGCTTATTTTACCTCCAAGTGGTAGCCATCGGATACTGGTCTTGTCCACCCGGACTTGACTTGCTGAACTTATAAGCGCGAGTGTTGATCACAGAAAAATGGCAACACTATAATTGCCCTGCCATAAAGCTCCTCTGTTTCTCTTGTTGGGTAGCAGTTTATTCTGTACGAACCCCTCAGAAAGCAAGCGAGCGGCGGATGAGCTTCCAATTAAGTGAACCAACGGCGACGCTTACAGACAATATGGTAGGCACCCCATTGAGCTACTTCGACATATTCGGAGCTCAGGTCTTTGGGTCCGTTCACTATTATTAGTCAGGGTAGTGAAGTAGAGAAGGTGGCGGATGAGCCCATATAGGACCAACGGTAGCTCTCTCATCCCGTAGTGGGTTACTGACTCTGGATTTCTCCAGCTCCTTTTGTCCAAGGAGAGCAGCATAGGGCATGGTCCCCCAGGTTGGGGGTTGTGCATCGGGGTAACTTCCCTACCACGTAAAAAACCTCTTGTTCCGAAACAACCAACTGCCTCGGATATGGATGACCCTACTGATGACGACCCTAGCAAACGAAACAAGGACAACGAATTTCGGTTCTGCACGTGGAATGTCCGGACCCTTAACAGACCACGTGCAGCCGAACAATTAGTGGAAGCCCTAGATGGTGTCAAAGCCGACATCACAGCCATCCAAGAAGTGCGATGGGATGGTGAAGGCACAAGGAGGATGAAAAACTGTGACATCTACTACGGCAAGTGCTACAGGACAAGGATTTGCTATTTGGATGCGGATTTGTGATAAGAGGAAGGCTTAGGCAAGAAGTCTTGGGGTTTCGTGGCATAAGCGAACGCATTGTCACAATCCGCATTAAATCCAAATTCAGCAACATCTCGCTGATCTGCGTCCACGCCCCCACGGAGGAAAAAGATGACACGACCAAAGAAGAATTCTACGATCTTCTCGAGAAGACGTATGATGAATGCCCGAAGTACGACACTAAGTTTATTCTTGGTGACTTCAACGCCAAAATCGGAAAGGAGGGTAACTTTGGCTCGACAGTCGGAAAGCATAGCCTGCACGACAACATTTCCGGTAACGGACACAGGCTAATCGACTTTGCTGCGGGGCGAAGTGTCATCTTAGCTAGCACATACTTCCCACACCTCAATATTCACAAGGGGACCTGGCGGTCTCCTGATCAAAATACCGTCAACCAAATTGATCACATTGCGATTGATAGCAGACATGCGTCCAGTGTCATGGATGTCCGCACTTTCCGAGGGGCCAACATAGACTCGGACCATACTACCTTGTTGTAGCTAAAGTGCGAATGCGGATCTCCACCAGACCGCAGAGTCGAACATCCACTGTGAGAAAGTTTGATGTTGGGAAGTTACAATCGCAAGAGACCGCCACAACCTTTGCCAATCATGTCTCCTCTTATCTCTTGACAAGCCCGGCGCCTGCGCCAAACCCAGAGGCCCAGTGGCAACATTGCAAAATGGCCATCAAAACCGCTGCCACGGATGTTTTGGGTTTCATTAGGCGACCACAACGAAACACCTGGTTTGATGATGAGTGCAGGCTCGCACACTTGGCCAAAGACGAAGCCTATCATGCAGTTCTGAATGCCAGAACTAGAGCTGCCAAGAGCGCTTTCCGTGCGGTGTACCAGCAAAAGAGGAAAGAGGAACATCGGCTTTTCAGAAGAAAAAAAAAAAAAACTGGATAAACGAATGGTTGAATCAATTGAGGGGTGCTACGGCAGAAGCAATGTTCGAAAGTTCTACTAAAGGGTAAAGCATTCGTCCAAGGGTTACAAAGCCCGAGCGGAAGCTTGTAGAGACGAGGGTGGGAATGTCGTTGTAGATACACAGTCGGTGCTGAGAATTTGGAAAGAACACTTCTGCAGACTGTTAAACGGCGAAGACAACCAACTAATCGCTGTCAGGCAGAATGATCCATTCGATTTGGATGATGATGAACAAAGTTTCCGTCCTCCCGACCAAGAAGAAGTTCGGATAGCAATATCTAAACTAAAGTCCAACAAGGCTGCTGGAGCTGATGGCCGTACGGCTGAACTCTTCAAAGCAGCGGGAGATGACTTGGTGAGGAGCATACACCAACTCATCTGTACAATCTGGTCGGATGAAAGTATGCCTGACGAATGGAACCTCAGCATTGTGTGCCCTATCCACAAGAAAGAAGATACCCTTAGCTGCGCCAACTACAGAGGTATAAGTCTCCTAAATGTCGCCTATAAAATCTTGTCGGCCATTCTGTGTGAACGTCTGAACCCTTTCGCACGTGAACTGATTGGCCCCTATCAGTGTGGTTTCAGACCCGGTAAGTCAACCGTCGACCAAATTTTCACACTTCGGCAGATTTTGGAAAAGACCCAAGAATTCCAGATCGATACTCACCACCTCTTTATCGATTTTAAAGTCGCCTATGACAGCCTAAACAGGAACGAGCTATACAGAGCCATGTCGCTTCTTGGCATCCCTGCCAAACTCGTTCGATTGTGCAGGATGACTATGGAGAACTCTCGCTGCTCCGTCAAGGTTGGTAAGAACAAGACCGACTCATTTAATGTCGAGAAAGGCTTACGACAGGGTGACGCGCTGTCATGTAACCTCTTCAACATCATTCTTGAGGCAATCGTACGCAACTCGCATGTCAACACCAGCGGTACGATTTTTTTTAGATCCGTTCAACTACTTGGCTATGCTGATGATATTGACATTATTGGAAGAACGAAGCGCGCTGTCAGTGGAGCATTCGCAAGTATTGAAGTGGAAGCGGCTCGAATGGGTCTGGCTGTAAATGAAGATAAAACAAAGTATATGCTGTCCTCGGGTGAAGTAGATCATCACCGTAGGCTCGGACAAAACGTCACAATGGACAGATATAACTTTGAGGTTGTCAAGGACTTTGTCTATTTGGGTTCCACTATAACCTCTCAGCACAACATCAGTGAAGAGATCAGTCGAAGAATCACTCTTGCCAATCGCTGTTTCTTCGGGCTAAGAAGGCATCTTAGTAGTAAAGCCCTCTCTCAAAGGACCAAGGAGACACTATACAAGACCCTTATCATCCCAGTCCTGCTGTATGGGGCAGAAGCGTGGACACTGACACAATCGGATGAATACAGGCTGGGGTGCTTTGAGAGAAAGATTCTTCGGGTGATATTCGGGCCTGTATGTATCAATGGAGTATGGAGGAGAAGATTCAATGGCGAACTGTACGGGCTATACAGCGACATTGACTTGGTTAAGAAGCTGAAAATTCAGCGGCTTAGATGGCTGGGCCATGTGGAGCGTATGGACGAAAACGCTCCTGCCCGACGAGTCTTCAATTCCAACCCGGAGGGCCGACGCAGTTCTGGAAGACCCCATCTAAGGTGGCGCGATCAAGTGGTAAACGACCTCAACCAACTTGGTGTGCGCAACTGGAGGCCACTGGCTAGGGACCGGCCTAGCTGGCGAGGATTGTTGGTTGAGGCCGTGGTCCACAATGGACTGTCTGCGCCACCTTAAGTAAGTAAGTAAGGAGGTTAGAACTAGGCTTGCTTATAATTATTGGAATATTAAAAGGCTCCATTTAAAAGATCGGAATGGCTGTTTATGGCCATGGCGTACCTATGTCACCAATCCTTGTTCATACTTTTAGTTATGCTTATTAATCAACAGCTTAAATTTTCTTCCTCAACAATTCCTCTGATTCATCTTTGAACTGTTTTCCAAACCTAGCTATTATTATTGTTATCTTGGTTCTTGGTTCTGGTTCCAAAGATAAGACCAAACCTGTAAACTAAAATATTCCAGAATTTCATATAAAAAAAAACACGGTTCTTCAATAATGTACCTACATTTTAGTCATTCGTAAAGAGTATTTAGTGCGTACAAATTTTGCTATCTAACCCGATTAGACGCACGCGTTCTTTATGTAAGGAAAAATTAGAAGGACAGTACAGGCCGGACCACCATATACAACAAAATGTGTCGATCCCTTGGGAACAATATTTTTTGGATATATATTGTGTTATTAAGTTAGCCGTTCAAAATCCCGAATGATCAAATCCAAATGATCAAAAGGCGATTCCCTAGTGCTACCCAAAAGTACTGATGATTAAGAAAACTGTTGACACAGGTGCCTGCCAGTAGACTGGACATACCCTAAGTGGAGCAACGAAGTTGCGTAAAACGAAGTTGAAATCTCTAAATCCCCCGAAGCGAGCCACCCAAGTAATGCTGATATGAAAACTGTTGACAGTTTATTTTTCGGGATTTCGAATTTTTATTTTTCAGGAATAAATGTTTTAATTTTAGAATCCACATATAGACCTGATCTAACAAAAATAAAATGCACGACTGGGTCGCACGAACTTGCTCTTATGTCTGATAATTGCTCAATGGCTGCATAATGTATATTAAAAAAAATTAAAAATTATTTCGAAAATTCTTTTATTTTTTAATTAGTGAGTTTTCTCAGAAAAACTAAGTAAAGTTTCAAAGCTAAATGTCTATCTACAAAAAAAAATATTGAATATTGATTTTTTTTTTTTTAAACTTCGCGAAAAAATATTTGAAAATGTTTTTGAGTATGCGATTTTGAGAAAATCTGTAGTTTTTACCTGGGAAATTCATTCACCTGTTTTCAAAATATTTCGAAAACCAAATTAAAAAAAAAAAAAAAAATATTTTAAATCAAACAAAAAATTCTTACGAACTTCGAAATATCAAAAAAAAAAAATCCGAAAAATCTTTTCTAACCAAAAGATAGATTGTCTTAATCCGCCAATGGTGACGTTGAATAACGGGTCCTTAAGAACAACATTAAAACCCAGTCTCACAGACTATGCGTCACCACTGGCGGGTTAAACAAATAGTATTCTGAAAGTTTTATCAAAATCGTTAAAGCCGTTATCGAGAAAATATTTTCTTTACGATTGTTCTGCCATACAGTCGTAAAGAAGAAAATTGATTTTCTTGATAACAGCTTTAACGATTTTGATAAAACTTTATTTTTGGGGCTAGAGCAAAAAACTGACATACAGACAGACAGACGGATGCAATTTCCAGACCCACTTTTGTCGACTTTTTCGTCATCGAAAAGTCATGTGTGATTGTTATCTCAAATTTTTTTTTTTGCACTAATCCATAATTTGCCTTATACAACATAGTACCAAAAATCGCAGGTAAAAATGCACTCCACTAAATCACAAGCCCGCAACTCGTTAAACACCCTTCACAGCCTTGCATGCATGAACTCTGAAACGACCGCAAGGTGAAAACATTGCACTATAGCAACCTTCACCCAAGATTAAGAAAGCGAATACAAAGACACTGAGCTGTAGTCGGAGCCGCGATAGAATTATAAAAGTGAAATAAAACATTTCAAAAATATAGCGAAACATAATTTTTCATGCAAATTTACGTGACAAATTCGCATCAAAAATTATGTTTCGCTATTAATAGATGACACTTCTGGGTAAAATCATACCAACTTTTACTGGCGCATGGAAGTTGGTGTTCAAATAATTTTTTTCTTATATTCATGCATTTTTCAAAATAAGCGCAATTAAAAGTTTTCTATAAGAGTGTGAATTTGGCTCTGGTTCCGATTTTAACTGTGCTAATTCTGCAAGGAGGAATAACGGCGATTTAAAGGATTCAGGAGATCATATATCCTTGCCACTAGCATACGACGCGTATAGGTGGACATTTTGATGGGAAATGAATATCTTCCTAGTGTCATATTGGGATAAGAATTTTGAACATTCTAGAACAGTTCTATGTAATAAAAAGCATAATTCCCGTCACTCATGTTTTCAATTTACTTATTGAAATAGTTCTTATCAAACGTGCAAGTTACTCATATCGCACATTTTCAAAAAGCAAGTACTAAAAACAAAAACGAAGAAGATGACAAATCAAAGGTTCCTGGACTATATAAAGGGTTCATTGGCTACTCTAAAATTCATTCTAAAGTTGAAACTCTACGAAGATTGAAGTGTTCTCAAGTATATTTAAAAAATAGTTCTGGCCCATTTTGTTCTTCCAAAATTTGTTGCCAATTCTTTGCATAAAAATGCGTGTGTTAACGGTTTTGTTTGGCTTAATAGTCGTTGCAAGTGCTTTTATAGAAGATGATGTAGCCGAAGGGGAGTGGCAGACGTTTAAGGTAAGAAAAATTATTTCTGAAATAATTAATAAAACCACCACCTTTCGCTGGGGCAGTATCTGATGGGGTTTTCTGAGCCCCAGTGACATAAACAAATATTTAATTTTCAAGTGACATGTTTTTTTTTTTTTTTAATTTAATGGACTCCGTGTTCTGATTTTTATTGAAAGGCTTAGGCTCGCACACATTTTACAAAAAAAAAAAATTTAAAAAAACCATTTTCAGCAAACTTACGGAAAACAATACGCAGACGAAGCAGAGGAACTGTTGCGAAAGCAGATTTTCATGGAAGCAAAGCTTAAGATCGAAAAGCATAACCAGAAATACAAGCAAGGATTGACCACATTCTCCATGGGCATTAACCAATTTGCTGACCTAAGCTATGAAGAGTTCGCTAGCATGTATGGAGATGGAAATTTGGAATCTTTGAAAGAGTAAGGCATTTCTGATTCGTGTATTTCTTGATAAATTATACGATCATTGTTAAGGTCTTATCGTGCTGCAAATTTCTATGATGATGCTGTAAGTTTCATACCTCCAGCTAATATTAAATACCCAAAATCTATGAATTGGACAGAACATGGTGCAGTGACGAAAGTTAAAGATCAAAGTAACTGCGCCAACTCGAATATAAATTATGAACTATCGTTAATTTCATTACTTTTTTCCTTTTCTAGAGTCATGTGACGCGGGCGGGGCTTTTTCAGCAATTGGAGCTCTTGAAGGCCGAAAATTTCTTTTAACGAAAAAATTGATCCCTCTTTCCAAACAACAGCTTGTTGATTGCTTACCTGGTAAAGGGAAAGCCCATTGCAAAGGATTAAATCCAATTGAAGCCTTTCAATATATAAAAGAAAATGGCGGCATCCAATCAGAATATTCATATAAATACACTGGAAAAAATAATACTAAATGCAAGTTTAACAAAAGACGAATTTTGACGTTCATTCGTGCTTTTGGGAAAATTCCATCAAACAATGAAAATATGCTGAAGCAAGCAGTTGCCACAGTTGGCCCTATCTCTATTTCAATTTTCATGAACGACGATTTGGTATTGTATAAAAAAGGCGTTTTTCCTGCCCCTTGCAACACAAAAAAAAGCCTTGCAGTATTGTTGGTTGGGTATGGAACTGAAAATGGCACAGATTATTGGTTGGCGAAGAATTCTTTGGGTACTACATGGGGTGAAGAAGGTTACTTAAAAATTGACCGCAAAATTAACACAGATTGTTTTCTTGTTGTACCGCCAGTTTATCCTTTGATATAAGGGACACAAAATTTACTTTTTATCCTTTTAAATTACTGTCTTAAAAATGTTTCTATATACATAGTATATTTAAAACTATTTAATAAAATAAAATTTCCTTGTGTAAAAAAAATGTATTACTGTGTATAATTAATATCAAGACAAACTGTCAGTATTAAAGACTTGCTTCCAAATTCTACATTTTAGTCAACATAATGAATAAAAGTGCTGAAATGTGGTCCACACCTAACAGAAGCATTTTAGAAGATTTCAAACCCAGCCCTAAGCCACATTTCATTGCTGGATATAATTTGTAACGACCGGGTCTTGAGGATGTAACGCAGACAATAGTTGACATAGGCTAGCAAACTACTCGAGATGTTGGTGATTGGCGAAGCATTTCTACGTTTCACACCCAGATTAAGGCATATATTTCTCGTTGGATCCAAACAGCATCAACTTTTTTCTTGAGGTCTACACTGGAGAAAAGATTCCAAAATCCGAATGCACTACAAAACTTTGCTTAGTCTGTTTAAGACCTCTAGGTCTGATTCTTTTAATTAATAATTAATAATCATTTGGTTGAGGGCGCACTGGTGGGCTTAAAATTAAATTATATATCATCACATAGTCCAAATAATTTAACTTGTGCAATGCATCCCATTTTCAAACACCATTTCAGTAATTACTTCATCAATAACAAATAAGAAAAATCGGGGATAGAACATTACCCTGTCTGACTCCATGTCGCACTTCGAATGCTTCAGAAAGCTGTCCACTGTGCAAAACGAAACACTTTGCGTTTTGTCCGATTCTTTTATTATGACAACAATTTTGTCAGAGGTCACTAGCATAAGGGCATCTCCAGTTAATATCCCGGTCAAAACCCTTCTATAGGGTGTTTTTAAAGAGCGTATTATTGACAAGGTTTCTTTCATTGTATGTCAACTGATGATTCAAAAGTGAGATTCCTGGATCAAACCCCAATCAAACCGTGAATGGCTTGAGGATTGTCTTCGCTCCATATACGAAATTTTTTTTTGTTGACGAAGCCATTCAACCAGAAATGTTGAAGGTTATGTTGGCCGTAATATGGTCGAAATGCTCTATGAACTTCGCGAACAGATTTATTTTTTTCCAGAATAAATTTCTACAATTTGGAAGCATTCTTCTGACGTTAGACAATTCATGATGAATTGCCAAGCCCTACTGAACAGAAATGTCAGTCAACACAGTTTGACATTCTCGCAACTGTCAAACCAAAGACAACAACCATCGAAACTTCTCATGCAGCTTAAAAAAATACACCCTTTTTATGATACTTCAGTGATTGCTTAAGAATTATTGAAGTGAAACTTCTTTAGAATCGTTGTGATTTCAAACCGGATGCAACGGAAAAAACGACAGGTAAAAGACACAAATACAAAAAAGTGTAGGATGACGCCAGGAAAGAATGAGACAGAAATATACATACTATTTTTCTGACGGAAGTAACGCTCAGTATTCCAATATGGCGGCACCGATGACTCGCACTAGCTCACCGTGTGCACGAACGAGTGAGAATATAAATACTATAATCTTACTCATTCATGCACGTGCTCCATGGCATTTGTTTGTTTTGATCAATGTAGGGATGGGCAAGTAAAAAATATATCGATATTATTTATCGTATCGATATTCTTTAACAGTATCGATAATTATCGGGTGAAAAAAATCAATATATCGATATATCGTCAGTTTTCTCATGATTATTCATACATATTACGAAAGCATTCAAAATTCGTAAAAAAGAATAGACATGAAGAAAACAGTATGTTTTTTTTTTAAAAGTTGTTTTGGCTAAAAATACAAATAACGGACATCTCTGTTTATAAACGACTGAATTTAATAAATAAAAATGCGGAACATAAACACAAGAGTTTGAACTTCTTTGCTTGGAAACTGTGTTATGTTTCATCGTATGCATTTTATTTAAAGTTGCATGAATGAATTAAATTGGGGAAAAGCGCACTGCGACCTTAAAGATCTATTGTGCCCCTTTTAGAGCTGGATGAGGATACTCGTCCTACAGCACTTCCTCCAAATTGGTTTCTTTTAGGAAGGTTAGTATTTGAGGTATTTTTAAAGAAGGTAATCTGCCCTTATTTATCTGGTAACTACCCAGGTTTTTTAGTCTTTTGTGCATTAGTGCACCACATCCACCTAATATGTGGTCCGATGTTTCTTCTTCTTCATCGCAAAATCTGCTTGCTGCCCTGCTTGATAGCCCTAAGATATTTAGGTGTCTTTTTAGTTTGCAGTGCCCTGTGAGGAAGCCCGTTATGATTCTTAGGCTGTTTCTGTATAAGTTAATGCAGGCTGTAAATCGTTCTTGTTTGTAGTTTCCCAGTAACATTTTTGCCTTTATTAGCTTGGGGAGTTCTTTCCAGTGGTTGGATCTCTTAGTCTCTTCGTTTGCTTAAGTTAAAATTTAATCATTTTAGTGATATTATGTCCATAATCGTCAAAGAAGTTTTACTTCAATCGCGCGTAAAGGTTACACGCACACATTTTTTTTGTTATTCCGAAACCCTGCTTGGTGCCTGTTAAGATCGTAGACTCATTTCTGGAATAATAACTTCGGAAAAACGGATGAAATGGTGATACCACAACGACAACAGTTGTGACAATTCTTGAGATCACTTTCTTTAGTAAATTGACGACAACTCCTCCGTGTGTGCAATATCTGGGGAAGCTTATTAGAGTATTCCCAGTCAGCCTTATCGAGTAGCAACAAAATACAAAACAGGTATGAATGAAATTAATTCCAGCTGATTTGTTGTTATTTGAAAGTAAGATGGCACTTCTTATTTCTGCATTTGTTGGAGGTTGGAGGGATCAGCAGTAATTTGCAGTTTTCTAGTTTTCATTTGCCCCTTCCATTGCTGGATGACAGTTTTTCAACTTTCTCAGCGGCTTGAGCTTCGCTTATTGCTCAGCTGTTAACAGTTTTAATATTCTACGACCAGATCAGAAGCTTGTTGTGCATAAATCGAATTCAATGGTCTTCAAGATTTAATTCGTTCATATTCTAGATTGTTGGAAGTGTCTGAACTATGTGGTCTTAACATGACTGGGAAGTCATATCTATGCACACATGACTCTTTATATGTCCAAGCAACTACGGCTTCTTGTTCTCCTGAATCCACTGTAGCAGCTCTGCAAAGTCTGTTGTTAGTTCCTTCCCATACAAATTCCTCCGCTCCTCCTCCTGACTTCGTTCTTCCACTCAGAAATTATATATTTCAAACCCAAACATATTTTAATTTTCCTATAGCGTGCAGCCTTGCACTTAGGAAAAGGCATCATTTTGATTTAATTTTAAGTAGAATTGTTTAATAAACGAACATTCTTGGAATCAACCAGACTGAAATTGTATATGATACAAAAATTCTCATGTAAGAAAACATTTAATTATATGAAATCGTCCTTTTGGCGTTCTAGTGTCACAATTGTCTGTTTTCATGGTAAAAAGTAATTTTTTATGTATTTTTCACCGAATAAATAAATACCTGTCATTGTTAGACACTTATAGTATTTCTGTTCGTGCTAAGGACACATTTTCGGAGCTGGAAGCCCGAAACAATTGGTAACATTAAAATAAATTCATACTCGCATGTACATATATATGGCACTTGTTGGCATCTACAAAGGAAACAAATCCTACCTGACATTATCTCTCTTCTCGAATGAAAGGGTAGAGTGTGGAGCACGATTACACACAAAAAAAGGACCTGCTCTGTGTGTGACTGTGTTTGCGTCTGAGTGGCTTCATAATGTTTTATTATATTTTTTTTTTTTTTGCACCTTGATAAATCGGGCCATTGTAATGACATTTTACAACCGAACGTGATAAGAATCTATAATATTTTTATTTTAGTTGTACAATTTGTGTTATTGTTGTTTTTGTGTGTTACCGTCCTTAAGGATATTATTTTTCAAGTGTAATGCATTGCCCTCCGCCACCATGATGGTTATGTTGGAGCGTTGGAGGTACCTATGAATGTGTAGACTTAATAAGCTCACACGAGATGGTAAAAGATACTTTTATATTTATATTTGGGAAGTTTCACAGATTATTCTCAAGGATCGACGCTGCATAGGCAGGGGTTAGGAAAAAATGTATAAGCTTTGCCATTGTGTGACATGAATTATTTACCAAAAAGTAAGGATTGTGTGTTGAAAAGTGGTTTTAATGTGCTAAAAAATTGGATTTAAAGAGCAGAGTGAAAGGTTTTTTGAAGATTTATCTATGATAATGCTTAACTGGAAAATGTTATATCGTAAGAAAGTATCTCTTAGGGTTTTTTTTTCAATTTTATTTTTATAGTATACATTCATATTAAAAATGCTGACAATATTTAAAATACCCCTGAGAAAATTTCTGTTTTTTTCTATTTTTAATTACGTCCTTCACATCCTGACTGTAACTGCACGCGTTCTATTGCTTAAGGCAGAATTTATATTTCACTATTTTCGAAATACAGAATACACACGATTTTTAATGAAAATTTTTCTCAAAAACGGCTCCTACGATTTTGATAAAATTTTCTGAATGGTGTTTTTTGTGTAAATTGTATGTTTTGGCTGGAATAGATTTTTCAGGAAAGGACCGCTTTTCTTAAATCAGATTTTCTCGTTAACCACTTAATGGACTTCAATGAATTTCTTAATGTAAAACGCTTTTAGCGCCAAAATAATGTTAATTTTTATATTTTTGAAAAAAACATTTTTTTTTTTTTTGATTTTTTAAAAAAATGGTTTTCTTAATTATTGGTTTTTTTTTTAAACTGGTTGGATAATTTTTTTTTTTTTTTTTTTTTTTTTTTGATTAACACTACAAATTGCTAGAAATTGGCATACTAAAAAATATATCTTTTCGAAAGGGTTTTAAAAAAAAAACCGTTTTTTGAAGAAAAACTGGTCGAACAATTTTGAAATTAATTTTTTTGCCTAAAATTCAAAACAAAGAAATCAGATGGCTTACTTACTTTATTATTTTTTTTTTTCAAAAATCTCCAGCCCAAGACCACTGTCACATATTGGACCAAGTTCGTGTGACCCACCACTTTGGAAAATAAACGTTGAACCGGGTAAGACATATCACATTCGTGTAGTGTGGCTTAAGAATACATTACAATACAAACAATTAAGAAAATAGGGTAAACTGGTGGGCATTCCTGTCAGTGTGAAAGTCCGATGGAATTATTGTTTAAGAGGAGGAATGCCACTTGCTATTTTGCTGGAGCAATATAGAATAGGAAGACATTTCGACGTAACTCGATCGAAACAAGTGCCTCTGTTATGCTCCTATCTCCTTTTCGCACTCTTCTTAATTATATCCAGTAGATTCAAACGTTAACACGAAAACCTGTATAGATATGAGAACTATGCTCAAGTTAAAGGTGGACGCGCGCCACGTCTTAATATTACGAGGCCACTATGTAGGTATGGAATATCATCGAGCACGAATCCGAGTGTTCCAATTTTCAATGACTCTTCTGCATAAAAGTGACAGAATTAAAGCAATGACCTGTTATATGTTCGATAGTGGGACTCAGGAAGCCCCATAAAAATGAAGTCCAGTGGGGTCGAATCGCATAACTTAGGTCGACAAACCACGTGACCTCTGAGAGAGATAGTGTCACCTCCTCCATTAGCTTAAGATTTCAAGTTCTTTTTAATTGCTTTGGATATCTGGTTCTTTTTAATGCTTTTACGCCGGCCCAAAATCAACACCGTCTCGTCGCTAAAGACGATTTTTCGGCCAAAATGTAGGTCCTCTGCCAAACTCAATTTTTGATGATGAAGTTTTATCATTTCAATAGCGTTACTTGCCATGATGATTTGTCATCAGTAACTGAACACTGGATTTGACATAAGTCACCAAAACAACATGGCCGCCACAAGCCTCCAAAATCTACCCGCTCCAATTGAAAAACTCTTTATTTGTTCGTTTCTTAGAAGAGTTTTGATGCACATACCTGGAAAGCAAAACGGTTCTGTTTGATGGATTGCACTCATGCTAAGTCACATAGGGTAGCTTTTGACTTAACTACAGAAGACATGCTAGAGTTTTTGAAGTAATAAATTCTTTTTTTTTTTTATAATGCACACGCGCTCAAGGGGTTTGTAATAGCCCTTTTAATGATAAGTCACAGCGCGAGCGATAGGAAGTTAGGAAGGAAGGGAAAGGAGGTGAACGCATGAACATTGATCTTGAATGTTTGAAGATCAAAATGGCAAGGAAAAATTGTGCCAGGCAATCCATTCCACATTCGTGTTGTACGGCTAAAGAAAGAATGTCTATATTTCACGGTACGTCCGAAATTGGGCTCAAGTGTAAACTGATGAGCGTTCCTAGCAAGACGAGTATTACGGGGCAAATATTTAAGGGGTGGAACACGGAGAGAATTGAAAAATCACCAATTGCGAAATATTCAGTTGCAATTTACAAAACATGTTTTTTTTGTAAATCACGGCGCTTTGATTCGAAACTGATAGAAAAATTGGCAATTTAACTTTCAATTCATCTCAAATTACAACAATTCCTAAGTTGAGATTTACAATTAAAAGTTATAATTCAAGCTTGTGCCCTTCAAAGTAAATTACAACCTTTTTGTCGCAATTTACTACTTCAAGGGAATAATTCCATTTATACTTTTTACCAATCTGGATTTGCTAAAATTTTTTCGTGATTTACAATCACTGAGTATTAAATTCAACTCAAGTGTGTCTGACGGCTACGTCGAAGGTCCGGAGTTCGATCCCTGCCTCGAACTAATAATTATCTTTTTTTTTGGTACTGTCTCTTTTGAGGAAATGTAAAATCCTCGAAAAATAAATCTGGTTAATATTAAAAGTGGATCTTTGTAAGCCATTCGGATTCAGCGGGAAATGATATTCCACCAGAATATGAACGCACATACAGGAATCGTTCAGAATATAAGTCTTTAGGCCCTGGCCCCGCTTGTGTCTCCAATAATGCCTTTTTTTGTAGTTCTATTATGTACATAGGGAGTACAAAGTTGAATTTCAACTACACATTATATACAATTTCTTACCTTTATTTAAATAATGATCATCACAAAAAATTGTACATTAGAGGTAAGACGTCCAAAATAAGACGACTATATTTTTCTCGCCAATAAAACATAATCTTAATTCAGAACACCTCTAAAATGTAACTCATATTCAGGTTGCTTCTTATTATTAATTTTGATATCCGACTTGGATGCATCACCATGGCCTAGTAGATGTGTGCTAGGTTGGTATGCAGAGGGTCTCGAGTTCGATTCCTAGAATCAGCCAAGTAAGTAAAAGTTACATTTTTCAATAAAAAATAATAAATGCTTTTCAATAAATAGAAAACGTTGCTCCTCTCAAAGCAATATAATTTGTTTACAAATTGAGTAAAATGGGGTTGCAATTTACGACTGTACCACTCATTTTTTCAAAAACATATTTTTGATTCAAAACAAAAAGATAGAAATCTACGACTCGCTTTTTGCAATTTACAATCGAGTAAATATATAATTGATACAAATTTGGATCAATTTTCGATTCGCGATGGCAATGTTTTATTTCTCAGGATCGAATTATTGACCCAAAAAAGTGATAATTTGCTATTTTTGAGTGTCAATATCTTCATTTCGTTCAATTTTGAAAATTGCGAACAAGGAGTCGTAATTTACAAAACCCCGAGCTAGGGTGAGAAACTGCATAAGATTTTCGTGATTTGCAGCTCATTTTTCTTGATCTGATCTAAAAATTCTTTCCGTGAACGCAGCTGGCTACCTCGAGTGAGCATTTTTTGTAAAAGAACCTGTAAAATAAGGAAAGACATGAGACATTTCGACGATGTTGAGTGACGGAAATGTTTCCATAATGTTTCTCTCTCCTATCAATTTTAACGCTGCAAGATTAATAATTCCCTACTATAGACAAAGCCGTTAGGGCTGAAGGACAGGGTTGAAAATCTGGAAACAAATATGAAAAGCTAAGGGTTCTGTTGACAGCAAAACAATTAAGTGGATTAGAAGTCTTAGAAGAGAGATCATTGATAATAATGTGTAAGAGAGTCGCACAGACAGAAAAAAATTAATCACACAGTCAGAGATCAAACCCAGAACCTTTGGCGTGGAAGTGCAACACACTAAACACCCGTTTTCCTGGAACTATCGTTATTGAAACATCTTCATAGCTGTAATTCTAATATGACGCCGTCTGAAAATTTATAGACGGACCAAACAAAAGAATGGAGTTTGAATAGACTATAGCTTTTTATTCTATTGAATGCTGCGATGCGTATTAAATCTCGAAAAACTTTTGGATTTATTTACAATATAAAGTTGAATTTATATTTAAAAAACTCCTAAGCACATGTACTTACATGGATTGTAAGAAAAAAAACCTAAAAACTTTTTAATGAATTCCTAAAAATAGTTTTTGTAAAGTTTTTTTTTATGATTTTAAATTTCGCACTTACAAGCTCTTAGCTTGTATACAAAATGTCATCTTCCTGGAACTTATGTCAAAGTTTGTTGACACCTCTTCTTTTGAAGAGTAATTAAAATTGCACACATCTACCCCTAATTTCACTTAAAAATTAACTTCAGGGGATGTTTTTAATATGTAAGCATAAGTTTGAAAGTACCTCCACTCCACTCCCACACACGCCCAACCCCATGCCCACGTCCTATTTATTATTCTAAAAAGTTCTTCAGTTCCGCTTATTCTCCCCACAAGGACATAGTTTTCTTTTTCTTTTTTTTTCTACAGTATCTATAGAAAAGCCTTATAATAAAATATACTGACTGCCATAGAACGGAAAAGGATCCTCAATTGCAAAACTAGGTTATAGAGGTATAACATCAGTCATAGAAGCTACTTCCCACCCATATTCAGCATGTCGTATCTTTTTCGCCAACACAATATTGTTCCAATATAG
Source organism: Platycheirus albimanus (assembly GCA_916050605.2). Classification (NCBI taxonomy): domain Eukaryota; kingdom Metazoa; phylum Arthropoda; class Insecta; order Diptera; family Syrphidae; genus Platycheirus; species Platycheirus albimanus. The sequence continues at coordinate 368,408,226 of OU696696.1, read as the reverse complement.
ACGTTTGGAAAATTTAAATTGAAATATTCAACGCAACGAGGTTTGCTTTTAATATATTTCACCACCATGATGATAGAGAGCTGCATATATCCTGGCGCATCCTCGAAAGCTTTACTTTTTTTTTACTCTATTAAATGTGAATAAAAAAACCACGCAAAGTAGGTAAGGCTATAGGTGGGTATGATATGATGATGATGTGCAGTATTTGCTACATCAGATTGAGTTCAAATATGTAGTTGAAGTGGATACACAAAAAGATAGTTTTTTTTTTTGCGAAACTTAAAAGCGTGAACACAATTTTTCCGCAACGGTGCGATAAAATATTCTAAAAGGCTCGCAATAACTGAATTAACTTTCTTTTTTTTTTTAATCCTGACAATAAAATGTTAAAGTTCTTCGTTCGGGGAAGTATGATCCCTGAGCTTGGGGGCTAAGTTCTTTTGTGAAACATTTTAAAGTCTCTGTATGTTGGTAATTAGTGAGGAGAACATAAATTGTCTGGGGATAAATTAGTGTTCCGGTAAGGAAAGGGGAGATTGGAAGGTCAGCTCATAAATCAACATTCTGAAATAATTCAGTCACTGTGGCGAATACTTGCTAAATTTAAAATAAAATTAAATTCAATTTTGTGGAGGAAAAGCTGGCCCCAATTCAATTTCATACATGGTTTTATTTTTTCGTCAAAGGACTCACTGACTCTGTGATTTTGATTTTGATAATTCGAATCGAAATTCAAATATGTTTTGTTCAAGAAGAATGTGTCGACTCAACAGAGGTGCGATTATAGTAAATCTTTAACCCCTTTTACAAATAGCCACCTAAAATGACAGGTCCTGTTTACCTATCACTTTACCGCTTTCACAGAGCTAAAGAAAATCACTATGAAATACCTGACATCCACGATTTTGTCAGTGAGTTTTTAGTATTGTTCCATAGCCGCTCCTTAGCTTTGTATTTCCTCCATAGTTAGCGCTTGATTCGATTGCGTCTCAAATATAATCAAACTTCGCTCACGACGGATACTTTAAATTTATTTCACTACGCAATGGTGTTTCTTTTTCATAATCCCAAATGTTGGAACATCAGCCATACTTCAACATTTACAACAATTTTTTTTAAACTAAAATTATTGCAAGGGCACCTCTGGGATCACATATACTCCCACTGGCAATTTAAAAATAAAAATACTCTGGCGTTGTACTTAGTAAATTAAATTCAGTTTCTATCTGAATTAAGTTGCGTATACGCCAGAGTGGACCATTTGATTCCACAACAAAATTTGATTTGGAAAAAATTTAGAAAAAAGATTATTTTTTGAAAGGAACACGGTCTTCTCCCAGATCTCACGTAGATGCCTGATGAAATTAAGTGTATTTCACGAAGCCTTAAGGTGTAAGGTTCAGTGGGTCCTATATGCAAATCCATAAGTTGCTTGTTTTGTAATCTCTTTATTCAACGATAAACATCCTTCAATACCTCTAAAAGTTGAATATTTCATGGCTGATATCCTTTTTGAAATGAAACCGTTAAAAAAAACACTTATTTTTTTGGGTAGCCACCAGTACGAAACATTTTTTTTTACATATTTATATTTCAAATTAAACACCCATTTTCTCCTTATGTCCTAATTGCCCTAAAATCAAATATTCAGTGGCTCACATTTTATTATCCTTTTACCAAAGGGAAAATCATTGTAAAAAAGGATTGCAAAGTCAGCTTTTTTCCTGCCACTCTAATGGGAAATTAATACATACAGACTGTGGCGTATACCTTCTCTAGAAAAAAAGGTTGCGTATTCGCCACAGTGAACGTTTTTTTTTTTTTTTTTTTTTGATATTAAATACCGATTTATGATTCAAATCTTAAATGCCATAAAAACCATCTTATATTCCATTGCGTTAAAATAAATATTCAAATCCTCCTTCAAGCCAACATCAACACAACACTTAATCCTCGAGTCCTTACACCAGAGCAGGAAATTTTTTTCCACTTTTCCTTTTTATTTAATCTCCGTTGGCAATAAAATTTCAAACAAAACCCATTTGTTATCAAAACAAATTATTGTTTAATCTTAATTATGAGACTCCTGTATTGTTTGAGTGTGTGTGTGTTTGAATGTGCGTTTGTCTGGCAGAAATCCATTTGTGTCAACATAACAAATAAAAAAAAAGCATAAAAATTCCCATATGTGTAATACGTTTATGTCAAAATACACCCTGCGGGGTAATATGCTTATCTGCTGTCGTGCACGTCCTTAAGGCAGACTTAATAGGGTCGTTAAATTGCTTCAATTATTTGTTCATTATGATACTACTCGTACTATAACATCGAATGAGAAAAGTCTGTGCGAAAATATGTTTTATTGCTTTAAGCTCTTAAAAATTCGTGAAAATATTTGTATTTTCTGAGAAATGTTTACCCAGGAAGTGTGTGAGCCTCGAGGTGTTTTTGGTGTGGTATTTTCGGCAGTCTTGGGAATTTTGACAAGAATTTAATTGGCTGGCGGGTTGTGAAATATTTTCGTTTGCTTAAAGAGGCTCTAAGACAAACAGCTACAGCTACCACCTGATGAAAAAATAGGATCAAAATTAAACACACAATAATTATTGTTTCTTCAACCCATTTCCGCGAAATATGAATTTATGTGTGATATTTCAAAGCACTTAAGAGAATTTAAAAACATCGAATTAATACCTTATGTTCGACGATATAGCGACACTAATCCTTAGAAGCACTTAGCTACAAGAACCCAAACAACACACACCCACCATCTATATAGTGTACACATACAAGTGTGTCTGAAGGTTGTGGTAATCCTTAAAAATCTCTCTAAACTTGGATGTGAATATACTAATACAAGAGACACATGTGGTGCTCACCTCTATTATGCCATAGTTAAACATACACTCACTCGTACATAATGCAAAGCATGAAACTTAACTGTTTGCCAAGGTCTCCATGGAGTGTTAAGTAGAAGCAATAACAAGGATAACAAACAGCACTTGAAGGAAACTATGGCTTTTAAACATGGCAAAGTGTGAAATACAGCACATGTGAATGTTAACAAGTGGTTTAGTGGTTAGTTGCGAAGAAGGATTAGCAGTAGTTTCACACGAAGACTATAAAAGATTGTTTGTGTTTTTTTTTTACAACGCAACAAAGAAGGACTAAGGGAGAGACACTTGGAAAAAATTAAAAGACTTAAATCAAAAATGACATTATCACTCATTCTGCCAGACCGACGACACCATGATGACACACACAAAAAAAACTTTGATCAGAGAATTTATTTGCACACAATAAAAATCACATCACTGTTCTTGACAGACTTTTAAATTGCCTACTTAATAAAATAATTGAATTTTTTTCTATAGAAGACAATATACATACAATACGAAACGCTCCGCGCCGTTTACCATAAATCAATATCACAATCTTTTCTCATTTTTCATGAGTAAACAAATCTTGGAGAATAATGTGACCTAAGCACATCACCATCGCCATCACCATTATCCTTCCTTTTAACTATAGACACTGAATCATCAATAAGTAAAAATAAATCGTCCCGCCTTTCTCCATCTTCTGCAAAGCCAATAAACTTGGAATCAATTGACCCAAAGGACCCTTTTTCTGCCTTGAATATATAAACCACCAATTTCCATACAAAAAAAAAAAGTTTTGTGTCAAACCAAACTGACAGACAGATAAGTCATTCAACACACTAAACTACATAATATTCTATGAAAAATAAATGAAGTTTCATCAAATAAAACCAAGCATCCTTTGAGCCACCCATATAAGCTGACTTAAATACACAAAATCTCAAAACAAAGACAACGTAGAAACCTACGAGGCTACGAGTATGATGATATTGTTGGGAGGATATTTATTTTAAGTCCATTTCTAGCTCTGGGATGCTGATGCTTGGGCTTGTGGGTTTTTGGTTGAGAGACCGCAGTAAAATTTATATAACACAGTTGTGTTATGTTGTATAGTCTTATAAGGACACCGTTGCGATGATAGAGAAGAGATTTATATGACAAAAGGAAATTTTAAAGGAAATGTCATCGTACATATACATATTAATATGAAAAGTGTATCCGAACATTAAGGACGCATTTTCACTCACTCAACTGTCAGTGGGTGGGCGTGGGTGAGTGAATAAACATGTCACGTAGGAAATTACTTATATTTTTTTGTATATGTGTGAGTGTTGTGTAAAACAGTATTGTTTGCCTTTCTTAACTTCAAAAAGGACATACTTTGGGCGTTAGCCTTTTTTTTCTCATTCAACATTTTTGTCCTTGTAAAAACTTAATTTTTTTTTTTGAAAAACCGCCGCCGGCAATCAAAACTTTTTGTTTTTTTTTTTATTTGACAGTAAAAGGTTAAAGAGCATTTAACGTTTGAATAAAACAATAAACAACAAGAGACAATAAACTTTAAGGATCTTGTTTTTATGGCTGTTTAAACAAGTCAATGAAAAATAAGGTTTAAATTAATATCAGATGAAACTAAAATAATTATTTTGAAGCACAATACGCAGGAGACATTTAATGAAATAAAAATTAAATGTCCTTGATGGCTTTTATTTGACTGTTTTGACAATTCAGTTCAAGAAAATACTATGACACTCTTAACAGTTTTTTAACTAACACATTGTTCATTGAAAAGACTAAGTATCTAATTTCTTTTTTATCCACCATTTTGTATGAAATATTTTTTCTTACCGCAGCACGGATTCAAATGATTTAATTTTCAATGAAGGGCATCGGCCCTCAAATTGTTCATGCAGAACGTTAATCACCCAAGTTGCGAATCGGAATTCATCAAGTCTGCGAAAGGCTGAGTTTTTGTGCACGGCGAGGAATCGATTGCTTTGGGTTGTGCTGTGTGTATACTTTTACGGACCGCAGCCATGTTTTTGGCAGACACTACAAAGGGCACACACATCTACCATAATTATAATGGGCACAACGACTATCATTTTTGCAATACAGTTTTACAATCTACTGTTTAATCGTTCACTTTCCATGATAGTTTGGCATCAGTAACTGAATATTAAACAACAGTTCTGGCAGATGTTACCAAATCAACATGGCCGTCAGAGGCCGCCAAAATCTATCCGCGCCAGTTAAAGAAAAAACTTTAACAACAAGCAAAAACGACATGGAAAAGAACATTACTAACAAAATAAAGTGCACGACTGGGTCGCACGAACTTAATCTAATATATTTTTTGCTGTTTTTTTGGGCTTCAGGTCAAAAATCTAATATGTTACAGCGGTCTTGGGTCTTGAGATTTTGGAAAAAAGTCATGAAAAAATCGTATGAAATTACATAAATCACTTAAAAATCTGTTTTTTTTTTTTGAGTTTGTCAACATCTAGCAGTAGTTTTTGTCATAACAATTTTTTTTTTTTTAATTTTTGAAAAAATCAAAAATTAAAAAAAAATTTACTTTTTTTTACTCAAAAAAACTTTTTTTGGAAAATTTAAGAATTAATGTTATTTTTTTTATAAAAGAGCTTTCACATCAAAAGTTTCATTGAAATCCGTAATGTGGCTAACGAGGTACCGTTATAAGACTTTTCCTGAAAAATCTATTCCAACCAAAACATAAAGCTTAATCAAAAAATACTATTCAGAAAGTTTTATCGAAATCGTAGGAGCAGTTTTTGAGATAAATGAGTTTTTCATTAAAATTATGGCAGGTACCGTTAGTTTTGGAACTAGAATGCAAATTCAAAAAACACCTCTGTAGGACGTCATTATATTATCTACTATGTACCAAGTTTGAAGCAAATTGGTCCGCTGTAGGTGCCGATATAGACAGACGGGCAGACAGACAGAGTTCTCGATCCCACTTTTTTAGGCTTCTCTGTCACCGCAAATAAAAAGCATTAAGCTTAAGTAACATTCTTGCAGGACATTCAGTGAGTGTTTGATTGTCTTTAATGGAGCTAAATCAATTTTTTTTTTTTTGAAGATTTGGAATGCAAAGATAGTTGTCATGAATACTGCCACCATTCAAAAATTCATAAAAAAAAACAGGTTGCCTGTAAAGTTGGTTTACGGACGATAATTTTACGTGATAACCAGTACACAAAACACTTCATGTGTATAGGTATCTCTCCAACCACTAACCACAAACCATTTTAAAATTTGTTTAACCCTTTGAACACCAACCTCCCACCCCCACATACAACCAATGACCAACAGCCCACTATTTTTGACAATTCCCCCCATGCACCAAATTCAACCACCTACTCCACCTACAACAACTTGCCACTCACCCAACACCGCCAACCACCCATCACACCTACAGCCACCCACCAACCATTTTTGACAAATTTTTCCTCACCCCCTCCCAACACCAAATCCCCCAAATCCAACCACCTTCCACTCACCCAACATTTTTGACAACTTTTTCATCGCACCCCATCAAATCAACCATCCCCACCACCAAAACTGCCAACCAATCAACCCACCTACAACCACCACAATTGAATTTGACAATTCACCCCCCCCCCTCCCCCAATCATACCAAATCCCACCTACATCCACCAAGGAACCACCCATTAGTTTTGACAACTTTTGTCTCACCACCCAAACCAGCTACAACAATTTTTGACAATTTTTCCTCTTCCCGACAATACCCCCCCCCCCGCACCTGCCTCACACACACTCCCACCACAACCAACCAACCACCCAACACTCTCCCCTCCCACTTTATCGACTTTCTAAGCTATCAAAGCAGCTAGGTAATGTGACTGTGACTGTAGCTGTGACTGTGACATATTTTCGTGCATGCTGCCCATATATTCCAAACCGATTTATTAGACGTTATCACGTCAAAAGTAAAGTGATTTTTGAGAAGTCTTCGAAGAATTTAAGGATTACCTCAAAAACATTTAGTTTTAAGAACGGACTGAATCTGTCCATCCATTTAAGCTGAAGGTAATGAATGATAATGACAGAATTGTGTTACTTCATTTTTTGTAACTGTTATGTCATGTTTGGTTGTGATCTCAATTTTATACATTTTTAGAAAAGTATATAACTTATCTCATAAAAAAGAGTTTTTTAATCTGAAGTAAAAAAAATAAGCTGTTCTGGCCAAAAGGACTTATCTGTCTAAAGCGTTGCCGAAGCAGTAAACCTTCTTTTAAATGTTTTCCAGCAGTACCTTAAATATCCCATTCCCAAATGATAAAAAATTAACTTATATTCTTAACACAGTCATAAAACATTTAAATTAGTCCATTTACTATTTTACTTTATCTACATTCGAACTTGTTTCGCATCGTATATTTCTTAGTCAAATTCAAAAACTTAAAACATCCTTTATATTGCAAAAAAAAAAAAAAAAACTAGTCTCATCTTCATCATCGAATATCCTAGCAATTTAAACGATGCCAACAGCATTTCACTAAGATTATTTTTCCATTTTCTTCTGCCTTTCCATGTATGCTTACTTATGCCGTACGTACGTACTACATATACATGTCTTAGTCCTTATAAATTTAAATTTACAACATTGTATAATATTTTTTGTCATTTATTCACATGCTCAAGGACTATAGGAGAGCAGCACAGCGCAGCGGTTGGATGGCTGAATGGCTCTGGCCTGGCTGCAATGAATTGAATTTCATCTTTATCTCTCTTATGTTGACGACACGAAGAGTGTTGTGAGTTTGCTCGCTCCATCTTGCGGGAAAAAATGTCATTAATTATGTTATGTGGTGGTTATCCATTTTACCCTTGCTATAGCCGACCGACGACCGTTTATTTGCGTCGATCTTATGGTCGTCCTGGAGGATTCTGTATATAGATCCCAGCTGGAATGTTTACCCAGGCTATGGATGGGACGCAGGATAAATTGAATTTATGGTAATTTTGACAAACACATTGCTACTACTTTTTTTTTTTTTGCAGTGAAAATGTAGACAATATAAAATGTGTAGACACGGTAGACGAGCTACGCGTATATAAATTGTGACGGGTTGCATGTATTATCGTAATAAACGGTTTTATTTTCTTATTTAACTGTAAACCTACGTTATGGGGTTCTTATATTTTAATGTTGCACTCGCCTTCATAAATCATATGTCACTCTGTTAATATACAGCAGAGGGATTTATATACATTAAGGATTTTTCCCAGGCCTTTTGGGAAAGATATTCCAAATCAAAAACAGCAATAAAAAGTTTAAAGTCACATAAAGCTTAAGGACACCTTTTACGAGAGTGAATGTCTTCTTTTTTTGGTATTTGTTCGGGTCTGCGGGTTATTTTCGGAAAAAGCAGGCAGTCATAAAATTCATTTAAGTCGCTTTTTTAGCTTTGCAAATGTAAATATGTAAAAAATTTGGTCTTTAAAGGATAGAAATGTATGTATAGGTTTGTGAAATTCAGCAAAAATTATTTCAAAAGCAATTTAAATAATAATTTCCTGAGCACAAATAATGAAATACCCTTCGTTTTTGTGATTGAAACTGTCGAGTCCTTTTTTTGTACCTATATTGTCTTTTAGTGTGGGAAGGATATATTTTTTTTTTATACATCCAGATATCCAGTTAAGAGAACCATGATTCGAAATGGTTTTTATTGATTCAGAGTGTCCTTTAAATTGTATTTATTTGTTCAGTTCACATCAGAAAATATTAATTCATCGAATAAAAACAATCATCTTATTAATTAAAGTTTTTTTTTATTCAATATCACGTTAAGTTGATAATAATTAATAATTATCATCTCTTTGTATTTAAATTTATTTGCTTAACGAAGCATTAAAAAATATTCTGTTTCGATAAATTCAAAGATATTTTATTATTCAGGCGCACTTAATTGTCCTTTATAAATAAATAAAAAAAATTAAAAAAAACTCCCGATATTCCCTTTGGGGTGTATGACCTTTGTTCAAACAATCCTTCGTTCAGTTAAGTAATATGTGTTTTATTTTGTAACTGTTAATAAGCGTGTATCGCTTCTGGTCCCAAAAAAAAAGGATACAACAAAAATAATATATGGGTAGAATACGGTTTTAAATGTAATATAAGGGTAGGATGGTGAAAGACGACGCCAACAAGTGAGGCAGTAAAAAAGCAAAAAATATGGCTTACGGTTGCGACGAGTGGGATAGTTGAAAATAACTTATAGATAATTCACAGGCGGAGTTAATTTATTTTGTGGAAAAGGAATCGTTGTGAAAATAAGAATAATTTACTGGAGTCCTTTTTTGCTTTCACTATATGTACGTATAAAGTGTTATACTATGTTAAATAAAAAGAGGTTTAAATGCTGAAATAAAGATTAACTTAATTGAATTAAAGGTACATTTTTTTGTGTTTTTTTTCTTTTTAAAAGGTTATAAAAAGCAATATTTATAGTAAGCTTCATAGTAAAGTCAGAATGTTATTCCAGATTTCACTATTTAAACTGAAATGCAGAAAAAAATTGATTGAATTTTTAGTATTCCTTCCAAAATTTAATTTCAAAGTACTCGTAATTAATTCAAAAGAAAAATTAAATGCCAAAGTCTGAAACTGTAAGACTTAAAGCTCTAGAAGACACTTTATTACCTCTAAGCTTCTAACAGAGCAGGCTTTTAAACTCTGAAAACTGTATTAAAACCAAACTCAATGGGATCTAAATTATTTACAGGGTTTAAAACTAACAATCTTTTTTTTTAGCATTTTTGAAGTGAAGCTTCCTTTGAATCGTTGTGATTTTAAGCTCTATGAAACGAAAATGCGTCACGACAAAAAGTGTAACGCATCAATATAAAGGGTTAAACCGGAGAGAAAATAAGATAAAATACATAACACTCAACTAAAGCTAGCTAGTATGTATGTTAGTGTGTATACGCACCTGCATACCTTTTACAAAGCTTTAGAAAATGGCAGCAGGGTGTATTATTTAATTGGAATTTTATTTGTGTGAATAGTTTTTGTTAGTAACTCATAAATAAAAGCTTAATACTCCCAAAAAACAGCTAAGCGATTTTGGTTAATTTTTATAGTTGATAATTTTTGGGTAGACTATCTTTTAGCTATATATTTAATTTTTCAGTAACAATCTCACAACGTTAACTCTCATAGAATCGTTTGATTTTTCCGATAAGACTTTTTCTGCAATCACTCAACCGATATTGGTGAATTGATTTTTTTTTAAATGTGACGAATCTTTCGTGATAAAGTTGAACAGTTTTTTAAATTGCCCAAAACTTTAAACATTTTTCACAAAATGCCTTTAAAATGAATCTCCCCAGTTTGTTAAAAGCCCCAAGACTTCTGTGAACCTTAAGAGCAAATTTGTACGACCAAATCATGCAATTTTGAAGGGGTAGGGACTGTTAAAACGGCTTGTACTCAACGTCAAATAGACATGATTGGATAACACGTACTTGCTTTCATAGCGCACAGCTTTAAAGTCGATCGAAATTTGAGAACATTTGAGAATAAGACGTTGAAAACAGTTAGAGCTACTTTCAAAAATTGGTTTTACCATCGTTTAGTATATGTTTAAAAAAAAGATAACGCCGGTTTTTAAGTAGGTATTCAAGACTTATATCTAGAAACCAAGTTTCAACATATTCAAGATATTTAAGAAGTCGACTTTACCGTTATTTTTTGAGCTAAAATTAAAATGCGTCTCCTGTAGAATGTTCAAAAAATTCATTTACAACATTTGAAAGAATTCAGTCCAGTCGTTTAGGACGTGAAAATGAAAAGAACTTCGAAAACAAATCAAGTTCTCAAAACCAACGTTTTCCACGATTATAAAAATAATGGGTCAAAAACTGACAGTTCTATTTAAAGTATACAGTGCAACAACACAAAATACCTTGACATTTATTTTAAGGATCTCCAAACAGTGCTTCTGGGTTCATCTTAGCCTAATGGAAATTTTTTTCATTTTTTCCATTTCACTATGACCAGCTGACCAGGCGGCACTGAATAAATATTTTAACGCATTTTTTTCAAATGGAACAATTTCGACCGATTCGGTAAAGTTATCTCGCAGAGTAGCATTTTAAAAGTTTGACCACAGCAAAAGAGTTGAATATTCAAATTACCAAAATAAACATTGTTTGTCATTCCACCGAGACTCGAGACACCATCTTCAACTTTAAGATATTGTTTAACAGATTTTACATAAGTTCTAGTTGATTTGAGATTTACGATCTGTTTTTAAGCTGTATTCAAACGAGATTTATTTTCAACCAATGGGTGTAGGTTCAATTATCCTTTTGAAAACCTTTCACACAAATAATAAATAATTTGGGCTCATTTACATAGTCACTTCGTGTTTCAAGCTTTAAAATCTAATAACATTTTCCAACAATCTACCAACACACAGCTACACTCCTTTAGTAAATTAGCATCCATTACATTACAATTATTATCTTTTTCAAATTGTCTGCCGTTTCTAACAACCCGAAATGTTTTCATTAAAATAACTGGAAAGAGAAAATTGAAAAACAGATAAACGCGTTCGTACCTCTACTACAAACCCTTCAACTATACGAACACACAAAAGTAAAAATTATTTCAAGCTGTCGGCACCATTTATCATGGTTTAACAGCAATTTTTTGTCAGAAGCATTCAATTTATGATGTTAAGCTAGCGTTTAATTGCGTTTACGGTGTCGTTGCTGTCGTCGTCGTCTTTTATAAGGCTAAATGTATATTGTACAACTCACCACCCCCTTGCCATATTTTTACACAAGCCCCCAATATCCATTTTAATGAAAATCGGGATGAACTCCCAATCCATTACCACGACACTATAGTTGTTGTTGCTGTGTTGCCTTTGCCTGCCATCAGCGATATTTTTTGATAGAATTTTTCATGCTTTCCAGCTTAAGCCCATCATCAACCTGAACAATTACCGTTATCTCTCTTTTCATATAAAGCCCCAACGACACTGATGAGACTTTTGAAAGAATAAAAGGACGACTATATACTAGGGCGACTGATGATACATGAAACCCATCAACTGCCTGTTGCACACAGATAACGTAAAAATTAGTGACTCCTGGCCAGTTCGTAGATTGGATACAATGAATTTTTCGGATTGATCCTCACATCATTCTGTTATCCTTGGTTTTCATAAAAAAAACTTCATTAAAAGCTGTCACCTCTTACCAAAAAAAAAATATTGAATGGATTCTTTCTTCAGGATGCGCAGTCTTCCTTCAGAGAGTGATGATGATTCCCGGGAAATTGTAGTGAAAATATCAGGATTGCCCCCCCTCCTTTCCAAACACTTTCGATATAGAGAGAAGAAAAAAAAAAACTTTACAAAAGAGAAATATACGAAAGCTTTTCTTTAAAAAAAAAAACAGAGCTTTTTTAAGACAGCTGAATGCGGCGAAAAGTAATTCTTCGAACTTTCACCTTCACGCAAGCGAAAGTGTGAGCCGATGGTGTTAGGTGTTACCTGTCCAACACTTGTTAGTAGAAACTAATTAAGATTCCGGTCGAGATGCAAAGACGTTTCTGCCACTGGCACTTGTTTTGTGTCCAGAGTGTCCTTTTTTTATTTCTATGGTGACTGGAGATTGCTGGGAAGGAGGTATCTAAGGAAAAAGGCGTCCAATCAATTCCGATTTTTTTTGTCTTCATATCCTTGTTTGATGTAACCAAGGAAAGGAAATTGGATGCAACGGTTCTTCTTTCTTTTTTTTTTTATTTTATACCGAGGGAGAAGAAAATGGAAAATATAAAATAAACAGGTGAAGGAGTCATTGAAGATTGTTTTTTTTTTCTTCAATGAGGTTATAATGATGTCCTTTTGGTTAGAAGAAGTAATAGAAAATTGTAATTAAATGTTAAGTCCTGCAGAAATCAGTGTCATTGAAGTTAAAGCTCAATTTTAACAACTCAGAGTACTTTTGGGGCTGGTGTTATTAAACGTTTGCTATTGAAAGGCTCGCTTGGCTTTGAGGGATCAATTAAAAACTACATTCATACTCTTCTCATCGGTCATTCGAATAATAAGATAATTTTATTCTATTTCAAAAAAAAATTGTGGTTATACTAAACTCATAGAAGCTTCACATATATAAATTGTGTGAAACCTTAACTACCTACTTAATTACATTAAAGTGCCTCTTTAAGATTTCATTCAAGTCCTTAAATCAGGGATTCATTAAGAATTTCTTACAAAATAAATAGCGTCTAGCTCCATCCCATTCCCATCCCAGTGAAATGTTGTCATGCAAAGATTTATTAACTTTTATTTGTAAGTATATAGAGTTAACCCCACAAGGGGTTTGTTCTATGGTGGATTGGCTAAAAAGCCTTCAATTAAGCAAACACCACAGGAGGTGAATACGAGTGAAGGAAAGAGTCTCGCCATGAGGTCCTTTGGCAACGTTATGGCTCTTATCGGGTGCACATAGAGTACTGTAACTTTTTCAAAGCATAAGACATTAAGGCATTGCTTTTATAGAATAAATTCTAGATTTTGATTTATAGCACAAGGAGCTTGTCTGAGGCAAAATTCTTTGTTCTACAATTAAACCCTCTCTTAAAATACCTTACTTATAATTCTTACTTGTCTGGGACATTTTTTTTTAGAATAAATTGGCTTTTGATCAAATGGCAGTTTTATTTTTGCTTGCGTATAAGAGAGAGAAAATCTTTTGGTGATTGCATTTAGAAAAAAAAGCTCTAAAAATAAATCCGCTAATTTTAACCGCATCCCAGAAAAGTTTAAATCGTAATTAAGAAATTATTCCAATAACTTTGTCTAATGAACGAAAACCTGAACAGAAAGACGCAAAACATCAAAGCGAATGAACACTGTCAAAACAAGTTAGCTTATTGTTGACAGCTTCTGTAACTAGGGTATATTTCAGGAGCTTCTTTTTTGAGCCCTGAAGTCACCCTGGGGTCGCCCTGGGGTCGTTACAACTCGTTTTTTGAAATACCTCAACTCGCCCTCCAGAGGAAATTCTCTGTTTTTTTTTAAACCTGTGGTCGCCCTGAAGTCACCCTGAAGTCGATCTTGCTATTTAGCTGGGGCGAGTTGAGGTAACGAATCAGCTGTTGAAGTGACTTTTGCTGTCAAGCATATTTTCTTGTGTATATTTCTTCTGTTTTTGATTTTTCATATCTTTTTTTCGAGAAAGAAGAGTTAAAGAAATGCAAGTGAATCCTTTAATTTTAATGAAAATATATAAAAATCATACAAATAAAGCAAATGGAAACTTTTGATGTTGTGAGTTGTGGAAAGTATACAATTTGTAGCCCTAATGCGTTTTTTGAGAAAGAGAAAACCCGGTTTTTTGACAACTCTTAGAGTTGTCAAGAAAACCTGGGGCGAGCCTGGGGTAAAGTTCAACAAACAAAGCTACTATTATAAAGCTTCCATTTATTTTTTATTTTGTTAGATAGCTACTGCCAGTTTTAAAAAATTGGTTCAACTCGCGATCAAAATTATCAAAATGTTATCTCGGAATGTGTGCAGTGCACGAGTGCACTGTAATTTTTGACAATCTACCTCAAATTAATCCAGCAGAGTTTAGATCTACTTTAGGTTGACTTCAGGGTGACTTCAGACACTAAGTACCAGTTGTACAATACCGTCGGCTCGTGTTTGCGTTATCACAGTTTAAACTGTTTTTTTTTTTCACGGATTAAATAAAGTTAATCCACGGACCAAGAATTCAAAAAAAGAGGTTCAGTGCTGAACAGCTGAACCACTATTGTACAACTGGTACTACTACATCCCCTTCGATTGACCCCAAAATAACGGTGCCATGACATAACGCCACGTGACATAAGTCCATATTTCGAAGTATGGCCTTATGACGCTTTACAAAAGCGTATTCGTACATATGGTCTTATGACACATTGCTTAAATGTCATATAAGGCCATATGTTTTTTGTGACATAAATTCGCCGCAAATTTTAAACTATTATTTTTTTTATCAAGTGTTGTTGCTTTTGTAATTGCAAATTCTTGTAACTTTTATATATCTAAAGTTCACTTTCCAAATTCTTGTAACTTTTTTTTATCAGGCCATGCCATTAAGTGAGATTGATCAAAACAAAAAAAAAACGTTCCAAAGAGAAAACGAAAGTGACATACGGCCATAATGGTCTTACATATGTAGCTTCCGAAAGCGTCGTAACGCCATATGCTCGAATATGGCTTTATGTTATGGCACCCAAAATAACTGCCTACAGGTTTAACTTTCATTTATTAAATTTTTTAGGGAAAAAGATTTTTAGGTTCTATAAGACAAATTATTGATTCGTGCTAAAAATGGAGAAATAGAAAAGTTAGTCTGAAATTTCATTTATCATTTATTTGGTAGTTTTTTCGAGAGTATTTTTCATTTTCCCTCTAGACCGCGAAACAAAGGTTTTCATAAAAAAAAGCAAAATAAATTGGTACTAATGGAAAATACCATAAGACTTCTGCAATTCAACTTACCGCGCTTATCATAGTTTTAGAAATCTAAAATTAAAATGGGATTTTATGCTTTAATACATTTTTTTAAATTAATGTTTTTTACTAGAATCAATATTATTATTTGTTTTTTATAAACAAAATTATAATATTTTGTTAAGAAAATTTTCTTACAACAAAAAGTACCTATATTTTGTAAGCAAAAGTTTATAAAAAGATTTTAGCCCACTTACCTACTTTCTTTTAAAAAACAACACAAATTCCGTTCCGTCGCGTCATACAGAAAATTTCTTACCTATATCAAAAAAAGTGTTTAAGAATTTCAAAAGGCAATTTAAACAGCAATTAAATTAATAAACATTAAAAATGAAACTACACTTTCCGACACTCTTTTTTGTTTTATGAAACCGCACTTGAACTTTATAGACACGTCGCACGTGACTTATGTCAATTTTAAGTTCGCTTTCTATTTTGAGGTTAATGTTAGTAGGTGGTGCGTTCTTTTTTTTTTTTTAATGTCAACAATATGTGACATCAACACCCAAAAAGCCTCCCCATTTGACGACAGAACCCAGACCAACCCTATATTATAGCGCTTTCGAAGGATTACGCTTTGTAATTTGAAGTAAAAACAAACTCAAGAAGCACAAATAAATCACCATAAACACAATTTTCCGCTTTGAACGCAGTTATAGGCAACGAATTTAAATACTTGGTCGGTACTCAGTCGGCTGCACAGTGCACGCACCCGTGTTATTTTTTCAAAACTGGTGAAAAAAGTTCGAGCGAATAGTCACTGCTTCAAAATTGAACACAAGTATTTCGTCGTTTTCTTTTCAATGGATTTTAGAATTCGAGGCAGTTTGTTGGTATGGTAAGGACATCGAAAGGAAAGGAATGGATTCAATGCGAACAAGTGAGTGAATAGAAACTTCAATATAAGTGACACCTTCGATGAATAACCAACTGTTTTATCCCCTTCCAGCTCCCTCCAGTTAAACCTGAAACTTTCTGATAAAAATATACCAAAGATCCAACTAAAACACATGCCATGCAAACCTACCTACAAGAGCCTCAGTTCGAACTAAAAACATTAGGTGTTTTGGAAGGAGTTCTAGCTTCAGGAATAACTTTCACCAACCAGGTACTTACATACAAATAAAACACAAGTTTACAAAAGAAATATGTTTATTTTATTAAAATCTATCTTAGAAACCGCAGAGCATTCCATCATTTAACTAATCTCTGCCCTTAACACACCAATCGATAAGAAATATACCTCCCAGCTGTCTCAGAGGACCGAATAATCTTCACTACTTGTCCACGTTTCAGTCCAAAGTACCTGGCCACAGGATCTCCCGCCTGGATTCTCATCAACATGTTCTCTTTCAATTTATAACGCTGCAAAAGTTCTTGCTTCTCTTCGGGAGTCATGACGACATGTTCTGGTACCAATTCGTGTTCGGTGATATTAATCAACAGCTCAGATTCCAAAAACTGTTCCAGAATGTACTTCGGTGCCATATCTACCAAAGATTGCTTAGCCGATGGTGTCATTCCACCCTGAACAACTACAACAGCTCGATGGATATTCTCCTCCTGCATACGGGTACAGTATGTCTTGATGGTTTTGATACCGATTTTTGGTTCCTCAGGGAAGAATACGAACATCTGGTCGGTGGGATCGTCATTGTGGGCAACTAAAACAACCAAATCACTTCGAGCTGGTCGCTTTTCACTTGGTTTATCGCCAAATAGCTCTTTGAATTGTTCTAGAGTTTGATCGAGTTCCTCTTGTGTCACCAAATAACCACGGTCGTGGCTAAGTTGCATGATTGTCTTGCGAATACGCCAAAGTTTGTATGTTTCAGCTTCGTCATCCATGGTTTATATCTTTTCAAATGAGTTTTGATGAATTTTTTGGAATAATTTCACGATTTTTTCAAGAAAATTAATATTTTAACACAGGAGTTTCCTAAAATGTGATTTCTTTTTCTCAAACAATAATGGTGAACTGTCAAAAAAACGTAATGACGTTTGTGCACATGCGTCGGTTTGAACTACATTGCCGACACACAACAGGGTGCCATTGAAATAAGGTTAACCAATTGAAATTTGAAAAAAAAACATTAAAATGTATGTAGTTTTAGTCTTAGGAGTACGAAACTTAGAAAAAAAAAATATGAAGAAACCAGGATCGAGGATATCAAACATAGTATTCATACAACTAGGAGCTTATTGTAAAAAAAAATAAAGAACGAAAAAAAGAGGTGACATTTTTTAAGTATAAAATGTTTGTCAGCTTTTTCGTACTTTTCGTATCACTATCAAGTTTGTTCGTAGTCTACTTGGTGCTTGTTTTGACGAACATTTTGGAAAGAAATTGGACATTAATTACGATTTTCATTCAATAAAGACGAGAAACAAAAAAATTGGAGTAAGAATTTCCTGAAAACATAACAAAATATACAAAATTCCATCATGAAGTCCAGGAGCATTAAACGAATTTAAAAACAAAACAAAAACAATGAATAACAGAAAAAATATATTTATTGATCTCTGTGTCGATAAAGGTACATTAAATTAACAGTTAACCAGATGCACTGGTCATAGGCAGCGATTAGATGGTAACATCTCCGAGGAACTGTGGCATGCTGCCTTCGCTACTACTATTGGCAACTCCAGGGCGATTGTACTCAGTTGACCTCGACAAAACACGGGCAGAAGAAGGTCCAGCAATTGGTGTGATGGGTGTTGCTGGTGTCTGTGGTGCCGAACGTGTTCCCAATGCCAAAGGAATTGGGGGAGGAGGTCTGGAAGGTAGTATTCTAATCGAACCTGGAAGGATACGAACATTATCGCAGCACTCGCATTTATTCAGCAACGGATGATTTTGGAATGTACACATGCTGCACTGCCACGGTTGTTCTCCACAATTTGGATCGCAAACATCATCGATGGACTTCGGCGACTCTACGTGGCCTTGTAAACAAGATAAAGATTGAACTTGGTCTGAATGAGAGGCAGGACTCTCAGGACTGCGTGGTGATAGTGGTGAAGAATCTGACTGCTGCCTCGGGAACAAAGAATGCGGTCTTGGACGAGGTGGAGGATATGGTGGAGGTGGTGGTGCTGGTCTGACGGGCAGCCGTTCGATTTGTTCGACCTGGGCTTCCTGGGAACGTTTCAAGCGTTCAATTTCATTGAGCATAGCCTGGCACACTCTACGCAGCTTGTCAATTTCATCATCCAATCGCTCGCACTCGTCCATGTAGTCTGTCGTAAGAGGCTGGGTAAGGAATTCGTATTGCTGTGTTACGTCGTTGAGCTTAGATTTGTTCTTGTTAAGTTCTTTGAAGAGGTTGTCCCTTTTGTGTCGCTGTCGCAACACAACTTCGGATATGTCATTTTGTGGCAGGAACATTGTCACTGAAAGGTACCAGCTTGTGGAATGTTGGGAGTCTAAGGAAATACTGAAACACCGCTTCGACGACAGGGTTAGCTTGGATTTCGAATTTAATTTCAAAACGAAATTATGAATCAGCTTTTGGAACAGTTGTAGGAGTTGTTAGTCGTCATTGGGAAGACCCCAGATGGTGCACGAAATTCTCTGGAAAAACAAATATATGAATTGACCTTAAATGGAACAGAATGCTCAGAGTTTTACCTTTTTGTTTAACTTTTTTGGAATGACGAATGATTGATGATTTAAATATATGTTTCCTTTTTCAGGATTGTGTATTTCGAAAGCTATTGTTCTACTGCGATGTATTAAACAATTGTTTGATGCGCAAAGATTATCGCGTAGATCTTTGGGAGAATGATAAATTACGTGACAATCGCTCTTGTATTGTGTTTTATGTTTTCGTTGTTATTTCACTTTGCAATATGATTTGGAGACTAGTTTATTGTTAATTGGTTGATAAAGTTAATGCTGATTTATTTTTAGAGAATTGCCGGGACTTCTTTATGTTGATTTATAGTGTTTTTTATCTTTTTTGTAACAATAATTAGCAATTCAATGTTTTTTTGTAAGATATTTTTTTTCGCTGTGCACTCAACTGACAGATCGAATGACGTTTTTGTGTCAAATTTCGCAGAAAGCAAAATAGGTGTGTTCGGTGCAAATGAATGTGTTCAGTGAGCTTTTGTTTGACTGAATACGGAAATGGCAAAGAAAAAAAATGTGATTTAAACATGGAATTACAATTATACATTTTATGGAACTTTTTAGCAAAAATTCGGCACGATTCTATTTTAAGTGCAAATATCAAGAAAAGTAAAGCGAAAGAGAGCTATAAGTCACTATATAGTAAAAAAAGATAAACAAATTTATACGTACTCGTCAAGATGAACATGTTTGTCTACCTTCTTTTTTGCAGAAATCAAGATGCAGAACAATGTAATACTACGTTTTCATTAGAGCAAAAAAGGTGATTTCGTAGAACATTTCCAAATTTGACTTCACTTCCCATACAAAATAGGGGTATTCACGATCTGGTGCAAACAAGTATTCTAAAAGTGCGAAATTTTTTGCATTTCTTGCAGATCGTGAACTCACTTCTTCCAATCTGTAGCAAAACTCACACAAATGTCAAAATCAGGTTGACACAAATGTCAAAATCAAAAGTACAAACTTTGCACCGTTGTATTTTCCTGTTGCAATGGGGTTGAGGTATAGATAAAATGCAAAAGTGTAACAAAATGACAGCCTGTATATTTGTTGTTGTATTGCAAGAAAACGTAGCACTTCTCCACTTTTACAATGATGCAAGACAAGTTACACCAGATCGTGAATACCCCTAATGAAATTAAATTTTTCTTTTGATTTGGACAAAATCAAGGTAGAAATTATGTGAAAAGAAATCAAACGCAACTAAATTGAAAACAATTGAATAGATATTTTTAAAAATGTCAATTTGAAACAAAATCCAAGGCAACGGCAAAAGTAAACAAAACAAAACAAAAGAAAGAATGAAAGCGTTGTAAAAAAGAAAAAGAAAGAAGATAGCCTGTTGTCAACCCAAATGTGCAAATCTAGATAAAAATTATTCAAATTATGAAGATTTGCTCTCAAAATTGAGAATTGCTTTTTTCAATGAAGCGTATTGTTTGCATTTTGTAGATTGCGACAAGCATGACATGACAGGCAGAAATACGAGATATGCATAGTTGATACATTCAAAATGTAATTTTAGTGTCTTGTGACGTCATAATCATCTTTGTTTCTTTTTTTTTTTTATGAATATTTTTTTAGAATTTAGAATCCAAAGGAATTGTTTTACGAATATGAGATACTTAAATAAAAATCAAAAAATGTCAAATTAGTAAATTCATTTATTTCATCCCTCCGAACAAAATTAGATTATTGTGACGTCACCATAGTCAGTATATTTTTCTTGGCTGTAGCTTACTCTATGTCATTTGCTTTTGTCTTTTGTTATTAGTAGAAATAAACATTGGATTATTGCTGATTGATAAATGAATGGATAATTAATGTATTAAGTGTCATTATTTGTTTTATTTATCACAGACTGACACAATAGAGATTTTAAGCAAACGGCAATATACTTCTTTCCCTCTCGCTCCTAAAGTCAAAGTCAAATGTGAAATCCTACTTTGAAGGAAAACAACAGAAAACAACAACAGGTAACAATAGAGAATTTAATTGTTTTCCTTCAAAGTATTGATTTGCATTTCTCTTTGACGTATTCGGATACTTCTCTATTTCGCTACAAATGACAATAATAACAAATTATTTCTCATTTGACGTTTGACAGAAAAGTATTCAGATCCATTGTACCTATTGAGAACCTATAGTAATATCACTTGGGGATTTTGCTGCTAAAATTAATTTTGTTTCTACACATTTGCTGCATCCTCAGCGCTCTTAACGGCAAAACAAGACATTACTAAAAATTCCCAAGTGATATTGCTATAGGTTCTATATATGTACAGTGTTCAGATCAAATCTCAAACCCCATCACAGATCAAATCTTTCGTGTTCAGATTTGATCTTTTCTTGAATAAAACTAGCTATAAGAATTTTTATCAAACTCCCATATTTCTTATTACATTAAAATTTGAAGAGAAATCTTATTTATATTCTTTTCTCGGCATCCGTTATTATGAATATTATGTTTTCGAATTGAATTTCGTTCCTCACATGAATAACAGTTTAAAACAATGACAACAAAAACTCAAATCAATCATCACAAAAGAAAAATTGCTGATTGATTGAATCCAAATAAATAAAATGGTTTGTTTTATATCAACGAATGCCAATAAAGTTCAGTTAATTGGATTTTTCCCATTAAAAGACAATAGGAACAATGAAGTTTGTCACCTTTTTTTATCATTTGAACCGTTGTTGTATGTATTTTTCGTATCGATTTCAACAGCTGTGGTTTCGGAACGAAATCACAAGCTCTAGGTACGACATTTTATGTATTTCAATGGTGGTGTAGGTAGCTAACCAACACTTATATGGTGTTGCAGAACCAAACGATGTATACATACATATAATATGGTATTTTGAACATCGGAAAATAAATGCTCACTCTAGTTACTCTAGTGACTATGTTTTTGAGTGGTGCCCTCTGGTGCCCGTGAGTTCGGTCCTAATAGCTAATATAAATACCACAAAGAATATAGCAGAAAGACACCTAGCATAACGAAATTGTGACAGAAATTACTACTCCATGATTAAACTTTAGTTTTCAAAGCACTCACGTCCACGACAATATTGGAGAATTTAACTGAATAGGCGTTGATTCCTTTTTTTTTTTATTTATATACACATTTTTTCCCAGCAAACTTCTAATGAAATTTCATCATCTCATTACTCTTTAGTATATAATAATAATAAATAACAATGTCAACTAAATTTTTGGCAAATTAAACAATCTATTTCACACTTAACTCATTCACATTGAATTCTAACCTCAAACATTAAACCACAAAAAGTATTGATTTCATTTAGCTATTGCAAAACTATTGAAACCACCACTTCCCACGACATGAAAGGGCTAAATCAAGCTCTTACACGTCACACTATCGTGAATAATAAAACGTTTAACCTTCCATTTTTAGGAATGCCCCAACAAACCACACGTTGATATTTGACAGACAGTATAGCGCCATCTGCGGTATTCCAACATGTGGTTTTCTCACTGTCTAAAAGCATAGACAGAAGAGGAAAGAGGAAACTTATGTATATATGTCATATTCCATTCATGTTACTACTATGCTTCCAATATTTTAAGAGGGGGCACAGAGGATTTTAGTAGGAGGACGCCAACTACAAACGAAATCGAAAAACGAAAAACCAACGAGTGACAGCAAAATGGGGAGACTCATAAGCAAGTGTGAGTTCTATGATTGCCATAGCATGTGCGTCAGGGAGGCACTTTTTCTGAAAAGTGCTCATATATTGGAATTTTTTTTTTTTTTTTTTTTTTTTTTTTTTTTTTTTTATAGAGTTTCTGCATACCATCCTGGCTTAAGCCAAGAGTACCTATCTTTGTATTGCAAAAGATTAGGCTCTATACTTTGCCTAGAAAAGTAAAGAAAAGAAACAAAGTAATTAGTTAAAAAACTTTAAGATATAAACGATAAAAAATAAAAAATCACAAAATTGTTCATGACAAAATGATATTGTTTTTAATAAAAATCTTTAGTTTTCTCTTAAATTGATTTATTCCACTTTCATTTTTTACATCACTCGGAAGATTATTAAAATAATTGATTCCATCGAAGAAAATGCTACGTTGTGTACTGCTAAGACGACATCTCTCTGGTCTCAAGTTGTTGTTGTTTCTCAAGTTGTATGGCTGGGCCTCAGAAACTCCCAAAATTCCATCAGAAACGTAATCAGGAAGCATTCCATTACGCATTTTAAATATAAAGACCATAGCATCGTAAGCCAGTTTTTGTTTAACATTTATCCAATTAAGACACTCCAGCATAGCACGAATCGGTGTGTATATATTCAGCTTCAAGATGACTCTCATACCCTTATTCTGCAGTCTTTGTAGTCTTAATTTAACATCAGCATTACAACCGAAGAGTAAAGTTGAACAATAGTTAAAGTGCGGCAACACAAGAGAATTATACAAAAGAATAGAAGTCTCAAATGTCAGATGTTTTCTTATTCTACTCAAGAAATAAACTTTTTTTGAAATTTTTGAACAAACATGACTCGCGTGTTCCTTAAAATTGAGCTTTTCATCTATTATTACCCCTAGATATTTTAAACATGGAACTGTACCGATTAAAACGTTATCCATGCACACATTAATATCATTATCTATTCTGAATTTCATGCACTTAGTTTTGCTAACATTCACCTTTAATTTGTTCATTTTCAACCAATTGTCAACACTTTTCAAATCCTCATTCAATCTTTGGCACATCATTTCACTGTTATCTCCACAAATATAGATGAGGCTATCATCAGCAAAAAGCTTTATACTGCAATGTTTTAAGCACTTTTTAAAATCATTTATATAACGGGTGATTTTTTAGCTGGTTTGGTTTTGGCAACACTGGTTTTGACAGCTGACGTTTGTTTAGTACCTAGTGTCACTGTCAAACAGCTTCAGTTTGGTTTGCAATTTAACCATGGATCGTCTTACAAATGAACAACGCTTGCAAATTATTGAATTTTACTATCAAAATTCGTGCTCGGTTCGAAATGTTCATTTCCGCTTTTTTATCGAAAAATTGTGTTCAGCGATGAGGCTCATTTTTGGTTGAATGGGTACGTAAATAAGCAAAATTGCCGCATTTGGAGTGAAGATCAGCCAGAAGCATTGCAACAGCTACCAATGCATCCCGAAAAAGCCACTGTTTGGTGCGGTTTATGGGCCGGCGGCATTATTGGGCCATATTTCTTCAAAGATGATGCGAATCGCAGCGTTACTGTCAATGGTGAACGCTACCGAGCGATGATAACAAACTTTTTTTTGCCCGAAATGGAAGTTCTTCACTTGCATGACATGTGGTTTCAACAAGACGGTGCCACATGCCACACAGCACGCGAAACAATGGCGCAATTGCGAGGCGAGTTTGGTGAACAGTTAATTTCACGTTTCGGGCCGGTCAATTGGCCGCCTAGATCGTGCGATTTGACACCATTAGACTATTTTTTGTGGGGGTATGTCAAGGCTAGTGCCTATAGGGACAAGCCCGCTTCGATTGACGCACTGGAAGCCAACATCCATGCATTCATTCGTGAGATACCGGCCGATATGTGTGAAAGAGTATGCCAAAATTGGACTCAGCGGATGGGCTACCTGAGACGCAGCCGCGGTCAACATTTGCATGAAATTATCTTTAAACATTAAATTGCAAGGTTCAAACTATCGAATCAAATAAATATTTCATTCATTTTTTCGAATTTTTTGTGTTTTTTTTTTTTTAAAAGTTCTAAGCCTCTTAAAAAATCACCCGTTATAAGAGAAAAAGAAATACTCCCAACACTGAACCTTGAGGAACACCCAAATCATTATCATTTGCATTCGATAGTTCATCATTCACCTTAGTTCTCTGACTTCTATTATTTAAATAAGATTCAAACCATTCCAATTCTCGACCATGCACACCATACAAGTACAACTTTTTCAACAAGATTTGTCTATCAATAGTTTCAAATGCACGTTTCAAATCCAAAAACACTGCTATCACTGATTTTCCGCAGTCAATTTGTCTCTTCCACTTCCACACAACACAGTTTATCGCAGTTTCACATGAATGACCTCTTCTAAACCCAGATTGTTCATTGATCAAAACATTATGGTTCTCTAAATAGCTCTGAAACTGATCTGCAACGAATTTTTCTAATATGTTCTCACACGTAGGCAACATATTCACTGGTCTAAACTCTTCGCAATTATTCGTATTTTTTACTTTTTCTACAGGAACAACAACTGACTGTTTCCATATTTCAGGAAACTTACCCGTTCCTAGCGAAGTATTGATTAATTTCATAAGCACTGGTCCAATGATCTCTATTGATTTTAAAATAATATCTCTATTTAGTCCAAAAATATCTTTTTTATTATTCAAATTTTGAATTAATCTGTAAAGTGTATTTGGAAAATGCCTAAAAAATAGTGATGTATGGCGCATGGGTTTAATAATAATTTCGTGAGTTGACAGATCATTGTTTGACGTTTATGATGGTAGTTACTTTTTTTCCAACCAACAACAGGAAGCCTCTAGAAGCATCCGGAAGTCTTCTGAAACCCTTCCATTGCATTGGTTCAAAAATGACACTTCTGATATTCCTGTCATTCTCACGCACAAATACGAACATAACTCGAATGTCTGCAACAAAGTTTTTGGAAAGTGTCTATTCTCATGCAGGCGGTTGTCAAGTTTCGCTGGTGTCGACGCAGGTGGCACACTTTGAAATCAAAAAAAAAATGTTGGCAAAGGAACCAGGGCCAAATAAAGAAGTACTGAAAAAGAAGGAGGAGTTAAGATCTTTTTATTCCGCGTATCTGGCAGCACACACCTTTGTGGCTTTTCCAAAACCAGGCGAAACTGGTGAGTGCGAAACAAAAAATTAAGCACAATCAATTTTTCTTGTTCGATTGGTTTGAAGCATGAGTGGTTCTCTGACTTAAACTCATTATGGCTTTTAATATTAATAATTACATTGATTAACATATAGGATTAACTTCAGACACTTCAGGTTTATCGCTATTTTCAACCATTGTATTTCGTAATAAACCATATAGTCCAGAATTTTCATTGCCTCAACAAAGCTTTTTATTATCCGGTGTTATAGAAAAAGCATCAAGTACCCTGAGAAATGGCGCCCAACACAAAAATTAAGGATGTTTATATTGTTTCCACTTTTCTTGTTGTGAATTGTTCTTATTTATCCGGCATGTGTATATCCTCTGTGAAAGTTATAATTTTTTTTTTTGCATCTTTAGTTGTTTAATTTTCTTTATTGTCAGACAATTTGCGCAGGATTCTTTTGTTTCGATCCCTGTTGCTGCTCCTTGAAGCGTTCATATGATAATTGAAATTATTGCAATTGTACAACTTGCTTTCCTCTAGAATTTATTATCCTTTATCTGCCTAGGTATTTCAATTTTAACCAGAGTTCTCTCTTTATTTTGTGCTGCTTATATGGTAGGTATAATTCAATTAAAAATATGTTCACTGTAAGGACTTCCCTCATAAATTTTAGACATACCTATAACTATATGTTATGATATGAGCTATGAGTTATGACTGTGAATGGGAAATACGAGTTTTGTGCTGTTGATGGATGCGGGAAACCGTGCGACGCACTTTTAGCTAGTCAAATTCGTCGTTATATGATAAGTATTTGTGTGGGATGTCCTTATGAAAAATTAGTATTCTCTCAATTGAGAATTGAATACTGTGCGTGTGCATTGCTTTAGTTTGTCTATCGTATGTTGTTGCGTTGCAGGATAAAATACAAAAGTCCTTTTCGTCCTGTGAATATTTATTGTCTGCTTAACGGAAACAATCAGAATTCTAAGAGGAGTTTTCATATAACGATGTTCCTAGGTGGCAATTTGGTTCTGGTTTTGAACGTCATATTTCATAAATGTGTTGATATGAATCACGACACGACTATGAATAAAATACAAGAGATGTATAAATCTGCGCCAAGAACATTATAGGTAGCCTACTGACTGGCAAAAACTTCATAGCAAAATAATTTGATTTGAGAACTTAAGCCACAAACAATTTGAGAACCTTTTCAAAGCTTGAAATCAGACTTTTAGTTGTTGTGGAAATCCTTGATATTTCTATCTGTATCAGAATCTGTGCTTTAAAATTAAATATGTCCTTCTAATTACTTCATTACAAAATATGGAACAAAATCACTAACCAAACCTTATAACTGCTATCACAGCCTATAAAACACTCGACTAGTTAACAATATGTTAACCTTTGCTAATGACACTACTTCGGATTTAAATAAATAAGATGATTTTCTAGAAAAATCACCATAATCATTGAAAGTCCCGCAAAATTGAAGTCCCTTTATTATCTCGGATCATCCCGCTTCAAATCGAAATTATTGATTCAAATAAGCATTTATCTTCTCGGTTGGGGGAGAATATACAAAACCGAATCGAATTCGAAACCTTTTCCCATTCCATGAAAAAGGATATCATCTTAACACAGCAAAGAGAGAGAGAGAGAGAGAGGAAAAACGAATTTCGAGAAAGTACTTGAAATAAGAATTTCATTTGCTGGCTGGCAATCGATACTTTGCCCGGGCGCCGCTTAACAATATGATCCTAGACAAAAAAAAAAAAAAACAAGTCAACCCATGCACCAGGATCCTGTGCATTCTGATTATCCCCATTTCCCTTTTGACGATTTTCTTTCTTCAGAGTATGAGGCAAAGGAAAGTGAAAGAATTCAAAATAATATATATATGTTCCCAAATCGTCCTTTTTTTGGAAAAGCAGTTTGGAAGCGGAATCAAACATTTTCCAATTTCAACAAATTTAAAATTAAAGCTATAGAAATAGATACCATCGAGACACGATGGCAGGTCGCACAGGAAAACAAATCGAATTTCCTCAAATGTCAACGTTTTCTGAATCATTGTTCACAGGACCCATCCGGGATTAGGTGAACAAGAGGCAAAAAGAATTGCTGATGATTTATGGTTTGCTGACGGTGTTGATATATGTTTACATCGACAGAACTTTGGAAAGTTTTAAATTCTTAAAATCGAATTAAATGGGGTTTTATATAAAAATAAATATTGGGCCGGAGCCTGTGACTTACACTCTCAAACATTTCTGTAATATTCTGCAGGAATGGAAGGGACCTACAATTTACCGCTAAATCCAAACGGCTAAAAGGGAAGCACTTCCAAGAGGTTGTACTCCTGAAATGAAAATTAATGGGTTGGATATATACCCTTCGAAAAAAAAAATCAGGTGAATAAATCGAGGAGATTTTTAGTGTGTTCAATGAATCTGAGCTGCACAGAAAAGAACAGAAAAGATCTGAAAAGTACAACATTTGGTGTTCAATGAGCAAAAATCCTGTTCTTTTCTGTTCTACAATCTGTCACTTTGTGTTCAATGAAGTTGTCCAACACAGTTTAGAACAATATTTCCTACACCTACTTTTGAGGTGGTGCAAGTGCGTGAGAACTGTCAAAAGTGTCAGCTGACTTGTTTGAAATTATTTTATTTCATTTATATTCGAGGATGTGTCTTCCGATGAACTTGAAAAGTTTGAACTGCTTGAATCTTCTAACATCTCTTGCAATAACACCTCCAAAATATTCATTTTATTTTTTTATAGTTTATAATTAAAAAGATTTGAACGCAAACTAAAAATTTTACAAAAGATTTATTTGAAATTTAAAATTTCACAGCTGATAGAGGAGCTGTCAAATACGAAACTACATTTTTCTGTTCTAACTTGTTCTGACAGTTTTCACACACTTGTGCTGTTCTGTTCTGTTCTGATCTAGTTTTTCTTCATTGAACAAACTTTTTATATCCTAGCAACAAGCATGTAACGCATTTGGTTTGAAATTCATACCGACTTACGTGCTTTAAATTGGTATAAGGAGATTGGGAATTCCAGAGCAGTTTTCTAGAAAAAACAACATCGTCGAATTAAAAATAAAATAAATATGTACCGTGTACTTGCAGTTCCAATGCGTTAGTTTCCCAAATTTTCAAAGCAACTTGAAATAATCATGGTTCTTATCAAACTTCCAAGTTACTCATGTCGCCCGTATCATTTTTAAAACGAAAGTATACATTCTTGCTTAAGAAATAAGAAAAAAAAAGATGTCAAAATGAAGGTTCCTGACTATATAAAAGGTTCATTGGTTACTTTCAAATTCATTCTAAAGTTAAACCCCTTCGAAGCTTGAAGTGTTTTCAAATATATTTAAAAAATAGTTCTAAAAATGCGTGTGTTAACGGTTTTGTTTGGCTTAATAGTCGTTGCAAGTGCTTTTATAGAAGAGGATGTAGCCGAAGAGGAGTGGCAGACGTTTAAGGTATGTCTTCAAAAAACATTATTTCTGAAATAATTGAGAAAAACACTGCCCTTCGCTGGGACAGTATCTGATGGGGTTTTCCAAACCACAGTTTCAGATACAAATGTTTGGTTTTCAAAAATGAAAAAAAATCTATTTTCAGCTAACTTACGGAAAACAATACGAAGACGAAGCAGAGGAACTGTTGCGCAAGCAAATTTTCATGGTAGCAAAGCTAAAGATCGAAAAGCATAACCAAAACTACAAGCAAGGATTGGCCTCATTCTCCATGGACATTAACCAATTTTCTGATCTAAGCCATGAAGAATTCGCTAGCATGTATGGAGAAGGAGATTTGGGATCTTCGGAGGAGTAAGGCAGTTTTGATTCGTATATTTCTTATACATTTTATGATCTTTGTTAAGGTCTTATCGTGATGTCTATGATGAAGCTGCACATTTTATACCTCCTGCTAATATTAAATTACCAAGAGCTGTGGATTGGAGAAAAAATGGTGCAGTTACGCCAGTTAAAAATCAAAGTAACTGCCAACTCATATCACAATTATTTTCGTTGATTTTAATACGGATTTTTTTTTTAAAGAATATTGTAGTTCGTGCTGGGCTTTTTCAGCAACTGGAGCTATAGAAGGCCAAAACTTCCTTCTAACGAAAAAATTGATCTCACTTTCCGAACAACAGCTTGTTGACTGCATACCTAAAAAAGGGGAAAAGCATTGTAAAGGATCACTTGCAACTAACGCCTTTGAATATATAATACGAAATGGTGGCATCCAATCAGAATCTTCATATCAATACACAGCAAAAAGTGATAGTACCTGCAAGTTTGACAAAAGTAAAATTCAGACAACCGTTAAAGGTTTTAGAAGAATTCAGCAACACGATGAAAAGACGATGATAAAAGCAGTTGCCACAGTTGGCCCTATCTCTATTTCAATTTTTTCAAACCACGATTTGACATTATATAAAAGAGGCATTTTTCCTGCTGCTTGCAACACAAATGGCCGCCATGCAGTATTGTTGGTTGGGTATGGAACTGAAAATGGCACAGATTATTGGTTGGTGAAGAATTCTTGGGGTACTGGTTGGGGCGAAAAGGGTTACATTAAAATTGACCGCAAAAAGAACAAAAATTGTTATCTTGTTAGAGAACCAGTGTATCCATTATTGTAAGAGACACAATCTTTAATTTGTTTTTTTTTTTTTTTTTAATGTTGTCAAAAATTAATATTTACAACAATTCGATGCAATAAAGTGTCACTGTATAAAAAATTTATTATCGTGTTTAATTTAGGTATTATGCTTTAAAATTCGAGTATGCTTCGAACCTTTAAATATTGGATATTGCACTCTGCGACATTTTGATGTTATCGAAATGGTGAGTGCCAATAGAATTATCTCTTACATTACAGAGACTTGGGCAGTGACATAGGAAGTGGGTTACATCCTCATGTTCACCCTCGTCATTGCAGCATCTGCAGAGGTCTTCTTTCGTTATTGCTAGAGTTTCTGCTTCGGAATACGCTGTTTGACTTGGGTAATCTGATTGAGCTGCTTATATCTAAAGCTTCCAAGTAGAAGCAAGCTCCCGTTCCAATTTCCATTTTTGATTGATCTGTGAAAATGGATTTAGATGAAATTTGTGGAAATCCGTTCTTATCCCAGACCTCCCTGCATGGGAAGATTCATTCGTTTTTCGTTGTCAAAATCAATATGGTGTAGTCAGAGTCTTCATTTGTTCCCAAATAATTTTGTAAAATTTCTGAGAAAAATTCTGAAAATTTCTCCCAATAATAACATTGTCTTATTCTGAGAGTAATTTTTGCTGCCGTTTTTTCATGTACACGTACATCAATGGGCAGCAAGTTTAGTATTGTTTTAAGACTTGCTTTTGGTGTTGTTCTTAATGCCCTGGTCGATTCATTTCACCAAAGCCTCTGAGTTTTTGTCAGTGCTTTTAGATTGGCGGTTTATTAAGCTGCTTTCCACCATACCAAGCAACCATTATGTCAATATTAATTAGCCTTACTGTTGCCGTGTTTGTAAATCAAAAAAATTACTTTGGGCTCGGGGATCAGGAGGCTTTCTTTATTCTTTCTTCAACATTCATCTTCAAGTTCAGTTTTCTATCACGTATTAGCCCAAGATTACCGCTCTTAGATACTTCCAAGGGTGTTTCCCCGATAGAAGGTGTATTGAATTCGGGTATATTCTTTTAGTTTGTAAAGAGAACAAGTTCAGTTTTAAGTGGATTTATTCCTAGACCACATCTTTTTGTCCATAAATTCGCACGAGCTTTCTGAAGAAGATTGCTAATAGTGTTGAGGAATTTTCCTATAGCGATATGTTCAGCATATGCCATGACATTGATCTCTCTGTTTCTCAGCAATATTAAAACCTCGTTTACAACCTTAGTTATGTAAGTCGCTCTATAAAAGAAGTGAGGAACTCTATACGTAACACCACCTCGATGGCTCTATAGGGTCGGAAAGGAGAATGCTTATGAGCAATTCCTCGCGGTAGAGAGCGGGTATTCAACGAGTTACAGGCCCGTGCTTTATTGGAGTGAATTATTATATTTTTTAGCTGCAGGGGCAAGATCCCCAACTCAGAAATACAATAATTCTGGTTTTTTATTTCATTTATGAAGATTGCTGCTAAGAAACTGTCCAAGCAAATATACATCCAAAAAAAATTAGCCGTCACGGGACGCCTGGCAGATGTGAAACATCCAAGTTTACATTATGATTCATAATTTTGAAAATCCATCAAACAAATATGGAGTGAAATAATGTTTAATAATTTAGTGTTTCGTTAATTAAATCAATATATTTGTCTTATCATTTTATTATAATATCAATTATTACAGATTATAAGTATTCATTTTTTAGCACATAGGAACAAAATTATCCTCAACCCACCCATCAGATACCGCCACCACCGCCATGCTCCCAACCAACCTACAACTAGCAACCAACCATCCACCATTTTTTATAAGTTTTTCATCACCGAATACCTACCACCAGTAACAGTAAACACCCAATCCACCTGTAACTACCAACCCACCAGCTTCCATTTTTGTCGATTCCCTCCCCAGAGTAAGTCCCCCCTACCACCACCATTTACCCAGCCCATTTACTCACCCCCCCCCCCCACACACCAAATCCCCCAAGCAGCAACCACCCACCCCACCTACAACCAACCACCTACCATTTTTGTCAATATTTCCCCCCTACCAACCGAAAACCTCAAACGCAATCTACCCAACATGTTTGTAAATTTTGTCTCATCCACTCCACCACCAACACAACCTTCAACCACCAACCAACCACCCGCCATTTTTACAAATTTGTTTCTGATTGGTGAAAAGAATGAAAAACGTAATTCCCATCGACTCCACCTAGAACCAACAGCCAACCACCCACCATTTTTGTCCATTCCCCCCAACCCCAAACCAAAACCCCACCAGTAACCACCCACCCCACCTACAACCAACCACCCCACCCACAACCACCCACCCACCATTTTCGTCATTTTTTTCTTCACCAACTTCCCCACACCCACCATATTTGACAATGTTTTCCTCATCCCCACACCAAATCACATGCACTCGTAACTACCCATTCCACCTACAACCGCCAACCAACCACCAACCAAATCCTCCTAACAGTAACGACCCACCCCACCCCAAAACAAATCCCACACCTGTCTCGTCATTTTTTTCTTCACCAACTTACCCACACCCAACCCCACATCAACCACCCACCAGTACCACCCACCCCACCAACCACCAACCACATACCATTTTAGTCAATTTTTCTCTTCAACCAACTATCTACCATTTTTTAAAATTCTTTCTACAACCCTCACCAACCATTCAGCCCACCTACATCCTACAACCACCAACCGACCATCCACAATTCCACAATTCACCCCCCCCCCTCCCCATAACCCTACTCCACTACCACCCTACCCCCTCCACCACTACCGCCCCAGCATCACCAGCGAACACCCAACCTACAACCATCAACCACCCAACACTTTCCACTTTGAAAAATTTTATCAACGGTCGTGCCATTTTTTTGTTACAATTACGATCGATTTTACTGCCTAGGTGCGCCAATAGATGTTTCACATCAAAAATACTTCTCCGAAGGGTTAGCCAAGTAAGTTTTATATGAAAGTCCAGCATATCAACTTGGCCTGTATTGTTCTTTTTAATTCCGCCTTACATAGGAACGCATTCATCTAATCGGATCAGAAAATATACTTTGTATACTACTAAATAATGCTGTGTCCGAATGACTAATACAAATTAGAGAAACACATTCTTTGGTATACAATTATGAAATATTGTGAGCCGAAAACTTGGTCTTATCTAAATTAAAAATTTCGCATACTTCTTCGAAGCGAGAACCAAGATAACAATTTTTAAGAAATAAAAACCCAATTTCAGAATTTTTTAATTCATTTTCAAGTTTACAAGTTTGAGAGCTGATAGAACAGAACCTTAAAAAATTACAAAAAATCACCAGTCCTTCCATAAATTTTCGACGTCAAATAAAATGAGAGTTGTGATAGTTTTTATAAAGCTTATACTCGGTGCAAGTGCATTATTTGAAATGTATGTGTCCGAAGAGAAATGGCAGGCATTTAAGGTGAGTTTTGGAAGAAATAAACAGCAATTTTTAAAACCTTTGATAAGACCAAACTCATTTTTTTGCCTTCAGCTTACCCATGGCAAACAATACAAAGATGAATCAGATGAATTGTTGCGGAAGGAAATATTTTTCAAAAATAAGCTGTTGATTGAGGAGCATAACCAAAAATATGAACAAGGATTAGTGACATACAGCATGGCCATAAATGGGTATTCCGATCTAACGCACGAAGAATTCGCTCGATTAAATGGAGCCTATACATATTCGGAAACGTATGGAAATTATAAGTTATAAGCCCAGTACTAAACTCCAGTGAAGTGAAAATTTAATAAGTTCCACAACTTTGTTTGAAAAAGTTTGATTTTTATGGAACATAGGTGAGGATAAGGTGAGGTGTGAATTTCACGCCGGAATATTTGTTATGGATTTACGTTTTCACTTCTTGAGCTGTGTACTGGACTTAAGCTGTTTCACAAAATATCATCAATACTCTTTGTCCTCAGGAAACTTAACTCAGATGAATTTGACGAAGCCATATTTTCAGCCGACGACACTGTCATACCAAAATCAATGGATTGGAGAGAAAAGGGCGTTGTTACTCCAGGTTAGGATCAAAATTTGAGTAAGTACATGCTTGTGTGTGTTTTTATGTGTTCAGTATACTAACTGTTATATCTACTTTAGGTCGTTGCGCATCGTGCTGGGCCTTCGCTGCAACTGGAGCACTAGAAGGCCAACATTTTCTCAAAAACAAAATACTCGTCTCACTTTCCGAACAAAACCTCATTGATTGTTCAAAACATAACTACGGTTGCAATGGTGGGAATCCATTTCTAGCTTTAGAATACATAAAGATAAATGGTGGTATTCAAGCAGAAGCATCATATCCTTACAGAGCAGTAAATGGTGTTTGCAACTTTAATAGGACACAAGTTGTTGCTACTGT